>CM022672.1:25450929-25510929 GCA_012295275.1 Chrysomallon squamiferum | reverse complement strand
AAAGACGAACAAAAAGAAACAACAACAACGGTTTTACATCAATAACAACAAAGAACTGAATAAGAAGCAAGAAAGTACACAAAACGAATATTAAAAGAATAACATACATTTATCCATCCACCCATATGTACGTACACACACAGACTCGTACATCCATCCATAGTTCCATCCATAGATACAAATTTACATACATACACAAATGTATCTCGAGAGCACACACACACACACACACACACACACACACACACACACATTTTAAAACTCTGTTCAGTGGTTTTCTTGGTTAAATGTTTTTGGTATCTGGTACAGGTTATCATAATGTGATAGTGTCGATGTTTTGCTGTCTTCCGTTGTCATATCAAATTTATCAAAATCATTTGTTAGTGTATAAATACACACACACATTTGCACACCCATTCACACAACTGTACTTTTAGAAGTAGCTTATATGTGTAGTAATGATGTTGTTACTAAAGCAGTTTGCTAAATTTATATTTTTATTTCATTTATTTATTTACTTACTTATTATTACTATTATATCGTTATTCTTATTGTTGTTGTTGTGTTTGTGGTTGTTGTTGTTGTTATGATTATTATTATTATTATTATTATTATTATTATTTAAATAAATAAATTATTAAAATATTCTGTCGACCTACTTCTAAATGCATTTTATAATCATTCATTCAGTCTTACTGACATTTTTTCACATTTAATATTTGAAATTATTTGTACTAAATTATCTTTTTCTCCCTTACTTTATTATTGTTTTATAATATATGTAACAGCTCTTTCTATGTAATAATATCACATGCGGGACGTATGTAAATAACTACTGTTTTATTTATGCGGATTTGTATGTATGTTTAAAACTGTTATTTATTAAGTGCGACGTGTATTTCATATAAGTGAATATTATTTGTGCAGTATGTATTTTCCACATGTCGAAAACATTTGAAAACAGCAATGACGTTGTATATTTATCTGTATTAATTGTATTAACTCCGTCTTACATTATAATAAGATGAACTACAGATTATTACAATATGTCAAATATCTATGTTATGATATTAACATATTTAAATATATATATTATAATATAGCAATATGTTAAATATCTCTATTATGATATTAAAATAAGTTAAATATCTATATTATAATCATTAACTACTATTTTATTATTGTACTAACAGTAAAATAAACTCCCCAGTGTATCCGTTATTATAATATATCATTTTATTTCGGTTTCGTTTATAATTAAATATGTTCACAGATGTGTATTTAAAAGTGAATGCTGGCACTCAGTCTCTAAGACTATTTTACCCAAATTTATTTAAGACTTTCTATCAAAGCCAATCAGTAAAATTAATTACCTTTTAAATCAATTTATTTTTGGCCTTTTTATAAATTTAGCAGTCTTTTGTCATGTTGTAAGCAAACAGTTGAATATTTGGGCTTTACAAAAGTATTTTTTCACGACCTAGTTCTTAAAATATTCCAGAAAACTACCGTTTTTAGCTTTCTGTCAGATCGGAGTGTATCATTAATCCGCGGCTTGTCCAAACATTCTCAAACCAAGAGAAACAAAAGCCATAAATGCCAAATAAAACGATGGGCCATCATCATAATTCAAATAAAGACACAATAATTGATGTAATATTGTCGTGACAGTCATTTATTAACGTCGTCGTGAACGTAGTAGGCGACACTCTGTGCCAGAAACTGCCATAATTCCTCTGAAAGTGCCGTGTGTGCAGACGTAGAAAAATACAGGTGTTCCGTACGTACGTGAGTAAATAGGTAAACATGTTGTTTCAGTATACACTTGTAAATAGGTAAACACGTTGTTTCAGTATACACGTTTGTTTTACTGACACTTGTAGAACTTAGTCAGATATACTGATTTTAAAAAGTCGTTGTTAAAATACTGTAGAGATTTAAAGTTTTAAAAAGTTTTTGTTAAAATCCACTTTGTTAAACTGTTTCTGTGACAGTTAATATTTACAAACGTGGAAAAGAACTGAAAAATTCTGGCACAGTTTTACATTTGCCAGTCTGGCGATTAGTTAAAACAATTACTTAATACTGACTTTGTTACAATGGAAAAAAAAAAAAAAAAGGAAAAAGACTAAAACCTTGCATTTAGATATAAATCGATTTAATTAAAATACGTTTCATATTCAAACTAAATCATTTCAGTTAAATTTGTTTAAACTAATTTAGCAAGTGTTCAAATTTACTGCGCAGACCGAACGACTTATTTAAATTAATTTAGGTAAATACTTTTAGCGAGAGATAGCTGCCACTTCCAGTTTAAACAGATTGATCAAATGTTGCTTCATTAAATAATAAACTGCAAAACGGATTGACTTAAAATAGTTTAAGGAGCGTTTTTCTCACATCAATGTATCTACTTTTAATATCGCGATTTACTTCGGTTTACACTGTTCTAGTGTTACACCCAGCAGCCGATGTGTTTTTTTAGTGCTGGGGTGTCGTTAAACATTCACTCACGACAGCGTTAGTATAAATACTTGTGTGTGTGTATTACTTGTATTACTAACCTTCGTAGCGAGGTACTGTCTAATTAGATGGCAGTAGTGATAACAAGTAGAAGTAGTGTTAGCAGTTGTAAAGTAGTAGTAGCAGTAGTAGCTGCAGTAGTGTATTTATTTAAACATCGAAGTAATAGCAGCATTGGTGGTAGTAGTAGCAACAGTCGCATCTGCAGTAGCAGTAGTAGCTATATTTACAATAGTGGAGAAGGATATCATAGCAATCATTACAGTTGTGATAACAGTTATTATGTTCTAACTGTTGAAAACTAAACACAAAGCAAAAACGGCACAACGGACTTCGGCAATCCCAGTGAAGAAGAATAACAATAATTAAAAAAAAAACATTCCATGAATAAACATTTGAGAAGATTTGTATTTTAGACTGATGATGAGGGGTTTCAGTACCTTCACCTGCTTTCTGACACTGCTCAGCTGTGCCATGGCAGTGTACATGTACCCAGCTGGGATGCGATCCTTCCCGCAGATGGGTGGTGGATACGGTAACGGATACGAAAGGGAGGGATATGGCGGTGGGCGTGTCCGATACGACAGATTTTATGAAAACAGTCAGAATCGCGAAGGCGGTAGGAACAATTACAGAATGAACGGCTACGCCGGTAACGGCAACGAATACGGTAACGGCAACGGCTATGGTAACAGGAACGGTAATGGCTACGGCTTCGAGGATCGCAGAGGTAAAATGTACGATAACGGCTTCCGTAACGGCTACGGTAACATGAATAGAGGCTACGGTAACAGAGTCTACGACTTTGGTAAGAGTTTTTGATTATTATGTTTTATAGTTGTTTGTCTGTGATGTGCTGCGTGTAGAGGTACAAACAGTTACAGATACTTTTATTTACGTGTCACTGTACGGGTTTTTCTGTGTAATTACATTTCCATATTCGTGAAGTGGTTTCATTCTGTTTATCTGTTCAGTTATATGAAGAACTTATTGTAACAGTAATAATAATAAATCCGTTTTTTAAATTTTTGTTCGTTGTTCTACTGCATGTGTGATTGTGTGTATATGCATGTATGTATGTATGTGTGTATGTATGTATGTATGTATGTATGTATGTAAGTATGTATGTATTTACGTGTGTATTTACTTATGTATTATATGTATGTATGTATGTATGTACGTAAGGCTTAGTTTCTATCATTATGGAGATGTATATTTATATATGTATCTATAATATCTATATTTCATTTCTTCGTTTGTTTGCACTTTATTTATTTATCTAAGTTTTATTTATTTTATTTTAAATAATGTGTTATTTCGCTATTTATTACAGGCCGACAGATGTTACTGCAACGTTACTATTAAACCATCAGCGTCAACATCAAGAACAACAACATCATCATCAGCCACAAGTATAACAACATACAAAAACAAGAACTAGGAATGGGTATTTTCAAAAAAAAAAAAAAAAAAAAAGCAACAAAAAAAGAACAACAACAATAAATATCAAATTTAAACCAAGTCTTTACTTCATAATTTATGACATCGTGATTTTTTTTCTTGCCAGAATCAACAACAACTGCAATACCTAGCGTGGAAATCCGAGTTGATTATAAAACACACTACGTGTCTGTTGTACTCTGTCATCAAACTGTACAACATTCATTAATAAACTGGAATTTCTTAGACAGATTTCAATACCAAGCACTGAATACAAAACATTTAAAAAAAAAAAAACTTACAGATCGCTTAGACGCAGGTAAAGCAAGCTGATTTTTCCTCATTTCCTGTCAGTGCTTAAATTTAGTGTCGTGTTTGAAATAATCCAGCCTCAAAAGTAAAGATGCAGAATTCTGCTAGCTCTAAATCTGGACTATATTTCATAAGGTTATGTTTGTGTGGCAATAATGTCTTGAACTCATTTCGAAGAGAAGTAAATATATTTAAACAGATTTCATTGTCGTTCGTCCGCACTGGGTATTTTTCTAATTCTTTCCGTCATTTAATCTTGAACATTACACCATTTGCATCAGCTAAATTAGTGATATAAATACATCGCCACTGTAACATGAAAGAGAAAATTAAGAATATCTTTTATCACTGAAAATCTTTTTGCGAAAAGAAATAACATTAAGCGAGAATTTTCCAGTTTCTTTGACTAGTATTATGATTTACCATCTGTTTTTTTTTTGTTCTGAAATCTTTTTTTCAAACGTGCAACGAGATTCTACAAAGATTATGACACCATCATAATAAAAAACTGGAATAACCCTGCACATTTTTCAGAACCGGGATAAATGGATTTCTTGGCTGAACAAGGAAGAACTAGAAAACAAAACAACAAGAAAACAAAATCCCAAAACCCGTGCAAAAACGATTTCTATCCCGAAATGAAAACAAAAAGCAAAATAAAAAAAATTCCGTTCGCTTCGGTCCAGTGAAGGATTTCAAAGTAGGTACTGGATGAAAGCCCGTGATAGTTATAATATTATACACAACATTGCTAAGAATTTTTGAATTATATTTTTCTAATTGTATTTAATAATATTTATATCAGTAATAGCTTATTTTCTTTTTAATTATTAGCAGCCGCAATAACAGTAGTTACAATTGTAGAAGTAGTAGTCATCGTAGTAGTAGAAGCAATTACAGGAGCTATATTGTTCGTGTTTTATGTGTAATAGTGGTGAAAGATTAACTGCAGTAACAGGTGATGTTATTCGTACAGAGTAGAAGTAACAGTAGAGGTTAAGGCAGATGTATAATTACTAATAGTTCACGTAGTAGTAGCATTACAAGCAGTAATAAACACTAACACATGTATTTAAAGTAACACAAAGTAGGTAATGGCTACAGAATAGCATAAAACAATGCAATTTATATTTTAATTATTATTATTTATTTATTTAAGAACTCATTTATTTAAAATAATATTTCAGAACAGACATGAACGTTCTTTGTTTGGTGACCTGTTTTCTGGCCGTCCTCAGCTGTACAGTGGCCATGTTCATGCGTCCCCCCTACCAGGTAGTCAGCTACTACCCCAGGGGCAACGGGAACGGCTTTGACTCAGGCGATGACTTCGACAATGGTCAATACAACAACGGCTTTGATCGTGATAACGGTTACAATGGTTACGACAACGGCTATTATAATGGCTACAGAGGCTTCAATGGCTTTAACAACGGTTATAACTTTGGTAAGTAATCCATCTGTCTATCTAGCCATCTGTCTATCTATATATCTGTCTATGAATCTATGCACTGTTCTCCATTCCTGTATATGAGAGAGAGAGAGAGAGAGAGAGAGAGAGAGAGAGAGAGAGAGAGAGAGAGAGAGAGAGAGAGAGAGAGAGAGAGAGAGAGAGAGAGAGAGAGAGAGAGAGAGAGACGTATAAATATATACTTCTTCATAATCTTTTTATTTATTTTTCTCTTTCACAGGTCGATGATAACCATTGGTACACTGGAAGTGAGAGAAAGAAAAGTAAAAATAAATATTTATTCATAACTGTTTTACTGCTTTTTTATTCAAAATTTATTTATCAATAAAAATATTTACATCTGACTCTCTGTTTGTCTATATATCTATGTATCAGACTGTGTGTGTGTGTGTGTGTGTGTGTCTTTTGAAAGTTTAGTAATGATAGCAAAAGTCACATTAGACTGAGCACTGGTATTTTTTATTAGTTATTATTTAAATCTTTTTCGTTTAAAGATAAGATTTACCTCCCTGTTTTGAAATAAATGAAACTACGTTTTTTGGATCCAGTGGTATTTAATAATACTAGTAATAATACTAATGATGACAATAATGATGACGATGATGATGATGTGATATTAATAATGATGAAGATGATGACGATGTTGATAATAACAACAACAACAACAACAGCAACAACATCAGTAATAAATAAATAAATAAGGACTGAAAAAATGTGAAATATATTTTTTGCTGGAATTTTTATCATCATTCATTTCTAGAATTCACATGATTAGAATACTTTACTATATCTGCTTTACTTTGTATGTCTTAAATGGTTTATTAAGTCTCATTTTGTTTTCTCCAACGTGTCTTTGATAACAACAATGATACTGTTAACCAATGATTGTTGCCGTCTTGCTGATATGGCTTGTAAAATAAATGTTCAGGATAATTGAATCTGTAACAGAATCGCCAGGCACTAAACGGTAACAGAAGCACTGAAGTATGAGATAACTGAAGTACTTAAATCATGTTTATTAGCAGACCGGATCTTTTATTTTGATTACAAGGACGATTTCTATGCAAATAATATTTCAAAAGAAGAAGAAGAAGAAGAAGAAGAAGAAGAAGAAAAAAATAATAAGAAAACGTCGACGAAGATGAAACAAAAAAAAGAAGCAGCAGAAGTAGTAGAGCTCGGAAAAAGAAACAAAGAACGGAAAAGAAGAATGAAAGGAAAAAGAACAATAAATAATAATAAAAATAAGGAAAAATAAGAAGGAAAGAAAAAAGAAGTAAAAAAAAAAAAAAAAAAAAAATATATATATATATATATATATATATATATATATATGAGAATAAATAAATGAAATTAATTCTGAAATTAGAAAACTAAAGTACAAACTTCAATAATAACAGTAATACGAGTAGGCCTATTTATTTATTTATTTATTTATTTATTTATATCCGCATCTCTTATTTTCTTGTGTTACGTGACTCTGTTGATTACCCATCCACTGTCGTCCTCTATTACATTTCCTAGCTTGCTCTGTCTTACTTTTGTTCTTCTTCTTTCTTTTTTTTTTTTCTCTCTCTCGTTGGATAATTCAACAAAATAACAACTCAAAAGCTCTTTCGTAAAATGTATCTGTAATGTTTTTTTTTTCTGTCTTTTTAACCAGTTTAAATAGGTCATAGTTAGAAATTCAAAACATTGATAAAATAATACGAATTAAGAATTTTAATTTCTATGTTTGCGTTATATTTCTAGTGCGACACTTTTAATATCTCAGTGACAAAGTCGATAAATAATTTGATTTAACAAACACGTATATCCTATACGTGGCCAGTAATTAATGTTTCCACAATCATTCAGTAAGGCACGCCCCCTTAATTACTGTTACTACGTCCCACAAGCTAACATCCAAAATGGCGGAATCGGTAGCAGACGGCGTAGCTGATCTAAACAATATTCTAGATGATTTGTCGGTTTCATATCTTCCTGAGAGCTCTGGCTTTTCCAGAAAAGCACAACAGAAAGGTTTTAATTATTTTACGCAAGGCTACATCCACGATATAAAATTTCCGACGAAAATCAACCAAAAGTGATTGCGAGATGCAGGTGTTCCTTGAGGAAAAACGACTCGGCACACAAACTGCATATTCAAGTTTACTTGGAGACGAAACAGTTATTTGTGGCTAACTGCTCCTGTAAAGCTGGATGAGTATATCTTGGTTTATTTTAGTGCAAAGAAAAAAGAAAAGTAACAAACCAGAATGTAACAAATGATATACGTGTCTTAAAGCTGCATTATCAAGACTGTTTGTAATAGCTGAACATTTAAAATAGATCGCCAAATGTTTAGTTTGAATTCACTTCAAAACCAACTTTGGTAATATGCATCACATACACATAACACACAGGTTTTTTTTTTACAGTTTTACAATGTCTGTGGGTCTACTGTGCCATTTCTTGTCCCAGCCAATGCACCATGACTGGTACATACCATACCTGTCTGTTAGTCTGGTTGCCAAACCCCAGATTTTTGGAGAACCTTGCAATTCAGTCCGTACAAAGTTTTTTTTTGCTGTTTCTATACCTCTGAGATGTGCTCTTTAAGAATCTGAATGATGCCACTCTGTCATCTTTGGGCAATCCGCACAATATGCAAATTAAGGCCGCCATTACTGAAAATCTTGTTTTCGTCAATATCTCAGTAACTATGCATAGTATCAAAATAATTTTGGTGTCTATCCCCATGTTTTGAGGGGTAAAGAATCAGATTAAGTCATTTCAGTCAAGATCATACCAATATTTTGTGCTGAATAGGCATATTAAGGCCACCATTACTGAAAATCTCGTTTTCGTCAATATCTCAGTAACTACACATGGTATCAAAATAATTTTGGTGTCTATACACATGTTTTTAGGGGTAAAGAATCAGACTAAACCATTACAGTATTGATCACACCAATATTTTCTGCAAAATATGTTAATAAGGATCGCCATTATTGATAATATCAGTAATAGCGGCCTGGTAAAAGCAGGCACTTCTCTGTTATTGAAGCGCCTGGTTCTGCCAGAGTGGTTCGCATATATCTTCTCTTCCAGGTAGAACTGAAAGGTGGAAGGGTGCTGCATCTTTTGTAAAGAAGATGGAAGCAAGAAGGAACTTAGCGTCGCAGGGACTGACAGGATACAGATTATCATTGAATCAAGTAAACGGAGATTTGATGATCTCCATGAAGATCTTGAAACTAGACTGTTGGCAGACAAAGATTTAGATGTTCTTTGTCATAGAGATTGTGTATCCACATATACATCCAAATCTCACACCAGACACTTGAATAAACTGAGCGCATCAAAAGGTTCTGAAGAGTCATCTGCAGGAAAAAGTCTGCGTCGGTCCGGATCGACAACCTTCAACTTCAGGCAACATTGCCTTTTCTGCGGTGAGGAATACCTTGACATTGATCCTAAGCATCCGTATCGTTGGCGCAGGGTTGTTCTTTGTAGGACAGCGGACGTGGTGAGGGGAGAAAGACTTTTAAGGAAACCCTTCTAGATGTTTGTAGATCTCGTCACGACGACTGGGACGCGAGGTAGAGACACGTTTGGCTGGGGCAATATGTGATCTGCATGCAGCAGATGGTAGATGCCACACAGACTGTTACAAGAAGTTTTGTTCACCTCGGTCAGTGAAGTCAGCTTCAGCAGCATCTAGTAGTAGCCAAGAGGAGGTGGATGTGGCTTTTGAAACGACAGTCAGTGCAGTGAGAGCAGAATCATCGCGAGTGTGGAATTCCATCGAATTATACGACCTAGACAAGTCCAATGGTGGAAGAGACATTAGTCGCCGAACCTTAGTCTCCAAGTTGTTACAATACTTTGGTTCGGATCTTCTTCTGCTGAGTGGCACAGGTGTTGCTAGGCTGCTCGTGTTTCAAAGTAAAGCATCCAGTTTGTTGAGACTAGTGCCGAGCAGTGATGAAGATGATGTTGGGATTGGACTGGAAAAGGTTGCTCACCAGATTGTCCGTGATGTAAAGGAATCATTAGTTGATGACAAGAACTATCATGCCAGAGTTGATCTGGACATTGCCCTTGACTGTGTCAGTTCCACTTTGTTATCCTTGCTATCAAAGCTTTCTACAAAGTTGGACCACACCTTACCAGCCGCTCTCATCGGGAACATTGTTACTAATAATCATACAGCAGATGGTTAAGGCAGCTGAAAGTGGCGTGAAAAGAATCAACATCGTATGTGAGGACACAGACGTTTTTGTCCTCCTGCTGCACTTCTACGCAAAGTTGAACCTGACCTGTCGTCTTACAATGGAAGGACCAAGTGCTGAACGAACTACTATAGACATTGGGGCAACTGCAAGTGAACATGGACACTTGCTTTCACAACTGCCAGCCCCCCATGCCCTCTCAGACTGTGACATTGTGGCTCAGTGCTTCGGAGTAGGAAAAAGCACCGTCATCAAAGTCCTTAAGAGTGGTGTAGAACTGCTGAAATGGGCGTATTATCTGAGGACGTAGGTGACATCATTGAAGAAGCGACAACATTCATGGCTGCCTGCTACGGGGTCAAAAGCTTGGTGACATCGAACATGTCTGAGGTCCCTGGAGAAGTCTGGTCGCGAAGGATGGGTAGAAAAAATTTGACAAAGGTTCCAGAGCTTATGTCACTTCGGATGGGAACGTGACGAACGCAATAGATGCTTGATCCCAGTAACATTGCAACCAAACATTAGTGTTGCTCCACCGGAGGTGCTGGAAATGATAAGGTGTGGTTGTGCTACGGATACACCCTGTTCGACAGCAATGTGTGGATGCTATACAGCTCACTTGCCTTGCACAATGTTTTGTGGATGTCACGGAGAAGCATACCCGACGGGTTGATAACTGTGACAATGCTGTTGAAAATGACTTGTTTGAGGATTGAGTCAAGTCAGTAATGGCAACATGCATCAGCATAAGTAAAGGGGATGTTCTTTAACATTGAAGTTGATTTTAGCATATTTTGCAGACAATATTGGTGTGATCAATACTGTAATGGTTTAATCTGATTCTTTACCTAAAAACATGTGTATAGACACCAAAATTATTTTGATACCATGTGTAGTTACTGAGATATTGACGAAAACGAGATTTTCAGTAATGGCGGCCTTAATTTGCATATTGTGCGGATTGCCCAAAGGATGACAGAGTGGCATCGTTCAGATTCTTAAAGAGCACATCTCAGAGGGATAGAAACAGCAAAAAAACTTTGTACGGACCGCAATGCACGCTTATCGGTGCCTGCCACCGGACTCTGTGGAATGGTACTGCTAATCAAACCCATGAAGTGGCAACAGCAGGTTTCCTCTCTCAATTTGTCCGACACCATATAACCGTAAATAAAACGTGTTGAGTGTGTCAAGAAATAAAACATTTCTTTGTTCTTTTTTTTTTTTTTCTGTTCAATGGCTGTGTGTGGGCATGTACATTATTGACATTTAGTTGTTTCGTATACAGCTAAACATCAGCTGACGTGTATTATCATTATTTGAAACGTGTTTTATTTTGAGAGTGTGGTCGTCCGCATAGTCGAATCCATTTTAAAACATTTTCTTCTTCTGTTTTCGGCTTCGGAAAGGGCATAAATGTCAAATGCTGTCCACTTTCGTACCATTGCATGCCCCCCCCCCAAGCACATCGCTTCAACTGCTGGTATACTGTTGACTTACTGCTAGTGTACTGCTAATTTACAGCTACTGGTCTGCTAATTTGCTGCTACTGTACTGCTGATTTACAGCTAGTGGTCTGCTAATTTGCTGCTACTGTACTGATGATTGCTGCTACTGTACTGCTAATTTACTGCTATTGTACTGCTAATTTACAGCTAGTGGTCTGCTAATTTGCTGCTACTGTACTGCTGATTGCTGCTACTGTACTGCTAATTTACTACTAGTGTACCTCTGACTTACTGCTAGTGTACTGCTAATTTACAGCCACTGTACTGCTAATTTACTGCTAGTGTACTGCTAATTTGCTGTTAGTGTCCTGCTAATTTACTGCTAATTTGCTGCTACTGTACTGATGATTGCTGCTACTGTACTGCTAATTTACTGCTATTGTACTGCTAATTTACAGCTAGTGGTCTGCTAATTTGCTGCTACTGTACTGCTGATTGCTGCTACTGTACTGCTAATTTACTACTAGTGTACCTCTGACTTACTGCTAGTGTACTGCTAATTTACAGCCACTGTACTGCTAATTTACTGCTAGTGTACTGCTAATTTGCTGTTAGTGTCCTGCTAATTTACTGCTGATTTACTGCTACTGTACTGCTGATCTACTGCTGCTGTACTGCTAATTTACTTCTACTGTACTGCTGATTTACTGCTACTGTACTGCTAATTTACTGCTAGTGTACTGCTAATTTACTGCTAGTGTACTGCTAATTTACTGCTACTGTACTGCTGATTTACTGCTACTGTACTGCTAATTTACTGCTACTGTACTGCTAATTTACTGCTAGTGTACTGCTAATTTACAGCTACTGTACTGCTGATTTACTGCTACTGTACTGCTAATTTACAGCTAGTGTACTGCTAATTTACAGCTACTGTACTGCTGATTTACAGCTAGTGTACTACTGATTTACTGCTACTGTACTGCTAATTTACTGCTAGTGTATTGCTGAATTACAGCTACTGTACTGTACTCCTAATTTACTGCTACTGTACTGCTAATTTACTGCTACTGTACTGCTGATTTACTGGTAGTGTACTGCTTATTTACTGCTACTGTAGTACTGCTGATTTACTGTTAGTGTACTGCTGATTTACTGGTAGTGTACTGCTAATTTACAGCTAGTGTACTGCTGATTTACTGCTAGTGTACTGCTGATTTACTGCTAGTGTACTGCTGATTTACAGCTAGTGTACTGCTGATTTACAGCTAGTGTACTGCTGATTTACAGCTAGTGTACTACTGATTTACTGCTAGTGTACTGCTAATTTACAGCTAGTGTACTGCTGATTTACTGCTAGTGTACTACTGATTTACATGCTAGTGTACTGCTAATTTACAGCTAGTGTACTACTGATTTACTGCTAGTGTACTGCTGATTTACTGCTAGTGTACTGCTGATTTACTGCTAGTGTACTGCTAATTTACAGCTAGTGTACTGCTGATTTACTGCTAGTGTACTACTGATTTACTGCTAGTGTACTGCTAATTTACAGCTAGTGTACTGCTGATTTACTGCTAGTGTACTACTGATTTACTGCTAGTGTACTGCTGATTTACTGTTAGTGTACTGCTGATTTACTGTTAGTGTACTGCTGATTTACTGCTAGTGTACTGCTAATTTACAGCTAGTGTACTGCTGATTTACTGCTAGTGTACTACTGATTTACTGCTAGCGTATTGCTAATTTACATCTAGAGTACTACTGATTTACATCTAGAGTACTACTGATTTACTGCTAGTGTACTACTGATTTACTGCTAGTGTACTACTGATTTACTGCTAGTGTACTACTGATTTACAGCTAGTGTACTGCTGATTTACAGCTAGTGTACTGCTGATTTACTGCTAGTGTACTACTGATTTACTGCTAGCGTACTGCTAATTTACATCTAGAGTACTACTGATTTACAGCTAGTGTACTGCTGATTTACTGCTAGTGTACTACTGATTTACTGCTAGTGTACTACTAATTTACAGCTAGTGTACTGCTGATTTACTGCTAGTGTACTACTGATTTACTGCTAGCGTACTGCTAATTTACATCTAGAGTACTACTGATTTACAGTTAGTGTACTGCTAATTTACTGCTAGTGTATTGCTGAATTACAGCTACTGAACTGCTAATTTACTGCTACTGTACTGCTAATTTACTGCTACTGTACTGCTGATTTACTGGTAGTGTACTGCTGATTTATTGCTACTGTACTGCTTATTTATTGCTGCAGTACTGCTGATTTACTGTTAGTGTACTGCTGATTTACTGCTAGTGTACTACTGATTTACTGCTAGTGTACTACTAATTTACAGCTAGTGTACTGCTGATTTACTGCTAGTGTACTGCTGATTTACTGCTAGTGTACTACTGATTTACTGCTAGTGTACTACTAATTTACAGCTAGTGTACTACTAATTTACAGCTAGTGTACTGCTGATTTACTGCTAGTGTACTACTGATTTACAGTTAGTGTACTGCTGATTTACTGCTACTGTACTGCTGATTTACTGCTACTGCTATTACTGCTCTACTGCTTTTCTGTATTGCTGATGTACTGATTCCGTACGTCTAATTTACTACTATTGCTAATGTACTGCACTGCTATTTGACTGTAATGCTATTGAAATGCTAATGTTCTGCCTTTGAGCTTGATTTTGGTGGTGTTTTGTTGTTGTTGTTTTTTATTTTTTATCTTGTCAATTTTATTTAATTTAATTTAATTTTTATTTTTATGTTTTTCTTGGATTAGTTTCTATGATTGCACGTTAAAATTATACAAAATGATCGTTATTTGATTCGAACAAAAATGACACCAGGTTGTACATGTTTTTTCAAGTGAGGACTACCTACACAATTCATTATTATTATTATTGTTATTTTTTCAAATGATCATGGTAACACATGAAATCGATCGACTGCTTAGAGCGTGTGCTTTGACTCTCTGAACGATTTAGAACTGTTAGATAGAAATGTTACCAGCTCTTTTTCTTTAAAGCACTCTGCTGCAGTTTGACCTTTTTTTGTCTACACGCGTACATCTAATACAATCTACACCATTACACATTACGCGTGCACGGACTATGGTCTACATGTCTACACACACCTCAGCCTACAGGTGTACACACACTACAGTCTACACCGGTACACATACTATGGTCTACATACACTACAGTCTACATATGTACACACACTACAGTCTACACCAGTACACACACTACAGTCTACACCAGTACACACACTACAGTCTACATATATATACACACTACAGTCTACACCGGTACCCACACTACAGTCTACACCGGTACACACACTACAGTCTACACCGATACACACACTACAGTCTACACCGATACACACACTACAGTCTACACCGGTACACACACTACAGTCTACACCGGTACACACACTACAGTCTACACCGGTACACACACTACAGTCTACACCGATACACACACTACAGTCTACACCGATACACACACTATAGTTCAGGTTTGAATGTGTTGAAACATACAATTACTGACTTTTTTTTTTACAAAGATTCATTATGGAGGTACAGGTTGCTAAATGTATGTAATGTGAATCATGCTGAATAGAAACATTTGTTGTTTTTTTGTTTTTGTTTATGTGTGTGTTTGTATGTTTGTATTTGTGTCTGTGTGTATGAATATGTATATTTGTGTGTGTGTGCGCGCGCACGCGCGCGCGTGTTTGTGTGTGGTTAAAAGTTCTATTATTCTAGTACACGATCCTGAGTTTACAGAAACACAAGCACATATATTTACACCTATACACAAAACTCAATAATTAATTTTGAACAATCCACACAACATAAGTATAACATTACCTATTTAATCAGCTTTTTTAATTGTTTTTTGTTTTTATTGTTTTTTTTACATGGGTTGGTTTTTGCATACATAAATATTTTTGATACCATTATTATTACTACTGCTACTGTGTATGTGTGCGTGGTTAAAAGTTTTATTAAGAGGTGTTGGAGTTTTCCAACCATAAAAACTACTATCATTACTACTGCTACTACAGATATTATTCACGTCGTCGTCATCGTTGTCATTGGGATTTTGTAGATTTTCTTACCGTTATATTAATATAATTACATGAAACGGGGATACAGAAATATCAGATGAGCAGGGATAGGAAAACGTGCAGCAGCCAGGTGCCTAGGACACTGGAGACAGGTATACAGTGATTATTATGTGTTTAGTCACTATTTTAGTTTCGTACGCTGGTACTGCTGTGAGAAATAACTAATGTAAGTTGTAACTGTCTATTTTTAACTGACTGAAATAATCTTGAGGTCATTTTAGAACATACATTTTAAAAGATAATAAACGGAAATGAGTACATATTTAATATACAGGGTTTTAAATATCGACAGTTAAAAAGTTAGAGGCACTGGATAGTTTACAGAATAAGATAATTTGTTTTTGTTCTTTCATATTCAATGCAGGTATGTTACTGGCTCTCTCTATATATTTTATTTTATTTCATTTTATTTAATTAGTTTTTTCATTTATTTGTTTGTTTGTTTATTGATTTAATTATTTTAATGTTGTAATCACTAAGATTGCCATTTGCCAAATAATTATAAAAAGATAATAAATAAAAACATTTTGTTTTCTTTTACTGTGTCTTTTTTTTTTTTTTTTTTTTTGCTGAACAGATCCGCATTAACCATAAAATAAAAATTTTAGAAATTTTAATTAGTTATTTCATTTATTTGTTTGTTTGTTTGTTTGTTTGTTTGTTTGTTTCTTTATTTTAATGTTGTAATCACTAGGACTGCTAATTGCCAAATAATTTTAGAAAGATTATAAAAAATAATTATAATAAAAACATTTTTTTCTTTTAACTTTTTGTTTTGTTTTTGATGAACAGATCAACATTAAGAAATAAAATCATAATTCGATATTTACTGATGGTTTCACAGCTGGTATCAATTCAATAAAAATGAACTGTAATAAAATAGATGCACCATCTGTTTAGAAGTTCAAACTTGCAAAAATCTACCTTTCGTGGACTGTTAACTTAACAGTATGACGTAAGTGGTAATAAAACAGTTAAAAAGATTATGTATACTGCTAAATTATACATTAATTTCTACGTGGTTTAAGTCATTTTCAGAATTACATGATAACTATATTGTTACGCATTTGTGTTCCGTACTGATTCCAAAAATTGTATTTCTTGTTTTGTTTTCAGATACCATTCACACGTTTACCAAACAAGAAACAAAAGTCTCGCCTGTCCAACTTTTGGATTAGAAAAGGGAGTCTAGCTTTCATCTGACCATTTTTTTTGAAAAAACCAAAAACAAATTAGTGCTCATTAATATGGTGTTTTAATCAATTGGAATGTTCCTTGTACATCTGTCTGGGAGACAAATGACATATGCTACTTCGACGTACTTAATAACTGTGATAAACTGAAATATTTGCTATCGTGATGGGCATCAACAAGTTAATAAAGTTTGCAGTTTTGACAGGCGTAATTATTCTTGTGTACCTGAGTGGCTTAAAATTGAGCACCAATCACAGCATAATCGGTATAGTCAGAGACAAGTCTTTCAAGAACGACAACTGCAGCAGTAAAACAAAGAACTACACGAACTGTACGAAGATCGACACTGCGTGGTACATACCTCATAAGAACGAAATGATAAAAGACGCTGATCTGAGACGTTTTTTACCTTTAATGTCTATGAATGACCAGGTCTTGATGCTCAAAACATTTGACGCCTTCAGGGAAGCATGCAAGAAAGGAAACCTGACCTATGTCCTGCGGGGAGGCACTCTACTAGGAGCTTACAGACACCATGGACTTATTCCTTGGGACGATGATTTGGATGTCATGGTAATCGAATCGAATCTGGATAAAATGAAAAAGGTACTTTCAAATGTTCCAGGATACGAGTTATATCCTCCAGATAATTATCAGTGGAAATTTTACATTAAGTCTCTGCCGAAAGTTACAGGTTATCCTTTCAAGTATCCTTTCATTGATATTTTTTATTTTAATGAAGACAAGAAAAACGTATATGGTGCCTTTCCGAGCATAAAGGGATATGTGTATAAAAAGGAAGACATTTATCCTATTCAGTTACGACGGTTTGAAAAGCGCGATGTTGAGATGCCTTGCAATATTGGGAAAATGAACCAAATCTACTCGAACAGCAAATGCAAGTCTACGGAATATTTGCACAAAGAAAACCAAGTCATAAAAACGTCGACTATACCTTGCAAGAGGCTGTATAACATTTATCCTTTTGTATTTAGACAAGACGATTCGTCCCGCCCTGGATATATTTTAGAAACATTAAAACGAGGGGATGAAGTGCTAGACATTGTTTCCTACCCCAAAAAGTGTTCTTAATGAACACGCGGTCAAAAACTTAATTATACTTGCTGTAATATAATAATAATAACAATCTTTTAACTATAGGCTATAGCATATTTTGCTAATCGGTACTTTCTTAAAAGTCGGCTTTGTGTAATATTTTGTTTAATGTTTAGGTTTCTGATTTTGTTATTGTTTTATTTGTTGTTGCTGTTGTTGTTGTTTTGTTATTTATTTATTTATTTATTTATTTATTTATTTATTTATTTATTTATTTATTTATTTATTTTTGTCATTTTAAATATTTTTATTTATTTTTATTTTTATTCTTTTGGCTTACATTCTGCCGGTTTTATGCAGATATTTGTATTATTAATAAAGGTGTGGAAATATTTGGAGATCTGAACATTTTGTATGGTTTTCTTGCACAAGTTTTTGGTTCTGATAATCTTTTTTTTTTTCTTTTTTTTTTTCAGATGCTGTCACAAATCATACAACATGTAACTTAAAATAAACATTATTTTCTTCTGACCCAGCCCAGAAGTTCCGCACTGTTTTATCCGCTGCCCCCCCCCGACCTGCCCCTTCAGTTGTACGACGCCCTTGCTTTCTTCAGCATCTTGTTTGTTAACGATCTGAAAAATGCATAAATCTACGATATTGGTTTTTAATGGCATTACAATCAAATATATCAAGTATATCATTTCAGTATTATGTTATTATACACCTTTTATAATCATATTAACTTCATCATCGACAACACCGTCATATTATATTATATTATATTATATTATATTATATTATATTATATTATATAGCATTTTTAATTGTATTTTATTCATTTTACTTTATTTTATATTTTATTTTACTTTACTTTATTCATTTTACATTACTTCACTTTACTTTATATTTTAATTTATTTTTTTTTTTTTTTTACTTTACTTTGTTTTGTTTTGTTTTATTTTGTTTTATTTTATTTTATTTTTTTTAAATTTATTTTATATTTTATTATATTTTATTTTATGTTGTATTTTATGTTGTATTTTTATTTTATTTTATTTTATTTCATTTTATATTTTATTTTATGTTGTATTTTATTATGTTTTATTTTATTCTAATTTATTACTTTTCGCTAGATATTATTATATTTTATTTATTTTAATTTATTTCATTTTATTATATTTTTTTATTACTTTTTTTTTTAGTGCACAGAGACAGTCTTTTATCCTGCGTGTTTTATGCAAATATTTGCATTATTAATAAAGATATGGAAATATTTGACCTCCTACCCCTTGAGTTATACGCCCTTGCTTTCTTCAGCATCTTCTTTGTTAACGATCTAAAAAATGCATAAATCCATGATAACGGTTTTTAATGGCATTACACTCAAATATAACAAGTATATCATTTTAGTATTATGTTATTATACGCCTACTCACCTTTTACAATCATTTTATCTTCAGCATTGACAACATTGTTTTATGTTGCATTTTATATTTTATTTTATTCATTATACTTTATTTTACATTTTATTTTTTTAAATTGTTTTTTAATGCACAGTCGCAGTCTTCCAACATCTCTCTCTCTCTCTCTCTCTCTCTCTCTCTCTCTCTCTCTCTCTCTCTCTCTCTCTCTCTCTCTCTCTCTCTCTCTCTCTCTCTCTCTCTCTCTCTCTCTCTCTCGTGGTTCATGTAATTTACCTCGAAGAATGTCAATAACTGCAATACATGATAAATATTCATAAATAAATGAAGTAAAATAAAACACCATCCAGAATTGTATTTTCAATTCAAGGTTATCGATCATCGCATCATATGTTTACGTATTAAAACTTCCCAGTTACAGTTTCTATTAGTATTCTTATGCCAGCTGTTAAAGCAATTGTATAAAATAAGGAAAAACAACAAACTACATTTTAGTTATTCTTTTCTTTGTCTTCCATCCTCGTGAAATGCAGGATACATTCTTCTTGGAGCGAACACTCTGTAGTTAACCATTTCTTGAACTGATGTTTCAGTTACTGTGTTGTATGCACATTAATCTCACTCTCAACAGTTTTTATAAAAATATCCATTCCTTTTAATCTTTATCCTCTTTGATATCATTATTTTCTTTACTTCTGAGGACAATTTTCAACTTTTCAACAACATCTGACGATGTAAATCTGTAAGTATAACCTTTTCCACATTATAGGATTACGTTATATAATTTGCTGTGCAAAATTAACCGGAAAATTTTCCATTTGACTGGTAAAATTATTGATAATACTGTTTGACAGAATTCATTAAGAGCTGATGTCTTGACTGTAACATGACGAAGTTATCTCCCTTTGCTGAACAATTCTCATAGAAAATAAACCATTAATTTTTATTCTTATTTTATTATGAACACAAGAAAAATATGTGTACTAATAAAAAATTAAAACATTTATATATTTGAAGCAATGGCTGTTAAAGCCAAATTATGATTTTAATTTTGTCGATTTACGGGGGACCGGAAACATACTGTGTTATCCTACTTACTCCTTTGTAATTCAAGGTTATCGACCATCGCATCATATGTTTACGTATTAAAACCTCCCAGTTACAGTTTCTATTAGTATTCTTATGCCAGCTGTTAAAGCAATTTTATAAGATAAGGAAAAACAACAAACTACATTTTAGTTATTCTTTTCTTTGTCTTCCATCCTCGTGAAATGCAGGATACATTCTTCTTGGAGCGAACACTCTGCAGTTAACCATTTCTTGATCTGATGTTTCAGTTACTGTGCTGTATGCACATTAATCTCACTCTCAACAGTTTTTATAAAAATATCCATTCCTTTTAATCTTTATCCTCTCTGATATCATTATTTTCTTTTATACATACAAATACTGTCCTACATTATTCTTTTAATTGCTTCATGCTTGCATAGCTTAAACAATAAACCAAGATTATGTAAACTTTTTCTATTTATCTCGTGCTTCCTTTCAAATTCCAAAATTATTACTGGAAATATAATACTCAGATTTTGTGAACTTCTAATGTGACACTTTTACTATCTGAGTGACAAAGTCGATAATTAATTTAATTTAATACTAACTTTCTAAATTGATGTGTGTCACTTCACAATCGTTTCTTTCTTGTAATCGTGTATTAGAACGTACAACACAGAGAAATTAAGTAAGTGATTAACTGTTATAAAGTAACTGACTCGTCTCATTTTAATGTTTTAATCTTGTTTTCTCAGAATCAAACGTTTACACTAATCATGTCGAAATTCTAAGAGTGTATTCACTTCTGACGTATGTATATATGTGTATATATATACATATATGTTTGTGTGTGTTCGTTTTGTATGTATGCATGTGTATGTCTATATATCTATATGTATGACGGGGTGTGTATGACGGGGTGTGTATGAGGGTGTGTATGAAGGGGTCTAGTAGCATTGTGTCCTTTTGGCGACCATCTTTAGAAACGGTCTTCAGACTGTTTTTATCTCCTATATGATAGATATCGGTAAAATGTCTATATCTCAAGTTCATAATTTACCTTGGAAGATGCAGTTTGCATTATTTTGTTCGTTTACTTATTTTTATTATCATCCATACAAAGATGTCAATTTTTTACCAAAAAAAAAAAAAAAAAAAAAAAAAAAAAAAAAAAAAAAAAACTTTGCAAGAAAACCATACAAATATTTCCACATCTTTATTAATAATACAAATATTTGCATATAACACGCAGAATATAAGCAAACCGCCCCAAAACAAACAAACAAATATAATAATAATACTAAATTAAAAACAGTAACAAAACCAGAAACCTAAACATTAACAAAATGATATTACACAAAGCCGATGGTTAATAAAGTACCGATTAGCAAAGTATGCTATAGCCTATACGTAAAATATTATTATTATTATTATTATTATTATTATTATTATAGTAGTAGTAGTAGTAGTAGTAGTAGTAGTAGTAGTAGTAGTCTATTACAGCAAGTATAATTAAGTTTTTTGACCGCGTGTTCATTAAGAACACTTTTTGGGGTAGGAAACAGTGTCTAGCATTAAATCCCCTCGTTTTAATGTTTCTAAAATATATCCAGGGCGTGACGAATCGTCTTGTCTAAATACAAAAGGATAAATGTTATACAGCCTCTTGCAAGGTATAGTCGACGTTTTTGTGACTTGGTTTTCTTTGTGCAAATTAAAAACCGATATCATGGATTTATGCATTTTTTAGATCGTTAACAAAGAAGATGCTGAAGAAAGCAAGGGCGTATAACTCAAGGGGTAGGAGGCCAAATATTTCCACATATTTATTAATAATACAAATATTTGCATAAAACACGCAGGATGTAAGCAAAAAAAAAAAAAAAAAAAAAATAAATATATATATATATATATGTATAATAATAATAAAAATATTATTATATGTATATAATAATAATAATAAAATATATATATATGTATATAATAATAATAACAAAAATAAAACAGTAACAAAACCAGAAACCTAAACATTAACAAAATGATATTACACAAAGCCGATGGTTAATAAAGTACCGATTAGCAAAGTATGCTATAGCCTAAACGTAAATTATTATTATTATTATTATTATTATTATTATTATTATTATTATATTACAGAAAGTATAATTAAGTTTTTGACCGCGTGTTCATTAAGAACACTTTTTGGGGTAGGAAACAATGTCTAGCACTTCATCCCCTCGTTTTAATGTTTCTAAAATATATCCAGGGCGGGACGAATCGTCTTGTCTAAATACAAAAGGATAAATGTTATACAGCCTCTTGCAAGGTATAGTCGACGTTTTTATGACTTGGCTTTCTTTGTGCAAATATCCCGTAGACTTGCATTTGCTGTTCGAGTAGATTTGGTTCATTTTCCCAATATTGCAAGGCATCTCAACATCGCGCTTTTCAAACCGTCGTAACTGAATAGGATAAATGTCTTCCTTTTTATACACATATCTCTTTATGCCTGAAAAGGCTCCATATACGTTTTTCTTATCTTCATTAAAATAAAAAATATCAATGAAAGGATACTTGAAAGGATAACCTGTAACTTTCGGCAGAGACTTAATGTAAAATTTCCACAGATGATTATGTGGAGAATATAACTCGTATCCTGGAACATTTGAAAGTACCTTTTTTATTTTATCCAGATTCGATTCGATTACCATGACATCGAAATCATCGTCCCAAGGAATAAGTCCATGGTGTCTGTAAGCTCCTAGTAGAGTGCCAGCCCACAGGACATAGGTCAGGTTTCCTTTCTTGCATGCTTCCCTGAAATCATCGAATGTTTTGAGCGTCAAGACCTGGTCATTCATAGACATTAAAGGTAAAAAACGTCTCAGATCAGCGTCTTTTATCATTTCGTTCTTATGAGGTATGTACCACGCAGTGTCGATCTTCGTATAGTTCGTGTAGTTCTTTGTTTTACTGTTGCAGTTGTCGTTCTTGAAAGACTTGTTTCTGTCTTTAGGTGTCTCGATTAAACCACGAATGTCGTTCAGTTTTAAGAAAGTGAGGTACGCAAGAATAACTACGCCTACCAAAACTGCAAACGTTATTAACTTGTTGTTGGCCATCTCGGTAGCAAATATTATAATCTCTTCAGTTTATCACAGTTATTAAGTACGTCATCTACCAGACAGATGTACAAGGAACATTCCAATTGATTAAAACAACATATTTATCAGCAATAATTTCTTCTTTTTTTTTCAAAAATTGAATTGGTTTGTTTGTTTGATTTAATTTTTAATTCTTTTTTTTTAAGTTCACCGTTTCGTTCGTCTGTTATATGTCTTATGAAGTTTTACCAATTAAGAATTCAATTGCAATAGTCAGATGAAAGGTAGCCACTCCCTTTTCTAATCCAAAAGTTGCACAGACGAGACTTTTGTTTCTTGTTTGGTAAACGTGTGAATGGTATCTGAAAACAAAGCAAGAAATACAATTCGTAGGATCAGTACGGAACACAAATGTGTGATAATATAGTTATTATGTGATTCTGAAAATAACTTTAACCCGGTAGAAATTAATGTATAATTTAGCAGTATACATAAACTTTTTAACTGTTTTATTACCACTTACGTCATACTGTTAAGTTAACAGTCCACGAAAGGTAGATTTTTGCCAGTTTGAACACCTAAACAGATGGTGCATCTATTTTATTACAGCTCATTATTATTGAATTCAAACCAGCTGTGAAACCATCAGTAAATATCGAATTATGATTTTATTTGTTAATGCTGGTCTGTTAATCAAAAAAAAAAAAAAAAAAAAAAAGAAACAGAAAAAAAAAAAAAATTGTTGTTTTTATTTATAACGTTTTTTTTTTTGGCAAATCTTTTTAAATCTTAGTAATTACAAAATTAAAATAAATAAATTAATAAACAAACAAACAAACAAACAAATGAAATAACTAAAAAAATTAATAAAATAAATAAAAAAAAAATAAAATATATATATAGTGCCAGTAACATAGATCCTTTGAAATCAAAGAACAAAAACAAATGATCTTATTCTGTAAACTGTCGATATCTCTAAACTCTCTTTTATTTTCTCTCTCGATCTCTCTCCTCTCTCTCTCTCTCTCTTTCTCTTTCTCTATCTTTTCTCTCTGTTCTAAAATAACTCTGATTATTTCTGTCAGATAAATATATATATATTTATATGTCATTCCTTTTTTCCCAACAACATCTACTAAAACATATCACCAATGGACAACAAATGTTTCTATTCAACATGATGTACCTCCATAATGAATCTTTGTAAGAAATCCCAGTGGTTGTAATTATATTTTAACAAGAAAAATTCAAAATCCCTGAACTGTATGTGTATGTATCGGTGTAAGACTGTAGTGTGTGCAGTACGTATGTAGAGTTTTTTAGTGTGGAAAATGTAGACCATAGTATGTGTACTTTTAGTCTGTAGTAGACAAAAAAAAGATACAAATTCAAACACAGCAGAGTAGACACTTTAAAGCATAGAAAAAACAGCTGGTAAAATTTCTATCTACTGAAACTGAGTTTAACAGTTCTAAATCGTTCAGAGATTTAAAGCAAAGGCTCTAAGCAGTCGATCGATTTTATGTGTCACATGATCATTTGAAAAAAAAAATATCAATAATGGAATTTTGTATTCAGCATGATTAACTTGAAAAACATTTAGAACCTGGTGTCATTTTTGTTGAAATCAAATAATGATCAATATGAATAATTGTAACGTGCAATAATACCTTGATAGAAACTAATCCAAGAAAAACATAAAAATTAAATGAAATAAAATAAAATAAAATAAAAAAAAAATAAATAAATAAAAATATGAAAATCAAAAAAATACAAAATAAACAAAAAATGAAAAAAAAATAAAATAAAATGAAAATAAATAAATAAAAATAAAATAATTGAATAAATGAATAAATGAATAAATGAAAATAAAATAAAATAAAATAATAACTTGTATCGTTCATTGACACACTGTTAGAGTCTAATTAAAAAGAAAAGAAAAAGAACAAAGATACAACAACAACAACAAAAATGTATACAGTATTCCCTCGCTATTCGCGGGGGTTACGTTCTTTACCCCCCCGCGAATAGCGAAAAACCGCGAATATTGGATGCAGTTTTAAAACGTCTATTATGAGATTATATACGGTACTAAATGCTTCCCAAACACTTTCTAAAGACACTCTTACTCATTAATACAGTAATAATGTAGTAATATTGCATGCAGTTATGTATTTCACTAATGTAGTAATGATAATGTAAACACATTTTAATTTTGTACTGAAACAATATTTTAATCAGAAAGAAACGTAAGTACATGAGGACAGTAACACCGCATAGCATAGTTACCCATACAGTATTACTGCACCGTAAAGTCATTTTCTATGCGTACAACATATGTATTAGAATTGACAGAAAGTGGAACAAATTTAAAGGCAAAACAGACAGATAAATACAGTACGCACAGTTCAGGTAATAATATGCAATTAAAAACATTATTAATACACGGTCACAAAAAATATGCACTGTATATACAGTGTATGCATTTATAAAAAAATACATACTGTATTGCAATAATAATTGAAAAAATTTGATATTGTTTGTGCGGTTTACCGAGCATTTGTTTTTATGACGTTATGACGCTAGCCTGGTATACCAGCATACGATGCGATAGGGTTAAGAGCCTAACCCGCGAATATGCGGGGCCGCGAATGGGGAACCGCGAATAGGTGAGGGTATACTGTAAATAAATATTGAAATGATAAAAAATACAAAGCAGAACAAAAACAACAAAAAATCCACCAAAATCAAGCACAGTGGCAGTACATTATCAGTACACATCAGCAGTACAGTAGCAGTAGCAGTAAATCAGCAGTACACTAGCACTAAAATAGCTGTATAGTAGCAGTAAATCAGCAGTACACTAGCAGTAAAATAGCTGTACAGGTAGCAGTAACAATAACTGCAACAACAGCAATAAGAACAGCAAGAACAACCAAAAATGAATACACGAAAAAGCCAATAGAAAAACAAAATGTCCAAAGAAAATAACGTTATCAGAAAAGAAAGAAAAAAAAAAAAGAAGAAGATAATTAGTCGAGAACATGGTAAAAGTTATTTCGATCAAAACACTTTAAAACGAGAATAAAATAAGAAAAAAGAACAAAAAATAGAGTACACGAAAAGTAAATAGAAAAAAAATGATGAAAAGTTTAATATGGAACAGTTTACAGAATAAAACTCATGGATTTTCTTCCACGGACGGAAATTATACGAAACTTTCTCAGTCTATAATCAAAACGAAACAGAGGGATGAATGATGATCTATGTAACAAAAAAGGGAGACATGGAGAGAGAAACAGATGGAATGAGAAGGAGAGGGTATGTCAGATAGACAGAGAAAAAGACAGAGGGAAATTCTGAAGGAGAGAGAATTAAAATAGAAAAATAGTTAGAGCGTTGTGTGTGTCTGTAAGCTTGTTTGTGTGTTTGAGCGTATTTCTTGTGTATATATCTAGCTGCATGATTGTGTGACTGTTTGTTGAGTGTCTGTGTGTGTTGTGTGTTTCTGTGTGCATTTCTGAATGTTCTGTGCCTGTGTTTGTATGGTGTTGCTAATTGATGTAAATTGTCAAAATAAGTAACCAGAAAAAACTTTTAGAAATAAAAAAAAAAGACAAAAAAAAAAAAAAAAAAAAACTAAAAATAAAAAAAAGGAGAAAAATAAATAATAATAATAATAATAATAATAATAATAATAATAATAATAATAATAATAAATAAATAAAAATAAAAAATCATATCATATGTAACATGATCAAATAACTAAGATTGTTCAGTACATGTACTGTTAAGAGGAAGATGTATAACAAGATAAATATACTTAACGAAAATATGTTCTTATTATTAAAATCACATAGCAATACGGTTATAAATTAGTTTACTTTAAGTATATACATTTCACATGCTCCTTAACTCCTATACAATCAGAAACAAGAACTCACATGTCTAGATCCTTTCCCGTCGTATAGTTTCCAAGTGGTCGTACTTGATGTCCACTGTTTTCTTGTTTGATACTGAAGCTCACTGACCAGGTCCATTCTTGTCTTCTAATCTGTTTAATCACATCTGTGAGCTTTGTTTTGTGTATAATGTATAAGCTTATTTATTTATTTATTTATTTATTTATTTATTTATTTATTTATTTATGTATTTATTTACTTGTTTGTTTATTTGTTTATTTATTTGATGAAACAGGAAAAAGTAAATTTAGAAGTTAAAGAAGTTTTTACTTAAACTTTACACACAACTGAACACAACAGTTTTTGAAAATTCGCGAGGAAGAGACTTAGATAACGCTTTGAGTAAGAAGACTGATTCTAGGGATCCTCAAATTTTTGCTTACAAATTATGAAAATATAATAAAGCGTCCATCTTGACTTCCACTTTCTTCTGATTCCGGTAACCGAATGTTTAACCGTCGCAGTTTCAAACTAGTTTTAAATGACGCGTCTGTTATTCCATTCTCAGACGTGTAAATGGCAAACAACCGGGTGTCAACTCAGTCTGTTGCCATGTATATATATTGACAGATATCTGTTGACAGAAATATGCACGATAACTTGGATCGATTAATCTCGATAGCTATAACAAAGAAAAATAAATTGTTCGATACTGAAATATCTCGCATGAGCACACGTCGTTACGCAGCTTGCATTTTTTTGACAACCACACAAAGCGAACTAAGACTGATCTTTAAACTGCATTTCACCATTATTCCTACTGGCTGAACCGACATATTTACTTTTCACTTTCACTGACTTTTTGATATAGAAATGCATACGCCTAAGTATATAAGGGAAAGAGAGGCCAGGAGACCCTTTACCGACTCGTTACGATCCGATATGCTGGACACTCCGTTGTGTCCTGTAATCGTAACGAGAACCCATTCTCCTACCTTACCCAAACCTCTTTTCTGCGACGGACACGCCCGCTGACCTGTGAGAAAGCGTGCCCGTCGTAGACGTGCTTCACAACAGCTAGCTCTGATTAGCACGTTAATTTTTTTCATTTCATTTCAGGAGACCCATACGTCTTTTCACGTGTTGAAAAATGACAGAGTTTTGATCTCCTTGTTTTTCCGTCTTTTCACTTAAAAATTTTCGTTTATGAGCAGATTTTATTACAATAATACCATTACTATTGTTGTTATTGCTGTCGTTATCGTTGTTGGTGATCTTCTTCTTCTTCTTCTTCTTCTTACTATTATTATTACTCTTATTATATTATTGTCATTGTTGTTCTTAGTTTGGCGTCAGTATACCTAATGCATACATACATATATAAGTCACGCATTCGTTCGAAGGAGTATCTTCACACACACACACACACACACACACACACACACACACACACACACACACGTTAACTTCTTACGTTGCACAGTTGTTTTCTCCTTTGCTTTCTTTCTCAGTATGTTAACTTTTTTCTAACAAAGAACAGCACGAACAAACGTTTGTTTCTAATCACGTTCGCTTTTAACAAACAAAACGAATCCATTTAAAAGAATCTGCCACATTTATGTCCGTCCAAAACAAACCAGCAAAGTCATGGTCAGCGTGATTGTGTATTATAAAAAAAATGCCGATGACAGATATCAATAGAAATAATGATTGTGTAGAATATTTTTGATCTAGTTGGAATCGCAGTCATACCGTTAGAACTAGCCGTTCGTATCATTGGGTTTTAGATGAGGAATAACACAGAGAGCGTTTGTAAACAGCAACACACGACCATCATGACAAATGCGATACAAATGTGTAGCATGCATGCTTAGATGATTTCCTAACATGCATTACATGAACACAATCGTAAAGCTAACGCCAGCCAATATTTAGGATAGTTCTGATACGATGATGACGTTGATGATACTTCTGACTACGATGATGACGTTGACGAAAATCAAGCCTGAACATCTGATCACAAATAACAAATTTTTGAATCACTTGTTTTTTTGAAATTCAGCCAAAATGTCATCTCAGTTCTGGTCGCCATATTATGCAGCTTCTGAACTAAACATAACGCTTTTAGTACATATTTTTATCTGGGCTGAGGATGTACATTTGTATCATCCTGAGTATAATGACTGAGTATAATAACCATCACGAATCGTGTGTCAACTAACGATCAAGGCTGAATTAACACAATTTACAAAAGCAAGACTGGAAAACATGCAGACGTCTGGTCAGGAAAAGTTAACACCATCTTAAATGGTTTTGTATTTTTTTTTAATTTTTAGTATTGGATTGAAAATTCCGGCGAGATGTGACATCTTTATTGTAACATAAATGGCGTTTAACAAAATCAACTAACAATATCTGAATTAACATTCCAAAAACTCTGATTCTGTTTGATTAACACCATCTTAAATGGTTATTGGTTTTTTTTTATTTATTTATTTTTGATTGTCTTTTCATGGTTTGACTAACCTAGTCAAGAATATTTATTTATTTTTGATTGTCTTTCATGGTTTGACTCCTAGTCAAGAATATGCTGATGGTTTTTTTTTTTTTTTTTTTTTAATTTTCAGATATCAGCTGCCATACATGAGGCCTTAATTGGGAGACAAAAGAAGATAAAACTGAAATAAACACACAAAGAAACTACAATCTACACAAAACATATTGTTTTCATAAATTAAGAAAGATAAACTGGCTTATACAGTTGAAAATAATATTATATATTTGTCGTATAAAAGGATTTCAGCAAAATTAAGAGCATGGTCAATAATATAACAAAAGATTTGTCTCTTTCATATTATTCATGATTTATCTTAATTGTAAAACACATCAAGAAAGTGTTCTGTAAATTAAGTAAAAAGGAAAAATATATATATTTTTTTATATACCAAATTTTTTTTTTTTTAAATTGTTTTGTCTGTATTGAAATACAAATATGCAATAATGCCAATAATAATAAAAACAGCCATAATTTTTTTTTAATATAATAAATGAATTAATTGTTAATGCTCATCATGGTAATATCAGTTGGACCCTGAGGATAATTTTCAACTTTTTAACAGCATCTGACGATGTAAATCTGTAAGTATAACCTTTTCCACATTATAGGATTACGTTATATAATTTGCTGTGCAAAATTAACCGGAAAATTTTCCATTTGACTGGTAAAATTATTGATAATACTGTTTGACAGAATTCATTAAGAGCTGATGTCTTGATTGTAACATGACGAAGTTACCTCCCTTCGCTGAAAAATGCTCATAGAAAATAAACCATTAATTTTTATTTTTATTTTATTATGAACACAAGAGAAATATGTGTACTAATAAAAAATTAAAAACTGTTAAAGCCAAATTATGAATTTAATTTTGTCGATTTACGGGGGACGGGAAACATACTGTGTTATCCTACTTACTCCTATGTAATTCAAGGTTATCGATCATCGCATCATATGTTTACGTATTAAAACCTCCCAGTTACAGTTTCTATTAGTATTCTTATGTCAGCTGTTAAAGTAATTGTATAAAATAAGGAAAAACAACAAACTACATTTTAGTTATTCTTTTCTTTGTCTTCCATCCTCGTGAAATGCAGGATACATTCTTCTTGGAGCGAACACTGAAGTTAACCATTTCTTGAACTGATGTTTCAGTTACTGTGCTGTATGCACATTAATCTCACTCTCAACAGTTTTTATAAAAATATCCATTCCTTTTAATCTTTATCCTCTCTGATATCATTATTTTCTTTTATACATACACATACTGTCCTACATTATTCTTTTAATTGCTTCATGCTTGCATAGCTTTAACAATAAACCAAGATTATGTAAACTTTTTCTATTTATCTCGTGCTTCCTTTCAAGCTCTAAATTATTACTGGAAATATAATACTCAGATTTTGTAAACTTCTAATGTGACACTTTTACTATCTGAGTGACAAAGTCGATAATTAATTTAATTTAATACTAACTTTCTAAATTGATGTGTGTCACTTCACAATCGTTTCTTTCTTGTAAGCGTGTATTAGTACGTACAATACAGAGAAACTAAGTAAGTGATTAACTGTTATAAAGTAACTGACTAGTCTCATTTTAATGTTTTAATCTTGTTTTCTCAGAATCAAACGTTTGCACTAATCATGTCGAAATTCTAAGAGTATATTCACTTCTGACGTATGTATGTATGTGTATGTGTATATATACATATATGTTTGTGTGTGTACGTTTTGTATGTATGCATGTGTATGTCTATATATCTATATGTATGAGGGTGTGTATGAGGGTGTGTATGAGGGTGTGTATGAGGGTGTGTGTATGAGGGTGTGATGAAGGTGTGTATGAGGGTGTGTATGAGGGTGTCTAGTAGCATTGTGTCCTTTTGGCGACCATCTTTAGAAACGGTCTTCAGATTGTTTTTATCTCCTGTATGATAGATATCGGTAAAATGTCTAAATCTCATGTTCATAATTTACCTTGGAAGATGCAGTTTGCATTATTTTGTTCGTTTACTTATTTTTATTATCATCCATACAAAGATGTCAATTTTTAAAAAAAAAAAAAAAAATTGTTTTTATCAGAACCAAGTACTTGTGCAAGAAAACCATACAAATATTTCCACATCTTTATTAATAATACAAATATTTGCATATAACACGCAGAATATAAGCAACCCCCCCAAAACAAACAAACAAATATAATAACAATACTAAATTAAAAACAGTAACAAAACCAGAAACATAAACATAAAGAAAAATGATATTACATAAAGCCGACTTTTAATAAAGTACTGATTAGCAAAGTATGCTATAGCCTATACGTAAAATATTATTATTATTATTATTATTATTATTATTATTAGTAGTAGTAGTAGTAGTAGTAGTAGTAGTAGTAGTCTATTACAGCAAGTATAATTAAGATTTTTGACCGCGTGTTCATTAAGAACACTTTTTGGGGTAGGAAACAGTGTCTAGCACTAAATCCCCTCGTTTTAATGTTTCTAAAATATATCCAGGGCGTGACGAATCGTCTTGTCTAAATACAAAAGGATAAATGTTATACAGCCTCTTGCAAGGTATAGTCGACGTTTGTGTGACTTGGTTTTCTTTGTGCAAATTAAAAACCGTTATCATGGATTTATGCATTTTTTAGATCGTTAACAAAGAAGATGCTGAAGAAAGCAAGGGCGTATAACTCAAGGGGCATTAACAAGTCAAATATTTCCACATCTTTATTAATAATACAAATATTTGCATAAAACACGCAGGATGTAAGCAAAAAATAAAAAAAAAAAAAAAAAATATATATATATATGTATAATAATAATAATAATAATAATAATAATAATAATATTATTATTATTATTATATTATATGTATATAATAATAATAATAAAATATATATATGTATATAATAATAATAACAAAAATAAAACAGTAACAAAACCAGAAACCTAAACATTAACAAAATGATATTACACAAAGCCGATGGTTAATAAAGTACCGATTAGCAAAGTATGCTATAGCCTAAACGTAAAAAATTATTATTATTATTATTATTATTATTATTATTATTATTATTATTATTATATTACAGAAAGTATAATTAAGTTTTTGACCGCGTGTTCATTAAGAACACTTTTTGGGGTAGGAAACAATGTCTAGCACTTCATCCCCTCGTTTTAATGTTTCTAAAATATATCCAGGGCGTGACGAATCGTCTTGTCTAAATACAAAAGGATAAATGTTATACAGCCTCTTGCAAGGTATAGTCGACGTTTTTATGACTTGGTTTTCTTTGTGCAAATATTCCGTAGACTTGCATTTGCTGTTCGAGTAGATTTTGTTCATTTTCCCAATATTGCAAGGCATCTCAACATCGCGCTTTTCAAACCGTCGTAACTGAATAGGATAAATGTCTTCCTTTTTATACACATATCCCTTTATGCTCGGAAAGGCACCATATACGTTTTTCTTATCTTCATTAAAATAAAAAATATCAATGAAAGGATACTTGAAAAGATAACCTGTAACTTTCGGCAGAGACTTAATGTAAAATTTCCACTGACTATTATGTGGAGGATATAACTCGTATCCTGGAACATTTGAAAGTACCTTTTTCATTTTATCCAGATTCGATTCGATTACCATGACATCGAAATCATCGTCCCAAGGAATAAGTCCATGGTGTCTGTAAGCTCCTAGTAGAGTGCCTCCCCACAGGACATAGGTCAGGTTTCCTTTCTTGCATGCTTCCCTGAACGCGTCAAATGTTTTGAGCATCAAGACTTGGTCACTGATAGACATTAAAGGTAAAAAACGTCTCAGATCAGCGTCTTTTATCATTTCGTTCTTATGAGGTATGTACCACGCAGTGTCGATCTTCGTATAGTTCGTGTAGTTCTTTGTTTTACTGCTCCAGTTGTCGTTCTTGAAAGACTTGTTTCTGTCTTTAGGTGTCTCGATTAAACCACGAATGTCGTTCAGTTTTAAGACAGTGAGGTACGCAAGAATAATTACGCCTACCAAAACTGCAAACGTTATTAACTTGTTGTTGGCCATCTCGGTAGCAAATATTTTAATCTCTTCAGTTTATCACAGTTATTAAATACGTCATCTACTAGACAGATGTACAAGGAACATTCCAATTGATTAAAACAACATATTTATCAGCAATAATTTCTTATTTTTTTTTTAAAATTGAATTTGAATTCTGTTTTTTAAATATAATTTTTGGTTTGTTTCTTTGTTTCTTTTTATTATTGTTATTTTTTAAATTCACCGTTACTTTCGTCTATTATATCTATCTTATGAAGTTTTTCACATTAACAAGTCAATTGCAATGGTCAGATGAAAGCTAGACTCCCTTTTCTAATCCAAAAGTTGGACAGGCGAGACTTTTGTTTCTTGTTTGGTAAACGTGTGAATGGTATCTGAAAACAAAACAAAAAATACAATTCTTTGGGTCAGTACGGAACACAAATGTGTAACAAATGTAGTTATCATGTCATTCTGAAAATAAGTTTTTAACTTTTAACTGTTTTATTACCACTTACGTCATACTGTTAAGTTAACAGGCCACGAAAGGTAGATTTTTGCCAGTTTGAACTTCTAAACAGATGGTGCATCTATTTTATTACAGCTCATTTTTATTGAATTCATACCAGTTGTGAAACCATCAGTAAAAAAAAATAAAAAAAAAAAAAAAAATGTTGTTTTTGTTGTAATATTTTTTATAATCTTTCTAAAATTATTTGGTAATTGGCAGTCCTAGTTATTACAACATTAAAATAAACAAACAAACAAACAAACAAACAAACAAACAAACAAACAAACAAATAAATAAATGAAATAACTAATTAAAATTTTTAAAATTATTTTTTATGGTTAATGCTGGTCTGTTCAACAAAAAAAAAAAAAAAAAGAAAAAGAAACAGAAAAAGAAAAACAAATTAGTTTTTATTTATTATCGTTTTAAAATTATTTGGCAAATGGCAATCTTAGTGATTACAACATTAAAATAAATAAATTAATAAACAAGCAAACAAACAAACAAACAAACAAATAAATGAAAAAACTAATAAAATAAAATAAAATAAAATAATATATATATATATATATATAGAGCCAGTAACATACCTCCATTGAAATCAAAGAACAAAAACAAATTATCTTATTCTGTAAACTATTCAGTATCTCTAACTTTTTATTTTACCGGTCGATATTGAAAATCCTGTATATTAAATTTGTACTCATTTCTATTTATTATCTTTTAAAATGTATGTTCTAAAATAACCTCAAGATTATTTCAGTCAGATAAAAATACACAGTTACAACTTACATTAGTCATTTCTCACAGCAGTACCAGCGCACGAAACTAAAATAGTGACTAAACTCATAATAATCGCTGTATACCTGTCTCCTGTGTCCTAGGCACCTGGCTGCTACACGTTTTCCTATCCCTGCTCATCTGATATTTCTGTATCCCCGTTTCATGTAATTATATTAATATAACGGTAAGAAAAACTCCAAAATCCCAATGACAACGATGACGACGACGTGAATAATATCGGTAGTAGCAGTAGTAATGATAGTAGTTTTTATGTGTGGAAAACTCCAACACCTCTTAATAAAACTTTTACCCACAAAAAAAAAACTTTCCCACAAAAAACCACTAACTTGTATGGACAATTTTAAATAATTCTGTCACAGGTGTAAATATATGTTCATGCACATAGGATCCTGTACAGAATAATCGAACTTTTATCCACACACACACACACATACACACAAAACAAAACAAACATACAAATTCAAACACACACATAGACAAAAACACAGACATAAAAAAAGACCAGAAGAATAATACAAAAGGACAAGCCTAGTGTACTACAGATTTAGTGCTACTGTACTGGTGATATATATATATATATATATATGCTGTCCTTTTTTGTTCAACAATATCTAAAAAAACATATCACCAATGGACAACAAATTTTTCTATTCAGCATGATTCACATTAAATACATTTAGCAACTTGTACCTCCATAATGAATCTTTGTAAGAACGTCAGTGGTTGTACGTTTCAACACATTCAAACCTGAACTGTAGTGTGTGTATCGGTGTAGACTGTAGTGTGTGTACGTATGTAGACTGTAGTATGTTTACACCTGTAGACTGTAGTGTGTGTAGACATGTAAACCATAGTGTGTGACCGAAGCGTATAGACCGAAGCGTGTGTAATTGTGCAGACTGTATTATGTGTGCGCGTGTAGACAAAAAAGGTCAAACTACAGCACAGTGCTTCAAAGAAAAAGAGCTGGTAACATTTCTATCTGAACTGCAAACAAATAACGTAATAAATAGACCGTTGTATGAGTTACAATGGGGTGCGCTTTCATTCTTTTCAGGTGTAAACTGAAAACTTGAATGGCAGGTTTTGTTTTGCAAGGATACACTAAGCAGTCCCCATTATATCAGATCAAATGAAGCTGTAATATATATACTGAATGCCTTATATGCTTTTTCTAACGTTTCAAAAATACATGAAAATTAATTCAGTATAATATAACATATATAGTGAAAAAAAATTCAATTAGCAACAGACATACAAACATAGACACACAACATTCACATATGCACACAGAAACCCACAACACACACAGACACTCAACACTCACACAATCATGCAGCTAGATATATACACACAAAATACGCTCAAACACACAAACACACTTACAGACACAAACAACGCAACATTTATATCCCAGTGTTTCGCTCTAATTCTCACATGACACCACACAGACACACAGATATTCAAGTTAAGCGAAACTAACATTTCACTACACAAACTCTTTTTGAATTTTTGTTTCACTGTGTATGTTATATTATATTGAATTAATTTTCATGTATTTTAGAAAACGTTAGAAAAAGCATATAAAGCATTCAGTATATATATTACAGCTTCATTTGATCTGATATAATGGGGACTGCTTAGTGTATCCTTGCAAAACAAAACCTGCCATTCAAGTTTTCAGTTTACTCCTGAAAAGAATGAAAGCGCACCCCATTGTAACTCATACAACGGTCTATTTATTACGTTATTTGTTAGCAGTTCAGTCTTGATGTGCCTGAGCAAGATAGTAGTTAGAAAAGAAATCTGATGTCTCAGAATTTTTTAAAGTAAAGTTGCTGGTTTGCTCTTCCATAGAGGAAAATATGTGAGTAATATTCTGTACTCCGTTACATATTTCACTTTTCATCATTTTCCAACCTTTTGAAACCGTGTGTGCGTTCGTGTGTGTTTATTTATGTTTCTATTAAAGTGCAATATATAAATCAATATACAGTATAACTGAAACTGCTGTAACTATTAAGAAAAAAATACACACATCCTATAGAATGATTTATTTATTTATTTATTTATTTATTTATTTATTTATTTATTATTATTATTATTATTATTATTATTATTATTATTATTATTATTATTATTATTATTATTATGTTTCAGAAATATCGACAGTCCTTTGAAACCACGGGACACAATTTAATTAAACTGTGGCGCCTTGCACAATCTGAAACTTTTTGATTGTAGGCAGATTTGTATTTAGTAACTGTCCTCCTTCTTCTCAAGTACCAACCTCTTAATTTGAACCAAGCAAATGCAAGTCAGCAGCCACTGACGAAGTTAATCGTTATCAGCAAAAATTTTGAAACCACAAAGGAAAGAAAAGTAGGTAAAAATATCGCTGTAACAGAAATACTGCTGTTCAAAAAAAATAAAAAAAAATAAAATAAAATAAAAAACCCATTTTGTTTTAAGAATTAATGTGAGATATAAACTATTCTCGTTAGCCAGAGATAAATGTCAAAAAACTGCCTGCTTATATTTATTGCAAATACCTCTGACAATGTTACTGTCATTTGTTCAGGTTTTCTCTTTGTTACGATAATGTCATCCTGTATTAAATATTTCCGTGGCTCTCTTCTTACTTGTTACACTTGAGTTAGTCCATCAGGCAGACCGAATTTGAGTACCGAATGTTAATTTCTGTTAGTCCGGTGTCTGAAGTATCAGTTTAGTCTGTTAACGTTGTGTCATTTTGGCGACCATCTTTAGAAACGGTCTTCAGATTTTTGTTTTTATCTCCTATATGATAGATATCGGTAAAATGTCTAAATATCAAGTTCATAATTTACCTTTCTGAACATGCAGTTTGCATTATTTTGTTCGTTTTAAACTTATGCACAATCTGATATATATTTATTGATATTTAATTTATAATGGATTTAGTAAAATATTTTTAATTTTAATTTTGATATTTTAAAGAAAAAACGTATGAAAATAAGTGTAGAAACTGACCACTGGGAGACTCGTACTCAGATTGCCTCGTCGGCTGAATGAGTGTTTTTCATATCATGGCTGTCTCGCCACTACTGATAAAAACAAACTCTCCAACTTTCAAATTCTGACCCCAGTCGTACTTAAAGATCTTTTGAAATACTAAAATACTGAAATGTTGAAATGTTTGACCAATTAATTCACTATTATCATATACCCATTCCTCACAGCTTATTTTACCTTTCAATTTTGCGTTCACGTACTTTTTTTGAAGAGTATATTATATCGTAAATATGGGAAGTGGGTCATTTAAGTACATCATACTGAATATATCGCGAATATATTTCTTTGTCTGAGTTAATATAATTATAATGCGACTAGTCTTATAATACCAATATTTAGAAACGGTCTTATTCAAATACAACATACACAGAGCTGTCCATAATTTACCGTACAGTTTGCTATTGATCTCTAATTTTATAACAGACCAGTGTAAGTCAAAACTTTGAATTGAACAAACATAAAGAAGAACTGTAAAATATTCCAAGCTTTGCCTTTTAAACCATCAGGCACTTACTTAGTTTCTCTGCATTGTACGTACTAATACACGATTACAAGAAACAAACGATTGAGAAGTGACCCACATCAATTTAGAAAGTTAGCCTTAAATTAAATTAATTATCGACTTTGTCACTCAGATATTAAAAGTGTCACATTAGAAGTTTACAAAATCGGAGTATTATATTTCCAGTAATAATTTTGGAATTTGAAAGGAAGCACGAGATATATAGAAAAAGTTTACATAATCTTGGTTTTATTATTAAAGCTATGCAAGCATGAATGAATTAAAAGAATAATGTAGGACAGTATAAACAAAATAATGATATCAGAGAGGATAAAGATTAAAAAGAACGGATATTTTTATAAAAACTTTTGAGAGTGAGATTAATGTGCATACAGCACAGTAACTGAAACATCAGTTCAAGAAATGGTTAACTACAGAGTGTTCGCTCCAAGAAGAATGTATCCTGCATTTCACGAGGATGGAAAACAAAGAAAAGAATAACCAAAATGTAGTTTGTTGTTTTTCCTTATTTTATACAATTGCTTTAACAGCTGACATAAGAATACTAATAGAAACTGTAACTGGGAAGTTTTAATACATAAACATACGATGCGATGATCGATAACCTTGAATTGAAAATACAATTCTGGATGGTGTTTTATTTTACTTCATTTATTTATGAATATTTATCATGTATTGCAGTTATTGACATTCTTCGAGGTAAATTACACGAACCACGAGAGAGAGAGAGAGAGAGAGAGAGAGAGAGAGAGAGAGAGAGAGAGAGAGAGAGAGAGAGAGAGATGTTGGAAGACTGCGACTGTGCATTAAAAAACAATTTAAAAAAATAAAATGTAAAATAAAGTATAATGAATAAAATAAAATATAAAATGCAACATAAAACAATGTTGTCAATGCTGAAGGTAAAATGATTGTAAAAGGTGAGAAGGCGTATAATAACATAATACTAAAATGATATACTTAATGCCATTAAAAATCGATATCATGGATTTATGCATTTTTTAGATCCTTAACAAATAAGATGCTGAAGAAAGCAAGGGCGTATAACTCAAGAGGCAGGAGGTCAAATATTTCCATATCTTTATTAATAATACAAATATTGGCATAAAACACGCAGGATAAAATAAAAAATAAAAATAAAAAAATAAAAAAATAAAAAAATATATATATACGTATATAATAATAATAACAAATTAAAAACAGTAACAAAACCAGAAACGTAAACATAAAGAAAAATAATATTACATAAAGCGGACTGTTAATAAAGTACTGATTAGCAAAGCATGCTGTAGCGTATACGTAAAATATTCTTCTTCTTCTTATTATTATTATAATTATTGGTAGTAGTAGTAGAAGTAGTAGTGATAGTAGTAGTAGTAGTAGTAGTAGTAGTAGCAGTAGTTGTATATTACAGAAAGTACAATTAAGTTTTTTGACCGCGTGTTCATTAAGAACACTTTTTGGGGTAGGAAACAATGTCTAGCACTTCATCCCCTCGTTTTAATGTTTCTAAAATATATCCAGGGCGGGACGAATCGTCTTGTCTAAATACAAAAGGATAAATGTTATACAGCCTCTTGCAAGGTATAGTCGACGTTTTTATGACTTGGTTTTCTTTGTGCAAATATTCCGTAGACTTGCATTTGCTGTTCGAGTACATTTGGTTCATTTTCCCAATATTGCAAGGCATCTCAACATCGCGCTTTTCAAACCGTCGTAACTGAATAGGATAAATGTCTTCCTTTTTATACACATATCCCTTTATGCTTGAAAAGGCTCCATATACGTTTTCCTTATCTTCATTAAAATAAAAAATATCAATGAAAGGATACTTGAAAGGATAACCTGTAACTTTCGGCAGAGACTTAATGTAAAATTTCCACTGATAATTATCTGGAGAATATAACTCGTATCCTGGAACATTTGAAAGTACCTTTTTCATTTTATCCAGATTCGATTCGATTACCATGATATCGAAATCATCGTCCCAAGGAATAAGTCCATGGTGTCTGTAAGCTCCTAGTAGAGTGCCAGCCCACAGGACATAGGTCAGGTTTCCTTTCTTGCATGCTTCCCTGAAATCATCAAATGTTTTGAGCATCAAGACCTGGTCATTCATAGACATTAAAGGTAAAAAACGTCTCAGATCAGCGTCTTTTATCATTTCGTTCTTATGAGGTATGTACCACGCAGTCTCGATCTTCGTACAGTTCTTTGTTTTACTGTTGCAGTTATCGTTCTTGAAAGACTTGTCTCTGACTTTAGCTGTCTCGATTAAACCACGAATGTCGTTCAGTTTTAAGACAGTGAAGTACGCAAGAATAATTACGCCTACCAAAACTGCAAACGTTATTAACTTGTTGTTGGCCATCTCGGTAGCAAATATTATAATCTCTTCAGTTTATCACAGTTATTAAGTACGTCATCTACGAGACAGATGTACAAGGAACATTCCAATTGATTAAAACAACATATTTATCAGCAATAAATTCTTAATTTTTTTCAAAAATTGAATTGGTTTGTTTGTTTGATTTAATTTTTAATTCTTTTTTTTTAAGTTCACCGTTTCTTTCGTCTGATATATGTCTTATGAAGTTTTACCAATTAAGAATTCAATTGGAATAGTCAGATGAAAGGTAGCCACTCCCTTTTCTAATCCAAAAGTTGGACAGGCGAGACTTTTGTTTCTTGTTTGGTAAACGTGTGAATGGTATCTGAAAACAAAGCAAGAAATACAATTCTTTGGGTCAGTACGGAACACAAATGTGCAACAAATGTAGTTATCATGTCATTCTGAAAATAAGTTTTTAACTTTTAACTGTTTTATTACCATTTACGTCATACTGTTAAGTTAACAGTCCACGAAAGGTAGATTTTTGCCAGTTTGAACTTCTACACAGATGGTGCATCTATTTTATTACAGCTCATTTTTATTGAATTCATACCAGCTGTGAAACCATCAGTAAATATCGAATTATGATTTTATTTGTTAATGCTGGTCTGTTAATCAAAAAAAAAAAAATTCTTTTTAAAAATTGTTGTTTTTATTATAACTGTTTTTTTAAATCTTTTTAAATCTTAGTAATTACAAAATTAAAATAAATAAATTAATAAACAAACAAACAAACAAATATATGAAATAACTAATTAAATTAATATATAAATAAAATGAAATAAAATATATAGAGAGAGTGCCAGTAACATAGATGCTTTGAAATCAAAGAACAAAAACAAATGATCTTATTCTGTAAACTGTCGATATTGTGACTGCTTTTAAACTCTCTCTCTCTCTCTCTCTCTCTCTCTCTCTCTCTCTCTCTCTCTCTCTCTCTCTCTCTCTCTCTCTCTCTCTCTCTCTCTCTCTCTCTCTCTGTCTGTCTGTCTGTCTGCCTGTCTGTATATATATATATATATTTATATGCTGTCCTTTTTTTCCCAACAATATCTGAAAAAACATATCACCAATGGACAACAAATGTTTCTATTCAGCATGATTCACATTAAATACATTTAGCAACTTGTACCTCCATAATGAATCTTTGTAAGAAAGTCAGTGGTTGTACGTTTCAACACATTCAAACCTGAACTGTAGTGTGTGTATCGGTGTAGACTGTAGTGTGTGTACGAATGTAGATTGTAGTGTATGTAGACCATAGTATGTGTACGCGTGTAGTCTGTAGTAGACAAAAAAAGATCAAACTGCAGCAGAGTGCTTTAAAGAAAAAGAGCTGGTAACATTTCTATCTACTGAAACTGAGTTTAACAGTTCTAAATCGTTCAGAGAGTTAAAGCAAAGGCTCTAAGCAGTCGATTGATTTTATGTGTCTCATGATCATTTGAAAAAAGAAATATCAATAATGAATTGTGTATCTACTCTTAACTTGAAAAACATTTACAACCTGGTGTCATTTTTGTTGAAATCAAATAATGATCAATATGAATAATTGTAACGTGCAATAATACCTTGATAGAAACTAATCCAAGAAAAAACATAAAAATTAAATGAAATAAAATAAAATAAAATAAAATAAATAAATAAATATATGAAAATAAAATAAATAAATAAATGAAAATAAAATAAAATAAAATAAAAAAATAAATAAAAATAAAAAATAAAATAAATGAATAAATGAATAAATGAATAAATGAAAATAAAATAAAATAAAATAATAACTTGTATCGTTCATTGACACACTGTTAGAGTCTAATTAAAAAGAAAAGAAAAAGAACAAAGCTACAACAACAACAACAAAAATGTATATATAAATATTGAAATGATAAAAAAATACAAAGCAGAACAAAAACAACAAAAAATCCACCAAAATCAAGCACAGTGGCAGTACATTATCAGTACATCAGCAGTACAGTAGCAGTAGCAGTAAATCAGCAGTACACTAGCACTAAAATAGCTGTATAGTAGCAGTAAATCAGCAGTACACTAGCAGTAAAATAGCTGTACAGGTAGCAGTAACAATAACTGCAACAACAGCAATAAGAACAGCAAGAACAACCAAAAATGAATACACGAAAAAGCCAATAGAAAAACAAAATGTCCAAAGAAAATAACGTTATCAGAAAAGAAAAAAAAAAAAAAAGAAGAAGATAATTAGTCGAGAACATGGTAAGTTATTTCGATCAAAACACTTTAAAACGAGAATAAAACAGAAAAATAGAAAAATAGACGAAAGTTTGGAAAATGATGAAAAGTTTAATATGGAACAGAGTACAGAATATTACTCACATATTTTCTTCCACGGACGAGCAAACCAGCAACTTTACTTTAAAAAAACCGTGTCATCAGATTTCTTTTGTACGCGTACAAACATCAGGATTGAACTACATAACAAATGACGCGTCGTCAGCTACATTTTTTCTGCCGCGACTGTGATAAACAGACCTTTACAACATGTTTCATATCAGGTGTAACCGGGTGCGCTTTCGTTCTTTTCAGGAGTAAACTGAAAACTTGAAGGGCAAGTTTTGCTTTGCAAGGATACACTAAGCAGTCCCCATTATATCAGATCAAATGAAGCTGTAATACATATACTGAATGCCTTATATGCTTTTGCTAACGTTTCAAAAATACATGAAAATTAATTCAGTATAATATAACATACACAGAGAAAACAAATTCAAAAAGAGTTTGTGTAGTGAAATGTTAGTTTCACTTAACTTGAATATCTGTGTGTTCCTGTGGGTGATTTAACTTTATATACTTTTGATCAGCGGTATCATCTGAGAACTAGAGCGAAACAATGGGATTTAAATGTTGCATTGTTTATTAAATATGTAGATACTATTGTTCAGTACATGTATGTTAAGAGGAAGACGTGTAACAAGATAAATATACTTAGCGAAAATATGTTATTATTTTTAAAATCACATAGCAATACGGTTATAAATTAGCTTACTTTTCACAAGCTCCTTGACTCCTATACAATCAGAAACAAGAACTCGCTTTCCCGTCGTATAGTTTCCAAGTGGTCGTACTTGATGTCCACTGTTTTCTTGTTTGATACTGAAGCTCACTGACCAGGTCCATTCTTGTCTTCTAATCTGTTTAATCACATCTGTGAGCTTTGTTTTGTGTATAATGTATAAGCTTATTTATTTACTTATTTATTTATTTGATGAAATAGGAAGGAGTAAATTTAGAAGTTAAAGAAGTTTTTACTTAAACTTTACACACAACTAAACACAACAGTTTTTGATAATTCGCGAGGAAGAGACTTAGATAACGGTTTGAGTAAGAAGACTGATTCTAGGGATCCTCAAATTTTTGCTTACAAATTATGAAAATATAATAAAGCGTCCTTCTTGACTTCCACTTTCTTCTGATTCCGGTAACCGAATGTTTAACCGTCGCAGTCTGACGTGTAAATGGCAAACAACCGGGTGTCAACTCAGTCTGTTGCCATGTATATATATTGACAGATATCTGTTGACAGAAATATTTAAGATAACTTGGATCGATTATCCTTGATAGCTGTAACAAAGAAAAATAAATTGTTCGATACTGAAATATCTCGTATGAGCATACGTCGTTACTTCTGATTACGATGATGACGTTGACGATAACCAAGCCTGAACATCTGATCACAAATAACAAATTTTTAAATCACTTGTTTTTAGAAATTCAGCCAAAATGTCACCTCAGTTCTGGTCGCCGTAGTACGCAGCTTCTGAACTAAACATAACGCTTTTAGAACATATTTTTATCTGGGCTGACGAAGTACATTTGTACCATCCTAAGCAAATTTGATTTCTTCATGATGGTTCTGATAACGATGATGATGATGATAGTCATATCTCAGATCTGACTGCAGATGCTTTGTTTATGTCTCGGTATTTGTGGGCATTATTCACCATAGTGTCTAATTCATACGCACCCTATCACTCACAGCTAAACAGTTGGAGCACAGTTTAGCTTTATTTAGCATAGTTACTGTAGGAACTACTGAAAATAAAAGCAATGAGTATATATTAAGGAAAAGTTGGGAGATCGTTCTACGTTAACCGTGTTTGTTTCAGTATCATTAAATTAAAATAATAAAATAATTATATGTGACGGTAGTTGCGTGGATCAAAATGAAATATTCATATGCCAGATCCTAAATAACACATAAATAATAAAATATTGTTTCTCTAACATAAATAAGAAACAATAACCATCACGAATCGTGTGTCAACGATCAAGGCTGAATTAACACAATTACAAAAAGTAAGCCTGGAAAACATGCAGACGTCTTGTCAGCAAGTTAACACATGATAAATGGTTATTGAATTTTTTTTTTAAATTTAGTATTATTACTGGAAAACCTGCGACATCTTTTCAGTAACACATGGCGTTTAACAAAATACTAACTATATCTTTCATTCCAACTCCGATTCTGTTTGATTTTTGCATTTTTATTTATTTATTTTTGATTTTCTTTCATGGTTTGACTCCTAGTCAAGAATATGCTGATGTTTTCTTTTGTTGTTGTTTTTAAAATTTAAGATATCAGCTGCCATACGTGAGGCCTTAATTGGGAGACACGTAAAATAACCAAACGCCCCCCCCCTCAAGAAAATAAAACAAATGATAAAACTGAAACAAAGAAACTACAGTCTATACAAAACATATTATTTTCATAAATCAAGAAAGATAAACTGGCTTAGACCTAAAAATCATCAAAAAACAAGATGTTAAAAATTCAAGAATACAGTACTTAATAAAAGCTAATAATATGAGGCCGAGATCAGGATGCATGTACAGTTGAAAATAATATTATATATTTTGTCGTATACAAAATTTTACCAAATTAAGAGCATGGTCAATAATTAAACAAAAGATTTGCCTCTTTCATGTTATTCAGTATTTATCTTAATTGCAAAACACATCAAGAAAGTTTTCTGTTAATTAAATAAAGACAGAAATATATATTTTTTTATATACATAATTACTTCTTTTTTTATTGATATTGTTTTGTCTGTATTGAAATACAAATACACAATAATGCCAATAATAATAATAATAATAGAACAGTCAAAAAATAGAGTAACAAGATTCGATCTGAAAACACACTGTTACTGCAGCGATACCTTTGCCACTGCTCCAGTAATAAAAGCTCGTGATGACACAATTACTCCCATACGATGCTGTCGTCTCAGTGACGTTTTCAGCTGATGTTGTTTTTTTTTTTTTTTTTTTTTTTTTTTGCAGACTATAAATCTTTTTAATATAATAAATGAATTAATTTTTTAATAATCATCATAGTAATATCAGCTACGCCATGAGGTCCATATACAGCTCTTTAACAGCATCTGACGATGTAAATCTGTAAGTATAACCTTTTCCACCTTATAGGATTACGTTATATAATTTGCTGTGCAAAATTAACCGGAAAATCTTCCATTTGACTGGTAAAATGATTGATAATACAGTTTGACAGAAAGCTGCGGTCTAGATGGTATCATGACGAAGTTACCTCCCTTTGTTGAAAAATGCTCATACAAATCAAACCATTAATGTTTATTTTAATTTCAAACCGCAAACATACTGTGTTATCGTACTTACTCTTTTGTAATAATTTGTATTGATTCTTTTATTGGCACCATTTCTTCTCTTGATCTCTATTCTCATGCTCATTATTATTATTATCTATTTTTAACAATATTTCTTAATTGTCAATCAAATTTCTGATTAATTTGATGTCTGTGAACAAATATAATTAACAAATGATTCACAGGCATAACTTGGCAAGACAATCATTTCCTGGGTTCTTTTCTTTATTTTCTTTTTCTTTATTTTATTTACTTTTTTTTAAAAACACGATGACAGTTTATCAGCCCTATTACGTAGGTTAAATAATTTATGACATAAACGCACTTACGAATCTCAGCAATAATTCTAAGCGCATTCTTTCTAAGTAAACAAAACCGACAGGTCTCTTAAATGGTGATAAATGAATTTGTTAATGTTCCGCTCTTATCCTGAAAACAGACGCCAATCTGTCCAGCGAGCTGTAGCAAATCGAATGAGAGCTTTCAGAACAAGAAGAATAACTCTAAATATTAGGACACGATCAAAGAAGTACTTTTTGAAAATATGTTTATTTAAGGGGCCAGGCAGACAAGTGATCAAATTTACGGCTAATTATTTCTCAGATATAAAGTGTCCGGCACTTAAAAGCAGTAACTTGGTGACGATGCGTAACATTACGATTACTTCATGTTTCATCAGGTGTGTCTGTGTGTGTGTTTGTGTTTACTTGTTCATATGTGCATTTGTATGTTTATGCATGCTCACATCTATAGATGCATGCAGGTAGGTAGATAGGTACGTAGGTAGCCCGTATATGCCAGTACGTATGTAAGTACCTTTACATGTATGTATGTATATATGAATGTATATATGTATGTATGTATATATGAATGTATATATGTATGTATGTATATATGAATGTATATGTATGTATGTATGTATGTATGTATGTATGTATGTATGTATGTATGTATGTATGTATGTGTGTGTGTGTGTGTATGTAGTGTGAGTGTGTTCCTCTATGTTGTTGTGTATGGTATTTTAACTATGATAACACATTTTGGTCAAAAATAGCAAGGATATTTGTTAATATATATATGGGTCATTCCATGTCAAATCACCCCCCCAAAAAAGAAATTTAAACCCGACCGTCTCAGATTTTTATAAAACTTGGTACACTTGTTGACTGGGATCCCACAGCACCAAATCTGAAATTTTAGCTCAATCAGACCAGTGGTGTGGGAGATATGGCCCACCGAATTTTGAGATTTTTGGCAAAAATGGGCGTGACCACCAACCTTTGAACCCTCATATCTCAGGAACTACTGGGCCAATCTTCATAAAATTGGTACTGTTGAAAAGGCAATATGACAAGGATTCCAAATCTTGAGATGACATTTATTGAAATTTAGTCTCCCATATGTTAACTAAAATATATAAAAGTTTCCTGGGTGTAATATTTTTTGTTTAGCCACAATATAGATTTAAAAAATGCACATACATGAAAATAACACCTTTTCAGCCATTATCATCTGATTAACTAAAACCTGAATGATCAATTCTGGATGCTAGGAATCACCATCTCTCTTGATCACCGAGTAAGACATTGTAGGCCTATATGTATGCATAAAGTTCACATAAATTTGAGAGAACTAGGTGTTTCTGATGCTTAACCTTCTCACCATCTGTTTCAAATACTCACTGTATCCTTCATTCCCAGACATATTCTACAGTTCTCATCACTTTCATAAAATTGGATTATTTCCTCCTTCAATTCATTTCCTCCTTCAATGTCTTACTTGGTGATAAAAAGAGATGGTGATTCCTAGCATCCAGAATCGATCATTCAGGTTTTAGTTAATCAGATGATAATGGCTGAAAAGGTGTTATTTTCATGTACGTGCATTTTTTAAATCTATATTGTGGCTAAACAAAAAATATTACACCCAGGAAACTTTTATATGTTTTAGTTAACACATGGAAGATTACATTTCAAAAAATGTCATCTCAAGGTCACGTGATCCACACAGTCAATTTCAAGATCATAGCAAAGGTCAAAAGGTAAATGTACCCCAATATTTTCCAAACTGAACAAAAATGGCAGATTTGGAATCCTTGTCATATTGCCTTTTCAACAGTACCAATTTTATGAAAGGTTGGTGGTCACGCCCATTTTTGCCAAAAATCTCAAAATTCGATGGGCCTTATCTCCCACACCACTGATCCGATTGGGCTAATATTTCAGATTTGGTGCTGTGGGATCCCAGTCAACAAGTATACCAAGTTTGATAAAAATCTGAGATGTCGGGTTTAACCCATTGGGTGATTTGACACGGAATGACCCATATATATTTTTCCTTCTTAACTATCACAAATAATAATATAATTATTTCCTGCTTTCATATCTGTAGTGGTATCATCACATAAGCAGTGAAGTATAAATATAAAACTGTCTTTGTTTATTAAATTATGTTTATTATGAACATCAACAGCATTAATCATATTACATTCTTTAGTATTAAAAATTTAAAAAAAGGAATGTAAGTAAAACATATTCAGTTATTTGTAATGTATTAAGAAAAAATAGTAATATAAATATAATGAACATAGACACACACACACAACAAATCAGCTTTATCATATATATATATATATTTAATTTTCAAAATTGACCAATTGGTCAAAAATAAGCATTTACATGATCACAATTTATGAAAATAATTTGTTTCCCAAAATTACCCCAAATTGCTGAATATTTACTTAATAAAACAAACCCACAGAAAGAGTGTATCTTTGAAAAAAAAAAAAATTAAATAAAAACAGATGAAAAAGATAAAAAAGCATGATCCGAAAAGCAAACTAGAACAATGTTGTGTCAATCCTATAGAATTTTGTAATGTGTGTGATTGTGTCTCTAAGGTATAGTGTGTTTACATAAAACACCAACAGAATGATGAGTAATGAAAATCTGCCATTATTATGACTATTATAGAAGGTTATCTTTTATGAAAATATACAGTATTTTAATTTTTGTATATATGTGAAACTGAATCATATTTTTTAAGTTTTCTTAATTTTTATGAAAATATAAAGCTTTGGAAATAAATTTGATATTTTAAAAAAAATACAGAACAAAGACTGAGATAGTTAATTTTTATAAAAATTTAAAACTTTTTTTCTTCTTTTGATTGTACAAAAAAAAAAAAAAAAAAAAAAAAAAAAAAAAGAAATTACAAAATATTTCAGGCTATAAACCTATAATTTCATATTAAACAATAATTTTCACATTAAATTAATTTCACACACTCATAGTTAGAAAATAAAACAATATATAAAAACATTATGCACAAGGAATTGAAAAAAACAACAAAAATAACAAACAACAAATTTATAATATCACAATAAAAAGTACATTATACACATACATGATTACATGAAGCCTACCAAAAAATTATATTTTGTTAAACCACTTGGTATTTTCTAAAATGGTCCATCCACCAGTAAGGTACCAAAGTATTTATGCATGTATGAATATATATATGAAAATATTCATACAGAAATATGTGTTTGTGTATAAAAGGTGATGTTTGTGTATGTATGTATTAACATATATATATTTTGCATATTAACGCTCACACACATTTCTGGCTTTATCACATTTATGTACTGGTAGTGATATTTGTGCATAATAAAAATTCAAAATTAGTGAACTAAATAACCAAATGATTTTTAAAACCAAAGCAGTGAATAATATATTATTTCAGTTTGTATTAGATAAATCATACATTTTTTAGAATTTATATAAAAATCATAAGCAATACGGTATAATTTCAAAGTAGTCATTGAAAAATACACAATCTTCACAAAATGTAATTTAATGTATATCAATAGCTCTGGAATCCCAAACCTTGCTTGATGACAGTAGCTTACAGTTTTTGTTTTTGTATATAGGCTTTTGTAATATCATGCACAAAATTAATATACATTATGTGTACAAAAACTTTATATGAAATATAAATGAATTTAGGGTTAAGGCTTGAGTTCTTTTCTCAGTATCTCACTTTAAATTCCGATACCAGAAACATTCTGAAATCTGAAAAAACTTGTGAAACCAAGCATTTTTTTTATTAAGCAATACTGAATCTGTATTAGAAAAATATTAGAAACAGTTGAAAACTGATTCGACATCCATTTATATATTAATAACATAATAATAAAAACAGTCATGCAGTATAAAACATAAAGTTTATTTCACACGTGATATAAATGTTAAATATCTACCAATAATATTATGCTGTACAGTACAAAATATTTTACTTCCAAACTACTTTGGATAGTGGAGAATAATTACCCTAATGTTGAAAGTGACACACTTCTGTCAGAAGTAGCAATATGGTTGTAAGGTTGGCACTTTTGTGGGTCTGACAGCAAGATTTAATAAAACCTTTTGTGGAGTCTGCTTTTACATTCTTTTTTGTTCAATTCCAGATTAATTCAATGATGTCATCCTATGAACCATGCTCGTCTTTACAATTAATTTTACTTTTTGTTATAATTATTATTACACATGTTTTCATTTCATTTGTAATGTTATTTGAAATAAAAGTAATTAAAAATCTTTTCTTTTTTTTTTTCTTTTTTTTTTAAAGCGTATCACCTATTAAAAATTAGAAGGAATGTTTGAAACATCTTATTTTAAAAACAAAATTTAGATACAAAAAAATAAAAATAAATAAAAAGTATAAAAATTATTCTCTTTAAAACAAAAAGGAATGTATGAAAGTTATATTTAAAAAAAAATCTATATAGCTATTGTCAAATAATTAATTCAACCTGGATTTAGCAACAGCAAACATATGATAAACAGAACAGCTATTCAGCAACAATAACACAAATTGACAAACATAATTACACATGACAAATAAAAGATTCTAGCTATTTATGTTCAATTTTCACTATTTTCTAATCAATTTAAAAAATGCATTAATATATTTCTATTAACCAAAATCAGAAACCTGGCCAAATGCTGCATGCAAATATAACATTTTTGAACTCTGATCAAGGAAGTAGTATTTTCTAAAATCTGAAAAATAACAAGCTGGATTGTTTTAAAAGTTACTATTCAAATAACATCATAAGATTTTTTTCATTTGGAGTATTAAAAAATTAAAATAAAATCATATTTGTTTCAAAAGTGGCTATACAACATAAAACTGATACATAAATATATTTTATTTATTTTGTTAGAATGATTTTTTTTTTTTGGATTTTATTTAATAATTTTTGGAAAAATAAATAATGTTTAGTTTTTGAAAGAATTATAAAATGTTAATTTTATATAGTCATTAATACACACACACACATATAGATACAAAATGCAATAGTAAAAAAAAAACAGCATAATAATCATATTAAAAACTAGATCCAAACAGAATATGAAAAAAATAAGTACCAAGAAGTCAATGTTACAGAACAGTTCCTCAACAAAAGCATCAATGTATACATCTATATACAAAAAACATTTTAAGATGCAATAACTTGCATAATAATTTGTATTGAAAGAAAGGTTCACATTATTATCTGTGATTAAAAATACAAGCTGTTTGTGGCATTCTCTTGTTCTATGACTAATGAATGCTCTGCTCAATCACATACTAAATTGATTATTATAAGAAGAAAAATGTGATAGTATAACCTGTTAAATAATGCACATTCTCATGTTATTATTCATTTCTTGATTTGTTTGCAAAACATCTGGGCTACCTTTTCTCTTTTTCTTTTTTTTTTTGTCTCTTTTTCTGCTAGGAATGACTGTTTGCACTCATTCTCTCTCTCTGCTCTGACAACATATAATTACAGAAATAGCTTTGTTGAAGCACTTTTATTTGCTTACCATTGTTTTTTTTTGAAAAAGAAAAAGCCTGAATTAATAAAATCTTCCTGATTTAATTCTATCAAACATGTTTTATAATCATGGAACATTGTCCACAACTTGCATATCATTCAATCCTGTGATATTTTAAGTTCTTCTTACCATCTCTAGATGTAGCAAACAACTAAATTAATTGTTTCCACCAGAACTGATATGTTATATATAAACTGGTTATTGATTAAAAGACATTTTACATTTTAGAATAAATTTGGAATGCACTAGATTTTGGAAACCTTAGACCAAACATGAAAAAGACATTGTAATAGTTTTGGAATAGATTTAGATACTCTAAACCAAACTCCTAGACGACATTCTATCTTAAAAACAGTTTTGGAATAATTATACTAGATTTATACAGCACAGAGCAAACACTAAATTGACATTACAACAGTTCTGGAACATTCTAAATTTCAACAGTTATAGGCCAAACATTAAAAAGACAATATAACAGTTTTGGGATATACAAAAGATGGACAGTACAGACCAAACACTAAAATTTAAAAGACATCATAATGAGTTTTGGAATACATCAGAGTTTGGCTTAGACACTTTATAGATTTAACAATGTTTTATGAAATTGGATCCAGTATGTCTGAAACACACAATGATCTCCATTATGTCTGTGCTTGTGCTATAAGCCAGTTTATGATTTGGGTGGTGTTTTCTGTAGTTTTACTTTTGCATTCTCTTTGATGAGTATCACATCATTTTTCTTGTGATGTTCTATCAGCTCTATCACATCGACAAATGCCTAAATAAAATAAAAATAGAAATAAACTGTGAAATAAAATAAAATACGATGGGTTTTTTTCACAAAATAATTTAAATAAATATGATTACAAATAAAATGAACTAAAAATAAAAAAATAAAAATAAAAGAATGATTTATTAAAAAATAAATAACTGAAATGTAAAATGATTAAAAATTAAGAAAATAATATAATAAAATATAATACAATTTAAAATAAAGTAAAATCAAAATAGTCATTTTTTAAAAAGTAAATAATTAAAATAAAATATAAGTAAAAATAAAATGAAATAAAATATAATGAAAGAAATAATGTAAAAGAATATAAAATAAAATGAAATACAAATGAAATAATTTAAAGTAAATACAAATTCAAATTCATAAACAAAACTAAACAAATAATATATAAATTCAAAAAAGAATATATATAATAAAAAAAAAAAAATAAACAAAAAAAAAAAAAGAACGATTAAATAGATAATTTAAAATAACTTAACAATATTTAACAAAATCAAAAAATATAAAATAAGGAAAGCTTTAATAACACTATAAAATAAAAGGCATATGACATGTGACAACCCAGAAATGTGAAATCTCTAAATCAGTTTGGTGAGGCACACACATTTTGGTCTTAAAAAATAAAACCATACATTTCAGCTTGGATAAACTGGTTTGTGGCCATGGATATGAAATAAATAAATAAATAAACACACACACACACACAATAAAAGTTCACACTTACAAGTTCATCAGCTTTTTCTTCTCCGAGAGCAAATTTTCCATCTTTTCTCTTTCTGACTTTCAAGTTCTTGACGACGTTGTTATACAACAACACCAGGGTGTATGGCTGATCAGGGAACTTTGAACTGTTCCGAACCAAAAATGTTCCATTCTGGAAAAAAAAAAAAAAAAAAAAAAAAAATGTAATTTGCTTTTTGTATTTGTTCATCAAATTTTATTTAAATTATTTTCAAAAGATTTGTTATTTACATACATTTATTTCAATTCAGACTAAATTCTGTTAAGATGAATATATTTATTTTATTTTATCTTATTTTATTTGAATTTATTTTGTTTTATTTCATTTTATTTTATTTTGGTTAATTTAATTAAGACTTAATTACTTTTAGTTTTATTTCTGTTTGAAATATTTTATTAAGATTATTATTTAGTTTGAGTTCTTATTTATTTTATTTTAACTGGTTGGGATTTTTAAATTATATATATATATATATATATACATTTTCTTTCATTTTAAATCATTGGTTTATATCATTTATTTATTTTATTTCATGTTAAATTATTTTAAGAATGTATAATGAAAAACAAAACAATTAGGAATTGTGGTTGTATACATATAGACACACATTCATATATTCATATACACCAAACACACACACTTTAAAAATCACATTTCTATTAACAAATTATTTAACTAAAAAGAGAAAAGTCACCTCTTTAAAATAATATTATAAACAACTAACAAAAATATACAGCGTCAGATTTCTACTTCACATGCATAAAAATAAATTTATTCCAAGTTAATGCATAAATACACAGTTTAAAACACACCTCCTTCATAACTTTCAGTTTCTGCTCAGCTTCAGTTCTGTTTAGATCACCATGGTACCAGGGACAGGCAAGAAGCTGAAGAAATGAGTAAAACACAGTGATAAAACATAAATTGTGTCATTGTTACACAATAATGCAATGTTAAAACATAATCTGTATCATTGTTACACAATAACACAGCGCTAAAACATAATCTGTATCATAGTTACACAATAATTTAATGTTAAAACAATCTGTATCATAGTTACACAATAACACAATGTTAAAACATAACATGTATCATTGTTAATATTATAATATTAAATATTGTTATTATTTTAATTTTTACATGCAGGTGCATGCACAAGTGCATAAAACATTCAGTGAGAAATATTTACCACATTTGAAGCACATTCATCATAAATTTCATCGAAAACGTCTGAGCTCTCTTCACTGGGTGTTTCAGGCAGAGGCAGATCCTAACAGCAATGTGAGGAGAAGAGAACAATACAGCAGATATTTCACACACAACAAATAACAGTACTTGTACTGGTGTTCTATCACTGTGTTTATATGGCTGTTTATTATTTACACTGGAATACTGGGAGCTTTTTTTGTTTGTTTTTTTTATTTTTTGTTTTAATTTTTTAATTATTTATTTATTATTATTATTATTATTATTTTATTTTTTTATTTATTTATTTATTTTTTGTTATTGCTATTCTTTCCTTTTTTGTCAGGTATTCTGTGTTCTTGTTGTTTTTTGTTTTGTTTTGTTTTTCTGAGGGAATTGTTTTTTTGTTTTTTTTTTAACTTACTGTGGACAACTGAGCAATTAATTAGGCTTCAGTTTCATTAGAGCTTCATACAGATTCTGACATAATAAAGAACATTCATATTTTGGCTACATTTATGCAAGCAATACAGAAACACTGGAACCTAGAAGAGTTAATAAATAATTTTATCTACCTTCTACAAAATCTGCTGTTTATTTCCTGTCTTAAGTGAACAGAACCTAATTTTGAAGTTGGTTAATTTGTATCCTGTGTGTTTTAAAAAGATTTTTCTTTTCCTTTTTAAATGTAATAAATAAGGATCAAATATATTCTGTTTTAATATATATATATATAAATTATCTTCTTTACTTTAATTTTTATCCCTTTTATTATATACAGGAATTCCAAATAGGTATTTAAAGAATTTTAGGTGAAAAAATTAAGATCAAACAGATATTGTTTTAAAAGTTTCATCTGGTAAGTACAATTTCAAGATTACATTTCATTGTTATTTTATATTTTAATTTATATTTAGCCTTGAGAAATCAGTTCCAGGCTTGTCAGACTTGCTATCTGTAATGTGTTAATGCTGTGTGGTTTGTGAAAGACAGTGATAGAAATGTTTGTGTTTAGGTCCAATATGAAGGACTGTTATTTGTTAAAAACAAATGCAGTCATTTAAACAGTGAATATTATTTTTTGTGTAAAAAAAACAACCAAAAAAACAACAACAAAAAACAACAACAAAAAATAACACCAACAAATATAAAGTGTGAACAGAGATGTTCTGCTGAAAGTGATTAAATTTTGTTAAGAAATAAAAAGTGATTTCTGTTTGGAAAACAATTTAAATATTTTACATGTAACAGATTCTGACAATTTTTGAAACTAAGCCATTATGATGCACTTTCTGGTGTGTCCTACTCTAACAGTTACCTTTGTGACAGGTTTTTTCTCTGTGGGTCGAGCTGGAAGGGGTGGCTGACTATTTTCAGAGTTGGAGGAGGCAGAACTGGAGGAGTGATTAATGGCTTTAGGCTTTGGAAGTTTCACTGAAAATGAAAGCCGTGCAAGATTCATGCAATCTGTACTTTTGTTTTTAACTTGTAAAGATTTATAAACACACACACTCACAGGCATGTGTACATACACACATGTATACATATATATACTTTCACACACCCACATAGGCATACATACTTACACAATAATATATACAATACCGATTCTCGATTCAAAAACTTACAATAAACAGCTCCACATTAACAAACACATATGATCTATGTTCTAAGAATTTAAAGTTATGTCCATATCTTCAAAGACTTTATATATTCCAATTTTATTTTAAAAAAGGTAAAAAAAAAAAAGTTCAGTTGGCACACAAAAACATCACCAGTATTTGAAACACAGCATTCTTTATACTTCACATTACAACATTACAAAAATCAAAAAATGACAAATAATATTATCCTTTTAGAAACACTATCCAGTTCTTGATATGCACACTAAGCAAAAACCAAAGGTTGATGTTTAGTGACTCAAAACGAAAAAGGATGTTATACATCACTTTCATCAAGTCTAAATTCAACTCTGGTTGATGGAAAACAAAACAATTAGATTTTCTATCTAAATTCAACTTTGGTTGATGGAAAACAACACAAGTAGAGCTTTCTATCTAAATTTGACTTTGATTGATGGAAAACAAAACAATTAAAGCTTTCTATCTAAATTTGACTCAGATTGATGGAAAACAAAACAATCAAAACTTTCTATCTAAATTTGACTCTGACTGATGGAAAACAAAACAATTAAAGCTTTCTATCTAAATTTGACTTTGACTGAAAAAAAAAACAATCAAAGTTTTCTATCTAAATTTGACTTTGACTGATGGAAAACAAAACAATTAAAGCTTTCTATCTAAACTTGACTCAGATTGATGGAAAACAAAACAATCAAAGCTTTCTAAAATCTGACTGATGGAAAACAAAACAATCAGAACTTTCTATCTAAATTTGACTCAGATTGATGGAAAACAAAACAATCAGAGCTTTCTATCTAAATTTGACTTTGACTGATGGAAAACATCACAAGTAGAGCTTTCTACCTAAATTTGACTCTGACCGACGGAAAACAAAACAACTTGTTTCTGTGTGGTGACTGTTCAGCAAACGTTGTGAATGTTGAGATTAGTAATTTGTCTGTGTAAACATGCAGTTCTTGATAAAAGAAACCAAACAAGACAAAAGTAACTGCAGTGACTAGATCATGCAATCGGTGGTTTGAGGTGCACACTTAAAGCTGAAGTCTGTGATCAGAACACAACATTCCAGTGAGGACAGACTTCCATGCAGCATACTCCAACAGCTGCTAACCTTTGTCATCAGAACTGCTGTTTGCTGCTCACCAAAGTCTTCAAGACTTTGGCTCGACCCTGATTCAAAGCTATCATCATTTTGAGATGGCCAATCATCATGCTGATGATCATCTGATTCCATCACCATGGTCTGTTCTTCGTGATCATCCTCTGGTATATCTGGAGAAATCATTCTCGATTTGGAAAATTTCTTCAAAAATCTCGATGGTGGTTTTGGCTTTGCAGGCCTTTCTTTGTCTTTTGAAACACCATCGCTGTCATCACTTTGAGACGGTGTCACTTTTATTTCACCTTTCTTTAGCCCTTCACCTACCATTTTTTTCTGATGACAGTGAAATTTGGGCAGAGATGGTATATTTTTTTTTAAAAGATCTGTTAGGCCTCTGGGTTTCACCGGCTCACCTTCAGACTGATCTGAATCTTCTGAAACAAAATGCATCCACGACTACTGAAACAAAAATCTATTTGCAGCTACTACAACAGCATTATGCAAACCATTGGAGACAAATCTCAATCTGCAACCTCTCAAATAAACCAAAGGCAATGATGAAAAAAAAAAAACAGTTCTTTGAAAATGAAATTCTTGTTTTCTGGGGCAAGTTTGACAAATAACATTTGAAAAATATTAGATCTGTATATCCTAATTAAAAAGTACTGATGAAAATCAATACAGTGAGTCAACATAAAGTTCTCTCACTCTCCTTGTTTCTTTTTCCCCTCCCACTCACTTTTCCTCATATACACACACACAAATCCTTCTCCACCACATCAGAGAAAGAGAGAGAGAGAGAGAGAGAGAGAGAGAGAGAGAGAGAGAGAGAGAGAGAGAGTATTAAGGATCCTGAGTATTAAGGATCCTAAAATTCTTATATTCAATATAAACATTTTAAATAATGAAACAATAATTTACCAGGTTTTTCTCCTTGCTCAAATTTAGTGATTGCCTCTTTGATGTTCAGTTTTCCTACTGGGACTTCTTCAGTCTTCTCCTCGTTCTTTTTTTCCTCTTTAGGGCCCATAACACGTTTGAGCCCTTTCAGGGCACTGCCTAGAGCTCCTTTGTCAATGCTTAGTCCTGGTGCTGACGACTTTCTGTTTTTGTCCTCCTTGGCTGCAGGAGGCAGAGGAAGAGGACCCCGATGATTCTGTCGACTTGGCAACGCAGGCTGCACAGGTTTGGAATCTTTTTCTGATAAAGTATTAGTTATAATAACAATAATAAAAGTAAAATAATAAATATAATAGTAATAACTTAGTGCTATAACTAGTACTGGTTTTACTGCTGCTCTTACTACCATTGTTACAACTACCATATTACTACCACTACTATTATTACTACCATTACAATAATAGTAATGGTAATGTAGTAATAATAACAAAAATAAATAATAAATGGTGATGATTATTTATTTACACATTCATATGGAGGGGTGTGAGAGAGAAAGTATGCTTGTAATAGGTAGGCAGGTAGCTACCTAGACAGACAGACAACTAGACAGATGAACTAACATACATAATAATCAAGATTTGGAATGTTCCCCAGTATCACACAATGTAATATGGTAAGAATTAAGGAAACATTATTTTGTAAATGACTTACCATTTGGAATTTCATATTCATCCTGTAAAAAAGAAAAACACAAAATAACAATGTACTGATTAAATACAGAAAGGAATAAAATAAAAGTACCAAAAGTGCATTAATACCCATTCACTCACAGTATATATATATATATATATATATACATGTGTCTCTTAGTATGTGTGTGTGTGTGTGTGTGTGTGTGTGTGTGTGTGTGTGTGTTATG
>CM022672.1:25405929-25443429 GCA_012295275.1 Chrysomallon squamiferum | reverse complement strand
TACCCACTAACATATTTATGTTTTAAAAGACATATAGTGTTTTTAATTTCAGAATCATCTACCTCAGAAAGAAAATCAGAGTATGTGCATCTGTTAATTATTGTTCAGCTAAAATAATTTAGTGCCTGATTTTTGTTGAAAAGCTCATCATGCAGTGTGTGGTATTAGTTTATATTACATGTTTATACAGAAATGTATATATATACCACATTATCACTTGACTCATCTTCTGCTTCAAGCTAGGAACAAAGACGTTATTATATATTAGTGTTATGTTCTGCTGTTAACCAATATTAATTTAATGATATTAAATAATGAGATAAGTTGATAAATACAAAGCTATATAATAATAATAATAATAATAATAATAATAATAATAATAAAAAATTTATAATTGTCTCAGTTTATGTTATGGGAAAGTGTAGGTAGAGCATCCATTATTAAAAATTCTGAAATGTGAAAACATCAGAAATTTGTTACATGTTTTTTCACAAGAGATTTTTTTACAGATGCTGTGACAATTCAAAAGTTTTTTCAACGTACTTTCATAGGAGTGACAACTTAAGATTCTGATGGTTCAACATATACAAATTTGGATTCATGGATGAAAGCACCAAAAACATGGTATAAAACTCTACTCAGATTATTTATATTTGCTGGATATAAATGAATTTTCCACTGAGTCTTGTGTTCTGTCCACTGTCTATCTCATTGTGTTACAAAAACTGAAAATTCATGGTGATTAGGTATAATGCAATAATATTTAATCTACATTAGGAATGAATGTTGATTCCACATATAGTATGACCACTGGATCTGTACATTATGCTGTTTAATTAAATGACCATTGATTTCATGAAACTATAGTAAAACTCACTTTACATACTGTCTGAACATTCAGTCTCTATGTTAATGTACTTTTTTTTTTTATAAATTAAGGAAAAGAGTAAAATTAGAGAATTAAATTAAAATTATAATGTTGATTAATAAATGTTAATGTACATTTTTTATTATAAATTAAGGAAAAGGGTAAAATTAGAGAATTGAATTAAAATTATAATGTTGATTAATAAATGTTAATGTACATTTGTTTTTATAAATTAAGGAAAAGGGTAAAATTAGATAATTAAATTAAAATTACAATGTTGATTAATAAATGTTAATGTACATTTACTTTTATAAATTAAGGAAAAGGGTAAAAGTAGAGAACTAAATTAAAATTATGATGTTGATTAATTTTTTTTTAAAAGTCAGTTCTCTCCAAAGCAAGGATTATCTTTTCTCACAGCAACATTACTATGAAGAACACATTGTGGAATGGGAAAACAGCTCACAGGAACTCTGCTATTTAATTAATTGCTAGTACACAGCAATCCAAATAATATTAAATGGTGTGACTGTATGTAGTAACAGGCAGATAGTAACATATTCATGTCTATGTTAATTAGCCAGTTTCCCAAGTGGTGCATTAAACAACGTTACCCTACCAGCAGCAGTGTGATATTGTGTTAATAATGCACTGTGGGGATTTCATTTACGAGATAGTTATAGTCAATTTAGAATTGCCAATTTTCATATCAAAACCCTTACCCACTAACATATTTATGTTTTAAAAGACATTTCAGAATCATCTACCTCAAAAAGAAAATCAGAGTATGTGCATCTGTTAATTATTGTTCAGCTAAAATAATTTAGTGCCTGATTTTTGTTGAAAAGCTCATCATGCAGTGTGTGGTATTAGTTTATATTACATGTTTATACAGAAATGTATATATATACCACATTATCACTTGACTCATCTTCTGCTTCAAGCTAGGAACAAAGACGTTATTATATATTAGTGTTATGTTCTGCTGTTAACCAATATTAATTTAATGATATTAAATAATGAGATAAGTTGATAAATACAAAGCTATAATAATAATAATAATAATAATAATAATAATAATAATAATAATAATAATAATTTTAAAATTGTCTCAGTTTATGTTATGGGAAAGTGTAGGTAGAGCATCCATTATTAAAAATTCTGAAATGTGAAACATGAGAAATTTGTTACATGTTTTTTCACAAGGTTTTTTTTACAGATGCTGTGACAATTTACAAGTTTTTTCAAGGTACTTTCATAGGAGTGACAACTTAAGATTCTGATGGTTCAACATATACAAATTTGGTTTCATGGATGAAAGCACCAAAAACATGGTATAAAACTCTACTCAGATTATTCATATTTGCTGGATATAAATGAATTTTCCACTGAGTCTTGTGTTCAGTCCGCTGTCTATCTCATTGTGTTACAAAAACTGAAAAATCATGGTGATTAGGTATAATGCAATATTTAATCTACATTAGGAATGAATGTTGATTCCACATATTGTATGACCACTGGATCTGTACATTATGTTGTTTAATTAAATGACCATTGATTTCATGAAACCATAGTAAAACTCACTTTACATACTGTCTGAATGTTCAGTCTCTATGTTAATGTACATTTTTTTTTTATAAATTAAGGAAAAGGGTAAAATTAGAGAATTAAATTAAAATTATAATGTTGATTAATAAATGTTAATGTACATTTTTTTTTATAAATTAAGGAAAAGGGTAAAATTAGAGAATTAAATTAAAATTATAATGTTGATTAATAAATGAGTTTGTATTAAAATGTTAATAAAAATAAAATTAAAAAAGAAGGAATAAACATATCCTAAAAAACAAATTTATAAAATTTTCTTTAAATTACTTAAATTATTTACAAAACTAACCCATTATGTCACCATTGGACAGTTTACTTCAAAACACAAAAATAACACATTACTCTGGACACCTCTTTAAAACACAAAAATAACACATTACTCTGGACACCTCTTTAAAACACCAAAATAACACATTATGTCACACATATGAATTCACCCTAAAATGTAAGTTTGGTATTATAGATATGATAAAGGTAACTTTTCACATTATTATTACGATTAAGGTAAGTTTGATATTACAGATATTATAAATAGAAACTAGGTTAAAATAGCTGACATCATAATCATTTTGCAAATAAAAATATGATTGATTATCTCGGTATAAAGTCTATAATATATCAGATTACTAATAAATAAATAAATAAATAAATAAATAAATTCTTTTTCATTTAAAATTTATTGATTTGTTTCATTTTATACTTTTACCTCTTGTTGTATTGGTTGTCTTCCCTTGGGCACGGGGGGTAATGTGGGAGGGTGCCTGGATGGCAGAGGTGGCTCCTCCTTTAAAACAATTTGTAAAATAATTTTTATTTTTATTATTGTTTTATTTTATTTTATTTATTTATTTATTTTATTTTATTTTTATTTATTTATTTATTTTATTTATTTATTTATTTATTATTATTATTATTATTATTATTATTATTATTATTATTATTATTATTATTATTATTATTATTTTTTTTTTTTTTTTTTGTGTTTGAAAATATCAGTGCACTCAAATTCACGTTTCATTCTATCTTGCTATTTTGTAATTTAACCTGGCCATAACCTAATGATGAGATCACCTTAATATTATTGATAATGCAAGTTATTAAATTATTAATAATATATATATATATCATTCGTGATAGATTGTCAAGTACAGACATTCCAAGCTAAAGGTATCTGATTAGTAAAACATAATTAGCAATTAGTAACAGGTTTCATCTTAAATACAGGTGATGATTTTTATTTGGTTACTTTGGTTTATTTGATGATAGAATTTTTATATATTACAGTTGTTGTTGTTATTTTATTGATTTGTTATACTCAGTGTTGTTAATTGTGTTCATCATGGATACCAGCTGTAAATATTTTCATTTTACTTTCTTCTATTTTTTTCCTTTTTTCTTTTTTAAATTAAAATTTCACTGCATTATACTACACATTAATGTTTTGCATATAACATTTAACCTTTCTAATTATTAATTATGATTTTATTGAAAAATAACAAATTACAAAATAATACTTCAGGACCAAATAACATAAAGTAAAAATTTACTAGAAATGACATCACACGCAAATACAACACACCCACAGACACTCATACAATTACATACATATATATAATTACAAACAAATTAAGATTTTTTACATACTGTATTAGAATACATTTTATCAGTTGATAGTATATTTTATACCAGAAATGTAAGTTTTTCTATTACGTTTATTATCATTTGACACTTAAATAACAAACATGGTGTTGTGTACTAACCTCTTGAGGTGGTGGGGGTACCGGTCTTCTTGATGGGGGGAGTGGAGGAGGTACATCACCTGAGGGGGGTGGCTGCAAATATTAACAATTACAAATTAGTACTGGCAAACATAGTTATTATTTAATGGGTTGATATTAAAATGATTAATGATAATATATGTCACTTGGATTTAAATGCTTTGAATATTTGAAAATCCAGCATAAAAAATAAAAAAAAAATAAAAAAATAAAGGAGCTAGAGACAAAATAAAGGAAATATATTAAAGTATGTTGATAACTGTACTAATAAATAAAAGTAAATATATTAATAAATAAAATTATCTATATTAATAAATAAAAATATCTATATTAATTAATAAAGGTAAATATATTAATAAATAAAGGTAAACATTTTAATAAACAAAAGAAAACATATTAATGAATAAAGATAAATATATTAATAAATAAAAATAAATAAAAATAAAAATAAATAATAATAATTATATTAGTAAATAAAACTAAAACTAATGTAACAAAATTTGTTAATAAAATTTATTTACATGAGTCTATGATAAATAACCTAATTTGAACAACTAAATGTAAAGTAATATGGAAATAACTACAGGTACCAAACCATTTATTCTGCTTACAGAAATCTGGAAAAAAACTATTTTTTTTTTTAGAAGAGGCTACTTTTGACTTAGGAGCATTTTGTTTTAGTTACCATGGCGCCAGTTTATGTGAGACTGTTGCCTCATGCAGATGATCCTATCACAATAAGTTATTATTTATTTTAATTTACTCTTATTTTTGTTTATCATCAATTCTAAGTAAAAAAAAAAAATTAAAAAAAAATTAAAAAATAAAAACTAGCAAAGATGCAACTTGGTAGTGAAAAGCATATTTTAAGTGAATTAACAAAAATCAGACAGACATTGCTGTACAAGTGCATTAATTTGTGTTTGTTGAATACAGTTTCACTATTTATTTCATATTTTAAATAACGATTTAGCCTGTATTGAGAAATCCTTCAGCCCTTAGCTTGCCAGATAAATGGTTTGGTATTAATTTGTCACATAAAGTCAAATAATGGATGAGAATGATTAATTCACCAGTCACAGAGCAATGACTGGTATGGAAAAAACCCATAGAGAACAGTGAGTAGTATAGATCCTACAATCCTGAGCTTGTTATACTAGTTATTTACAGGTCTCTCCAACATGTACCAAATACATCAAAACATATTTGTATGTGTATGCTTCAGGTATTAAAAAAACTTTAAAAAAATACAGCTATTTTATTAGAATATCAAAATTATGAGAAAGAAAACATGGTTTATATGTTACTGATTTTGGTGTGGAAAAGAAACTATAAGTCTATGGTTGAAAACTCAAAAGAATAAAGATTATTTTCTAAAAGTGTTTTTTTTTTCAAAAAGATTAGAGTGTGCAGTAGGCAGACTTGATAAATATATAAATCCGAATATTTAACCAGGAAGTAATGTGCTACTTTATACTGTATTACTGTATCAGTGTTGCCTGTGGACACTGGGAAATGCACATACTCAGTGTTTTACAAATTAGTATTATTTGTTACTAAGTATTACTTTGTGATTAAATGTATCACACATGTTTTAACTTCCTTTCATTAAGCAGTCTTTGTTATTTTTGCTTCCCCTCCCCCCGATTTTGTGTTGCTTTGTTGCTGTTTTTTTAAATATAATTTTTAATATTTCATTTTATTCATTCATTCATTCATTCATGATTTTCAATTCATTATAATTTTTGTCTGTTTTTTTCTGTTAAAACTTGAAGTGTTTTTTAAAAAAAAATATCTTAATTCCACTATCGTGTGTGTATATGTGAATTTGTGAGTTGTTGTTGTTATCATTTATACATTTCAGATTTAAATCCAAGTTAATTAATGTTTTGTACTGATAAAATATTATTATTATTATTATTATTATTATTATTATTATACATGCTGTAGCTGTTGTTTGTTAGTAAATGAAATATTAAATACTGACCATTGAGCCTGCATGTCGTCCAGGTAATGGGGGTCTTGCTTTAGTTGCCATTGCTGAAATAAATAAAAAATAAAATACTATAAAATAAAATAAAATAAATAAAATAAATAAAGAAAGAAAGAAAGAAAGAAAGAAAAGAATTTTAAAGGCAAAATTAATAATTTAAAATGAACATCTGTAAATGTAAATGTTTTTGAAAATATTTCAAAATGTCACCTCTCCAAGTGTCCGCTCAGTTCAAAACTAGACAGATAAAAGATGTACAGACCCATACACATTAAAATATTTTTAAAAGTCAACCCTCCAAATATACAGTCAATTCAAAGACTGAGACAGACAGACAGACAGAAAAATAGATGTACAAATCATATATATTAAAACATTTTTAAATGAAAGTCATATAAAAAAAAAATTAAAATTAAAAAATGCATCCAATGAAATATGCAGTCACTTCAGTCATTCAGATAGATATATAAATATCAAAATATCACCATAACAAAAGGAGACATCTTAATGAATCATTTTTTTTTAAATTGTGAAGAGTTTTAACAACACTCATTCAGACATTTAGAAAAATGTTTTAGAAAAGATCTGGGTTAAACATATTATGCTGTATACTTATGAAATGGGTGGGCATATGTGTATATGTCTATGTACATCTATTGAACTTGAGTAAGTGCCTGTGTTATCTCATGTCTGTATATTATTATGTGTGCATAGAAATACTAATCAAATATGTATGTGTGCATGTTACATATCTATGTAGCATTTATTTTTATGTATGAGTGTCTTTATGTAGGCCCATATGTGTAGTTTGTGTGTTGTGTGTGTGTGTGTGTTTCGGTAAAATTAACCATATGATTTTTTTCCTTTATAATCCTTTTCAAAATTTTATAATTAAAAAATTGAATTATTTTCATTATAAATATTGTTCTCACAAGCACATGTATAAGCTACTCATATTGTTGTTAATGTTGCAGATCAAAATTAAAAACTACATGTAACCTTACAAACAGTGAACTAAGTCATTTGGTGCAATTTGAGTTGATATTGCACAGAAATAACAAACATCTGAAGAGGCCAGACAGTTCAATTATTAAACGTTGTTGTGGAAAAAAAGCTAAATATAGGAAATACCCATGAAGCTGTGACAATTATAAAAACAATATATCAGATTTCTGTATCTGTTTACAGAACTGCAAGTTGTTTTGATGTATTTGGTACATGTATGTATGTATGTATGTATGTATGTAGGCATGCATTGTGAATGTCTGTAAGTATTGTATACACATATTATGTATGCATGTATGTAAGTATGTACATATGTATGTTTGTAGACATACAGAGATACAGATTTAGATATGAATATACAGATATATAGAGAGATCTTTTCTTTTCTTTTTGTTTTAGGAGGGGAACAAGATTTTAAAAATTATTATTAATGTTGTTATTACATCGACGATGATGATTTATTTATTTATTTATTTATTTACAGTTAATTTTATTGTTCTCTTTTGCATAATTATTTAGACAGTGCGTTCCAATGTAATGAGAAGATTAAGGTTTATACAGAAACTACTTAATACATCCATTCCTTTTAACTTTACAGTAAACTCACACTGTATGATGTTTTGTTTTAAGACTAATTATCTGTACATCACAGACCTCTGCTACTGTCACACTCCAGGTTCTGGTTTCAGTAAAACCCAGTTTTTGTTCCGTGAACCAGTTATCTCAACTTCCCCTTTGACTGTGTAGTTTGTGTTGTGTTTCACAATATTTGTTGTAAAAATACAGACGTTTTAAGTGTAATTAAGAGAGCACACAAATGGTTAAATGTAGACAGTAAGAGATTAGTGTATTATAATTACTTATTTAATTTTTTAAATTTAAATTTGATTTTTTTATTATTTATTTATTTATTTATTTATTTATTGTTTATTTATATATTGTTATGTATAATTTGGAAGTCGAAACTATTCTTAGAGAGTATTTATACTGATGTCTCAATCAGGTAAATAATAATAATAATAATAATAATAATAATAATAATAATAATAATAATAATAATAATAATAAAATATAAATAATAACCAGACAAAATTTTCTTCTTTTTTATTCCAACTCCATTGTTACCAGATTATAAGACAATAAAATTTCAACTTAAGTTTTCTAAATCAAATGGTTATATAATACTTATAATACTTTTAAAATAGAATTTCTTAAACTATTTCTGTGTCTACATCACAAGATTTCATTTACCCACAAGTGAAGTTTCTAATATTTTTGGTCATTTTGATATCTAGTTTCGTTATTCCGTTCATTGGTTTAAGAAGAATCACGGATTTAAATGCTGCTGTTGTAAAAATGTATAAACATCCAAGCAACATTTTAAATAATTTTATGATTAGTACAACTTACCATATAATGGCACAGTAGTTTTCCGTGACTTTGTGACAACAACAATATCATCCTTGCTAATTTTTGTTGACTTTGCCACAGGCATAGTCGAGTTTTTAATACATTCTTCTTCTTTCAGTACCTCAGATATGTCGATTTTCCTTCTCCAAACCATCGTCTTAATTCGTTATGCTTTAAAATAGACTTGTGTTTGCCCTACGTCAACACGACGACAGCAACATCATCATCATAACACATTTTTGTTAACTGCACAATCATAGCAGATCAGTTTTAAGTCCATTTTGACATGTTTGGTATAGTGTTAGAAGAAGAAGAAAAAAATAACTAAACACAAACACGCAAAACATTCAAAGCAAAAAAAAAAAAAAAAAAAGATGAAGAAGAAGAAGAAGAAGAAGAGAAATCCTGTCTGGTTCGCAGACGTCAGTGTAAGAAGAGAACAACAAGTGTGGTATACGTGCGTGTTATTCAACAGACAAGATATCACCACGTATTATCGTCACACGAACAGCCCCGAAACGAACGGCGTTTAATCCGAAGTGTGTCTGTTAGGACGGCGGCTCACGCCACAAATTGATTAAAAACCCTTTGGGAATAGGTTAGGCGTGTTTAATAAACTTACCTTGCGTCTTCGATCAAACTTTTTGACAACTTCGTCTTCTTCCCTTTCGCCGTTGGGTTAAAGTTTATACTTGCGTAAAACTTCCTGGTTTGTTCCCCCACACATATAGCAGCGACATCTATCATCTGTATATATATATTATTTTTTTTATCAGTAGTAAAGAAGGGTGGCTTCCCTTACCCCATTGTCGAAACTGTCGAGCAGACGATACTTTTATAGCAGTTTTGAACAGGTTAAAGAAAGTAATAATAATATTTAACTATTTCGGGACATTCAAAAAAAATATTATTATAATAAAAAAAAAAATATTAATATTTAATGTTTACTCCATTTTATTCTTCTTGTTTAGATATAAATGGGAAATAAATAAAATATCTTATAAGTAATAGTTCTAGTAAATAATAATAATAATAATAATAATAATAATAATAATAATAATAATAATAATAATAGTAGTAGTAGTATTATTAATAATAATAATAATAATAATAAGACGGAGAAAGAGATACAGAGACACAGAAAAATAGAGTCATTGCTTAAGAAGTACAAATTAATTTAATTAATCTAAATTAATTAAGCCGAAATGTTACCGATTAACAATCATTTACTGAATATTTATGAACGATACTAATAAAGCACGTTTACTAGACATCAGTGAAAGGCTTATCTGGGTGAAGAGCCGCTTGGACTGGTCACCTTCACAGAATGCACGGAGTGGGGGAGGTCTTGGATAGTTTCATGATAAAGAAAAAGTGTCGACCGGCAAAATTAGGGAAGGGGACGCTAAAGTATGATGTTTTTTTTTTTTAATTGTTTTTTTTTTTTTATCCCTCGTACAAAGGCTAATCAGAAGGCTGCAGTTTTGGTGAGTAGAGGGAGGTATTTTTTTAATGATCTGATTGAGCATGATACTCACAGAGAGCCAAGTGATTGGTTAATCATCTGCAGTCACTGAAGTATTGTTAAGCAGTTTTCGTTTTTCGTTGAAAAAGGTTTCTGTTCAGAAAATCTGTCAGTTCAAACAGAAGTTTTTATGTAAAAACAGCAAAAATAGCGACAGGCATGGCTCCGTTTGTCTTGATACTTTTATTTTTGTGTTCTTTGGTTTGTATATATTATATTATAATATACCTCACATTACATTTTTATCTTTGTTGTTGTTCTGTTTTCTTCTTTTTTTTTTCTTTTTTTTTTTTTTTTTTTTTTATTCATTTCAAGCTGGTTTTATTTCATTTATATTGCTCTGTTATTTGCGATATACCAGCTGTTGTTTTCGATTATTTCATTGTAATTGCTGCTCTTACGGTTTTGTTTCTGTGTGCTTGTTTTTTTAATTATTTGTGCTTTTAAATGTATATGTACATGTGTGCATGTGTATGTGAGCGCGCGAGAGAGAACGTCTGTGTGCATTCTTGTTTTGTTGAAACAAAAATAATTACGAATGTTTATTGTTACAGATATCTGCCGAAGACACAGACTACAAAACAGATTATTTGATGAATAGTTTGTACGATGTAGAAGAAGGAAAAATTTACAAGGTAAGGCAACAACGCATTAATTAATTTAGAAAAATAGAAAATGAAATTAAAACAGGTTCTGTTTTTGTCTGTCACTGACAATGCTTTCTATTATAACTATATAATGTAAATAAATACACTGTGTGTGTATGTGTGTGTGTGTGTGTGTGTGTGTGTGTGTGTGTGTGTGTGTGAGAAACGTTTTACAAGGAAAGGCAAATAGGCATTAATTAATTAATTTGTTTAACCTCTGTTTACAAAATAGACATATATTGTCATGTATATATGTGTGTCTATGTGTGTGTGTTTGTTACACAATATATTGGAAAATTCAAACTTTACTGAAACAATTTGTACTGTTCTACATCTAGTTTCTACAAATAAAATTAATAACAATAATGATGATGATGTTAATGATCACAATAATAGTAATAACAGTATAATAGTAGTAGTAGTAGTAGTAGTAGTAGTAGTAGTAGTAATAGTAGTAGTAATTAATTTTGAATAATAATAAATAAAATTCCACGAAGAAATGGCAGGAAAACAATGTTCTACAAATGAATAAAAGTCACCGTTGTGTATCTTAAGAAATAATCAAATTACACATTAATAATAATAATTTAAAAAAAAAAAAAAAAAAAAAGCCATTAATTTTAACTACATTATAATTACATGACTATGATAGGTGATGATTTTGTATTGCATATGTTTAGGCATTTCCTTTCCGTTCGCCTCGGGTCTCTGTGACGTTACTAAGAACCTGAACGAAAGGTCAAGAATATTCCGTCATCATTATATTTTATTATTTCAGTCCAAGTACGCCCGTCCTGCTAAAGGTGAACCAGAAGAAAACAGAAACTCAACGTCTTTCACGGACGACGAAATTCTGACAGCGGAACAAAAACAAGACTTTGAAAAAACAGAGAGCAGAAATGTAAATCTGTTATAATAATAACAATAATAATTATTATTATTAGTAGAAGTAATTGTAGTAGCAGTAGAAGTAGTAGTAGTAGTAGTAGAAGTAGTTGCACCAGTAATAGATGTAGAAGTAATAGTAGTTTATTGTTGTTGTTGTTCTTCTGTTATTGTTGTCATTGATATTATTGTTCTTACTATTGATATTAGGATTATTGTTAGTAGTAATAGTAGTAAAAGTAGTAGTAGTAGTAGTAGGAGTAGTAGTACTGTTAACACAATTACACCCATTGTTTACATAGTAACCGCAGATGTTTTGTCACATACATATTCTGAACTTTAATCATTTCTATATTTATATTATGAAATTAATAATAACAAATTAATAATAACAGTTAAAAACATATATATATATATATATAATTTTTTTTACTTTCTCCTGTTATTTTTAATCTGTGTGTTTATTAAGGGTTCAGGTGGTGATAATGAGAAGAGGAAATTTGTCCCACATAAAAACATCCTCTGGCCTAACGGAGTCGTGCCCTATGTTTTCTCAAATGATAGACCTTTCAGTGAGTGACACTGTACATTTGAAATTGCATGTGTGTTTGTTTGTTTTCATATTGTATTATTTTATTTTAAATAAATATATATAAGATTAAATTATATTACATAAATATTATATTATGTATCGTATCGTACTGTATTACATTACATTATATTATATTATATTACGTTACGTTACGTTACGTTACATTGCATTACAATACATTACATTACAATGCATTATATTACATTACAATAAATTATATTTTTTTTAATGATCTCTATCACTTACAATTTCCAGGTGAACAGAGAACGTACTTCGCAATTCGGCGGGCAATGCTTCACTGGGCAAAGTACACGTGTATCAAGTTCGTTAAAAAGTACTCTGACGAGTTTTACAGCGAACACGCCGCTAGGGCGGGATACCTGGAGATTGGTACCGGTGCAGGGTGAGGCTGGAATCGTAATTTGATTAGAATTATATTAGACGTTATTCTTTTTGCACTTGGTGTTTTTTGAATTATTATTATTGCTGTTGGTGTTGGTGTTATTATTATTATTATTTCATTATTGTTGTTTCTCTTTATTTATTTATTTATTTATTTATTTATTTATTGAAACTGATCAAATATATTTCTGTATTCTCAGGTGCGCTTCAACAGTTGGCTTCGCTAAGGGACTGCGAAAAATGTTTCTTAATGAAAAATCCTGCATCAAGGTAAATATGTCTGTAACGTTATTTCCACCAAAAATACTTGTATTAACAAAATTAATTTTTCTTTTTATTTCACCGCGGATAATACAGGGTAATATGTACAGCTGATTAATAAAAAAAAAATATATAAAATAAATTAATTTGTTAAATGTCAGATGTCTCATGATTATCAGTAATATAAATCTATAAATGAGTTTTAACTATTATTTCATTATTCCTAATGGTAAATTTTTAAATTCTTAAATAAATAAAAGAGTTGCAATACAGAAACGTATTTTTATCTTTTATGTAGAGCCGCAGTACATATTGCACATATAGTATATTTTCTCGTATCTCATACTATATATATATATATATATATATATATATATATATATATATATATATATGTTATGTAAGTTAAAGTATTTCTTTCGCGCAATTTTTGGTGTTTAAGGGTTGTGTTCATGTAAAAGCATTAATAATGATGACAATACTGATGATGCTAGAAATACTAATAATTATAATATAATCAGAAGCAACAGCAACAGTGAAAAGAAACTATTCCAGACTGTAACACTTGTGTTTTTTGCGCAGTGTAACATTAAACTGTTTGTTTGGTTTTCACTCAACAAATTTAGCTGGGGACTATCGTTCACGAACTTGGTCACGTCATCGGATTTTACCACGAACAGGCACGTTCTGACCGAGACCATTACGTGCGCATCAGCCACGACAACGTGAAAAGCAGGTATCTCAACAACTTCGCCAAAGCGAAAGTTACAACAAACAGAGCGCCGTACGATCTAGCCTCAGATATGCACTACGGCCCTAAGGTATTATTTATCATCTGTCTCTCCCTTTGTCCCCCTCACTCACTATCTCTGTCGCGCCCAATCCCCTCTCCCTTCGACTTTCCTTCTTTCTCCCTTTAACCCACTCTTCCTTTTGTCGCCTCTCTCTCTCTCTCTCTCTCTCTCTCTCTCTCTCTCTCTCTCTCTCTCTCTCTCTCTCTCTCTCTCTCTCTTTCTCTTATCGTTCACTATCTCTCTTATTGTTTCTCTTTTTTTTTCTCACCTTGGAATATACTGTAATAGTTCTGTCAGTAATGTTATGTCTCGGTAAACAGTGAAATGATCCTTATCTTGACTGCTAAATCATAAAAGCTTAAAAACCATAATCGTGTTTCAGCTGACACGGTGTAAGGTTTAAAAAATAAATAATAGAACTGTATTCATTTTCGTCTTGTGAATTCGTTTGTAATTTATTTATTATTATTATTTTTTTTTATTACAGTTTTTCTCGGAAAACGGATACAACACAATCGAATCGAAGGATCCACTGCTTCAGTTTCTGATGGGTAGACGCTTTGGTCTGAGTTTTTACGACATCCAAGAAGCAAATGCAGCATACGGATGTGCAGGTATTCACCTACCAACACGTTTCAAACGAGCTTTATGTCAATAGCTACCACCGTCAAGACGGCCTGGGTGGGTCACTTTTTCATTTTAAGGAAAGCTGTTGTGATCAGAACTCGAGTCCAATATCCACTAACATTTCCCGGGTTCGGTCGTGTATATAAATACATCGGTTCTTTTCCAATTTTTTTCGCATTTTGTAGTTGTTATTATTGTCGTTATTGTTTTTGCTGTTGCTGTTGTTTTCAGGTTTTTTCCTATGATCTTGGATACAAGCTCCTCGTTTTTTTTCAATGACGTTTTTAAAATTTGTTACAGATAAATGTAATGGACAGCCAAAGTGCCAAAATGGCGGCTTCTTGCTGAAGGACTGTACATGTCACTGTCCTAATGGTTTGAGTGGTAAAACGTGTGAGACACTCTCAGAAAGAGAATCAGAAGGTATTGTATAACGTATAGTAAATTAATGATGATAATGATGTGAACGAAAGAAATAGTGAGTAAGTGAATAAATAATATAACGATGATGATAATTATAAACAAATAAATAATATAACGATGCAATATATGTATTTATCCTTATTTTTTAATCTTTATTTTATTCTATTTATTTATGTATGTATCTATGTATTTTACTTCTTAATATTCAGGACACGGACACATGTACTTTCTAACCTTTGGAACTGGTATAAAAATTAAGTCACCATATCCTAGTATTCGAGCCGTGTGGCTATTCAAGGTGATATATCTTAATAATAATAATAATAATAATAATAATAATAATATTAATGATATTAATATTAATAACAATTATAATAATAATAATTATAATAGTAATAGTAATAGTAATAATAGTAAGAGTAATAGTAATAATAATTGTAATAATAATGATGATGGTGATGCTGATAAAAACAATAATTTTAATAATTATTGTTATTGTTTTTGCTGTCGCTAATGATGTTGCTGTTACGGTCGTATTTATTACTGAAATAAATATAAAATAACAAATACGTACTGCAAATATAATTATTTTAATTTTAATTTTAATTTACGATTATTATATTTTTTTTAAACTAATTTATTTTATATTATTTTATATTATTATTATTATTATTATTATTATTTTTATTATTATTATTATTATTGTTGTTGTTTGTTCTGTTGTTACTTTATTTTTATTTATATATTTACTTCTTCGTTTTTTTTTTTTTTTTTTTTTTTTTTTTTTTTTTTTTTAACTTATTTTCAATCATGTATTTTCGTCTTATTTGTATTTTTTATCTGTATTTTTATTTATTTATTTATTTATTTTTTACATTTAATTCACAAAGAGTCCAGAAAACACGACAATGGAAGTAGACATGCAGCTGGACCTGAGTCGAGATGAGTACACACACACTTGTCAGCACTGGGTGGAAATCAGATACAACCTGATCGGTCAGGAGGGGCCCAGGTAGCACTACACTTGTTTGTTATTTAATATATTGTACTATTACTTCTAATTTTATTTTGCTTTGCTTTGCTTTGCTTTTTTTTATTTTACTTTATTTTTTTTTTTTTTTTTTTTTTTATTTTAATTTAAATTTTTTTTTTTTTTTTTTTTTTTTTTTTTTAATTTCAATTTGATTTAATTTAATTTTTTTTCTTTATATATATTTATTTAATTTTATTATTTTTTTCTAATTTATTTTATTTTTAAAATTGAGTTCATTTATTTATTTATTATTATTTTTTTTTCAGTTTTAATATTTAAAAAAATATATTTCTTTGGTTTAGTTTTATAATTTATATTTGTAATATTCAAAGTCGATTTTATCATATATATATATATATTTTATATATATATATATATATATATATATATTATTATTTATTATTAAATCTGTTTCGTTTTGTTTTTATTATTATTATTATTATTATTTTATTTTTAATTTTAATTTTAATTTTAATTTTAATTTTTTTTTTATTTATTTATATTTTATTTTTTTATTTTTTTAAATGTTAATTAAGATTTTGTGGACGGGCCATCGAGAAACATCAACTAATCAGAACAACTAGAAATATTTTGATGATCAAATTTAACGGTGAAATCGGAGACCCCAAAAGAAAAGACGGGAAAGAATTCGTTATCCACATTCGTGTTGCGGGACGCATCAGTGAGTTACTCCCCTTTGCTGTACTTTCCATCACGAAATATTTTTTAAAAATTATTTATCAACCTAAAACTTATTTGATATTATTTAACGATGAAAGAAATGTTTTCAATTATTAAATGACGAAATATTTTTATATTTAACATCGAAATATATTTAAGAAATTATTTAAGGATGAACGATATGTTAACAATCATTTTTAGGCTATAGAAATGGTCAAAATTTAATTTAATCGACGAAAGAAATATTTCAAATTATTCCATGGAAAATTTATTTTGATTTAGCTGACAAAAAAAACATTTTTGACTATTTAATGATGAAGTTAATATTTCAAAATTAAATATTTTTATTATTTAACACGAAAGAAATGTTTTAGATTATTTGGTTACGAAAGCAGTTTTTAAAATTACATAACACATAACAATTTCAAAATAACGTCAATAATTTTACTATTATTTAACGATGACAGAAAACGATTTAGATTATTTAATGACCAAGGATATATATCTGATTATTTAAAGTCGACAGAAATATTACATATTATTTAACGACAATATTTTGATTATTTAATGAGGAAAGAAAAAATGGAATTACACCGACAATCGATTCCAGTCACACTCATACCTTTAGTTCTCTGACGGCATTCGTATTATTACATAGCACACGTTTAATGATAGCAAATCCGTTGTCTCCTTATAGTTCAATTAGCACGATGGGGTCCTTTATAAGCACCTTTCCATAAACTGGAAACTGATTGTGATAGACGGGCTGGAGTGGGAAAATGTGTTCACTCAAGAGAATAATGATTCGGGCAACAGGGAATTAATAATTTAGTAGATATTACATGACTGTTTAGTTCAAAGCTGTCATTTCATTTACGAAAATTAGTACTGTTTGTATAAGTACTGGTACAATAATAATTGAATAATTTAAATGATTCTTTTTTTTCAACGTGAAATAAATAAATAAAATGTACGTGAAGAAGAAAGAAATGATTTTTAAAAATAAATTTTACATATGTGCCATGCATTTATAATAATAATAATAATAATAATAATAATAATAATAATAATAATAATAATAATAATAATAATAATGTAATGTTTTTGTTACTTTTGTTGTTGTTGTTATTATTAGTAGTATCATTATTAAGTATTATCATCATCACTATTATCATAGTGCTATCACCATATTTGTATTATCATGATCATTTTATCATCATCTTATTATCATCATCATCATCATCATTATAATTATCATTATCATCATTATCATAATTACCATTGTTATTTGTTACTTTAGACAGACAAGTTAAGTGTTCATTCTCAGATGCTGAAAAAATCACATGTCCTTTTTTCAAGTCATCTAGCAAAGAGAACGACTTCAAAAGAATGGTTGTAAGTATAAGTTTTTACATATTTCGTTATATTATATTGTTTTATTTTTGCAGCGAAATCTATAAAATCTGAGAGAATAAGACACATGGAAACAAATTTCAAAAATGTTTGTAACTTGTAATGAGATCATCGAAGAGCTAAGTATGAACGTTACATAAATAAATAAATAAATAAATAAATAAATAAATAAATAGAATATAAAAGCCTATAATACTTTTATTCAACATAATTTTAAATTCAGTAAAAACTAAAATATGTTATGATGGATGATGATGACGACTGTGATGATGACGAGGATTATGATAACTATTCATCACGATGATAATGATGATAAATGATGAAAAATGATGAAAATAACTGAACTGATGAAATTAAATTTCATTTCACTGTCCAACTTAATCATACATTTATAAACATATATTAAAGGAACGGATCCAGGATTTACAACTGTTTATATCGAGATCGACTTAACCCTTCTTGACTTCCATCCTGGATCCTTTCCTTGTAGACTTATCTAGATGATGCAGTTCAGACTGTCTAGAGAATGTTATGAATGTTATTCCCAGATGCCGATTGCATGGCTGAAAGAAAACCACCGATACGTTGATGAAAAACGAAGAGCGTATCTCTACATGTATTCAATGAGGAACAGAATAGGAACATGTACCAGCGCCCAAATAGAAGGTAACTCATTTCAGTGGCTTACTCCCATTTGATCGAATTCTCAACTGCTAAAACAATAGATATGGTTCAACAGTCTCACTGATATATATATGCCTGTTGTTACCTCAGATATTATAATAACCTGTTCCCGATTATTATTGTCTTTAAATGATTAAATAGGAAAGTCTCCATTTACAAATGTTTGTTATAAGATCATTAGAAAATGTGTTATTGCCGATAAGAAAAGTTTTTTGTTTTTTTCACACTAAATTAGAATGCATAGAACGATACTAGACAAACTTAAGAATGAAGAGAACTAGTGCTGAATGTAATACAGATAATAAGAACATATTATAAAAAGAAGATATTGTTCATCAGAAGTTACACTAATTTAGAACGGAAACGCTAACTGGAATAAAAGATGGTAATGCTGATACGTGGACATAAAAAAACTGGTATGGATTTTCTAACGGAAAGATAGCACCATATAAAAAAATACAAAAAATAGATATTTTTCACCATTTAAAAAAATTCATTCTGTTCACTGCAGACTGAAAAGGTGACCAATGGCAACCAGTTCATTAACTACACAATATACAATTTTAATAACAACTTTTTATCATGTATAAACCAAGAATGTAACGTTAATATTATTATTTTTTCAGCGGGGTCATGGTGCTTCAGATTCGATTATTTAATATACGGAACTAATGAACTATCGCATCTAAAATTAAAGGTACTACACCTACACAAAACATACACCCAGAAGAAACAAATCCCAGAAATTGTTCAGAAGTCTGTTCACGACACACACGCAAAGGTATCTAACATGTCTGACGGTAATTTCACATCGGAAAACGATGTTCCAGCAAACTTTACCGAAGATCAGATTAGTACGGAGCATCTGGAAGAATTAATTAAACGGGTGTTAGAAAACATAATGCGAGAAGGGTCTGGTACACACGGACAGGCACTGAATGGTACGAATGACTCTGCTGGAGAAAGAAACGAATCTAAGAGAGCCTCGTCTTCGACTGACCGTCAGTCCAGCTGGAAAGAGCTGCTGATATGGGAGACGTCAAAACATTCAGAGCACTGGAATGAACTTCAGGTCACGTTCAAGAGTTCTGCAGTTTTCAAGGTAATTGAAAATATTTCTGCATTTTATTTTTCAAACTGAATCAATGAATGACTGGGTTATCATGTACAGTAGTATTGTAGTAGCAAAAGTAATAGTAGTGTTGTAGTAGTAGTAGTAGGAATTGAAGTATTGTTACAGTAGTAGCGAAGTAGTGCAATAGTATCAGTTGTAATACTATAGTAGTACTAGCTGTATAATATTGTAGTAGTAGTTGTAGCAGGTCTAGTAACTGAAATACTGTAGTTGTAGTTGTTGTAGTGAGGTACTAGTTTAAGGACTAGTATAGAAGATGAAGTTGTAGAATATGCAGAAAACGTATCAGTTGTCGTAGTAGTGTTTTTGTTACTCTCGTTGTTTTCAGATAAGATTTTACGCTACAGTTAATTCCGGTACAAGTGTTATGATTGATGAATTCGATCTCTCACCTGGAGTTTGCGCCACGCCCGATAAAACTGTCAACCTGGGTGTGAATGTTGGTGTGAACACGAACGATAACTCAGGTTATAAACTCTTTCATACTCGACAAATATTGATAGCAGAGATCAGTTTTACGCAAGCGATATTATTTATTTTTATTTTATTTTATTTTTTAAATCTTAATAATGAAAATGTAACATAAAATTCAACTTTACAATCTATTAAACAAAAAAACAAAACAAAACAAATTAATCTTTATGAAAGTACTGGTAAAATCAAACAATGTGCGTGTTAACGTGTGTGTGTGTATGTGTTTACACACCAACCCACACACACACACACACACTCACTCACTCATAGACTCATTAACGTACAGTAAAGTACATGGCACATCCACCAAAGTAGCACATACGTGAGTACAGAGTAAATAAATAAATAAAAACAAAAATGTAACGATTGTATTCGCTATATCTCTAGGTTCTGGGCGTGAGGTGTTTCACTGTGACTTTGAAAGTGACCTGTGCGGGTTTGTGGACGGTCACAGTGTAAGCTCCATGTCGTGGATCAGGAGTCAAACGTACGAAGTGTTCGGACCATTCCACGATCACACTTTAGGCGAGACTTCAGAAGGCTGGTTTTTAACCAGAGACGACTTACAATACGTAAGTTGAGGTGATTTCTGTTAAATTGAAAATTGTTCTCAGTATTTCTAAGTTCCACCGGTTTTGAATGATAAACGTAAATTAAAAAATGTTTTAACGCCGATTAATATTAGTAATTATAAAGTTTAAATCAAACTGTTAAAATTTGCGAAGAAATTCGATAACGTCACTGTGTATTACTATTTTTTTATACACACATACAATATTCCGTGGTATACTTCATGAATGACATGATTAATGAATAAGTATGAATATACGAAAGAATAGTAAGTGAATCAGAAATAGAAAAATAGAAACGATTCCACAATAAACATAATCTTTATATTAAAATGTTACATTCTGCGAAGTAGATCATTTTATTTTTCGTTTAATTTCAAAATCATTTTAGAAGCAGATCAGGTGCACTTAAATCGCACGTTTTCTAAGAATATTAGAGAATAAAGGCCTGGATAAATATCTAGTGAATATTTAAAAAAGTAGTAAAAGTTGAAGACAAAATCCACAAATCAAATTAGCACAAACTTACAGCAGTGTCTAAAATCATTGTTTTTAATTATTTATTCTGCAGACAAAAGGCAGTTCAGGTGTTATTACAAGCCCTGAGTTTGATTTGCATGTTTCAAACGCGTGTCTCAGCTTCTGGTACTACGCCTGGGGCTTCGCGCCTGGAAAACTTTTCGTGTATCAGAGGTACAGCAGCAAGGAATACCATAACGTCTGGAATCTGACTATTGCTGGACTCAATGACCAACACTGGGTGCAGGCGACAGTTCCACTGAAAACTGGAAGAACATTTAAAGTAAGATAGCTATTTGTATTGATTTCTAAAAGACGCGACCCTAAAGAAAATTTTGTTTATCTCATTTGTAATCGAATTTTCTGTTTGATTCAGTTTATTTAACACAGTTCTTAGAGTTTTTGCACATATTACGTTTAGCGTACGACAGAAAACAACCTTGTCTAACACTCTGACGTCACAGAAGGAATGATAACGCTACTGATTTTTAAATTATCTACAGCTGATTATCGAAATACCTGTTCTATATTTAATCTCAGTTCTTTGCTTCACAGCTCAGTAAGTTGTGATAGTATTTGTAGTGGTGATAGTTGTAGTAGTAGTTAATATTACTACTACCACTATTATTATTGTTGTTATTGTTATTGTGCATTATTTATTATTGCTGTTGTCACTGTTACAGTTATTATTATTGTTGTTGTTGTTATTATTTATCAAACCAATATTTCATAACAGTTACTATGTTTAAGTTTCGGTACAACTATTAAACATTTTTCGTATGTTTTTTTGTTTTTGTTTTTGTTTTTTTAAAGTTCATTTATATTTTATATCTCTTCTTTAAATAAACTACTGGTAATTTTCCTCTTCTTCTCACACACACACACACACACACACACATTAACGATATTACTGATATTCGACATAATTACATTTTTAAAAATTCTTATTTCTCTTTCAGCTGATGTTTGTCGCAGTGGTCGACTGGCTGTCGGCGTATTCATTAGACGACGTTTCCTTAAAAACTGGATCGTGCTGAAACACCCCCCCCCCAGTTATAGCCGTTATTTAATAAATAATTTATTTGATAATTGTTATCGTGTACAAAACCACTTCTTTTTCTTCTTCTCTCCCTCAGATTATATACCACCATTGTTGTCATAATAATCTTGTTCTTCTGTTAATAATATTCTTTATTATTATTATCATTATTATCATCATCATCATCATCATCATCATCATCATCATCATTATTAAACTACTAATGTTTAATAAAATACTGAACAAAATTTGAGTTGTTAAAATTTCTACTAATTAATGTTAGCCTTGTCGTAATGTCCACAAACTGATTGAAACAACAGATTGGAAGGTGCATGCAAGACTGTATGTAAAAATAATAACTTCACACTTGCCAATATTTAGTGAAAACTGATGAGTTTCCTTCTTTAAATGAATGGATGTATGAATGAATAAATAAATGAATGAATAATTAATATAATACTAATCATAATAAATAAATAAGTAGTGGCAACAGAAACAGCAACAGTATTACTAGTAAAAATAGACGGTGAACCGAGAGAGAAAAAAAAAAAAAAAATAATAAAAAAAACAACATTTCCAGTAAAAATTGTTTGGAAACATGTAATATATTGGTAGATATAGTAGCAGCAGTAATAGTTATAAAACAAGTAAATTCAAAAATAAGAAAGAAATGTTATGTTATTATAAACGATGCACTTTTTATTTATAACGATATGTCATCAAATTCAGAACATTTTTAGAGGAAATCCACTGTCGTCACGTGATAAATTACACTTTTTCTGTTTTCTGTAATGGATTTTTCTACCACAACCTTAGATAAACAAGTCACGTGACCGTGGCAGGGGTGGGAAAGGTGTGCATGCGTGCGTACCTTTGTGTGTATGTTAATTTCATAACAATAAATAAATAACCGATTATTCCCAACTTTTTCTGTAATTATTATTTTATTTATTTATTTATTTATTTATTTATTTTAATATTATTATTATTATTATTATTATTATTATTATTATTATTATTATTATTAATATAATTTCCCACATTTATTTATTTTATTTATTACTTAATTAATTATTTTATTTTATTTCTTCTTTTTCTCATGTTTGGTTAGTATTCGACGGATATATCCTGGAATGGCAAAGAATCAGCAGTAACAAAGTCACATGACTGAACAACGTAATCATTCTAACTTGCTTGATATCTGGGTCATTTGACAAATAAACACTGGAATGGTATTTTAAGAAAGTTCTATCATACTAACACAAAAATGCATATATATTCGTTATGTTCAAATATATTACGTCATGTTTGCAATATTTTAATGACGTTTCTTTCATTACGTGTTGTATTTGTAAATCCAACTCGACGGTGTAGAATCGCAAATTCTTTCTTACGTAAATCATTAACTGTTCTTTCATTGAAGTTAAAACACTGGCAACGAAAACCAAAACTAGTACCATGGATTAAATGAATTATGTCGCGTTATTATGGAGCAAATATGTATTATATAGTTGCAGCAGTACTCATGCTTACCTTTAATTTGGTTCAAACGAACAATGTCCAAATAAAGGTAAAAGACGAAAGAGGTAATATAATTTTAACAAATGGCACGGTGTACTGGGTCACACCCATTCCTTTACCCGAGATATCTTATAAAACATTGCCTCCGCAGTGCACGGATTCAGAATATATGAAACTGCCTAGACATTTTATAAATTATGATTGAACCTGGAAATTTTCACTATTGTGAGTATGATATTTTTAAAACTGTTAACGGTTTCAAATGTCGTCTACATTGTTGAAATTAAAACAATTACTGTTTTTATATTATTATGATGATCAAAATTATGTTACGTATGTTTTATGTATTTTATTTTTTCAGAATTTAGGTCTATAAAAAATTTCACCTTAATTTTATTTTTGTGTTATTTTATTATTATTATACCTATTTTTTTTAAATCATAAAATTACTAATGAAATAAAGATTTATTACAATATTTTGTAATTTTTATTTCACAAAGAAGATAGGATTTGGATTCTTTCAACTGTTTGTCTTTTTTTTAATTTTTCTTTCTTTCTTTCTTTCTTTCTTTCTTTCTTTCTTTCTTTCTTTCTTTTATTTTATTTTATTATTATTATTATTATTATTATTATTATTATTATTATTTATTGGTTTTATTTGCCACACAAACTAAGCTTTTATTAACAAAAAATATATATAATTTGGCTTGACATGATATGATTTGATATATATTTTATAACTGGCCATGGAAGGATATTCTGTAATTCGAGATATAATAGCATTAATAATGTATGATACAATATAATTATAATCTGACATACGAATGTATTTACTTATGTTCACATATGCATATGCATACATACATACATACATACATACATACATACATACATACATACATACATACATACATACATTTACATACATACATACATTAATTGTCGTGACTGGTCTTTGTCCTCCTGCGCCAGTGCGTTCCGAGTATTGTCTAATCAGATGTACATAAGACAGACAATATTCAAAAACACACAAATCATAAATAAAATAAGATATACAATATGATACAACATAAAGAAAATTAAAATATTACGTAATGTGATGTAATAATATATGACACAAAATAACGATAATAATCTATATTCAGCTCTTTTGAAGAAGGCAATTAATGGGACACTGAATATAAAAAAAGACAGCCAAAAAGTGAGTATTACTCTGTTTGTCCCTTTAGCTTTGTATTAATAGTTCCATAAACGTTATATTATCAGTCTCATTAGGAGCCATATGTGTTAATTGTAAGCATAGGCATGTTTCTTTTCTTAGACTTAACAGGCAAAGAAATTACACACACACACACACATGTATGTATGGACACATATATACTCCCCGCATATATACCCTATATATATATATATATATATATTACACATCCTTAAACATATACATACATATACATACAAACATACATATATAAACACACACACATATTGATGTACATACATATATACATATACATGTTTACATACGTACGTTTTCAAATGTCATGTTTGTGAAATGTTTGTAAAATCAGATGTACATTAGACAACAGAATACGCATGCCTAAATACATAAATGTATGTACGGAAATAAACACTTATGTATATATACACCTGAAAAACATCATGTTCATAAAATAGCATACACCACCTATACATACCCCCCATACGTAGTTACTGATTTGCTGAAGTTTAATTTTCACAGACGCTGAAGAATGCCTCTGGATTTTTAGTCATCGTAGTCATCGGAGGTTTGTATATTGTGATTTTCCCAGTCTGTGGCTGTTTTGCCCTCTGCTGCTGGTACTGCAACAGGAAAAAAAATATAAAGGTATCATCCACATCAGTGTTAGTTGTATGAGTGTGTTTGATTGTGTGTAAGTGTCAGTGTGTATGGTTGTGTGTAAGTGTAAGTGTCAGTGTGTGTTTGTGTGTGTGTGTGTATGTTGAGTGTGTGTCAGTGTTAGTGTGTATGAGTGTGTGTGTGTGTGTTTGTGTGTATGAGTGGTTGTGTCAGTGTAGTATGTATGGGTGTGTGTGTGTTTGTGTGTCAGTGTTAAGTGTGTGTGTCAGTGTGTGTATGAGTGTGTGTGTGTTTGTGTGTAAGTGTCATGAGTGTGTCTGTGAGAGTGTCAGTGTGTATGAGTGTGTGTGTACGTGTCAGTGTGTATGAGTGTGGGTGTATAAGTGTTAGGACGTATGAGTGTGCTGTGTTTGTGTGTGTCATTGTGTCTGAGTGTGTATAAGTGTCAGTGTGTCTGAATGTGTGTATGTGTGTGTGTTCTCGTGTGTCTTTTATTGCTCGTATCACTAATATGTTTGTTTATGAGTATGTCTGTGTTTGTGTAATTCTGGTGGTGTTCCTGAAAGTAACAGTTGTCAATAGCAATGGTAGCAATAGTTCTCGTGTGTCTTTTATCGCTCGTATCAAAATGTTTGTGATAGAAATAGTAATAGTTATAATAGTAAGCAATAGAAATTAGAAAAGTTGTAGATATAAATACACACACACACACACACACACACACACGCACACATATATATATATACTGAACAAAAAAAAAAATTTTTGTACATATACTATTTGTTGTGTTAAAGTATTTACTGTGTAATGAAATTATATAGGTGATATTAGCCTTGAGCTGTATGATCAGGATTCATGAATTTTATCGATTATTTTTATCGATGAATCCAGATTTATCTTTACAACGGGGTGTTGGCAGGGTGCGCATCTACCGCAGGAGAGAAATGAACGGTTCGCTGACCTTTGTGTTCTTGAAAGAGGGGGGTGGGGCAGCCATTGCCCGTGGTTATCGTTCACGTCACTGATGGCAATTAAAATGCTCAATGTTACCGCAATGACATTCTCGCTTATCACGTCATTCAGGGGTTCAATGACAACGCCAACATTTCGATTTTTCAGCATGATAATGCCCACCTCTCTATACAGCTGAAGACACCGCACATTTTCTTAGGACGAATGACACTGGTTTCATTGATGACACTGGCCCGCTAAAAGTCCCCATCTCGCCAAGCACGTCTCGGATAGTCTGGAGAGATGACCGAGGCGTCGCCCCAACCCACCCGTTAAAATACAGCGAACTTCGCGAAGCGCTCATTCAGGAATGGAACAACACTGCACGGGCAGAAATCAACACTTTCGTCATTTCTTTGCGCCTGCGATGCCTTGCTGTGGTCAGTTTTAGAGGAAGTCGTACCCGTTTTTAAGTGGACCACGCTTGGTCAAAATTTCTCCCTCGGTGTTCGTACCGGTTTTTGTTTTCATCAAGTTATGTTCAAGAAAAGTTAGCGGAAGTTTCGTATTTTGTTCAGTGTGTATATATATACATACATGTGTGTGTGTGTGTGTGTGTGTGTGTGTGTGTGTGTGTGTGTGTGTGTGTAAAGCAGATTACATCAAATTGTCACATATTGTTATAATTTATATATAAATATCACTCTAACATGATATATATATATATATTTGTTTTTTAAAAATAATGTTAATTTTGTGTAAACATTAATCACAGATTAATTATATATTCAAAAATAATATTATATTAAGAACTTACTTACTTTATTTATTTATTTAGTTAGTTAGTTAGTTGGTTAGTTGGTTAGTTTATTTCATTTTATTTTATTCAAAAAAAGGTTGCAAAAACAAACGAGTGCCTGATATTTACAACGATTATATGTTGCATCTTGTTTATGTGAGTATATAATTCTTATTGCCTTCATTATTATCATTTTTTTTCTTTATATATACACACACAGGGACATCCACACACTATATATATATATATATATATATATATATATATATATATACACACACACACAGTTGTACCTCGACTTACGAGTGCTAACTTACGAGTTTTCCGAGTTACGAACAGTCGCTTAGTCGATATTTGCCTTGAGTTGCGAGCCAAAATCCGAGTTACGAGCACGCTTGTTGGCGCAACAAACAACAACATCCGGCCAGCATCCCGCGTCTCTTTTACTTCGCGTGGTTACCTGGCCGTGGAAGTATATCTGTTGTGTTGTGTTCGCGTTTCGTGCAGTATTTTCCCAAATTTCTTTTTTTCTGACCATGGATCGTAAGAAAGTGAGTGCAAAGGACAGTGCTTAGAAGAAGAAGCGGATGATGTCCATAGAAAAACATATGTGTGTTGATGTAGTGGACTTGGCTATGCAATATGAGCGTAATACTTCTAGTAGAAGTTCTACGATGTGCACCATACTGAAGCTGAAGGAGTCAATAAAGGCTGTAACTCCAGCCAAAGGCGTTAAAATAATTTGTCTGCTCTCATATTCTGATATTATTCAGACAGCATTGCCCACACCTTATCTTCTATATTCTGTAATATTTTTCTATTTCTTTTCAGAGTTAGCGCTGTGTATATTAGGAAAGCAAATATTCTTCTTACTCAGGCAATTGATCAAGCTGATAAAGGATGCATAGACAGCCTTCATGATGCTAAGACCTTCTTGGAAATCCTTACAAAGGTGAGATAAGAATAAATTATATATTTGTCTATATTTCTGTGTGTGTGTGTTGTGTGTGTGTGTGTGTGTGTGTGAGTGTGTGTGAGTGTGTGCGTGGGTGTTAATTTTAATGTTCCTTTCCAAGATAGTATTTGGTGGAAATGATAGAGTAGTAGCAGAAAGTATTGTAATAGTACTGGCAATAGTAACAGAAGTAGTGGTATTGGTAACTGGAGTAAAAGAAGACACTGCAAAGGCAGTATTAATTGATAGTAGTACTTGTAGTAGTAGTAAAAGTAATAGAAGTAGTTGTAGTAGCAGTAGTGGTGGAATAAATATTAGTAACAGCAGCAGTAGCAGTTTTAGTAGTAGTGATTGTGGTAGTTGTGGCAGTAATAGTAGTAACTATAGAAGAAGAACAAGCTACTGTGGTGGTATTAATTAATAGTAACTAGTAGTAGTTATGATGGTGGTAGTAGTTGTAGTAGAAGAGGTTGAGGCAATAGAAGTAGTAGAATAGTTGCAGTAGTAGTAATACTAGCAGTGATAGTAGTATTTGGTGTTGTAGGGGATGTAGTATGTTGCAGTCAGTAATATTGTATTGTTATTAACATTAATGTCCATGGTTTTGATGTTGCTGTTGTTTTCAGCATATCTGGTACATTATAAAAGACATGTTTAACCTTGTTTTCAAGTCACTTATACAGGATGTGAACAGTAATTGCTTGTTTTTCGAGTTTACTAATTGTTTATATTAAGTGTTTACTATTGTTTACATTCAGTGTTTACTAATTGTTTACATTTAAGTGTATGTTTAGTGTTTACTAATTATTTACATTTAGTGATTACTGTGTATGTTTAGTATTTACTAATTCTTTACATTTAGTATTTACTAATTGTATATTTATTGTTCAATGTGTATGTTTAGTATTTACTAATTATTTACATTTAGTGATCACTGTGTATGTTTAGTATTTACTAATTCTTTACATTTAGTATTTACTAATTGTATATTTATTGTTCAATGTGTATGTTTAGTATTTACTAATTCTTAACATTTAGTGTTTACTAATTGTTTACATTTATTGTTCACTGTGTATGTTTAGTGTTTACTAATTATTTACATTTATTGTTCACTGTGTATGTTTAATATTTACTAATTATTTGCATTTAGTGTTTACTTTTAGTGTTACTGTTTGTATTTAGCATTCAATGATTGCATTCATTTTTCATTGTGTTTACATTTTTTAGTTGTTTATGTTTACTGTTTATTTATATATTCACTGATTGCATTCAGTATTTATAGTTTTAATTTTACATTTATTTAGTTCTTATTAATTTATTTATCAGTTACATTTTATATTTGACATGTATTCAAACACAGACATACATATATATATATACAGACATAAACACAAATACAAAGACATAAACATACACATGGACAAATTATTACAGACAAACAAAACACACACACATTTAGTAGTTTTAACTATAACATTGTCAGTAGACATATTAAGAAAATAATAATAATATATATTATTTTTTTTTTAAAGAGTGTATATTTTGGCACTGACAAGGTCAAGTTTAATCACATTTACATTAGTTTTCAGTTTTGAGCTTTCTCTCCTATTAGAATATTTGCTTTTGTTTAAAAACTGTAATATGATAATATGAAGCAAAGTTACAAGTCGTTTATACAAACATCAACAGTCCATTTTCTCCAACTCTGGTGGTGTCTCTATATCAAAAACCATTTGACCAATTAAAATTATTTCATGCTGTAACAAAATCTCTTCAAATAATGACATGACATGAAAAGACATATCACATTTTTATCAAACACAGGGCAGTACGTGCCTAAGTGTTTGATAAACCAATTATTACTGGGAAGGTGATTTTCTGAACCAACCAGTTCAATAAGCATTAACCTGAGCACACACTTGGTATAGATTTTGTATTTTATGCTGACTGACAAAGGAGGATGTTATACAGAGAAATCTAACAGTTGATTATAACAATTTTGTTTTATCAGATGTGACACAAACTATATCCAAAAAAATGAAAACAATTTTGAAATTTGATGACATTGTCAATGCAGTCACAGAAATAGACAATAGTAAGTTCTTATTTCTCTTTTTCAACTCTCTCTCTCTCTCTTTCTCTCTCCCTGTGTCTGTCTGTCTGTCTGTCTGTCATTATCACTCTATTTAATTATTTTCATCTACATGACATTTTTATATTTATTTATTTATTTATTTATTTATTTATTTATTTATTTATTTGTCTCTCCATCTGTGTATGTGTGTGTGCAATTGTGTGTCTAGCATCTGTGTATATTTGTCTATCTCTGCATGAATGTTTACATATATTTTTCAATGATCTAGTTATTTGTATTTCATTCTTTTAATCTCTCTCTCTCTCTCTCTCTTTTCTTATTTTTTTTTTTTTTTTTTCTTCTTGCAAACAGTTACAAGATTAATTCCAGAGATAATGTCCACTATCACTGCAAAAGCTAAAGCAATGAAGAGTGAGAGTGATGATGTTACTGTGGCAATTCAAGATATCAATAACAAGATTATGGAAAGTGCCAAATCCTGTGACAAGGACTGCTCTCCCCAAGTGTGCGAACAGCTCGGGAAGACCACGTTTGATAATTCCAACAAACAACAAACCCAGGTGTGGTTTAAATTAACTGTAATTACATTTACAACACAATTGTTCTTCATAGTTTTTAGGTGGGTTTTTTGCTAGAAGGTGCAGGCTGAAACTTTGATATAAATATAATAATAATAATAATAATAATAATAATAATCATGATAATCATGTTCATAATAATAATATTCATAATAATGATAATAATAATAAGAAGAAGAAGAATAAGAAATAATAATAATAATAATAATAATAATAATAATAATAATAATAATAATAATAATAATAATAATAATAATAATAAAAATAATAAAGGCCATTTAAAATACACTGGAGAAAAAAAAATAACAACAATAATAATTATAATAAAACCAACAACAACACTAACAAACATTATTTAAAAATTCAATATAAAAACAAAACAGCATCAGCAGCAATAATAATAACACCACAATAACAATAATAAAAAAAGCTATTTTAAAAATTCTCTACAAAAACAAAACAACATCAGTAACAATAAAAACAACAACAACATCAACAGCAACTATTATAAAATAGATCAGAGAATACAGAGTAGTTACCTAACTAAAAGTGGACATCTTTAATTGTTAATGTACTTAATATTCATTCAATATATATATAAACTACTTAAAAGTGATGAGTGAAAATGCAGTATTTAATCAAATGATATGGTAAATATTTCAGATGCCAGATTTTACAGAACTGACAAAAGGAACAAAGGAGATATCTGAGTTAAATTTGGCTGCAGAGGTTCTGAAAGTAAGTGATGTGATATATTGGCAGACATAATACTTTGAGTGGCAAAGTGTGTGTGTGTGTGTGTGTGTGTGTGTGTGTGTGTGTGTGCGTATGTGTGTGTGTAAGTGTGTGCAAGTGTGTGTGTGTGTGTTGATGTATGTGTGTGTTGATGTATGTATGTGTAAATGTGCGTGTTTATGCATATGTCTGTTTGATGTGCAAAACACATGCATTTACACACTTATAAAAAAACATATACATACACATATGTTCATATATATGTGTGTGTGTGTGTGTGTGTGTGTGTGTGTTTGTCTGAGAATGTATGTTTACTTATATGTATGAATGTATGCATGTATTGACGTATGTATGTATATGTCAGTATGTGTGTGTGTTTGTATGTGCAGGTGTATTTATACATGTGGTTACCTTTATGTATGTCTTTGTGTGTTTGACTTTAATAATTAAATAAATTTCAGATGCTGAAAAGATTTGATGAACTACCCAGACATCTTGAAGAAGTTAATTCAGCTATCAAAAATCGTATGTTTTGTCTTAACTAAGCTTCTCTTTTTAATAACAGTAATACTAGTTATTACTTCTAATCTAATTGTTACTACTGCTGCTACTAATACCATATTTAGTAATAACAATAATAATAATAATTGCCATTAATATTATTATTATTATCACTTTTATTATTATTATTATTATTATTATTATTAATTTGATTATGATTATTATTATTATTATGTTTATTATTATTATTATTATTATTATTATTATTATTATTATTATTATTATTATTATTATACTGCAGTAGTAATTATAGTCAAAATAAATCTAGTAGTAGTATTAGTAATTATAGTAGCACTTGTAGTAATGGTTGTTCTAGCAGCTGTAGTAGAAGTAGTGTAGGCTGTACTAGTACAACCAGTAATAGTAATAGTCATACAAGCAAAAGTAGTAGTGACTAGAAGAAAAAAATAATATTTTGAAAGAAACAAGTGGATTTTGTGTATTAAAAATAAAGTTTTATATTACAGAAGCATCAACATTGGTGTCTGACTATTCTAAGAAAGTTTATGATATAGCCAAGAAGAATATTGATAATTTAAACTTGGTAGTTATATTAATTACTCTCTGTCATTAACTGAATTGTTTTAAACATTTTCTAAAAGACCTTATTATTATTATTGTTAATATTATTATTATAATTATTGTTTTTTATTATTATTATTATTATTATTATTATTATTATTATTATTATTATTATTATCATTAATTTTTAATATTAAATTTACTTTACTAAGTTACTTTCTTATTTATTTATCTGTTTATTTTTTGTTTTATTTATCTTAGTAATAAAATATGCCTTGAATTTATAATAATAATAATAATATTAAAATTTACCAAATGCTGTTGTTTTTTCTTTCTTATAAATATTTACATGGAAAAATATGTAGACTTTTGATGTAGAAGCAGCCAAAAATAGAAGCAAAAGAATTTTTCGAATAATTAAAGATGTTGATGACTATAGGTAAGTATAAAACTTCTTACAGTTATCAGGTCCAAACTGAATTTTTATTTTCTTGTGTGAAATTTAAAAATTAATTTTCAAAGTAACAGACGTGGTCAAATTAAAATAAATAAAGAATTTTGAGGTTATGTTTGAAGAATGTTATTGATGTTTTGATAAAAACAGTTGTCCAAAACTGTTTGTACACCAATGTGTATGAAAAAAAAAAAAAAAAAAGACCACCAGCAGTAGTAGTAGTAATAATAGTAGTATTAGTAGTGGAAATAATAGTAGTAATTAGTAGTAGTAGTACTGTTAGCAGTGGAAGTAATAGCAGTAATAGTAGTAGCAGTACTTGCAGTAGTAATAGTCATAATTTCAGATGTATTAGTATATGTAGAAGAAGTAGTAATAGAATATTAGCATTGTCCCAGTACTAGGTGTAGTATCTGCAGTTGCTGTAGCAGTAGTTGTAGCAATAGTAGTAGTAGTAACTAATAGAATTGGATTTGGGTTGTTCAGTACATATTCATAAATATTTTAATTAACAGCTTTTTACTCTTCAGTGTTTCTACCTCTCACCCCAGGAATAATAATAATAATAATAATAATAATAATAATAATAATAATAATAATAATAATAATGATAATGAAATAATAGTAATAACAATAACAGCAATAATAATAATAGTAGTAATAATAATAATAATGATGATGATGATGATGAAATAATAGTAATAACAATAACAGTAATAATAATAATAACAATAACAATAATAATAATAATAATAGCAATAATAATAATAATAATAATATTAATAATAACAATACCAAATAAAACTATAATGGCAACACTACTACTACAACCACTAGTACTAATACAAATAATAATAACAATAACAATAACAACAATAATAAAGGTCTATTAATAATAGTAATGATAAGAATAATTATAATAGTAAATCAAATTATAACAGCAACACTACTAGTAGTATAACTACTGCTGCTACTACTACTACTACTACTACTACTACTACTACTACTACTACTAATAATAATAATAATAACAATGACAATAACAACAATAATAAAGGTCTATTAATAATAGTAATGATAAGAATAATTATAATAGTAAATCAAATTATAACAGCAACACTACTAGTAGTATAACTACTGCTACTACTACTACTACTACTACTACTACTACTACTACTACTACTAATAATAATAATAATAACAATGAAATTATAATACATTATGCTGAGTAACAGCAAAATTTCCTTCTTCTAAAATGTTAGTGTGAGCATCTCTCTGTCTGTAATTTTTTATGCTACCCATGCAATACTCTCTGTATTTATCTTGTTGTAAGTAAGTAATGTGACATTTTCGTTATTTCAGGCAGTACAGTAGTGAAGGCGTGACATACGCGTTCATTGTGCTGGCTGCTGGTGTGTTTGTTGGCGTTTTCTTTGGATGCTTAGCTATAAATGAAAACATTTCAGTCAAAAAAAGAAACAGTTTCTCAAAACCTGCTGGTTATATATCACTAAGGTGAACACTTTTTGATGGTTTTGGGGGTATTTGTGCAGTTTTTTATTTACTTATTGTTATTGTTATAGTTATAGTTATTGTTATTGTTATTATTATTATCTTATATTTCTGTATATGTTTTATTTATTTTATTTTATTTTATTTTATTTTTACTGATGTTATTCTTTTATGGCAGTTTTTTCCTCATTGTTTTTAATGGGGTGAATATTTTTGTTTCTATGCAACATTTTCATTTAATTATGTTTAGTGCTATTATTATTATTATTTATTATTATTATTATTATTATTTTATATTAAAAAAAAAAAAAAATTTTTTCTCAGTTTTTTTTTTTTTTTTTTTTTTTCTCAGTTTATAAATATTAATTTATTTTTTTTTTTTTTCTCAGTCTGGTTATTGCTATGTTTTTAATTGGACCTCCATTCATGATGATGACTGTACTGACATACATAACAGCAGGATCTTTGCAGAAAGTGTGCGAACCTGTGTTAAACCTGGATATCTTTCAAAATGTAAGTAGCAGTGGTAGCAGTAGTAGCAGTAGTAGTAGTAGCAGTAGTAGTAGAAGTAGTAGTAGTAGTAGGAGGAAGAGGAGGAGTAGTAGTAGTAGTGTAGTAGTAGTAGTTGTTGTAGTGGTAGTAGTAGTAGTAGTAGTAGCAGTAGTAGTAGAAGTAGTAGTAGTAGTAGGAGGAAGAGGAGGAAGAGTATTAGTAGTAGTAGTAGTAGTAGTAGTAGTTGTTGTTGTAGTTGTAGTACTAGTACTAGTAGTAGTAGGAGTAATAGTTGTAGTAGTACTAGTAGTAAGAGAAACAAAATAGTAATAGCGGCAACATAAATAGTAGTAGTGGTAGCATTAAGAGAAAGGTAACAGCAGTAGTTGTAGAAGCAGTAGTAGTAGTAGTAGTAGTAGTAGTAGTAGTAGTAGTAGTAAGAGAAAAGTAGAAACAGAATAGTAGTAGTAGCAGCAACAGCATTGGTAGTAAACGTAATAATAGTAGCAGTTGTAGTAGCAATAGCTATTTCTGTTTTATAAAAAAAAAAATGCATTATTATTTATTTATTTAGCAATTCATAAACAAAAATGGAATTCCACACTTTAGCATTGGTAAGATCCTGCTAAATGACAGCTCGGTGCATATAACCTTGTACGACCTACTCGTGTACGTATACATCTCTTTCAGTGTGCAAGTAAATGGACCAAAAAACATTTGCTATTCTTACATATGATGACTTCATCCTGTGTGAGAGAGAGCAGCATTTGTTAATAATGAATTGTTACTGTAAGATGATATAATACTGTTATCATTGTTCTGATGTTTTATACCTCTCTGCTGCAGATTTTGTGATGATTGCTTGAACATTTTACAAAATTTGTTAAATATTGGCAAGCCAAACATTTACCTTTTCATATCTTTACTGTCGTGAAAAGGAAGAAATGTAGCAAAATAAAAAATTTAGAAAAATTAAATAAAATTAAAATTAAAATCTCCTCTTGACTAAGTTATAACTTTGTACAAGTAAAAGCTATTTCCTAATGAAAATAACAAACTTTTATCAATATAATGAAAAAAGTATTACCTTCAAAATATGTATTTTATATATTATTTTCATTAACAAATATGGCAGCTTCTTATTCCAAACAGATGTTGTTAGTCTATCAGAGCCATGCTATATACTGTTTATGAGAAGGTGTATGTATAAACAGTCTTTTGCTGCTAATCCATTTTATAGTAGCAATTAATATCTCATTATAATTATTATCATCACCAATGCAAGAAATGTATTTACCTATTTACCAATATGCTTACATGCTTCTTTACTTACTGAAATTTACTTCCTTCTATTTTACCTATTTACCATTTCTTTTTATTTGTGTATTTATAGGTGTTTTTTTACATACTTACTTACATGTGAATGCACTTACTTCATAATTTGTTTGCTTCTTTACTTTACTTATTATTTACTGATTTAAAGTGGATTTTATTGCACCCTTTAATTCTTACTTACATACTTCCTTACGTACTTAACCATCTTACTAACATATGTCCTTAAAATCTACTACTTATTAATGTACATACTAACATGCATGTCATTCTTCATCTGAAGTGGTTGCCGTAGTAACAAAACACCGTACGTCATTCTTCATCTGAATGAGACAGTGAATCTGGAACAGTACAGCAATTACACAGTGGTGAATGTTGTTTTCTCTTTTAAATATAACAGTGCTTACCTTTTAAATATAACAGTTCTTACATTTTTCAACATTTGTTTTATTCTTAGTATTAATATTTGTTTTCTCTTTTATCTGAAAATACAACAGTGCTTACCTTTTTCAACAAAGTGGGGCATTTGTTTTATTCTTAATGTTAATATTAAATTGTTCTTACTGCACGCTTATTTTTATTTTGTTTTTTATTCTTTGTTGTTAGCCATTATTATTTTTATTGATTGCAGTCTTCTTCTTCTTCTTCTTCTTCTTGCTGTTTTTGTTGTTGTTGTTGTTGTTGTTTGTTGTTGTAGTTGTTGTTATGTACTGAACTTGAAGCCTTCTAAGAAACAGAGTGTTTGAGATGTCTTGATTAGGGTCCAGGTGGCAAAGACCAAAACTAAAGTA
>CM022672.1:25240929-25403429 GCA_012295275.1 Chrysomallon squamiferum | reverse complement strand
AAATTTTGTCAGTTTTGGAGAAGTGGTAATGTTATTATTATTATTATTATTATTATTATTATTATTATTATTATTATTATTATTATTATTATTATTGTTGATTTGGGGGTTTCCTTTTTTATTTATTGCTGTTATTTATTTATTTATTTTAATTTTATTTGTTATTATTTATTTATTTATTTATTTATTGAATAATATTTCCATTTTATTATTAATTTTTTTTATTATTATTTATATTTTAGTTATCCAATGCATTCTCCCCAAGAGATATAAATGCACAGATCCACATAATGCAATCTCTTAGCAAAATTTGTAAAGAGCCTTCGAAGGTAAGGAAACTCCGAATAGCAATAACCCCTGTTTTACACAGCCACAACCAATACAGCCACCACTAAAACCAAAACCACTGTATCCTCAGCCAAAACAGTTTTGACCAACAGTTTGAACCAATACAAGCCTCAACTAATAGCTTCAGCCAATACTGCTTCAACCAAAACTGTTTCAATCAATATAGCTTCAATCAGTACAGATGAAACCAAAAGTCTGAACCAGTTATAGCTTCAACCAAAACAGTTTGAACCAATACAGGTTTAACCAAAACAGTTTATGAACTGCTATTTGTTTTTATTTAATACAGAGCAGCAATGATAAAAGTTTAAAAAAAAATACAATTTTGCGTGGATTATAAAGGTTAATGAGAGACATTGGATTGCTTTATAATATTAGAATTTAAAGTGAATCTTTGATGTGAAGAGCAAAGACCTGCAAGAAGGAATTTAAAGTGAATCTTTGATGTGCAGAGCAAAGACCTGCAAGAAAGAATTTAAAGGTTGAATTTTGAAATCGCTGTTGAAGAAGAAGACCATTATATCAGAAGATTTTTTTTTTTTTTTTTTTTTTTTTTTTTTTTTTTTAATGTAGATGAAATCACACTATTTCGAAAGAACAAAATAATCAAGAATAATAAGTAAATTTTAAATAAATAAATAAAATTTGTGCAGAAGAAGAAAAGAAATGTATTAAATAAAATGTTTAAAGGAAAACCGAATTCTGAAGGGGTTTTATACGTTAATTTACATACATTTTTATATACGGAACTTTTTTTCTGCGGGGGGGGGGAAGGAGGATTCATTGTTACTTATCAGTTGCTTAAAAAAGCCTAAATGTTTTCTAGCTTACTTCCTGTTTCAACCAGAAAAATGTGACTGGCACCGTTTTCGTTTTTCCCGATCAGTAGGAAGATGCAGACATCACAATTAGCAGATAATTATCTTAGTGTTGTACATTCCTACATCCATAAATATATTTATATTTATATATTTCACAGAAACGTGTTTTTAGTTTTAAGTATCTTTTAATTAATTAATACTTATAACATTAGTCATTACGCATGTAGGCCACAGTTTGAATTTACCGAAAAGTTGGCGACTTTGACACTAAAACATTTCCAGCACGCAGTTCTATGTTACTCTGTTTCAATCGCTGTTTCATAAGAAATTAATTTATTTATTTAACACTTGCTCAAATGCAGTTAAAATGTTTCAAAATTAGCTGAAAGATTGTGACATCAGCGACACATTAGCATCGTTTAATTCCATGATGTTCCATGATATTCATCACCATCATTATTTCTTCTTCTTTTTTTTTCCCCCAGTCTAAATGGTCCGAGCACGCAACAGAGTATGGACAAATTAATGAAAGGCTGTTAAGTGTTCTAGACGGCTTTGTATGTTGTTTTTTATTCATGAAATCTCTGCATTAATATTATTTATTATTTTTATTATATAAGTGATACAGTTCAATAATCCTACAAGTTAGAAAAGAGATGAAGAAGAATATTAATAACCGTAAAAACAAATCCAGTATCATAATACAAAGTTCTGGATTAATAACTGTACATTTACTAACTTCTTCTACTGTTATAATTACTATTATTACCATTATTACTACTCTACTACTACTACTACTACTACTACTACTATTGCGATCACCACTACTACCACCACCACCACAGCCACAACCACCATTACTACTACTACTTTTACTTCTATTATTATTAATATTATTACTATTATTATTATTATTATTATTATTATTATTATTATTATTATTATTACTATTCTAGTCTGAACTAGACCATTCAGTGAGTGATCTTGAAAAAATTGTTAAAGATCTAATTGTAAGTAAATTCTTTACTATTTTACGCTATGTGCAGTGTATAAATAAATACACGTACGTACAGAAACGTTCAGAAACAGTCTATATTGTATATGTATTATGTACGTCGTTTATATCTCTCTGCAGAATGCACGACAAAAAACAAATGCAACCTATTATGTACAATAAAAAATAAATAATATATAATCACAGTGAACATAACAGAAACACACGAACATATAAATAAACCAGTAAATAAATAAATACTCAAACTAGAAAATAAATAAATAAATAAATAAATAAACTAGTAAGTAAGTAAATAAACAAGCAAATCGGGAAATAAGTAAATAAATAAACACATAAACAAACAAACCAGTAATAAACAAATAAATAAACAGTCAATAAGCAACCAGTAAACAAACAAACAAACAAACAGAGTGTACTGCTATTTCAAACAAACAGAGTGTACTGCTATTTCAAACAAACAGAGTGAGTGTACTGCTATTTCAAACAAACAGAGTGAGTGTACTGCTATTTCAAACAAACAGTGTACTGCTATTTCAAACAAACAGAGTGTACTGCTATTTCAAACAAACAGAGTGTACTGCTATTTCAAACAAACAGAGTGTACTGCTATTTCAAACAAACAGAGTGTACTGCTATTTCAAACAAACAGAGTGTACTGCTATTTCAAACAAACAGAGTGTACTGCTATTTCAAACAAACAAACAGAGTGTACTGCTATTTCAAACAAACAGAGTGTACTGCTATTTCAAACAAACAGAGTGTACTGCTATTTCAAACAAACAGAGTGTACTGCTATTTCAAACAAACAGAGTGTACTGCTATTTCAAACAAACAGAGTGTACTGCTATTTCAAACAAACAAACAGAGTGTATTGCTATTTCAAACAAACAAACAGAGTGTACTGCTATTTCAAACAAACAGAGTGTACTGCTATTTCAAACAAACAAACAGAGTGTACTGCTATTTCAAACAGAGTGTACTGCTATTTCAAACAAACAGAGTGTACTGCTATTTCAGACGAAAACTGAGCTGATGGTAAATTTGTCCGACACGGCTACTCACAGACTGTTTTTTGACAGCATGAAATTAATGTCGGAGGTAAGTTGAAGATTTTGTGAGCTTCTTCTTCTTCTTTTTATTTTTTATTTTAAAGACTTGGTTCGTTAAGATTAAAAAAAAATAATAATAATTTCAGATTGATAAAGACTATTTATATCACTGAATGAAACTTTATTTATTTATTTATTTATTTATTTATTTATTTATTTATTTATTTATTTATTTAATTTTATTTTATTCAATTTATTTTATTTTTGTGAGGGGAGTGGGCTGGCTTTTATAAGAATCTCTGTCTATATTTATATTTATTTATGTCTACATTTTTTTTATTATTTAATTTATTTATATCTTTTTTCATTATTATTATTTTATTTATTTTCATTGCCTTTGTCTTTTCCGTCTCATTTTTCTAAAAATATTGAGTATTAGCAACGCACAGTTTAAATAAACTTTCAAACACACAAGACACTACATACCATATTATTTACATACATACGACAATGTGTAATGACTCCAAATCGAAAACGTTTTAAAGTCGTCATGTGCCATTACGGAATCCTTTGTCGTTAAAGAAATAGAGTTGGTAATTTACAATAAAAAGTTCTTTTGAAGCATCCATTCCAGAATAAATTAATTAACCTCATTCTTTTTTATTCATCATTCTTGTTATTTTTGTATTATTTACACACAGGTATTTGTTACAATGACTCTGTTTACATACATATATTATCGTCGTTCTACTGTCATTGGTTTACATACGTTGTTCTATAATTACTTTATTGACATGTGTGTCTTATCATTGTATAATGACGTTGTTTAGATTTGTATATGTTATGACGTTGTTTAAATACGTACAATATCATTGTTTAATAACATTTATTTATTATTTATTTTTTTATAAATATGAATGTGTTATTATCGTATAATGACGTTGTTTACGTGTGTTGCTTAATGACGCTGTTGGGATACTGTTATCGTAACTAATGAGGTTTAAGTTTACGTTAATTCTCCTTAGTGACAACTTTTTTTACATACGTATATGTGACTGTTTTAATGACGTTTACGTCTGCATATATTATAACTGTTTGAGGACAGTTGTGTTTTTAAATACGTATATATTATTGTTTTAATGAAGTTATAATTCCATTCGTATACATAACTGATCCCGTCTTATAGAGTGGGCACAACACGTGTGCTTCAACCCACACGTTTGGAATTTCATGTAAAGCTTTCTCAAGTAGTTTTGACTGGAACTGTCAAAGACGTAGTTTGAGACAGGTCTTAAAATAAATTATTTGGGAAAGTGAATATACCCATTAAACCGCTTTCAACTGTACTTACATAATAATTATGTTTCGTCGCAGAACTTAAGATTATTTAGAAATTTTATTTATTTCTAGTCGATGCTCGATTTCCGAAATCTGATGACATCCTACCTAAAGTCGTACCGTCGGCGTGCACTGGAAATTGTAAGAAAACAGATTTATTTTTTGATTTTTTTTATATATATATTATTAATGCTCATGCTAATATTGCTGATATTGTTATTACGGTTGTTGTTATTGTTATTCGAATGGAATACAGTTATATTTGTCTTTAGTGGCCCCCCCCCCGAGATTAGCGGACACCTATGATTTATGTGGGGTTTTTTTTTATGGATATTGGTGTGGTGCGTATGAATTAAGATTGTAAATATATTCAAAAACATTTGTCTATAATTTTTGTCTCTCTGATGAAGGGACATCTGCGGAGAAAGTAAAAAAAAAAAAAAAATTTAAATAAACCAAAAAACAAAAATAAAATAAAATAAATGGGCATATTAGTGAAAGAAACTATAATGTATCCATGACATGGTTATTCTATCCTTCGTTTTGCTATATTACTATTTTTACACACACACACGCACGTCCTCACAGACACATGCATCTATAATTTTATTCTGTAGGTCTACAATGAGCTGGGCGCGTGTAGACCTCTGTGGAATATCTACCAGTCAGCCATTGACATCGTTTGTTGTCAGCTAGTTGATGCTTTGGTAAGTCATTGTTTACATAAAGCTCTTTTCTTATAGACACACACACACACACACACACACACACACACACATACACACAGACACCCACAGAGACAGAAATAAACCTACTATTCTGTCTTTCTTCTTCTTCTTCTTCTTCTTCTTCTTCTTATTATTATTATTATTATTATTATTATTATTATTATTATTATTATTATTGTTATTGTTATTGTTATTGTTATTGTTATTGTTGTTGTCAACTCACACACAATTCAATGACTTATTTCGGTACAGAATGGAATCTGGTTTGGTTTTGAAATTGGACTGCTCACATTCATCCCGGCGACTTTTGTAGGAATAAAGTTACACAAATTTTATACCAGAAATAAAATTTCAGAAGTCAGGGATAGTTTCATCAAAAATGGTTAGAGCTAACATCATTTTAAACTCATACCTCTTAAACACTCGTCTCTCTCTCTCTCTCTCTCTCTCTCTCTCTCTCTCTCTCTCTCTCTCTCTCTCTCTCTCTCTCTCTCTCTCTCTCTCTCTCTCTGAAAATACACACACACACATACAGGCACAGATACACACAAATATGCAGTATGTACAAAAATACAGACACACACACATCGTAAGTATATACATAAATATATATTGAGACAGACAAAACTAATTTTTCGTTTTCTTGTTTACAGATAAGTTTGAAAGGGATTTTTGTTCATAATGATCTAAAACAGAAAGTAATAATTATATGACTGTCTGTGGGAAAATGTGTCAGTGAAAAAAAACATTGTTTATGTGTTGGTCTGTCCTGCTATAATAACATACTGTTTTTACTATTTTGCTGAAGAATATATCTCAGCGAATTATTTTGTTAGCGATTATTATGCGAAATAAAAGGTACTATTTTGAAACGACGTTTTTACTTGTTATTTTCATTTAATTTAAATATACCGATGACAATGCGTTTAAATGGTCTTAAAAACATCATTTATACATCTGTGTTGTTATTTAACTGTTTTGAGTAATCCGTCGTTGCTCATTACGAAATACACAAAAAATATACTGTTAGAAAATATTTCAATTCTGAAGTTTGTACAATATATTTAAACCATTTATTCGTATCACAAATGGTACGTTTTAAAATCTAATGCCTATAAATATACTATAAATAAAAGATTTAATGATATTTGCTTTAAGATGCTTCATCAGTTTTTATTCGTACGTTTGTAACTCGTACGTTTACAGTTATACATTAACATCTGTACTTGGAATACACTGGCCAGTTAGCCAGAAGAATTATTTTATTTGCACCTACTCATTGTCGGCAAAACACATACTACACCAGTTTTATAAATTAATCATTTAACACTGACTGGTACGGAAACAGAGACATAAATAGCGTACTCAGGAGGACTTATAAGGCGAACTGTTTCATGCTAGTGATGTGTAACTTATCCTTTCCTAAGGAAAAAACTTAAAATATTGTTTTTTAATCTAAAATAAGATGAATCATTCCCACTAAAGCTTTCTAATAAAAATTTGTTTCTAAAAGATAATTAAAATCACGTTATACATTTTTAAAATTAATTAATTCTTTTTTTCTCTTTTTTTTTTAATCTCTATATTTTATTTATATTTGTATTGTTATCATCATCATCATCATTATTATTTCTGAATGTTTGATAAATTTATTGCATCATTTTAAAAGAAAGTCATTCTGAGATTAGATAACGAACTTTTCAAACTTTTCATAAAATTGTCGATTAAAAATAGGTATACATTATTGTCTCAATGTAAGAATGAAAAATTCGAAGGAATCAGTTTTAACCCCATTCAACTGGGACCGACGTTATGTCCTTAATTAGATTATGTTTCCAGAGTTACGGTTCTTGTATTTTGGTGTTTTTAATAAACTAAGGTAAATAATTTCAGTAATATCAGTCGAAGTAAATCCCGTTGACAAATGAATACTACGTGGGTTTTTTCCAATGTGATACACTGACCGTTTTGTCTGACCACAGTTTGGCGATATTCCCGTGTGCAAAGAAATTAAAATATCTAAACAATAAATATTATTAAAGCTAAACGTTGTTTTAGTTTATTTAAACGTCCAATCACGCACAATAAGCTGTGTATACTTTGATACACAAAAATGTTTTGCACTATGCTTTAACTTTCAATTTCAGTTTAAAAACATAAATTTTTTTATATATATATATATATGGTATAAAAGAATATGTGTTTCGGGTAAAATATCATTGTACCAAATATGATAAAAAAAGAAATAAAAAAATAATAATAAAATTTAAAAAAAAAAAAACAACAAGAAAAACAACAACACAAAAAACACAAAAAAGATTGAAAAAAAAAAAGAAATGAAAAGAAACTCAGCAATAAACAAACAAAAACAAAACGACAAACCTAAAAAAAAAAAAAAAAAAAAAAAAGAGAGAGGGAGACAGATTTAAATGCATACGAATGTTAGAAGTGTCGTAATTCAAGAACTTCAGAAATACACATTTATTTCACATGGTTTTAACTGTCGTCGCGAAAATCGTGAGCCTGTATAAACAAGGCGAACAAGAACCGCGTCATTACTGTCACTGCTCTTCTTTTACCTTCAGAGCAGAGAGAGTGCAATTAACGACAGATTTACGGTAGCTGAACTTGGCATAAACTCGTGTTAATTTTGCTCAGATTATGCTATACATAATCATTCGTGAGACTAAACAGTCAGCCATAAGACTGTTCTTACATCTACTACAAACACAAGTAATCAATGTGACCTAGACTCACAGTTCAGAGCATGACTGGTGAAAAAGAATAAGGGAGACAGACAGATAGACAAAGTAAGAGAAAGAGAGACAGAGAGACAAAAAAAAAGAGAGAAAGAGAGGGAGGGAGGAGAGAGAGAGAGAGAGAGAGAGAGAGAGAGAGAGAGAGAGAGAGAGAGAGAGAGAGAGAGAGAGATAAAAAATAAGAGAGTAAGAGAAAGAGAGACAGAGAGACACAAAAAATAAGAGAGAGAGAGAGAGAGAGAGAGAGAGAGAGAGAGAGAGAGAGAGAGAGAGAGAGAGAGAGAGAGAGAGAGAGAGTATCATTTATTTAATAATTTAAATTAACAAATAAGCATGGTTATTATAAACAATAACAACGTGTGTTTAATATTGTTTAATACTAACATGCATAGCAGCCTTTTTGAAGTATTCCTTTAAAGTTTTCATTATTATATGCCTTTACAATTCATTTACGTTATAATTATTTTCTCTCGCAGGTCATTTATACAATATATAAACACTACGGGTTGACAGGTGGAATTTGGGCTTTAGGTACAAACATAGTGCAAGGGATTATAAATAGATTTTCTTTTTTAAAATATATTAGAAACTTATATACGAGTCATATATTAAGTTAATGAATCTTAATTCATATTATTTAGTAAATGCCTCGGAATTATTGGATGTTATATGAATATAATCAATATTCTTAATTACATCTGATTTATTTTTCAGTGTGAAAGATATTAATGAAAGAGAGGATTCAGAATATGTGAAGCGATAGTTTTAAACTGAGAGCGTACGTACTTCATGAATCTTCTAAACAGAAATATTGTTACAACGCCTGTTCCTTTCTTTCTTTTTTCCAAACGAAGTCAGCACATTTAATGACAAAACATAACTGCAGTTTAATGGTTATAATTATACCATTCAGCATTCATGAGCCACCCTACAGTTTAGGTTCGAGTAGTAAACTCGTAAACAGATTCAAATTGAATATTTACTTAGTTTCATACTTGATTTTCAAAAGATAAGTATAGCTTTGTGCTCTTTTGTCGGTGGCCATCTTTAAAGATGGATGTCACATTAAGGCCTGAATATAAGAAATCTGTTAAATATCCACAATTCACGAGCAAAATTCTATTAAAGATGGATGTCACATTAAGGCCTGAATATAAGAAATCTGTTAAAATATCCACAATTCACAACCAAAATGGTGTTAAGATCTATATTTGAACTGCACATCTTTAATCGGAGAATCCGTCAAGGGTATTGTGTCATCGTAAACGGAAGAGCCGTATATGAACGTGTTTGCCGCATCAACCGTCTGCACGTTCTGTTTCTGAGATGTGACACGGGTGGAGCCGAAACGCCAGCGGTTTATAACAGGCAGCTGTTGTATCCAGCGCTCAGTCTGAACCTTCGGCGGCAGTTTCGCTTTATTTAACTTGCTGATCAGATTTGGCGTTAGCGGCCGATGCTTCATCCAGCAGAAATTTACCTTTGCCTGCTGCTTCATTTGTTTCAGCTTGTTTCTCGACTGGAGCAGTGTCAGGTAAAGGTCGTGGTGGGGCAGAGTGCCGAGAGACGTCTCTGTGACGTCCGAGTCGGGTTCGTCTGAGCAAATAAACGCGTTTACGTCGTTGATTATTCCTGGCAACTTGCACTGTTTGTTCGTTCTGATATTCGGTTTGCCATTCCCAGAATGATTCTTTCTTCTCGCTGAAGTATCCGTCTGTTGCGGTTTGTTCACTTTCTGCTGTTTCGGAGATGTGTCTGTTAGAGAATTATTTATGTGAGGTAACGTTATCCTGTCGCTCCGATACACCGTGTGTCTTCGTGTCAACGGAAGATCGACAGTTTGTCTTGACGATAACGTCTGTATAAGAAGCTTTCTGGCGATTGCTTTCCGTTTTTGATATGTTTTGTCTCCTGATGTCATTATCGTGATTAATTAACTTCTCTTCAATCTTGTTAACTTGAATCCCAACAAATTATTTTCATTTAAAATCACACAAAAAAGAAAACAGAAATTGTAATTCTTTTTATAACTATATGAGTCTTACAAACCTATAATCTTCATTATGATGAGTCAAAATATGTTCTGTTCCGTTTTAAGTAGGTATAATATTTTCATCGTTGAATTTAACAAAAATGGCAAAGTTATTCATAAACGTAGAAACTCCAAACAGACTTATTTGTCTTGCAGTTCTCATAAAATATCAATGTATATAATTATATTCTATTACGAATGTCAGTGTGTCAACAAATCAAGTGAAGATCAATTGATTAATTAATATTGTATATAATATATGTATTCTAATACTATTCCGTAACCACTTCCTTCTTCAATATGAATTTAATTTTTATTTTTTTTATTTTAAATGTCTCTATTTAAATTCCAGGTTTCCTGGTTTCTCATTCGAATACGAAGAACGCCAAAAGATCATATTTAAAAGTGTTCTTTATATTGTGTATTGTTGTTGTCGTTGTTGTTATTTTCTACAATCCAAACCACAGCAATTTTCCCAGTTTAGTAAATAAAACAATTTCGAAAATCAGTATACAAAAAGATCAATCAAAATATTTCCTGTTGTACAATGAATCAACCATAGTCGGTCTTGTAAAGGTGTTAATAACAAATGTTAACTACTTGAAAAGCTAGCTGTATAACACATTCCAAGCTCAGTGGTGAGTTGTTCCAACCAAGAATAATGTAAACATGGATTATTCGTCGGGTTTTCCTTCGCTTCAAGTATCCAAGTTGTTATTAACACCTTACAGAAGGTGCACATTCAGTTCATTTCCATTTAGTCACGTTAGTAAACATTAATAGGAAAATCGAAGCAATTACTGAGAAAAGAACGAGCAATGTTAAAGATTTGTTCAGCAAAGCCAGTTCTGTAAATAAAATTTGTCGTTAACTGCAGTACGAGCAATTTCACTTCGGCAACGATCTTTTTTATGAGTTTACCAATCGTTGTTATGTGGCGACTGCTCAGATCGGATTTCCATGTTAGTCATTTGTGATTTATTTTTTCTCCGAATTTTAGATTACGGCTATAAAATATTTTCTTATATAAAAAATTCCATTATTTATTTATTGATTATTATTATTATTGTTGTTGTTGTTGTTGTTGTTGTTGTTGTTGTTGTTGTTTTGTTAGTTTTTTTTTTTTTTTTAATGAATATCCAGTATAAAACAAAACTCGTTAGCTTCCAATATTATGATCTTTTTTCTTCCATATTAAAAAGACAGCTTGTTTATACAACTTATATTTGTCCTTAGAATAATCGTACAAAATCAGTCCACTTGAACATAACGAAGAGAAAAAAAAGGCATAGATATCCCTCTTGTTGTGAAAGAATATCAATTCGATTTTCTGTAAATCCAAACACCGCGGTATTATTCTGTCTTGATCCTTGTCTAGAACAGCACTGCACTCTCCATTGTTATCACTGCTTACAACAGATTACAACAACACTTCTAAAACGAGATCGTATCTGTGTAATATTAATATTATCACACGAACTGAATCCTATATTGTTTCATTTACCACTTTCAGCTGATATGTCTTGATCTATCCAGAATTTCGAAGTGTCTAACAACAGACGACATTTGTATCCTTTTCTTGACATGTAGCGAAAAGTTTAAAGTAAACAACACATTCCATTTTTAACACAATCAGCTGTGGTGTATCTTAGTTATCGAAAGCCTTGCTCATTATCGGTTTATTTTCAGAACAAAGTCAGCAGGAAGGGAGGATATTATCTTTATCTTATCAACCGTCTTGCACGACACTCTCGTTTTAAAGAACTCCACTTAGCGGAGCCAGTCTTGTCAAAAGCTTTTAACTACTGTTTCAGAAGTGGGCGTATAAAGACGTGCTCCTGTTTACCATAATAATCGTTTAGGTAGCAAAGAACGAGTACGGTTTGCAGTAGGCCCAGGCCTGTGTAACGAACGAGTGTTTGTTTGTTCTTCATCACGTGAACTGTTTGTTAATACCACTGTTGACTGTACAGCAACTTTAGTCATGCACTTATAATAGTGTTAACGTCCCGTTCGTGTTTATTTGGTAATGCGATACTTTGAAATAACCCATGTAACACGACTGATTGTTTTTCCTTTACCTTTTCCTGTCTGTTGATTTTTTTACTTTATTACTGCTGTTTTGTTCTTATTGTTGTTCCGGTTGTTTGTTTGTTTGTTTATTGTTGTTTTTTTTTATTTCTTCTTACTTTTTATTTTTAAGTCTTGTTTTTTTTTTTTTTTTTTTTTTTTTAGTAATTTGAGTATAATGCACAAATGATAGATAGATAGATAGATAGATAGGAAGGTAGATAGATACAGACAGACAGACACACAGAGAGAGACAGATAAATAGGCAGGCAGACAGACAGACAGAGACAGAGATAGAAAGATAAATAGATAGACAGACATACAGAGAGACTTATAGCCAGACAGACAGACAGACCGACATATAGCCAAACAGATAGACAGAGACGGAGATATAGAAAAACAGAGATAGATAGACTGATAGATAGATAGGGACAAAAAGACAGATGTTAACTAACAGCATAAAATACGACGCATATAATAAAACACATATGCATAAATACTACGCGAATGCATACACATATACACCTGATATATATTTCTATACAGACATACAGACATATGCTGCATGAATACACAGACACATTTACAGCCAGACTAATAATGACAATACGTCTCATGCAGAGCTATTTCAAAGCGGTCTAAAGAGCAAAGAAAACGTCTTTGTTTAACCACTGTTTATGCTAACGTCAAAGAAAGCTCTTTTTTCTCGATTCGCTAGTAAGACGAACTATTAGCGACACTGAAATGATATAGTATTGAAAACAGTAATGATGTTCTGAATAGTGTATATATACAAAGGCAGCCAGTTCATATTCACGAGAATGGACACCTTTAGAAATGTGAATTGAAATGTCTGATTTTATTTGCATGCTTTCAAATTTTATTGCTTTTTTTTCTTCATACAATAACCGTGGCTTAGGAATGAGTGAATTTAAAGACATATACTTATGTGATATATGTAACTCAATTTTCATATTCTAATTTATTTATTTGGCGTTATAGTTTTTGCTGCCTAATTTCACCTAAAAAAAATAAAAAATAAAATAAAATAAATAAATAAATAAATAAATAAATAAATAAACTTTTCATTCCTATTACTGTTAAAATATAAAAACTGTTCACTGTTTTATCATTATTTCAAATATAACGTAGAGAAACGATATGCTACTGCATGTGTATGCTGATAATTATTGCGAAAGAACGCGACAATATTACAACGAATGTCTACGTATACGTATATATAAATGGAATGAAATTTTAAAATAATGTCATCTGTAACTCATTTTTCTCTATATCCCGGTATGTAATTTTTCATCCACTTGGAGTAAATTCCACCCTGTGAAAATGCATGAAAACAGCCCAGCATATTTAATGCAAATAGGATCATATACTTAACCTACAGTTAAAATGGCACGATTCCGTTCAAATAGTTTATGATCGCGACTAAGCCACGACTTATCTGTAAGAAGCTAAGTGCAGTGTTTGATCCAGTTGTTTCTAGACAGGTGGTCAGTCCATACTGATAATAACAAAGTGTTTGAGTCGAAATGTTTCCCAAGATATTCTACAATGTCATAGCATATTTGTGTTGTTTTGTGTCACAGGGTGCTGTGTCTTCTGGAGCCTCAGGTATATAATGTTTACAAATGGAATTATGTTAGCTTTGAATAATTGTATGTTAATGTTTTGGTCTTCTTTGTATGTCAATGAATACATGGTTATCGAATTTTGTGTCCCTTTATTTTATTCTCTGTCACTTCTAAGTTTTCTCTTTCTTTATCTTTTCTGACTGTGTATCTTTCTCATCTCTTCCCTTTCTCTTCCTCATTCTCTCTCGTGCATTTTTCTCTCTTCTTTTTTTCTCTCTTCTTCTCTCTCTCTCTCTCTCTCTCTCTCTCTCTCTCTCTCTCTCTCTCTCTCTCTCTCTCTCTCTCTCTCTCTCTGTTTTCAGTATTAATCTCTGTATCATTACATTCAGTCATATTTTTTCATTACTGCTCTTTCTTTGACTTTTCTGTAATTATAAGACTGTTGTTTAGATGTATTTCAGTGTGGTAACATTTTGTCAAGTCAAATCGTTGGAAAACGTGCTGCGAGTGAGCAAGATGTACACACTGTCGAATTTCCTTGGCAGGTACAAATACCTTTCAAAGCGAAATAACTCTTTCACACACACACACACACACACACACACACACACACACACACATATATACAAGAAACAAAAATTATCTTTATCTTTCCTTTGTTTTAACATTTATCCTTTATATTTCCTTTGTTTTGATCCTATCTTTCTTCTTCTCTCTTTCTATTTATTTCTGTCGCAATGCTTCTTGTGTGCGAGTATATTTCATTTTTTATAACGTGAAGCAGAAGTTTGGTCCTCAGTTAGTAACTTATGATAGTTAGTAAACGAATACTGAAGTAAAATACAATATAAACGCGTTTCTGGTACTCCCCAACGTACCGAGTTTTTAACACATGAAAGCGTGTAATTTTAGAATTAATAGAAGAAATAAATAACACGATAAATTAATGTATTTTCGTGCAGTCAAACATAATTATTTGCTTTTGTTGAAACAACATGCATCAAAGCCTTTATTTGATTTTAGAATATTAAAAAAAAAAAAAACACACCAAAAAACATAGCTTTTTCCCAAGTCTACGAATTCGGTCGATATATAATGGTTTGTTAAAATTATTACTTGATTTAATATTGTTGCTGTTTGCTGTCTCAAGGTAAAGCTGTCGATATATAAATGGTTTGTTAAAATTATTATTTATTGGGGTCATTCCGTGTCAAATCACCCAAAGGGTTAAACCCGACCAACAATACCAATTTTATGAAGACTGGCCCAGTAGTTGCTGAGATATGAGGGTTCAAAGGTTGGTGGTCACGACCATTTGGCCGAAAATCTCACAATTCGGGGGCCATATCTCCGACACCACTGGTCCGATTGGCCTAAAATTCCAGATTTGGTGCTGTGGGATCCCACTCAACAAATATACAAGTTTAAATAAAAATCTGAGATGGTCGGGTTTAAAATATCTTTTTTGGGGGGTGATTTGACACGGAATGACCCATTATAACTTTTTTACTGTTTGCTGTTACAAGGTAAAGCTGCGTTCGTTCGGTACAGTGTTTTGTACTGGAGTTTTAGTACATCCCCGTTTTTTGGTGACAGCCGCAAGATGCTTCAGAAAGTGAGTGTAATTTCTTTAATTTGGGTTTTTGTAATGAAATTACTATTTTTATTTATTTATTTATTTATTTATTTATTTATTATTTTAATGTAATAATTGTCTGTACAATTATACAACTGGCATTTTAATGTCACCGATTATTTATATAATAAATGGGTTTATATATTATAGTTTTTTGTATAATACGTTTGGTTGTTTACTTATTTATTTATTTATTGGTTTATTAGTTTTCATTTTCTTCTTTCTTTACCAAGTAAATATCTAAGACCAAATTTTGAATACCATTAAAACATTTAACAATAATAATAACAAAAACAATAATAACAATGAAAACAACAATACTTAAAGACACATAAGTCAGTAAATAAATAAACAAAGAATGATAAAAAGAAGAAGAGAGTTGTCGGCATTTAACATTCATCAAGAAAACAAACAATAATTATAAAAAATGTCTGGATATAATAAATTCCTTTGCTATCATTAATCTTACATCAAAGGAAAAAAAAAAAAAAGCATTTTAATTTAATTGTTAGTAAACTAAATAAACTATAACAATTATTTTTTTTCTCTTTCTTCAGCAATTACAATCCTCAGCTGTGGAGCGCGGTACTGGGAGACGGTAATTCTGGAATAAAGGAGTTAATTGTACACGTAGAAACCATTTTTATATACGGTTCATATGAAGTGGGTACGAGTTTTTGAAACACATTTATTAGTACTATTATTAAAGATGGCCTTCAAGCAGCCTTTGATAGCGCAATATTCTGGTTGCTACTAATAAAGGTACCGGAACATTTGTCCGGCTTCGGGAAAACCGGAAATACCAGAAATATGCTTTGATAGCGTATTATTTTGCATTTGTTAGACGTAGTTTCGATCTTTACATTTGGTCGATGATATTGATTTTATTGCGAGCAAGCGATTGTTTTATTGCAGTTTATTTGTTTCAGATCCGTACAGACATGACGTCGCCGTCGTGAAGCTGGCCGCACATCAAAGTCAGAACGATTTCCAACCCGTTTGTCTTCCTCGAGCAAACACCACGTTCTATGAACGCACGTGTGTTTTGACTGGCTGGGGTCCGGTAAACTCAGGTGGTCATTTTATGCAGCTGTTGTTTTATTTGTTTTATTTATATATTTATATTATTTACAATTTTTAGTTTTTAATTAACTTCTTCTTTTTTTACATTTTTAATTTTTTAATTATTTTTTTATTATTATTTTATTTTTATTTACTTACATTTACATATTTATTTATTTATTATTTGGTTTTATTTTTATTATTAATATTATTATTTTATCATTATTGTTTTTTATGTTTTTTTTTTTTTTTTTTTTTTTTCTGGCAATGCCTGTGCGTTACATTGTTTAATGTGGTGTAATATAACAATAAATATAATAGAAATAATGCAGCATGTATATAAAATCTATTGTCAGTTAGCTCACAAAATGTTACTGAACACTGAACCATTTTGAACTATATGTATACAACATATATTTATAGCAGCTAATATTTCTTGATATCATAAAACAATCCGACTATGGTATAAAGTACGATAAAAATTTCTTTCTACTCTGAATAAACTTTGTTTGAAACCAAAAATTAAACACTTTAGAAATGAGTACTGTAAATGAAAACATTTGGTATATACCACAATACACGATTATATTAATAAACAAACATAAACGCTGACCAAAAATAAAACACTTTAAAAGTAAGTATCGTGAATGAAAATAGTTGGTACATTATACAGTACACTGTGAAAGCATTAATAAACGTATCCAGAGAAAAACAAAATTAAATTTGTTTTTGTGTTTTCAGGTTCGTTTGCACGGAAATTACAGAAACAAACGGTGTACGTAGAACAAACAGACAAATGCACTCACAGAAATGTCAGCCTAAATCCGAGCAGTTATTTATGTGTTTTCAGCAAAACAGACACAGGCCTTTGTCAGGCATGTGCAAATATCCTAATATATGTTCTTAGTTGTGGTTGTTGTTGATGTCGTCGTTGATTTTCTTTTTTGTTGCTGTTGCTGTGGGATTGTATATATATTTTTTTTTTTTTTTTTATTATTTTTTTTTAAAATCTTTTAAACTTTTGACGTTTTTCGTGTTTTTTCTTTGTTGTTCTCTTTTTGAATTTTTATTTTTTTTATTATTATTATTTTGTTATTGTTGTTGCTATTTTTCCTGTTTCCCTATACTAGTGCGACAACAGTGTGTATGTGTGTATGTTCTTATTTCATGGCATTTTTATGTTGTTATAAGTTAGGTCATAAATGTTGCATTTTAAAAAATGAAATGTTTATGTGTTGCAGGGAGTTTCAGGTGGATCTGTTATCTGTGTAAACACGCTGGGATTGTGGGAGCTGGCAGGACTTGCGTATGAAGAATTTGGATGTAAAAATCCTCGTCGAGACCGCGGACTTTATACAAATATAGCAAAATACGTTAGCTGGATAGAGAAGATCATTATTAAAAAGCTTTAATTTTCTAATGATATTTCCAAAGAAATGTTTATTTAAATCTACTCTAAATAATAATAAGACTAGAAGAAGGCGACGAAGAAGAACAACAACAATTAACGACACTTGACACAGCAGTAACAAGGATGACGACGACAATGATATAGATGATGATATTGATAAAAATATCATGACTCTGACATGATATGGTAGCAATAATACATAAGTGAGTTTCATCTTATCCGAAATCCTCGGGAACCAACAATCGCAAAGGACTTCCCAAATTCAGCCGAAAGAAAAGTGGTACTTGTCTTTGTATTGGGCACATCAATCCTTCTGAGATAGATACCTCTTAACCCAGAAGTTCCAATACGCCCAACACCAGTCAGTGGTTAAAGTGATTCCCCCCCCCCCACACACACTTATTCACGTATATACAATGATATATAGAGTACAAAGCATCCTTACCATTCCAGAGTTATACATAAAAGTTAATCTGTTAGATATGAATGCGACATTATTTTTCGTTTATACTTACAGTTTAATTAAATACAGCTGTGAGAATAATAAATTTGCATGTAAAGCTAAAGTAATATAATAATAATAATAATAATAATAATAATAATAATAATAATAATAATAATAATAAACACATACTCAAGCATACACAGCAGCGCAATTACACTTGAATTATTTATAAACATACACACTTTCAGAAAGAAATATATAAATAAATAAAAGGAACAATACTGAAAATAAGTGCATTGTTCTTTTCTACAGTAAGCAACGCTGTTATGCATTTATCAAGTCTATATATAAATAGATAGAATATACACTTACATGCTGCTGCATTGTTTTGACTACATGTTTGAAACTCAGTTTTGTTCTCAAATTCTTTCAAAAAAATTTGAATATCGAAAAATAATTTTAAAAACATGCATTCCATAAAATATTTCGTCACGAGATAGTGGTCTGATCGCAGCATTTTCTTTTATATTACATTAATATGTCACAGATAATATTTTACGATATATTGTTTGGTCAGATAAAATCTTTTTACCTGCTTTACTATTATATACATTTTATAACTAAAAAGTAACAATATTAATAACGAAATAATACCATCTCGCCTATAATGTAGTTTCATGGAGGAAAGTAAATCGACCGAAAATGGCGGACTTCAAAATGTTTGATCTTACTCGAATGAAAACAGATTTGATTCGTGTTTATAAAGAATGTACTCAACGCAGATTATTACAAGGAGCAAAATGGTAAAAGTGTATTAGTTGTTTTTCAAAATACAGGACTGACAGAGTAATGTTATAGCGCACAATTAATTATTTTAACTTTATTAGGTGCTTAAATGTATTTCCGAACGTGTCTTTATTTCGATTTAGAATGAAAATTTGCCACTACTCTGAATAGTAAATTGAATAAAGTATATTTGTGATGATTGATATAACTTTATTATTTAAAAGAACGGCAATCTTCTATTTGCCCATAAACATTCAACAGTGTATGATATCCGTTTGCCATTCAAATTCAATACGATAGATGACACAATGCTGAATGCAAATCAGTTTAATCGTTCATTGATGGCAGTTAATATAATTATTATAATTTATAATAATTATAACAGTAAGTAATTATGTTAGTGTCTGTATATTTGTTATTTGGTATATGTTATTATTTCATCAGAATAATTATTAATGTACCAAACGGTCTCATTCTGTTTGAAATATGTTTCAGGGCTAGTGAAATGTTTTCATGTCTTGATGTCCACGTAGATGTTCCATCATTGTTACAGGTCTCAGAAAATCAGGTATGTGTTTGTATAGATATACATGTAATTTGAAGCACATTTTATTTTCTATACAAGTACTATTTATGTTTATGAAACATAAACATTTTTGTATATAATTTTTATTTGTGTGAAGGAGAGGAGACATGCTTTTATATATATGTATGGGTATGATGTATGTGCATATATTTATTTGTCTGCATTTAATGTTTCAGGATTTCTGGTCAGAGTTTGACAAGTACAGTCTTGCCACTTCGTACTTTGATCTCAAGGAATACAGCAGAGCAGCCAATGTGGTGGAGGGCTGCACAAGTCAGAAAGCTTACTTCATTCACATCTACTCGAGATACCTCGCAGATGAGAAGTGCAGGCTGGACAATGCATCTGATTCTGTTGGTAATACAGTGATTCAAATTATTAATTTCCTAGCATAATACTAGAAAGAAAGTAAAATGTGTGCACTTTTCAATAATATCATTTATAAATCAGTTTTATTGTGTTCTTTATATATTTTATGTTAACTGTTATGTACATATATGAAAACAAAAGATGATAATATTTTTTTTTTTTTTTTTTTAGTATTATTTTATTATTTTTTTAAATCTAGAAACAGTTGTGGCCTTTTTTAATTAGTGTTTTTGTCTACTTAGTGACTTACTAGTGCTGGATATTTGATGATGATATTTTTTTTCATTTTTTTTATTAAAAGCAAATATGATTTAATTGAAATCATTAACAAAACTATTTGGATGTTTTCGATATGTTTCTTATTTTTAATTTGAATGTTTTCCTGTAATATGAATTTAAAGCATTTACAATAAATTGTTAACAGAAATTATGGTATTTATTTATTTGACATTTTTAATATTTTATTGTATTTGTTTTTAAATTATTGTGTTTACTTTCCTCCTCCTTCTTCTTCTAATTATTATCTTGTGTGTTTATTTATTTATTTTATTTTTATATTTATTTAAAAAAGAATGTTAATTGTTTTTGTCTGTTACCACAATTTTAGTGTCAGCCGATTTGCAGGATAATGAAAATCTGAAGATTCTGAGAAATGAATTGAGCAGAAAAAAGGTTAACAATGAACTGGATGGATTTGGTCTTTATCTGTAAGTTATCTTTTTATTGGTATACACGTTAGAGTAGCCTCCCTTTTTATATTTATTATTATTTATTTTCCTTTTAAACAATAATTATTGAAAAAATTATGGGATTTTTTTTTTGTAGGGGTTGGGGCAGAATCTATGAAATTATAGATTAAACCATTGTATAAACATTAAAAAGAGAAGATTACAACAAAAAATCTCATTTAATAAATTTATTTTGAAATGTTAAACCTAGCATTGTTCAATATTAACAGACGAGAGGAAGGGCTTCTTATGAAATTATTTTTGACATAACAAATATTTTTCTTTTAGATATGGTGTTATTCTCAGAAAATTAGATTTAATAAAAGATGCCACTGAAGTGTTTGTCGAAGCAGTGAACAGAGAACCACTGCATCGGGGTTCCTGGCAAGAGTTGGCTCTCCTTGTTACAGACAGAGAAACAGTAATATCATAACTCAGTAATTTGACAAATTGTTTGCAGTTATACCAGCAAAATTTTTTTTTTAAATCTAGAGAATGTTTTGTTTTAGTGACAATGGCTTAATTTTAATAGTGTCAAAAAATAAGTAGAGATAATTTGACTGAATTTGCCCAAAAAAAATAGATGGTATTAGATCTTTACTACATTTTCAGTTATAGTTATTTAAATTATTTTTTATTTTTAACATATTGTTTAAATTTTGGTTGAATTTTCAGTTAAAATTATTTAACATTTTTATCGTATTACATCAGTCTTTGTTGAATCTTCAGTTACATTTATAGAAATTATTTTTTATTTTTGTTATGTTTTCAGTTACAGTCTCTACAGCTTCCAGATCACTGGGCCAAGCAGCTGTTTCTAGCCTACGTCTATCTGGAGTTACAGCTTAATGAAGAGGCTTTGAAAATCTACCAAACTTTCCTTGATTCAGGATTCTCCAAGTGCAATTATGTTGTGTCCCAGATTGCAGTGTGCTATCATAATATGAGAGGTAAGCATGTGGGAAGAGAGTAGAGTATTAGCATTTGGGTTTGGGCTGTGTTTGTGGATGTGTGCATGCATAGGTGTGGTAACTGTGTGTGTGTTTTATTTCTCTCTTCCTGTGTTTATGGGTCTTATTTCATAATGTCAGACATCTTTTCTTTTATTTGTTTACATTCAAGGTGACAAAATACAAAATATCTCCCTTATGAAACAGTGACAAAAAATCCAGTTCTATTTTTTTATTATCATACCTTTTTACTTAATATGATACATCTGTAGTAACAGATTCCAGTTCACAGGGTTAATACAAATTTTAATGTTTTTAAAAATCAAAATTGATGAGAAATCAGTTTAAAAAGCTGTAGTAATGTTCCTGTCATTCTGCACTAACAAAAAGGTTACAAGGAAAACTTCTAAATTCTATTTCTTTTTCATTTCAAATATCATCACACAAACAGCAGGATGTTTAAGAGCCACTCACACACAAACAGACTGTTGTAAAGATACAGTTAAACATTCAGTAATATTTTATATGTGTAAATATTTTCACAGAGGTGGACCAAGCAGTTACAGCATTTTCAGAGCTACAGAAGATGGATCCTTACAGAGTTGAAAATATGGATATTTACTCCAATCTGCTGTATGTTAAGGTATAGTTCAATTTAATTTAATCAGAAATGTGCAGATTTTTAAGTGAAAATGGGTTTTTATATTACTTGTAAAAGTTTATTTAAGGCCACATTAAGGGATAAAAAATTAACTACTTTGTTAATCATATCACTCTATGTTTCAGCACTGATAGTCTCTAAAAGCCAAAATACTATGTCTGTGTTGATAAAGTGTTGTCTATAAAAACTCTAGTAAACACTAGTTGTATTGGATTATTTGGAAACAGTTTCATGTTTTTCCTACTGGTCTTATGCATAATGTTTTTAATGTTTAACAGGAATAAGTCAATTATCAAAATAATGATTTTATTTTTTTTGTATATGTGTTTTGTATTTTTCATAAAAAAAATTCTCTTGATCTTGTTAATATAACGTTCTTCTTTAACAAATAGGAAATGCGAGCTGATCTGGCACGGTTGGCTCATCAGTGCTGTGATATAGACAAATACAGAGTGGAGACTTGTTGTGTTATAGGTGAGTTGTACAGTGAACTGTTTGTTTTATGTGACAGTTAGTTTAGATATAGACAAATACAGAATGGAGACGTGTTGTGTTATAGGTGAGTTGTACAGTGAACTGTGTTTTCTGCAATTAGTTTAGACATAGACAAATACAGAGACTTGTTGTGTTATAGGTGAGTTGTACAGTGAACTGTTTGTTTTATGGGACAGTTTATACAGTTAGTTTAGACATAGACAAATACAGTGGAGACTTGTGTTATAGGTGAGTTGTACAGTGAACTGTTTGTTTTATGTGACAGTTAGTTTAGATATAGACAAATACAGAATGGAGACTTGTTGTGTTATAGGTGAGTTGTACAGTGAACTGTTTGTTTTATGTGACAGTTAGTTTAGACATAGACAAATACAGAGACTTGTTGTGTTATAGGTGAGTTGTACAGTGAACTGTTTGTTTTATGTGACAGTTTATACAGTTAGTTTAGACATAGACAAATACAGTGGAGACTTGTGTTATAGGTGAGTTGTACAGTGAACTGTTTGTTTTATACAGTTAGTTTAGACAGACAAATACATTGGGTTGTGTGTCCGAATTGAGTTTTCATTTTTGTCAGAATAATGCAGATTGTCTTGTGCTCAGCATACCTTCATTGTATTTTCACTATTTTGGAACCATAAATCTTTAATACAAAGCACATTGTAAAGGATAAAAATGTTTAAGAATTGCTCAAAGATCATATTTTTTTTTACCAAAAGTATATTTGTTTGTATTTATTTTAAATTTAAATGATACTGATACTTTGCTGTCATTTTGAAAATATTAAATTTTGGATGTGTTCCTTATTTAAATATTTTAATTTTTGTCTTTGTTTTATTTTATTATTATTGCTATTATTTCTGTTATTTCATATTATCTTTATCATTATTATTATTTTATTATTGTTATTATTTCTATGATTATTTTTTATTTCTATTATTGTTGTTATATTTTTTTTATTATTGTTGTTATGATTTTTATTATTTGTTCTTATTATTATCATTGTATTGTTATTATTATTATTGTTGTTATTATTATTATTTATTATTATTATTATTATTATTATTATTATTATTATTCACAGGTAATTACTACTCACTACGCTCACAGCATGAGAAAGCAATTCTGTATTTCCAGAGAGCACTAAAACTCAATCCCCACTACCTGTCTGCTAGAACTCTCATAGGTCACGAGTTCATGGAAATGAAAAATATCTCTGCTGCAATCCAGGCATACAGACAGGCAATAGGTTTGTAATATAGGCTATTATTTCACATGGCCAGAGATAAATTAAATAATAAAGACTAACTGAGAATTATCCAAGGCATTGATGTAATTGCATAGATAAAACTGTAGACTTAAATAATAAAATTTGAAACTGAGTGTGAGTCATTGTGAATTATAAAACATCATAATTTTAATCTTATGACTTATTTTTCAACTAATGATTTTAATTTTATCTTTAACAGTAATAGATAAAATTAATTTGTACAATGTGTATTTAGACTTTGCTTCTTATCTCCCTTTGGTTAAAAAAAAAACATTAATGATTAAAAAATAATGTTTTATTTTCAGCAGTTGAAAATTAACGAGAAAAATACAAAATAACAAAGCCATTTTATTGTTTTTATCCTTTATATTTAGTTTTAAATGTCATCATTTTATTAGATTGATTTCCATTAATTTTACAATAAAACCTTTTTTAAGTAATTCTATAGAAATATGAAGGGAAAAATTATTTGGTTGTGTATTTTGTTTTTAATTGTATTTGTGATTTTCTTATTTCTTTATTATTGATATTATTTTTTTTTTTTTTGTCAAAGTGATTTTTCTTTTTATTATTATTTTCTTTTTCTTTTTTAATTATTATTATTTATATTTGTAGAGGCATTTTTTTATTACTATTATTTATATTTTTACAGAGGTAATTTATGTTTTTATTATTATTATTTGTATTTTTGTAGAGGTGGTTCTTTTGGTTTAATTTTTATTACTATTATTTTTATTTGTAGAGGTGAATAAACGTGACTATCGTGCATGGTATGGACTTGGTCAAACATACGAAATTTTGAAAATGCCTTCATATTCTCTTTACTACTTCAGACAGGCTCAACAACTGAGGTAATAGAAAATTCTTCACAAAATATTATTTTATATTGGATTTAAACACATATGCAGTAATACATTTTGGCATCAGAAATAGGATATTTTTAATCTCATGTATTACTTTAATAGCAAAACAAACAACTCACACACAGTTTCTTGCAGATAAAAAGAATGGGTAGGTACTAACCGACAGATTGATTAGCTTTTATTACAACCACATTTTTTAAACAGAATTGTCACTGGAATAATAAAGAATAATTAAAGACATACTTTAGACAACATAGCATTTGAAAACACCCCTTGTAGCATAGTGAAAACACCCCTGTGTGTGTCATGTGTGTGTGTGTATATATATATATATACTGTAATATGTATACATCAGTTGATTCCTTTCAGGCCAAATGACTCTAGAATGCTTGTTGCTCTGGGTGATTGCTATGAAAATCTGGAAAGACTTCAGGAAGCAAAGAAGTGTTTCTGGAAGGCACACTCTATAGGTGATGTTGAAGGAATGGCGCTAATCAAACTGGCTAAGTAAGTTTATTAACTTTATCTTTACACAGTTTGATGTGGGTTTTTTATTATTATCTCTGATTGGTGGGTTTCTTGGGGAAATTTTGTTGTATTTTTTTTATCTTCACTTTGTCCAGCATTTGTTCCTATTTATCTATTTCAGTATATGTATTATTTTGTTTGCTCCAGTATTTGCTCCCATATATTTGTTCCAGTGTTTGTTCCATATATTTGTTCCAGTGTTTGTTCCCATCAGTTTGTTCCAGTTTTTGTTTGTTCCCATCTTTATGGTTGTTCAAATATAATTTATTTTTAAGTTCAGAAAAATAAAAACAATTTACAAAGTGTTTATTCCCATTATTTTTTTTTTTTTTTTTTTCTTATGACAGAAAAATTCTTATCATGTGATGGAAATTTATATGAATCAAACTGTTTTGAAATCCTTTTAAATAATCTTTTATTCCACAAAGACTTAGGGAAAAATCTAGTATGACTGAAGAAAAAAATTATAATAGTGTTTGTTCCTCAAGTTTTAACTTGCTACTTTTTTACATTGGATTACATTGTTACGCCAGATTATTTTTTATTTATTTATTTATTTATTTATTTACTTCACTTCACTTCTCCTTTCTTTTCTTTACTTTATTTTTAAAATTAATTTTATTATATTCTATTTTATATATTCTTTTTATTTTTTAAATTTATTTTATTTATTATATTATATCATAACATATCATATCATATATCATTTATTTATTTATTTGGGTGTGGGGGAGAGTCTGTGGTTATGTATATATATTATTTTTTTTTTATTTTTTTTCTATTATACCCACATGTCCAGTCAGCTTGATATGAATATATTCTGGGTAGTTCAGACTCACATGGTTTGAACTAAATGAAGTTTACAGTAACTGTGTGATGTTTATTTTAGACTGTATGAAAAGCTACAAGAAGATGAGCAGGCAGCCTATGCATACACAGACTACATCAGTGAGATGGAAAGACAAGGAGTAAGATTTAAATTTACTTAATAAACATTTCTTTATAATCTTTATGTACTGGTTTTAATATAACTAGATGTTGAATTTATTTTTTTATTTATATAAATCAATCAAAGAAATGGACAGAGTAGAAATGAGTTTTAAATTTGTGTTTTAAACATTTCTTCACAGTCTTTATTTCTGCAGATTTTAATATATTTGTGTAACTAGATGTTAAATGTATTTTTGATGTTTAAAATAATCATAGAAATGGATATAGTTGGTACAAGTTTTAAAGTAATTTTATAAACATTACTTTATAACTGTAACTACACCATATTTGTATGTTAGGAGTGGGCTTTTTTAAATATTTTGATGATTTATATACATAAATTAATGAATGAGATGGAAAGACACCAAGTAAGTTTTAAACTTATTATATAATTATATCTTTATAATATGTGACAGCAGGTTTTAATGTAATGTTTAATCAGATGTTAGATGTGTTTTTTAATAGTTACATGATTTTTATACATAAATAGTGGGAGAAATGGGTAGAACATTAAACTTAATTTATAAATATTTTTTTGTAATCGATCTATAGGTTTTAATATATTTGTATGTTAGATATTAGGTTTTTTTTTAATTTATTTAAATGATCTATTTACACAGAGTAGGAGTAAGTATTAAATTGTATGTTAATTTACAAAACTACTTTTAGGTATGTTTTTTAAAAATTCACATATGCAAGTCAGAATTTTTATATTAAGATGAAATTAACCACTGGAAAACATTTTTATGTTTATAGGTAAAGGTACATGATTTAAAATATTCATAAGGGGTATTTTTATATTTTGTATGTTTGTCAGGTTAGACAGGTTTATATATTTAAATTTACCAAAATTAATGAAGGAAAAACTGCTTTTCTTTAAATACATATAAATAAACATTATATAAAATACTCATGTGAATGTTTATATTGTATATTTTAATTATGGGTTTTTGATTAGGGCAAAATAAAATATGTGTATGAGTATATATATATATATATATATAATAAAGAAAATTGTAGTTTTGGGGGGGTTTAACTAATATATTAGCATATAAGTATGTGTAATTACTTTTCTGCAAAATATTTTTCCTTTTTATATAAAATTTAAGTATAAAACTTATGTGTAATTATTTTACATTTGTTTGTGGGTTTTTTTTAGGTGTTTTTGTTTTTTTATAGATACGTTACTTTTATTTGTAAAGATTATTCTTTTGTTTTCACTTTTTGTTTTTTTAACAGTTGAGTTTGTTATTTGTTTTACAGGGTGAAAATGCCAAGGAGCAGAGTCGAGCATACAAGTACCTGGCACATTTCTACCTCAGCAGACGAATGCTAGATGACGCTTACACTGCAGCGCAAAAGTGCTACGAGTTTCCAGAGGTTTGTTATATTTTCTGTTTTATTTTTTCTTCTTTTGTTTTCTTATTCTTGTTTTTCTTTTTTATTTATTTTATATCTTCTTGATTTTTAAAAGAAATTTTATATCATTTGTTTATTATTAATACTAATTTTTTATAGGGTGATATGTATAGGATTTCCTATTAACTAAAAAATAAAAACCATGTGCTTGACATAAATTTGACTTTCCCTCTACTGTAGTGAACACTTAACAAAATGTAAATAGCATGGTTTGTCTTGTTTTGAAGTGACTGTCAAAATACCTGATGTTAATACAATTCCTGTCAGTGCATTATAAATTAATTATTAATATTATTATTACTGTTTTTACTATTATTATTATTATTATTATTATTATTATTATTATTATTATTATTATTATTATTAATATGCTGCTGCTGTTGTTGTTGTTGGTGGTGGTGGTGGTGGTGGTGGTGGTGGTGTTTTTATTAGATAAGTCATTTAGGTTACTTTTTTCAACAAAATACCAAAACTGAAAAAAATAAGTGCTCGGTCAAAAGTCAATTTTATGTTCAGGGTTACAAATACATGTGTGAGTGATTTTTCATGCAAATAAAAAAACTCTTAATAAAAACTGTCTTTGTTTTCAGACTAGAGAAGATGCGAAGGCTTTGTTAAAACAGATTCAGAATCTGAGATCTCAGCTTGATGAGAGCAAACTGGACGACAGCTACGACTCCATCATGATGGAGCGGCCGCGTGGACCTGAACACACCCCACTGGGGAAAATCTCCCCCATGAACTTACGATTCACTCCTGACTAGCCAGAACACAATAACAGATACATCTGTGTATGAACTTTAACAACAATAAGACACCTGTCTTGTCATGTCATATGGGTGGATGGTCTGATGGGATTGTTGGACTTATGTCTTTGTATGTATATATGTATGCATGTGTGTAAATGAAATGTGTATGTGTGAATATATGTGCATGTGTGTCTATATGAATGTGTGTGTGTGTGTGTGTGTGTGTGTGTGTGTGTGTGTGTGTGATTTACATATGTATACTACCTATCTATGTACAATACCTGGTATTGGATGCAGCAAAGAACAAACAAATTATGTCACAAAGTCAGTTTTTTCCCATGCTGCTTAAGATTGCAAAAAACACAATTAAAATGGGAAGTTTTATTTAAAAAATGGTGCAAAGCTGTTTTAAAATAAATGATTTAAAAAACACAGAGCAGGAACAGCTGAATGTCTGAATTATTGAAAATGTTTTCACAAGAACAAAGTCATTAGCTGTTATGGCTGGAATCAGCATTAATAGAGCTAATGATTATTGTAAATCCAAAGATTAAAAATCTAATTACAATAACATTTTAAGGAAGGTACATCGTTAAGAAGATTTAATTATCCATAACAACTAAATTGATTATTTTCAACATCTTAACTAAGGAACGTTACTTTAAAAAAATGGTGTACATGGTAAAATGACTCTTGATAAATGTTAAAAATAGAAAGTTTCCAAAATAAATGAGTTAAAAATTGATTATCATATGATAATGAAATACAGATTTTAATGTTTTAAGAAGGTAGTAAATGGAAGATGATGTAAATTACTGAAACAAAGATTCCAATAAAAACTATATTGAAAATATATAATTTAGAAATTAGAGGAAGCTTTATAAGATTTCTATTAGCTGTCTGTTTCTATTTATTATTAATGGGTTTTGTTGGGGTTTTTTTGAAGATCTGGTCAGTGCTGAAATAAATATGAAATTTTTAATTTTTTTTTTTTTTTTTTTTCTAGTTATATTTCTATTTATGATGATACATAATTTATTAGGTTTGGAATTACAGAGGGAAAACACTACTGAATGGATATTTCAAAATATATTTGTCAACAATCTTTATATTTGACCTTGAACAGAGAATTCATTTTTGAAAATAAGACATTTAAATTTGTCTCTGATACCAACATAAAACGCAATAAAAAAAATTATTAAAAAAAAAAAAAAAGATTTTTTGTTTGTTTGGTTTTTTATTGGTGTTTTTTTTTTTTTTTTTTTTTTTTTTTTTAATTCAGTTGTATTGAATAACATGTATACATTGATATGTCATAAAATACACCATAAAGTTAATATATTTCATTACACTGAACCTAGATTTTACAGATAGTGTGAAAATACAGGTTAAAAAGCCCTAAATGCAAATTTAAAATAAATAAATAAATGATTGTAATAAAAAAAAAGGCTTGCAGGCATAAAGCAGTATGTTGCATTGTATTGAATCCAGATTCGAAAGATAGTAAGAAAATACAGGTAAACAGTCCTTATACCAAATTTTAAAAAAAGAAAACAAAACAAAATGCTTTCAGGCTTAAATCAATAGTGTTAATCTGCTTCCTACGTCAGCAAATTCTTAACACGTTTACAACCGCGAACCGTCGTTCACGCTGTTTGTTAAAACGTGTTTCCATTTTTTAACCAGTGCGCTTTTGAATAATGCATTAGGATATATCAGTATGTGAACATGAAAATGATAATGAGTTCTGTTTCCACGGGCAGTCACTCTGCAGTTCCTCGGCTCCCCAGACGAGAGTAACGTTCGTCGTTGACTGGACGAAGGTAAGTTAGACGTAAATCAATTGTTATTTTACACTTGTTTAATTGTTAACTGTCTAAATGATTTATGCATGTGACAGAATGGTTGTATCAGTGACTGTCAGATGGTAATATATATATATATATACATACCTTTCAAAATGGATTATTTAACAAAACTGGAAATTGACAGAGACGTTATTTTTTTGTTAGAATATCTCTCTGACTTTCAAACTGCTGAAAATGGATTATTTTGGCCTTTTTGTTTCTCTCTCCCTCTCTTTATTATTATTATTATTATTATTATTATTATATCATTTTTATTAATAGTTCATAAGAGCCTGCATTTATCGATAAAGTTTATCTTTTTTTCATTCTGATGAAAACCCCACACACTTTATGGTCCATCTAGCCAGTGCAGGCTATTAACCCACATCTGTAGAATATTGACTACTATTTTTATTTTATTTTTATTTTTTCGTTGGAGATCCGGTCAATGTCTAAACTGTTACCATCACGCTCTGCCGCAGATTTCAGCTACGTCTGTTGATGTTCATTATCATCTGACGTTAAATCAATTAACAGACTTGCCCGAACAGCCTATCTTCAATATTTCAGGCCTGCCAGTTTACCTCGATCGTACGCGAGGGAAGAATTAGCTAGGTAGCCTGCACTCTGCACATGAACCAGAAAGATTTTTCCGCTTTAGTATTCTCAGAATAGCATTTGTAGATACTGAAGTAGTAAATATGAATGTTAGAAGGTTTCAGGTTCTTGGAAAACAATTTTTATCACGGCTATAGATCGATCTTTTGACGAAGAATATTGTAAAATTAAACTTTACCATTAAAAACATGGACATCTGTTATTACAATTTATCAACAAAAATAATTAATGACAGTCTAATAATAAAAATAAATAAATAAATTAATTAATAATTTTTATGCAGAAGATAACCATGTTTGATAATAAACAAGAGTATCTGCAATAATAAATGACGCTATAATTTTTCATTTATTTTCTGTAGTATGTGAATAATCTGGTTTGGTGAATACAAAATAATTGTTAATATTACGAAACAGGTACAACAAGTTTTGATAGTGGGTATTTTCGACATTCTTTCTGGGACGGTGTTTACAAATATGTAACCCAGCGTGTATTTTATGACCAGGATGTAACTCGCTGACAAACGGGTAACTGTCTTTTTTTTTCCTTTTTTTTTTTTCTTTATCTTTCTTTTCAAATCCTATTTCAGGCAGTAGAGAGACAGCATTAGCACAAGGTTTACATAATAATGATATATATTTTAAAATAATTTAAGGTGTACGTTTTTCTTTTAATGTTTTCTGAAAATTGTGAATTGTAGTTTAAAACGAAATACGGATTATCTAAAAGAACAAATTCAGAGAAATGTATCGTAAGTAAACACAGCATTTTCAAAAATCTGTTTAAGTACGTTGTGTGTTTTATTTCTGTGAGTGTTGTGTATGTTGGGCGTGTGCTTTGTATGTGTATATGTTTTATAAGTATGTGGTCTGTGTGTTACTTGTGTGTTGGTGGTTATGCGTTTGTGGATATATGTGTGTGTGTGTGTGTGTGTGTGTGTGTGTGTGTGTGTGTGTATTTGTATATGTATGTATGCTTGTATGTATGCTTATATCCACCAGACTGAATGTGTGTTTCTACGTTTACGTGTGTGTGTTTGCTGACGCCTGTTCCTTTGTCTTCCATTCATCATTACTCATTTACAGTTTGGTTATTTAACTGTTGTTTGTGTTGCATGCTATTTCAGAGAACAGTATGTGTTAATATTTTATTATCGTTGTTATTTATTCATGATGCTATTGCTTTCATCTCTTTCTAATTAGATCTATACTTGTTTGAAATAGCAACATTTCATTTTTTTAGCGAAAATAAGTAAGTGTTTTATGTATAGATCTCGAAAACCTGAATTACGAAAATCTGGTAGAAAAATAAAATGTTATTATTTACGATAGTGTATGTCCTTCTTACGGTATTGATAAAAACAAATTCTACTAAATGATATATTTATGAAAAACAAAAATTTATTGTCTAGACACATGTCGCTGGCCAAGAGCTATTACAATTACTATACACATGTCCACAGCGAAAATAATATTATGAAAATTATATTTTTTATTTATTTCACTAATTTTACATTTAAAGAGAATATGTGACTCAGTTATATATATATATATAAAATTTGTTTTCCATTATATGCCCTAAGGTATCTGTGACAATAAAAGTCTAGAAAAACGCGAACACTAGTAATAAACTTGACTGTGATAGTTATTGTTTCGTTATCAGTTGTAACGTGTTGACTCAATTAATATTAATAAGGAAATCTAGAGCTTTTATACGTAAAAAATAAAACAAACAAACAAAAACATCCAACCCACACACAAAAGAAAAACCCACCAATCCAAATTTGATATTCATTTAATGTTTTCAAAACAATTCTAATTGTATACACGTGCAAACAAAACGCTTTAAGGTGCGTATTTTGTTCGCGTCCTAATTTAGAGCTTTTGATTTTGCTCCTGGTATTTAATCCTCTTTCCTTTTCTTGTAATCCAAGCTTTTTATTTATATTTACCTGTGATTGATATTAATCTGTCTTAAATTTAAAACTCGGTGTGGACGTGGATATCAAAGCACGACCTGACGTGACTGCGGAGTGTTTATATATTCCTGTCCTTCAGGCGTGCCGTCACTCGTCTTGATATCTGCATGGGGTTTTCCGCGTGTTCGCTCGCTTGCTCCACTACACGACCAACCAGTCTTTCATGTTATTTATAACCTTTTAGTTAACTAGCCTGTCCTGAACAGGGCGCATCGATTTATACATTATAATAGTGTCAGGTATATATATATTGATATTTATACAATATCACTTCAAAACAAAAACAGCGATGGATCATCGTGGCGTTGTATGCCGGCCGCTGTTGGAAGGAAAGGTTTACCATTTCAACGTCATCTACAACCACGCCAAATCGCACCTGTCCAGAACGGACGACACGAAGATGTCTCTGGAGTTCGTTGAATGGATCGTGAACAGCATCGAATCTTTGGGTTTTGTCAACAGCTACTACCACGACAGAGACGCCGTGGCTGGCAAACATCTCTTCCTGGAGCTAACGCGAGTTGTTAATGGTTCTTTCTTCACAATAGTCGTTCTTACGCCAGGCTTTGTAAAAAACTGTTGGCCGGCTTACATTCAAATGACAGCGTTTAAAAATCTAATTAATAATCCCAGCAAGGGGCAGTTAGTTCCACTAGCGGTTGGTCTGGAGCCAGAACAGTTACCGAAAGAGATCCCTGTTGAAATCACAAAGTTTTTTCGAAAGGACTGGGAATCAGATAAAGATCCTTGGAAGGAACTGGAGACGTTGTTTTTGAGGGATTACCCAATACACACTGAATATTCCACTGAAGAACAAAAGCAGATACATGGCAAGTAACAGATCCCTTATTTTAATTTCACACAGCAGTCGAAGTAGGATTTAAAAGATTTTGGACATTATTATTTAAAATAAGGAATAAAATATAATACATTTTTAGAGAAAGAGCACATTCATATTTTTCAGTTATTGTTATTTATTTATTTGAGTGAATAACTAATATAATTTATTCGTATTTTTCAATATTCGATTGTAACAAACATTTCAAGTTCAAAAAATGGATTTAAACACATATTTAAATGAATCAAATCTCGGCTTAATAATAACTGACATTATTCTGTACGTATTCTGTAAGTTACGAATGTTATTTCAGTATTAGGCTAGCTGCTTAACATTATTAATGAAGACGTTGCCCAGATTATCCTATTTACTTGGCAGCTGTTTTTAAATGTCATAATCTAGCAATCTGTTTTGGTATTTTATACTAAATAAAAAACATTAGTAAATATTTTAAGGTTATTTGTTTAATCCGTAAAAAAGAAAAATTGTAAGAATATATTAATAATAAAAAATAACAAACCTGAAACTACGCATACACACTATTACACTGTCACTCATTTATCTCAAAACACACACACACACACACACACACACACACACACACACAAACACACACACCACACATAAAACACACAAAAATCGTCCTAATACACTTTCTGTTCATTTTCTAAATTTCTAAGATTTTTGTGACTGTTAATATGGAAGATTTATTACAAATGCCAAACAAAAGACATTTTCATTTGTCACACGTACGCAGACACCCACACAGAAACACAAATATGTATATATAAAATCGGATATTATTGCCACAACATATCCTAAATTAAATTCATATACTGTATTTTCTTTCTGTATTTCCATTGTTTCATTTCATTTTATTTATTTATTTATTTTATTATTATTAAAAAAAATTAATTTTTTATTGCACAGTACTATCTGGTAATAATTTAGTAATTATACTAAGTAACCGAATCTCCAATGTGTATTGGTCTTATTGTGATTAACATAAGTAAGTTAACCAAGCATTTTAATTTATCAATATTTGCCATCAGTTAAACGTTATCGACTGTAGTATAAACAAAGTATTCTGATATTTATTTAGCACATAATAAAATTTATCGAATGATATATACATTTTTTTTTATTTTATTATTATTATTATTATTATTGTAAGCATGAAAACTCAATAATACAGACAGAACAATTACAAATAAAGACGACGGTTTAACTTAGGCCATAGACCTGAATATACAAATCAATGCAATGGTATAATTATTTGCGTTTATTGTAGTATTTGGCTTCAGATGAACCAGTTTGCAATGGTGTACTTGGTTAATGACAAAGATTTATATTCAACTAATTTGTAATGGTGTACTTGGTTTCTGACAAAGATTTATATTTAACTAATTTGCAATGGTGTATTTGGTTGCTGACAAAGATTTTTTTTATTAAATGTAATACGCAGCACAGACAAACATACGGGTATCAGCAGATGATACAGCATTTATCAAAATAAATAAAAAAGAAAAAAAAGAAAATGTGCACTAAGATGTCACGGTAGCCGCAGTGCTAACGTCCTGTGCTGCAAAGACGAATAGGTGATAAAATCTTACAGTCTGCTGACTCGGGTGTTCAGCTGAATGTCGCATGCGGGTTTGTTTGTGAGGTTAAAGAAAAGAACTGTATGTGGTATACGACAGCGTGTACATACGACATTGGCTGTGACACTGCTCAGTGGTACACGGCTTCTGTAGTGTTGTGATTACCTTACGTACATGTTGGCGGCTGCAGTGGACCCGTTAAAGCGTAACCGGCTAAGAACTGAAGCGTGAAGTTGGCAGTCGCGATTTAAAAGCCTCTCTTTATTTACCAGCTCTCACGTGAGCGTCGTAGCCGCTGCATATGTGCACCGTAGGCTTCTGTGCTCGCCGTAGGTGTCTTTGTTTGAGGTTGGTGTCGGTGTGTGCCGTAGACTGCTGTGTGTCCTGCAGACGTCTGCATTCAATGCTTTAAAATAATGTTCAGATGATACACCAGTGCCCCTATTTAATTCGTATCTTTGTTAATTTTAGTTGAATATCTATTGAAATTTACCTATATTTATGTCGGTAAAAAGAGAGATAAAAAAGATAGTTCAAAACAGTATACTTTAATTTAATAATAATAATAATAATAATAATAATAATAATAATAATTTCTCATTACTTAAATGTCAGTTGAAATTTCTCAAATTAATTATAATTGCAGTCAGTAAAGTAACTGAAAACAGTGTAGTTAATTCGATAATAAAAGTGCTGTAAATGCGAAATTAACTAAATATCAATAAAATGATTTTAAAAAGTACTAGTTTCGCTTAAAAAACAACAACCAGAGAGTAATTTCAACGCCTGTTGGAATGTGCTAACATTGGACAGCTGGCAAGATTTGTTTACTGAGCACTAGCTATCGTTTTAAACAAACACGTTTTAGCTGTGATTTTAGAGAGTGTCAATGAATAATGACAGCCTGCAATAGGTTACCGCTGCTTTGCTAACCACTTCAAGCAGAGTCTTTCTTGTGTTGATACAAGGTCTGTAATAAATAACCCAACGGGATTCTTCGTTGACCGCAGAGATTAAGAGTCCTGTCCTTATGATCATGTCGCATTCTGTATAAGGTAAGTATGTGCTTGTGCAAATTGCAGCGGGTTCCAGTTGGCTTTTTAACTGCGGTGGCTTAAGGCTTCATGATTAGTTTAGGATCAGTTCTTTTCAAGCGTCCATCTAGCTAGTTTCCTGTTCCAACTGACGTTTGTTGAAGAACATGATAGATGTTTCAATATTTATATGTACAAAATTAATAATTAATTAAAGAAATAGAAATAAAAAAATTATTAGAGGTGGTAGTAGCAGTAGTAACAAAACAACAACAATAATAACAATAGCAATAATAATAGTGGTAATAATAATAAATTAATTATATAATGATGATATGATGATGATAACAATAACACAACAACAACAACAACAACAATAATAATAAGTATATAATGATGATGATTATGATGACAATAACAATAATAACAACAACACAACAATATAAACGACTACTAGTATATTTTACTACTACTACTACTACCACCACCACTACTAATAATAATACACACACTTGGAATACATGAAATTGTTTCACCTGGCTTTAAGCAGACCTTGTTACTCCTGCAAAAGCTTAATGCTGTTGTTATTATTTAATAATAACACTGAAATGTATCCAAGCTAACTTCCCGGAGAACGCCCGAAACATTATCACCTAACAGAGAATTACCACAGAAGGTCTCGCTTGCTCTTGGCTGGGCATTGTTTATTAATAACGAGACTCATTCACACGTAATTCCTGGTTTTGTGTTCTCCGCTGGTTTGTTAACACGTGTATAGAAACCTTTTCATCTGGACTGCCTGGACTCTGAGCGAAACATCGTGACAAATTAGTTCGCATTCAGAACCGAAATGATTCAGCTATTGTTTACACGTACAAGAGATGGAACAGTAATTACTTCTCTGACGTCGTCGTTAATTAAACTGCAGCTTTGGAAATACGACATAAGAATTAGTTTAAATATATTCTGCATGTTTCAAGTTACGTTTTGTTTTTTTGTTATTTATTTATTTAGTTAGTTAATCTGTTAATTAGTTTTGTTTTGTTTGTTTTCTGATGTTGATTTTTTTTTTTTAATTAACTTTAAAATTTTAAAAATTTATTTATTTATTTATTTATTTATTTATTTTCCGCTGATCATAATTAATAAAGAAATATAATAATAAAAGTGGACAAGAAGGAACAATTTGCTTTGCTTTCTTCTAGCTTTGTCAGGAAAAAAGTTACACCAATCAATCCGCCTTGTATGCGATGACGTCACTAGAGGGTTAAAATGGCGGCGTTCAAATGTAGTAGAATTATTTTATTGTCATGGTTTGTTATTATCAATGCTACGCCACCAAAACCAAATAAAACAATAACTTGGAAGTATAAACAATGGTTCTAAACCATTCATTCGTACCATCATGGTTACAGTTTAATCCTTTCCTTCATATGTGATTGTTTATTACGTATATCCATAGTGTCATTTAAGAATCTGTGACCTGGTAAAATTATGTTGACAAGGTAACTTTACAGTTATGCTTAATCTGATTAACTACGTGTGAATTTAACGGCTTCAGGTAAAAATGATTCTACTGAGGCAGATTAACTTAATCGTATTGCGTAACCAGATTAATCGGCGCCAGAGGATAGTCCGAACTTGGAATTCCTCCATGTTTTTTAAAATCGCTTTAATGAAGAAGTATATTTTCCCCATTTTACATACGGTCTCTCTCTCTCTCTCTCTCTCTCTCTCTCTCTCTCTCTCTCTCTCTCTCTCTCTCTCTCTCTCTCTCTCTCTCTCTCTCTCTCTCTCTCTCTCTCTCTCTCTCTCTCTCTCTCTCTCTCTCTCTCTCTCTCTCTCTCTCTCTGCTTTCTCTTTCCCACTCTCAGAGTAGCTTAAGTAAATGGTGTTCCATTTTCCCTATCTATTTCTATTAGCTTTTTCTTTCTGTCTTTCTATCTGTCTGTCTGTCTATTCGTCTATCAGTCTATATTATCTGACTGCTTCTTTTTCTCATTCTCGTTCCCCCACTCGCTCACTCTTTCTTACATATTTCAACATTTACTGAACGTTCTATATCATCAGCAAATGATCCAGATTGCATAATTTATATAAAGGTGATAACCAGCCGTAATAATTGTATAAATATACTGGATTACACAGACCTAACGGTTTTTAGGTAATCATGTTGCCTCACAGTTCACGTGATCCGTGTGGGTGTGGCTGATCGATTAAGCCGGTGTATCTGAAGTGATCGAACAATCTGTAGATACGTACTAAATTATCGCAAAAATTAAATGAACTTAGACGCCAGGAGACCACTGGATGTATCTGTTATCTTGATCATTGATTACTATTTTTATATACCTTGCAAAGCTCAAGGTAAGAGGTTTATTTTACCTTTGTTTTGCGTTGTTGTTGGTTTTTTTGCCATGTATACCAGACAAAGCCTGTATTACGTATGTGTATGTGTTTTCACATAATTATATATTAATGCATTCCCGTTTGTATCCAATGATCGACGCAAAACACGAAACCGTTACATAACATAAATGAGCAAAAATGAAGAAGCATTTACCGTTTTTTTTTTTTTTTGTTCTGACTGGTAAAACAGTCAGTCAGCAAAAAAATAATAAAATAAAATAAAAAAATAAATAAATATATCAGTCTTGTTTGTTTCTTAGCAACAATATTAATCAATTATGCTGAAATCAGTTTACAATTATGCGCATAAATTGTGTTTAGCTGAAAATCAGCCTTGTAGAATACAGTCGAGGAACGCCTCTTTATTATTTTTTATTTCATTTACATTTACATTTTATTTATGTATTTATTTATGTATTTTTTTTTTTTTTTTTTTTTTTTTATTACTGTTACTTTTTAATTGCTATTTTTTTTATTATTATTATTAATAACTTAGTAAAAAAATTAGTAATAAATGAATCTGTGACAAATGATTCATACAGCTGTCACTGGTAATTGTGGTTTATATATTACGAAATACTATATTTGTTTTATCTACTTACTTAATTACTTATTTACTTATTTTATGTTATGTTATTTTTTTTTTTTTATTTTTTTTTTAATTGGAGGGCGAAAAGGAGAAGATATGAAAATAAATAGTTTGTAGAATATATGTATGTATATGTATGTATGTATACATGTATATATGTATATGTATCTATATATGCATGCATGCATGTATCTATATATGTATGGGTCTGTTATATGTGTAGTTATTCTGTGTTTTTTACTTACGTCTGATTAGACTCTGTACATAAACAATATTCTTGAACAGTCTGGTATGTATGTATATGTATCTATATACGTATATATATATGAATGTATGTATTTCTGTATGTATGTGGAGTGTTATAATCATAATCAATGTCTGTGTACAGGAAATTAGTTTTACCAAGCCGATTATTCACATCGCTGATTCGTTGAAGATCATTCCTAATAATTATTTTACTGTTGCTTTGCTTTAACCTCTCTGTATTAATTTCATCTTCGTATAAAGTCGCCAGTCACACGGCGTCAATAAAACCAATTACGAAACCTGCCGAAAGCGCCCGATTTTGATTACGTAAGTCGAAAACGAACATAACACAAAAACTAGCATAAACAAAAATGTCTGGATGTTGATCGATATATCGCTGTGTGCGTGTTGACAGCGGTTATTCGAATTCGTTTCCACAAGCTTTGATATAATCAATACCTGAGTGAAAGTAACGGAAAATGGAATCTGAAACAAGTTGCAGACAGTAATTGGAGATAATTGGAGAGAATGACGTGCAAGCTGTTTTGTGTTAAAACATAAGTGGAAACGTTTTGCTTGTTACGCCATCCGTTTCAAAAAGTTTTGTTAATATTAGAGATATTAACATAAAAGTGGGAAAAGTGTCGACTGTTTTCAGTTATTGTTTATGTTGCAAAACTCAAATGACGTAACAGAAATTTCTATTCACTGTTCTCTGTTATTTTAAGGAGATTGCAATTTACAGTTTCTGGTTGAAAATAATATTTCTCTTCTCAGACAAAAGTATATTTATATACTTAACTGCATTAGCTATGATATAAGACATATCCGCATTTTAAAAGCAAAATAGTAAATATACTATTGACTTAATACATTTAATAAAACTTTCATTGGATATCTCTTAATGGATGATATTACGGTTCAGTGTATTTTAAAAATAATTCCATTTATTGACTGAGTTTACATATATTGTTGATTAGGTTGATGCAGTTTCCTGGAATATATATACGTACTGAGTTATGCTGTTTAGCTGAAAATATAATATATTATCAACGAAAATTTGTGGAGATAATCTATCATGTCTATTGTTCTTCCGCTACCAGGTAATATGTGATCTAGCTGGTTTTTAAATTATTATTAGTATTAGTACTACTATTAGGACTCTACTACTACGATTACTAATACTGTTATTCCTATTACTACTTCGATTACTACTACTACCACCACTACTACTGATATTTCTATTATTTATTTATTTATATTTAATATTTAGTGTGTGTACTTATGGTCTGATTATGTTTTTCATTCTTTCTTATTTCTGTTTATTTTTGCTTATTTTCGCTTTCGATTTTATAATTATATATATATATATACACAGATAAATAGGTAGATATGTAGATAGATAGACAGACAGACAGACAGAGAAATAGATAGATATATCATTTTAGATATATCATATGATTATATAAAGAGTAAATATTTATTTTGTGTTAATCTTGGACGTATACGTTGATTTACATACACATGTATAGAAAGGCACAGAGGCACGGACAAACACAAACACACACACACGCACACACACATTTACAAGTATCGATCCCGGTTCTATACTTAGCATGTATTTACTTACAATCTGATCAACGCGATGTGGATGTCCACATACATTCACATACACATACACACTGATACAAAACAAAATATATATGTAGTTTATTAGTCTCTGTATCACACACACAATACACAAATACTTTTCACTAATTCATACATAAACACACACAAGTGTACATTTTACACACAATTTGACATACCAACAACAACATAAATATACGCACTACACACACACTCATATATATATGTATGTGTGCGTGTATGTGTGTGTGTGTGTGTGCATTTATTTATTTATTTAGATATGAATATATTAGTACCTATATATACATACATATATCGAGTATATGAGTGTATAATTATGTGTATTTATTTATTTACTAATATATACTTAGTATATACACACGTACACACAAACAGACAAACACACATCTAAAGAAAGAGACAATGTCTTCTTTTTATTTTTTTTTTTTCTCAGTACTGCTATATATAAACTTCCACACAAATGCGCAGACGCCTACATATACATACGAAAAACAACATTTTACGGTTCACGGAATCACAACCGTGTTTACGTCTTTGGGTTTATTGCTTTCTTTCAACAATAGACACCAAACGGTTACGTGGAAACATCGCTCTGCAGGGCATAATTACTTTCACTTTTTATCACGTTCGCTTTACATATATCCCTGTCATATATTAAAAATGAGAACCATATTTTTGTTCAGTTAAAAACTTTCGTGAAGGCTTTCAAAAATTAGCAGCTTATGCAGGATTTGTGTATATGTTTATAGGTGGGTGTGATTATGTGTATGTGTATGTGTGTGTGTGTGTGAATGTGTGTGTGCGTGCAACTTTGTATATATGTGTCTATTTATATATGTATTTTGGAATGTTTATGGTGTGTGTGTATATACGAGTATATGTATATGGTGTGTGTATGTACATATTCATATATATATATATGGTGTATCGTATGAGTCTCAGCGTTTATTGTATAGACCATGGGTCACCAACCATTTTGAACATGAGAGCTAGTTCATAGCTACTTCATAGGTACACACGAAGGGCTATCAGTTTGTTACACTCTTCTGAAATAACAAATGTATCTTTAGTTATATATTATTATTAATGATACCCATCTATGCGAAGACACTGATCACGTTAATGATTTCTCACAATAATTATCACCCAGTGACCTAACAAGGCTGGATACAGATAATGTCAATATTCAAGCTTTAATTCTACTGATCTCAGTAATTGTTTAAATATTTTACGAACAGGCCTGCGGGCGACTCATGTGTATCTTGGGGGCGACCTGGTGTTCACGGTTACCGTGTTGGTGATCCCTCCTATAGAGACACACACACACACACACACACACACACACACACACACACACATACACGCATACACAGATATTTGAAACAATACCTTCCCACGGATTTACAGAAAATCTATCTCACTCAATTAGTACTGTATAAACTACAGTACATTTAGTTCAAATATATATTCACACACACACACACACACACACACACACACACAACCACACATACACAAACATGCACACACTCACACATACACACACAGAAACACAAACATTCATATTATACACATATATATTTGAAATAATACCATCTGTTTATATCAGAATCGTATACGTTATACGACATTTAGTTCAGATAAACTTGTACCTATTTGATTCCTAATTTTTGTGACAACAGTGTGACATTTATGTGATATTCATAACATTTACAAACACTGTACACGTACAAGTGACAATCAGTTATATTTATCCTGTTTTTATTCTGTCAGTTTTATTTTATTCAGCGCAAAGAAACCTGGTGACAGGTGTGCGATGTAAAAAGTTTAATATTTCGCTAGCTGGGTCGGTCCATAATTTTCGACTTTTTTCAGTGTATATATATATATATATATATGTATGTATGTATGTGTGTGTGTGTGTGTGTGTGTATATATATGTATATATATGTGTGTGTGTGTATATATGTATGTATATATATGTGTGTGTGTGTATATATATGTATGTATGTATGTATGTATGTATGTATCTGTGTGTGTGTGTTTGAGTATAATTATATACACTGCACATACATGTTGCACATACATACATATATATATATATACATACATATATATATATATATATATATATATATATATATATATATATATATATACACACACACATACATCCATACATACATATTGATGGATGTCGGTGTTTGCATTATATATCTATTATACATAATTATACGCCTTTTTGTGTTTATGAGTCTGCGTGTACATGTGGGTGGGTCTATACGTAGGTATAGAGTTACATATCAACAGATGGATGCAAGACTGAATATACAGGAACATATACATTTATGAATTACACATATTTAAAGGGGTTCTAACAAACCAAATTAAGTGGACATCCACATCGTGTTGCCTGTAAGTAAATACATGTTAGAGATAAATATAGAACGGGGATCGATACTTGTAAATGTAAAAGAAGAGAAACCGATGACTGACTGACAGGCTCTTTTTCTTATTGTACTTCTCTCTTCCTTCACGTGCGACATGGTGAAGAAACTGAATCTGAACATGTGCGCGTGTGTGTGTGCAGGTACGTATATATAACAAATGTGCCTTGTGTAAATGTTTCCCATGTTTTGTTTGTGCGTGTTCTCGTTGATGCTGATGCGGCATTTGCGCGATGAAGGGAGATAATCGTATAGCATCCATGAGTATTGAAATTTCTACGGTCTTTCTTTGTATCTGGCTTTTTGTCTACCTACGTGTGTGTATAGCGATTTATCTAATCTATCTATCTATCAATCTATCTGTCTATCTACCTATCTTTATTTATTTATTTATTTTTAATATTTAGTGTGTGTGTCTGTGTGTGTGTGTGTGTGTGTGGAGTTTAAATCTACTTATATCTGGTTGTTTATCTGTCTATTTCTACTGTCTCTGACTATTTGGTTATACCAAATTATCTTAAAATTCAATAATGGTCTTCTGTTGTTTTTCATACCATTTATTTATTTAAATATAAGTGAATAAAGTTATTTGTTTATTGATATTTATTTTATTTTATTTTATTTCATTTTATTATTTTTTTCATTTTTATTTTTTATATATTTTTTTATTTGTGGAACTTCTGTTAAATACATTTATTTGATTATATTTCGATTTAAAAATGATAACTAAATGTTGTTGTTGTCTCTTTTCAGACAAAGGCAGCCCAGTGAGACGAAAAGGGGATTCTCCAGACGGGAAAACAGTAAAATCACCGAGAAACAAGCAGGACGCCGAGTCAGCCGCTCAGCAAGACGGTAACTTGAACAACAACGACGACACCATGAATAAACCAACGTTACCTCCGACTCCAATTCCGGTGGTGAACATTTCTCCACGAGGTTCATACCACACCACAGTACCCAGCAAAGACGAAGTCGACTGGGGATCAAAGAAAAAAGCAACTTCAAAGGTGTCGCCCATGCCGTCACCTGTCGTCGTCAAACACGTTTCCGAAGACGCAGATGAAGATGGAAGACATACGTTGCCTAAAAGACCAAAGGAAATGTTGCCTGAATCTCCGCGAGCTGTTGTTGATGTGTCTGAAAAGTATGTCTCTGCAAACAAACTGGCTTCCTCTACATCTCGCCAGTGGAAATCCTCAGAAGCCATCCTGCCAGAGAACACGGTCGTTAAAATCCAAGATCCTCTTCAGCAGCATTCGTTACGTACGTCTGCAACACTGGACCATAAACAAAGAAGAAAAGATGTTCACTCTTTGCCGAGCAATCTGGGCTCGACAGAGACTGAGATAATGAAATCCACTCTGCCAGCAACTCCTCCAGCGTCCATAGACATTGCCAAAAAACCAAGGCTGGAAGCTGACGTTTCTCAGGCAAAGGTAACCTCACGAAGTCTGTCCTCGGAAGCAAAAGTAACAAAAGATTCTGTAGGTGCTCCTCCTGTTGCCGTGATTAAGCTGACTGACAACAAAACTAAAGCAAAACAAAGTTTAAAACAAACAGAACAGTCTTTTGTATCGGTGGCAGCAGCGACTGAGAAGAAAGAGGTGAAGCTACTGCGAAATGAGATCTCGGAAGAGAGCACGGATCAGTTCACGTCTAAAAACGTTCTTCCTCCTTCCCTTCAGCCTGTGGTGATAATGAGTAAGAAAACTTCAAGTGAAGACTCAACGGATTTAAATGTGTCCAAACCAACCAGCATAGGAAAGAGCAGTCAGAGAGAAAGAGTCACGCTGGATACTGACAGTGAAAAGAAGTTAAACGATACCATTTCTTCACATAAATATGAATCTAGAGACGATAAGGACCAAACTGATATAGGAATGTCAGAACGCAGTGGAATCATTCAGAAATCTCCTTCCCTCAAAGTTCAAAGTTCAGATATGAAAACAGACAAACGCGATGGTGCAGAAATTAGTAAAGAGACCAAAAATGTAAACAAAGGGGAACAAAACAAAGGAATTTCTGACGATATTAATAGTAAATCCAAACTGGGTGAGAAAGAGAAATTTGTTGCTAAGGAAACGGCCCACGATGAAAACTCGAGTTCTCGTCGACATCCCGGCCAGGATGACATTGAGACATCAGTTGTGAACAGGCTGGAATCAGCAGGGCTGAGGAGGGACGTTCCTCTTTCAGTTGGAAGACAAACAGAAGCTCAAAAGCTAAACACAACCAGAATCTCAGTGAATCCAGACATTGGACAAATGATGAATGAATCGTTCAGACGACATTCGACAAATGTTTACGACAGACTTTATAATGTTAAGGATTTTGGCAATAGTGCATCTTTATCTCGTGCAGATCTCGAAAATAAAATCTTGCCATCGATTCGAGGAGCAAAAACAAATACCGATATCGTTGTCAGTGCACAAGAAACATCAACGTCACTGAGTAAAATACCTGCCGCAGATCAGAATCCTAAAGTAAACGAAAAGCAGCCAAGCGATAGTAAACTTTCAAATGTGAGTGATAATAAAACTGGTATTACTGAATCTAATTCAACTGCAGCTAGACTGCAGGAACATATTCTCAAGTTCTGCGATGAAATGAATCCAGAGCCGATGGGCAGAGTATCGTACTTACCCACGAAAACAGAAACTGAAATCGCGACGACGCATCACCAAGGGAAACCTAAAACAGAAACTGAAACCATGACAACGCAGAACGAAGGGAAACTTAAAGAAGTATTAGAGATTAAAACAGAAACTGCGACTATAAACTCTGAAACGAAACAGAAAAACGTTCTGGCGAGTGAAACTAAAGAGACGTTGAAAGACGATAGTCCAGTCTCTCTGTCTTCAACCAGCGAAGAAACTAAATTTGAAGTTTTAAAACAAACAGAAAACCTCAGCTCGATGAAGAAACCCATTACAAGCAGTTCAAACCTCAAGCATGAACAGAATGAAACTTCACTGAATTTAGGAACAAAACAGTTGTCTGCTGAGACCAGAAAGTCTAGCGGTGACTCCAGTGGTTTGAAGAAACCACCAACCATTAGATCTGTTACTGATGCATCTGCCAAGACAACTGTTCAAACCACTGGTTATATTTCTGACAGTCATACAGCTTCAAAGAATCCAGAAGAAAAAGTCATTCAGAAATCTTCTTCAGAAACAACAGAAAAGAACAGAAGTGGTTTCAAAGATAAGAAAACCACAGAAGCTGTAAAGGTCAAAATAACCAAAACTGATGCAGCCAGAGAGGAGAGAGGTTTCACCAAGAGCAATGGAACAGCAAAACAACCTCTACAGACTATTGTTGATTCAGATAACAAACCTTATTCAGAAAACAACATTACGAATTCTCAGAAAAATTCGTCCGTTGGCTCAACCATCACTAAAACAGCCATCATCGAGAAGACAACGTCAAACAACAGCAGCATTTCCGACGACACCAAGGAAAACAGTGATATTGTGATAGGTGAAATCTGGCACGCCGAGGAATTGTCTTATGACAGCTGGCAAGAAACGACAGCGTTCAAAAATGAAAGTGGATTTGTCCCTGAAAACGAAACATCGATTCAGCAAGCCAGTAAGAAAAGCGAAACTTTAAGATCCGAAGAAGAAAATTCTTTAAAAGATGCATCTTGTAAGTTTACAGTTTTTTTTTTTTTTGTTGTCTAACTCTAAACTGTAATAAATAGTAGTTTATTAAATCTAATTTTAACAAAAAGACACTAAACCTCCGAAACGAGCTCCTCAAATTCATTTAATTAGATTTTTTTTTTTTTTTTAAATAATAATTTAAATTTTGTACTAGTAAACTCGTACCATTCATAATACTAAATGATTTTTTTTTTTTTTTTTTTTTTAAATATTCAGGAACATTATGCGTTAAATATAGGTTAATACAAGGGAAACAGCAAATTGTTCAAACTGATCAGCGGCAAGACTGAAATTTGAATCTAAGTAAACTATTGACTAAAATACTTATATATATATATATATATATATAAAGGCAGTTTGTATAAAGAGTTTCAGCGGTTACAGAATATGTTTGCTTATATATTCTGTTAATATATTAACTTACTAAATATGGATGAAACATGAAAAACGAAGAGGGTGATAATCTTACAAAATGTATAATATATATTATTATCATCATCACCATTATTGTCGTAATCATAATTAACATCATCATCGTCATCATTATATCATCGCAATCTGATTTGCAGTGTAATTAATTTCCATAGAAATCTCATAAAACTGTTCATGTCAGTTTGTATATTTGTGTATAGAATAATACATTTTTTTGTATCTATGTATACACATACACACACGTCTAAATATACAGTCACCTACATACATGTGCTGACACATATGAACATACTTATATATATACGTTCATACATACATACATACATACATACATACATACATACATACATACATACATACACATTACCTCAAGTAAGAACTTAACTTACATAAACCATATGAAGTACAAACACTGAAAAAACAACACACATATGTATAAATTCTGATATAATATTTTCACTTTATTATTATTATTATTATTATTTTTTTTTTTTTTTTCAGCCTCGAAAACAGAAGAGCCGGCTTCTGGTCATTATCTTCTCCTGTTTTACCGGATGTTGTGTCACTTTCTTAGCAGACCAGAATATCCTTTCCACATCTGAATTGTCGTTGTCAGAACTTTTTTTCTTTCATTAGTTTGGTTAAAATGTAGATTATCAGATTTGAGAAAATACCCGGATTCTTATGTTCAGCGAATATGTTGATGGGGAAATATGTATAATTCTTGATCACTTTATCTGTGATAGCATAAAGTCTACTTGTATATTCTATTGATTATATATGTATGAGTGTAGTAATTATACTGTTTCTGTGTGTGTACATGTGTGTGTATGTGTGTGTCTGTGTGTGTGTATATATCTATACACACATATGGATACATATACATAGAGACAGTATATATATACTCGGAATTTTGTGTTATGTATACGTAGCAAATTAAAATATTTTCTTTTTATTTCGTGGTTTTTTTTTTTCTCTCGTTTTTTTCTATATTCTTTTGTATTTATTTACTTATTTTTATTTGTTTCTTTGTTTTTTTTCACATCCTATAAGTACTTTCTCTATGAAAACTCGTTTGTACATAATATATACACAGTTTTGACCAATTCTAACACACGTGCCGCATATATTTCTGTGCATTATAAACGGATTATTGAAGTATAACTGGACTTACAGTTCTAATATGTATATTAATATAGATACAAGAAAGCTTTGAATGCGGTGTACTGTACATAAACGTATGTTTCATAAACTGATATATGGTAATGTAATATTTTGTTAAATGAAATATGCTTACATATATAGAAGCATACATATATATATATATATATATATATACACACATAAATAAATACATACACATATATGCATACATACATACATGTACATCCATTGATGCATACAAAATATACACACACACATATATAGTATGGTATATATGGCTGTTATGTAAATAATATGTTTTCAGATAAACGCTGTGTATATTATTATCTATAACAAATATAAGTATGACATGTTTGTTCTTGCCCAGTTAACATTAAAACGTCTACGTCACTTCTAGGCGATACTGTATTTATTATCTGAACCATGACAAGATTTGTGTTGACTTTATTTCAGGTCATGACAAGAGGTTCTTAGCCATTTCTTATAACTGATCAAATACGATATTATTGTTTAAGTTAGTTCTTGTTATATATATGCTTTTTTTTTTTTTTTTTTTTTTTTTTGTGGGGGAGGTATGGTTTTATTTTAAATTTTAATATTTTATTTTGTAAATAATTTATTTAATTATTTAAAAAAATTAACGAATTTTATAGATGCATTAATGTGGGGTTTTTTTTATTTTTTTTTTTTTTTTTTATTATTATTTTTTTTAAATTAATTTTTTGCTGATTCCCTTTTTATTTATTCATTTGTTATTTACTTATTTGTTTTTTTTACCCTGTTATTTATTGCGAATTGTAATGTAAAGGGCAGATGCATACACAATTTTCAAAACGAACGTTATGTCGTTATTACCAAAACAAAACAAACGAAAAAGAACAAACAATATGTGCGCTGTATGCTCTTCTTTCTATATCCCATCCCTAGATCGGGATATGTTACCTCCAAAATGTTATTCGGACTGCTCATAATTTTTTAGATATCAAGGATAAAAAAGAAGATACTAACAGACGCTTAACTATTGTTTTAAACTAATGTTAGATTGTATTAGCAATAACAATACCATGACTAATACGATACAGAAGTAGCGTCAGCTTACCTGAAAATAAGTTATTTAATATAATTACTATTATTACTTACAACAACAACAAAAAAAAGATTAAAAAAATTAAACATCCGTGATTTAATAGAATGAAAAATAATATAGATATATTGTTCAGACCCATTTATTTATAAATCAGTTTGTTGGTCAAAATTCCATGACAGATTTTGATTTAAATCTTCGATTGTTATTTCAAATATTACTCGAAATATTTAGTTGTTTGAAACGAATGGGAATTAAATGTAAAATATAATTATCTTGTGAGAAATTTAGTTAGACTTTTTGACATGGAATTATTTTTTTTTTTTTAATTTTTAAATTAAAGATTGATCATAGTGAATGATTCTTATCAAATTTCGGTTTCGAAATGATAAGAATCATGAGCCGATAACGACGAAAATAGAGAATTTTATAGTTACTTGCTTACTTACTTACTTCTACTATTACTACTACTATTACTACTGCTGCTAATAATACTACTACTACTAATAATAATACCTCTTATACCACTACTGTTATTACTAATTATTATCATTATTGTTGTTAATATTATTGGTATTGTCATTGTTGTTTTTGTTATTATATTTTATTATTATTATTATTATTATTTTATTATTAATAAGTTTATTACAGATATTGGTAGAGGTAACAGTGATAGTAGTATTAGTAGAAGAAGAAATATAAGAAATAATAATTATTATTTATTCATTTATTTATTTTTATTCATATGTTCGTTCATTATTTATTTACAAGGGATGATGGTTATGCATGTAGAAACATCAACATGTCAGTTTAATTTGCTAGACACTAAATTTATGTTTTGAAGTGCAATTTAACAACTGTGAACATGTAAATAAAATATAACTCCTCTTCTGTAGTGTTATTGTCAATTTAATGCAGTTTTCAGTTCATATTTCTATCATTGTCAGTAAAAAATAAATTTATCACTGATAAAGAATTTACTTGCAACAAGATTAAACAATCAGTGAGGAATGGTAGCATGTTTTATATGAGGAAACACAGATATCTTTGATGCTTTCGCCAAACAATACAACATTATGATGATGATGATGATGATGATGATGATAACGATGACCTTATGATGATAACGACGATGATGCTGAGGAGGATGACGATGACCTGATGATGATGATGATGATGACGATGATGATTATGACGATGATGATAACGACGATGACGAAGATGATGGTGATCTTGATGATGATGATTATGATGATTTTGACACCCAGTAGATTTTTAAATTTAAAATAAATAATGGTTATGGGGAAAGCCACTGTTGAAAAGAAAATGTACACACTCATATTAGACCTTCCAGAATGATGAGTCCCACGAAGCTGTTTAAATAAATTCATAGCTATACTTTGTTTCCGTAACACCCACACACACATTAAAGATACATTTCCTGACACGATTCAAGTTGAACATTCAGAATGTCAACAATAAATATATATATTTTTGTACAATCTATTTTACACATCTGTTTTATTAGTAGATCAAAAGTTGAAAATTGCACAAAGACGTTAAAATGATTCTGTATATATGTTACAGTCAGTAGTCAAACTAGGCATTTGGCCTAATGCCTGAAATGTTTAGGCATTTAACTTAATGCCCAAGACTGTCAGGCGTTTGGCCTAATGACTAAAATTTCCAGGAATTGGGCCAAACGACTTAAATAGACCTCTAGACATTAGGCAAAATGACTGAATCAAAATGAATGACAGGAATTGCAGGAAAACATTTATTTAGAAACGCATCAAGTAGTGTTCTATTTATAACAGCAATTCAAACTTGAGTGTCATGTTGAGTTGCACAAAATATTGTTCTTGAAACATTTACAACGTTTTGTTTGACACCTCTTTGTCCTCCACAGCTGCATTTTACAAACCTTTCTCCCCCTGCAGATGATTCCTTTGACACTGCTGCTCTAACAGACATTGCACATTCTTTGTTCATGTCATCCAACAATAGCAGTGCTATACTGAGAATACAGGACTTGGTCAAATAGTCCTTACAACCATGCTCCACGTGTACTTTCCACTGGGTAAGGACTGCATGTCTGCAAGATCCACTTGGCTACGTAACGAAAACTCCTTGGTCAGAATAGGTTCGACCACCACTCCTTTGGTTGTTGGCCTCTTGCGTTTCTGTTGACAGTCCATGCATAGCGACGTGAACAGTTCGATAGCTTCATGTGCCACATTCACATACATTTTGAATAGTTCTTTCAGCATCCGATCACGTCCACCTTGGCCTGTTGAGATGTGTGTCCGCTTGATGACGTCAAAGATGTCTTCAGTGGAAACGAAGTACAGAGGTGTGTCTTCATCTGTTTGGTGCTTTTTGGTCAGTTTCTGCACGTCTTCACATTGAAGGTTTTCAAACTTGTACATGAGGTGGTAAGTACTCATGGTGGGTTTTCTTCCTGGGGTCAACAGAGATCTTCTTTAGCTGGTACATAATCAAGAAGTACTCTTCCTTTATTTGTGCATAATTAAGTAAATAATATATGACCAAGCAAGGCGGAATCTTTCAGTTCAGCTAAATACATCTGTGAAATGTGACAATTTACATAAATACATTACAGACGGTGTAACATTTCAGGTTTATTTAGTCAAATCTATACCAATAATTTATAAAAGATACTTAACAAAAGAGAGGCTATGTTCACAGTTGAGACTGGGAGATATAGGAATATGTATTTTATGTAACAATGGTGAGATTGAAGATAAGATTGAAAATTCAAGTCACTGCAATTAGCGAACATATTTGTTTAAAGCATTTCAGTGTAGAAAATTATTGTTTAGTTAGATATAATTTATGTGCTATATTAAATTTCTTTTTTATCATATTGTCTCTATTTGTACTTCTTGCATTTTTTTATTATTGACATTGTATATCAATAAGCTGTAAAGTTTACGATAATAAAGAATTGAACTGAACCACTAATCCCTTCAATGAACAGATGTAAGCAAAAGAGAATGTCCAACAACACGAACCAAAATTTAGTCTATTGGCCTTAATTCCTGAAAATTTTAGTCATTAGGCCTAATGTCTGACGGTCTTGGGCTTTACGCCAAGTGACTAGTTACACACATGTAATCGGACAGACCAACACACAAATAAACACAATACGCAAAGGTACACATATATAAACAACCACACACGCGCACATATGAAAATTTGAATACCTAGTTGGATATTAAAATATGGTCGTTTTCTTTTGCTTACATAAAGAACACTGAAGATTAAAATAACTTTTCTCTTAAAGAACAAAATAATGAATAATTCTGTCAGGCAGTGGTTTTGTCCAATATGTGTTATGTATTGACTGCTGTGTTTTGATAAGCAGCAAAATATATTTTGCATATGCACCTTCTCATAGAGTATATGTGAAGATAACAGTCACAGAAGAGGAAAAAAAGTGAAAACAGCTCTCAACTTATGATATTATTATATGTCTTTTCCGTGTTTGAGTAAATCAACTAGTTTAATACAATTCAACCTAGAATTAACAGTCTAGTAAGTTCGAACGGGTGCCACTTTAGGCCTAAAGTTTTAAACAATATCATACCACCATATAATTTTGATTTTATAGCACATTTAATTGTAATGTAAAAAATTTAATTCATAATAGTTATGTTCACTCAACGTATGCCAGGGGACGATTATAGGAGAGTTCCCAACTCCTCTGAAATCTCCCCTGCCTACGTGTGTATCCGAGCTATCCCTCATTCCTAACATTATGGAGCTGATGAGTCTGCAGTCACTTTGAAATTCAGGATAACACTGCAGCCACACGTGCTTTTTATTTGTGAATGAAGGCAGGTAAGTGCTTTAAGTAGCACTGATGTACATAATACTCTCTCTCTCTCTCTCTCTCTCTCTCTCTCTCTCTCTCTCTCTCTCTCTCTCTCTCTCTCTCTCTCTCTCTCTCTCTCTTGTAAAATAAAAAAAAATAATAAATATAAATAATAAAAATCGTCAATTTGCGTGTGAGGCATTTGCCTCAATGCAGTTACGGCCATGCCCTTACCTAAAGTATGTTAAAATGACTGTTAATATGACTATATAAAGTGTTATATAGATTATATTAGTTATTACATAGAGGAATTTCATATCTTTCTTATTTCTTTTATCTTTTTTTTTTTTTTTTTTTTTTTAAAAAAAAAAAGAAGAAGAAGAAAGACCAAACAAACAAACAAACAAAAGAGATAAAAAGTGCTTTAAAATAAACAAATAAATAAAAATAGGTTGAAGAAGAAAAGATTATGTCACAGCAGACTAAGATCAAAAACGGTATGATTCAGGTAAATGACGTCTATTCTTTGGCTGTTCTAGATACGTAGTTAAATATAGAACTTAGCTAATATTTTAACGATACAGTAAGTTTGAATTTTCTCTGCCTTTACATTGTATTAACGGCTAAATATTTTAATTCCATTTTGATGAAATGAATGAAATCATTACAGATAGAAAACAAAGAAAGTTCATTCTGAGTCTGAATTTCGAACTACATTAAGGAATAATAATATTGTTCAATCTACATTTGGATATTTCATGGCGGTTCATTTTGCGACAGAATAGCAGTTTGACTGATACTTTGTGCATTTGTCAACGGGATTCCTGATTTCAGTTCACATCGGTTTAATCTGTTTAGTGCGGTAAGAAATGAACTGTCCTCTTTTCATTCATGCATCCATTATTTCTAGTACTGAGAAAAGGAGAGAGATAGAGAAAAAGTATTTATAATTATACTTAGTGAATCTAGGGCAGTCTCGAAATTACAACTATGAAAAGAAATAACGTCATTTATAACATGTTCTCCTAGACAGTAAATAAAATAAAATAAAATAAAATAAAATAAAATAAAATAAAATAAAATAAATAAAATAAAATAAATGAAATAGGTATATAAATGAATAAGATAAAATAAATTAATTAATAGACAGATAAAGCAGGCTGTATTTCGGTTCAGTTTTTTATGGAACATTATCTTCTGTTTGTACTTGGTAGAATTTTCCACAGCTTACAGATTCTAAAACCCTATCTTAACTTCATTACCTACACACGTCATTCTGTGATATGTTTCAAATGTTCAGTCGATCCATGACTGGCTAGGTCACAATGTTCACAGCGTTGTTTTAAACACAGTTCTAAATGTATTGTTATGGCTGCGCCAGTTTAATAACGTATTTTATTTACTGTTGATACATTATTCTTCACATGTTTGTATGGATGTATGTGTGTGATTGTAAGTGTGTGTGCTCGCGTAAGTACGTATGTTTTTATGAATATAGTTTGTATATATGTCTGGAAAATACATACACAAACGCAGATGAATTATTTTAATTAACTTTTCGCTTTTCTTTCTTTCTTCTTCTAAATTTTTATTTTATTTATTTATTTATTTATTATTATTATTATTATTATTTATTTTTTTTTTTTTTTTTACTCAGAATTCTGGGAGAAAATCGTAATGTCTAGTCTGTTACCTCGTGAATTTAAATACTACTGTTACATCATCCATAATGAACCAGTTCAAGTAGACAAAGAGAAAGCTTTATTTATATCAAACACTTTAGAACAGCTTGGCTTTAGTCCTAACTACGTTGTATCTCGTGATGCCTGTGCAGGTCACTCTTACTTTGACGAACATTTCGAAGCTTTAGATAGTTCCGTGATTGTCCCGACCGTTTTGACCCGGGATTTTTTACAAAGTTCCCAAGAACATATCACAGAATGACGTATGTAGCTAATGAAGCTAAGATAGGGTTTTAGAATCTGTCAGAATTCAGCCTTCTTGGAGCTGTTGCAATAGCAGCAGGGTTGTCGTCTTATTCCTATCGCCTTTGGATTAAGACAAGATGAAATACCCAGAGAGCTGAACGTGAAGAGAGTAATTTTTCTGCCTACAAGTGACTGGAGAAAGATGAAAGAAGTCTGGACTGGTAAGCTGGATCGTGCCTTGAAGTCAGGAAAAGACAAATACACGAGGGGACTCCAGGCTAATGACTCTCCGAGTTTGACTGTCAGAAACTTTGCACAGAAAGACAGAGGTAAATACGTATACTGACTACAACAAATTTTTATATTTTTTTACATTGCATGTATATATGTTTTTTCACATCATTGTCAATCCATTTCTCACTCTGTCTCTATTATTATCCCGAAAATAGTCTTAAAAACATCAAAAACAGTAACATATATACATACAAACAATAACATATTTGTCCTTCTTTGGAACACCTCCTAGATGCTTACAACAGTAACATAATATTCAGTTTTCTAAAGATATATATGTTAATAATGCTTTCTAAAGAAACTGAATAATCAGTAATAGAAATCAATAAAAATTGTACCGAAATGTATTATTATTATTATTATTATTATTATTGTTAATGTTGTTGTTGTTTTTTGTTTTTGTTTTTTGTTTTTGTTACTAATTAATAGTTTTAGTTGAATTAACAATACATAAAAGTTAACAGATGGTATTAAAAATGGTTTATAGTTCATATTAATAATAGTTTATATATCAATATAACCTTGCGTTATATATTTACTCTCTCTCTCTTTCTCTCTCTCTCTCTCTCTCTCTCTCTCTCTCTCTCTCTCTCTCTCTCTCTCTCTCTCTCTCTCTCTCTCTCTCTCTTATTTTTTTTTAGTAAGTGTAACGATTGAAATCTAATATGAAAGAACAAATAAATAATTATAACTATTTGTACATGATATTAAAAACAGCTTGACTATATTAACAATATTTTAATTGTTACCACTACTTGTCACGAATTAGAGTTATTAATATCATTAGTTTATATTAATAGTTTATGATATTAATATTAGCCTACAGTGTATACTAATGTGGCCAGATGCGTAAAGCGCCCTCACTCAAAAACTACACAAGTTCGATTTCGATTACATCTTTATTTTCTCCGCCTATTTCCACAACACGATAGACAACTATAGTATAACATTATAGACAGTAATATCGTAGTTATGTTGCAGAGAACTGGCCCAAGAGAGAAAAAGAGGCCAACAAAGATAAAGAGAGACAAACACAGAGACAGAGAGATAAAGACAGTAGAGATATATAAAGAGAGACAGAGAAAGAGAGGCAGAAAGAGTCAGAGAGAGAAAGAGTCAAAGAGACTAACACAGAGAGAGAGAGAGAGAGAGAGAGAGAGAGAGAGAGAGAGAGAGAGAGAGAGAGAGAGAGAGAGAGAGAGAGAGAGAGAGAGAGAGAGAGAGAGAGAATTTTAAATGAACTAGATACCTTAAGAAATACAGGTCGAAGAGTTATCCCCCTGTATTTTTATGATAAAATTTAGTCACATTTTGTTATGTGCTGACAATTACTGAGAGAGACGATGAGAGAGATGTATTTCTGTATGTTTTGGTTTTGTATGTTTAAATTGTAATTACCATTGCCATCATATTATAATTATTTCTTTCTTTATTCATTTACAGCCTTATAAAGCTGCTATCGATTTATTTATTTATTTAATTATTTATTTATTTATTTATTCTTTCATTTTTTCATTAGCTTTTAGCGAAATGAACGGAGGTGACTATTACGTTTTTCCCTGCAGTATGGGTCAGAAAAAAGAAGTTGAAGAATCTATTCTCCAGGACGAGTGGTTAGAATCCCAAAACTGTACAAGCGACAGTTTCACCATTCTTCTGTCTTCTGGCTTGGACGGAATGTCGTCTGCCTTTTATTCAGGTTTCGAGCTTCAGTGAAGCTTTTTTTTAGATTTAATTATTTATTTATTTGGTTAACGGAACATTTTTGTCATAGGAAGTAACTGTAACGGAGCATTTGCTATTGTTTTTCTTTTTCAAATAAGACATAAAAAATAACCAGCAAGAATGTATTCTCCAGGACGAAAAAAAAAAAGAAGAAAAAACAAAAAAAAAAAAAAAGCGACAGTTGCAAACATTTTTAGTGCAAAGTCATTTATTTATTTATTTATTTATTCATTTTGAAACATGCATTGTCATGCAAAACATTATTGCAGAACTAAGGTTTTTATGCTAAACTTTATTTACTTTACTTTTTATTTCTTTTGAAACATCCAAGCTTACCAATTATATATATATTTATTTATTTAGTAATAGTAACAGTAGTTATAGTATTTTCTTATTCCATTTTTGTCATATTGTTTTTGATGCATTTACGTGTTGTTTAATTTTTTTTTTTTTTTTTTTTTTTTTTTCTTACCCATTTATTTATAAATCATTTTCTTGGTCAAAATTCCATGACAGATTTTGATTTAAATCTTCGATTGTTATTTCAACTATTACTCGAAATATTTAATAGTTTGAAACGAATGGGAATTAAATGTAAAATATTATTATCTTGACAGAAATCTAGATTATTTAATATTTAAGTTTTAAACGATAAGAATAATGAGTCGATAACGACGGAACTGGAGTATTTTATAATTATTTGCTTACTTAGTTACTACTACTACTACCACCACCACCACCACTACTACTGCTACTGCTAACAATAATACCTCTTATACCGCTACTATTATTACTAATACTATTATTATCATTATTGCTTTTAATATTATTATTGTTGTCATTGTTGTTTTTGTTATTATTATAGTATTGTTATTATCGTTATTACTATGATTATTACACTGGTAGAATAGTGATTTTAGCAAAGTAGTAGAAGAAGAAATATAAGAAATAGTTTTAATAATTAATCTTTTTATTCTATTTGTTTATTTTTATTTAATTTTCATTATTATTTATTTATTCATTTATTTATTTTTATTAATCATTTGTTCATTCATTATTTATTTACAAAGGATGATCGTTATGTATGTAGAAAAATCAACATGTCAGTTTAATTTCTGTTTTGAAGTGCAGTTTAACAGTAAATAAAATATAACTCCTCTTCTGTGGTGTTATTGTCAATTTAATGCAGTTTTCAGTTCATATTTCTATCATTGTCAGTAAAAAATAAATCTATCACTGATAAAGAATTTACTTACAATAAAGATTAAACAATCAGTGAGGAATGGAAACACAGAGATATCTTAGACGCTTTCGCCAAACAATGGAACATTATCATGATAATGATGGTGATGATGATGATGATGAAGATGATGGTGGTGATTATGATGATGATGATTATGACGATGATGATATTGATGACGTCTACGAGGACGATGATGATGATGACGAAAACCACAGTGATGATGATAATTATCTTGACGATGATTATGATGATTTTGACACCCAATAGATTTTTAAATTAGTAAAATAAAGATAATGCTTATGGGGAAAGGCACACATGAAAAGAAAATGTGCAAACTCATACTAGAACTTCTAGAATCATGTGTCACACGAAACTATTCAAATAAATTCACACACACACACACACAGACACACACACACACACACACACACACAAACACACACAGACACACACACATATATACAGGTTAAGGATACAAATCGTAAAACGATTCTGAATTTCTAGAAATAAAGTTTTGTACCTGATTTTCAGTTATAACATAATAACAGTGGTCATGTTGAACATCCAGAATCTCGACAATAAATATGTTTTAAAAATAAATATATATTATTAAAATCTGTTTTACACATCAGTTTTACTCGTAATCTGACAGACCAACACAAATGTAAACACCACTCAAACGTACACATATTTAAAGAAACACACTCACACATCTAAATATACATAAAATAATATATATTTGAAACCTAATTTTTAAAGCTATCCCCTCGCAAACAAACCGTTCAAAAAATACAGTCTATTAGAGCCGAACCTGCAATTAACGATCCAGGAAGTGCTAAAGTTTTAAAATTATGATATTATTGCACCATATAATTTTAATTTTATAATACATTTTATTGTAATGTGAAATATTTAATTAAAAAATTAAACAGTTATGATCACTCAACGATCACATGATATGCATCAAACAACATAAGTCAGAAGCCTGTCCTAAATAATCGCAGTTAAATATAGAAGTTAGCCAATACGTAATTTCCTATCGAGCATTTTTACCTTGACAGTAAGTTTGTTTTCTCTCTGCCTTTACACTGTATTAATGGCTAAATATTGTAATGAATGAAATAATTACAGATAGAATACAAAGAAAGTTCATTCGAATTCTGAATTTCGAACTACATGAAGGAATAATGATATTGTTCAATCTATATTTTGGTATTTAATGGCGATTCATTTTGCGCGGGAAAACAGTTACAATGAAAAAAGTTAAGGCCTTCCGGGTATTTAATAATAACCCAGGGCCGTCATGAAATTACTCGTGAAAATTACAGATTCTAAAATGCAAATCTTAGCTTCATTACCTACTCACGTCATTCTGCGATATATTTCTATGTTCAGTCGATCCATGACTGGCTAGGTCAAAATTCTGACAGCGTTGGTTTTAAACACAGTTCTAAATGTATTGTTATGTCTGCGCCAGTTTAATAACGTACTTAATTTACTGTTGATGCATTTTCCTTCACGAACATATATGAATGTATGTGTGTTTATGTATATGTGTGTATAAAACACAAACACACATTCATATATATGAATGTGTGTGTGTGTGGATTAGATACTTAATTTAATTTTTCAATTTTTTTTTTTTTTTAATTTTTTTTATTGTTTCTTTTTTTTTCTTCAGAATTTTGAGGAAAAAATGGTAATGGCTGATAAATTACGTCGTAAATTTAAATACTGTTGTTACATTATCCATAAGGAATCAGTTGAAGAAGATGAAGACAAAGCTTTATTTATATCAGACACTTTAGAACAGCTTGGCTATCGTTTTAACTATGTTGTATCTCGCGATGCCTGTCCAGGTCAGTCTTTCTTTGACGAACATTTCGAAACTTTTGATAGTTCCTTTTTTGTCCTGATCGTTCTGACCCAGGAGTTTTTACGAAGTTCTTGGGAACATTACTGTCAGAATTCAGTCTTCAAGTTGTTGTTGGAAGAGCAGCAGGCTTATCGTCTTATTCCTATCGCCTTTGGATTAACACAGGAAGAAATACCCAGGGAGCTGAACTTGAGAAGAGTCCTTTTTCTACCTATAAATCACTGGAGAGAAAGGAGAGAAGACTGGACTGGTAGGCTGGATCGTGCCTTGAAGTCAGGAATAGAAAAGTACACGAGGGGACGCCAGGCTAACAACCTTCTGGGGTTTACTGCACAGGCAGAGGGAGGTAAACACTTATATGGACTGCAACAATTTTCTATAATCTTTTTTATTTTATTCACACACACATATATATATACACTTCGCATCTCTATCAGTCCATTCCTAGCTCTGTCTCTATTATTAACTCGAAAATACCCAAGTACTGTAATAATTAACTATGTCTGTCATATGTCTTTTCGTGTATCATGTATGTGCATGAATTTGTTTGTTTGCGCTGGAAACTCGTTTGGGTTTGGGCTGCAAACTCGTTTGCTGTTTTCTCTGGAAGGAGATCTGCTGAGTGACACCGCTATATGATATTCACAGGACGTCGTGTTGCTGCTGCAGTTTTGGGATTCTAACCAATCATTCTGGAAAAGAGATTCATCGGCTTCTTTCTCCTGTGCCATATTGAAGCTCATAACCTCACTGACACCTCCATTCATTTCACTAAAAGCTAAAGAATGAATGAATGAATAAATGAATAAATAAATAAATAAATCGAGAGATGCTCATCTCTCTCTCTCTCTCTCTCTCTCTCTCTCTCTCTCTCTCTCTCTCTCTCTCTCTCTCTCTCTCTCTCTCTCTCTCTCTCTCTCTCTCTCTCATACAGACTCACATATATATATGATATAGCGGTGTCGCTCACCAGATCTCCTTCCACAGAAAACAGCAAACGAGTTTCCAGCCCAAACCCAAGTAATGTAATAATTAACTATGTCATATGTCTTTTTGTGTATCATGTATGTGCATGACTTTGTTTGTTTGGGCTGGAAACTCTATGGTGTGTATATGTGATCTGAGTAAGTATGTATGAGAGAGAGAGAGAGTGAGAGAGAGAGAGAGAGAGAGAGAGAGAGAGAGAGAGAGAGAGAGAGAGAGAGAGAGAGAGAGAGAGAGAGAGAGAGAGAGAGAGAGAGAGAGAGAGATACTTTTAATATAAACATTAGACTCGACACTACTTTATCAAAGGCCATTTGTATAAAGAGTTTCAGCGGTTAGAGAATATGTTTGCTTATATATTCTGTTAATATATTAACTTACTAACTATGGATGAAACATGAAAAACGAAGAGGGTTATAATTTTACAAAATGTATAATATATATTATTATCATCATCACCATTATCGTCGTAATCATAATTAACATCATCATCATCATCATTATTATAACATCTAAATCTGATTTGGAGTGTAATGTAATTTCCATAGAAATCTCATAAAACTGTTCATGTGAGTCTGTGTATTTGTGTATAGAATAATACATTTTTTTTGCATATCTATGTATACACATCCACATACATCTAAATATATAGTCACCTACATTTTTGTGCTGACACATACGAACATACTTACATATATACGTTCGTACATGCATACATATATACATACATACACATTACATCAAGGAAAAACTAAACTTACATAAATTATATGAAGTAAGAACACACTGAAAAAACAACATATGTATATATATAAATTCTGATATAATATTTTCACTTTATTATTATTAATTTGTTGTTTTTTTCAGCCTCAAGAACAGAAGAGCCGGCCTCCGGTCATTATCTTCTCCTGTTTTACCGGATGTTGTGTCACTTTCTTAGCAGACCAGAATATCCTTTCCACATCTGAATGGTCATTGTCAAAACGTTTTTCTGTCATTAGTTTTTTTTTAAATGTAGATTATCAGATTTGAGAAAATACCCGGATTCTTAAGTTCAGCGAATATGTCGATGGGGAAATATGTATAATTCTTGATCACTTTGTCTGTGATAGCATAAAGTCTACTTGTGTATTCTGTTCATTAGATACTGTATGTATCAGTATAGTAATTATACTGTCTCTGTGTGTGCATGTGTGTGTGTATGTGTGTGTCTCTGTGTGTGTATATATCTATACACACATATGGATACATATACATAGAGACAGTATATATATACTCGGAATTTTGTGTTATGTATACGTAGCAAATTAAAATATTTTCTTTTCTTTTCGTGGTTTTTTTTTTCTCTCGTTTTTTCTTTCTTCTTTTGTATTTATTTACTTATTTTTATTTGTTTCTTTGTTTTTGTTCACATCCTATAAGTACTTTCTCTATGAAAACTCGTTTGTACATAATATATACACGGTTTTGACCAATTCTAACATACGTGCCATATATAAACGGATTACTGAAGTATAACTGGACTTCCACTTCTAATATGTATATTAATATAGATACAAGGAAGCTTTGAATGCGGTGTGTACTGTACATAAACGTATATAAGTATATTAATGTTTCATAAACTGATATACGGTAATGTAATATTTTGTTAAATGAATTATGCTTACATATATAGAAGCATATATATATATATATACACACACACACACACACACATACATATATGTATGAGAGAGAGAGAGAGAGAGAGAGAGAGAGAGAGAGAGAGAGAGAGAGAGAGAGAGAGAGAGAGAGAGAGAGAGAGAGAGAGAGAGAGATGAGAGATGAGCATACAAGTACATCCATTCGTGCATACAAAATATACACACACACACATATATAGTATGGTATATATGGCTGTTATGTAAATAATATGTTTTCAGATAAACGCTGTGTATATTATTATCTATAACAAATATAAGTATGACATGTTTGTTCTTGCCTAGTTAATGTTAAAACGTCTACGTCACTTCTAGGCGATACTGTATTTATTATCTGAACCATGACAAGATTTGTGTTGACTTTATTTCAGGTCATCATGACACGAGGTACATATCCATTACTTAAAACTGATCAAATACGATATTATTGTTTAACTTAGTTCTTGTTATATATATATATATATATATATATTTCTTCCTTTTTTTCTTTTCTTTTTTTTTTTTGTCGTGGAGGTATGTTTTTATTTTAAATTTTAATATTTTATTTTTTAAATTATTTATTTATTTATTTAAAAAATGTGTACATTTTTTTTTTTTTTTTTTTTTTTTTTTTTTTTAAATTTATAAGGAATTTTATAGATTCATTTATGTGGGAGTTTTATTTTTTAAATTTATTATTATTATTTTATTTAATTAATTTTTTACTGATTCCCTTTTATTTATTCATTTGTTATTTACTTATTTTTTATTCCGTTATTTATTGGGAACTGTAATGAAAAGGGGAGAGTGCAAACACAACTTTCAAAACGATAGTTATATCGTTATTACCAAAACGAAACAAACGAAAAAAGACCAAAAATATATGCGCTGTATACTCTTCTTTCTATATCCCATCCCTAGATCTGGATATGTTACCTCCAAAACGTTATTTGGACTCTGCTCATAATATTTTAGATATTAAGGATAAGAAAGAAGATACTAACAGGACGGTAAACATTACTATTGTTTTAAACTAATGTTAGATTGTATTAGCAATAATAATACCATTATTGTTATCATTACTGTTGTTAATATTATTGTTCTTGTCATTGTTGTTTTTGTTATTATATTTTATTATTATTATTATTACTATTATTATTATTAATATTATTTCAGATATTGGTAGAAGTAATAGTGATAGTAGCATAGTATTAATAGCAGAAGAAATATAATAAAAAAATTAATCTTTTTATTTTATTTATTTATTTTATTCATTCTTTCTTTCATTCATTACAAAGGATTATTGTTATGTATGTAGAAAAATCAACATGTCAGTTAAATTTCTGTTTTGAAGTGCAGTTTTAACTGTGAAGATGTAAATAAAATATAACTCCTCTTCTGTAGTGTTATTGTCAGTTTAATATATATATATTTCTTCTTTTTTTTGTCGGGGAGGTATGTTTTTATTTTAAATTTTAATATTTTATTTTTTTAAATTATTTATTTATTTATTTAAAAAATGTGTACATTTTTTTTTTTTTTTATTTATAAGGAATTTTATAGATGCATTTATGTGGGGATTTTATTTTTTAAATTTATTATTATTATTTTATTTAATTAATTTTTTACTGATTCCCTTTTATTTATTCATTTGTTATTTACTTATTTTTTATTCTGTTATTTATTCCGAACTGTAATGAAAAGGGGTGATTTCGTCCAGCAGCAGTTATGTCATACATCCGGTATTGGCTACTGTTTTTCGACAAGCAGCAAAAGATAGTTTGCATATACACCTTCTCATAGACCGGAAACAAAGATAACAGTCACAAAAGAGAAAAACACAATAAAAAAAAAAAAAAAAAACGTGAAAACATGACTCAGCTTATGAAATCCTGTGTGTCATTTCTGTGTCTTTGCCAATCGACCAACAACGATTACTGAAACAGTAAAACGTAATTTTTAAAGCTATCCCCTCGCAAACAAACCGTTCAAAAAATACAGTCTATTAGAGCCGAACCTGCAATTAACGATCCAGGAAGTGCTAAAGTTTTAAAATTATAATATTATTGCACCATATAATTTTAATTTTATAATACATTTTATTGTAATGTGAAATATTTAATTAAAAAATTAAACAGTTATGATCACTCAACGATCACATGATATGCATCAAACAACGTAAGTCAGAAGCGACGCCTGACCTAAATAATCGCAGTTAAATATAGAAGTTAGCCAATACGTAATTTCCTATCGAGCCTTTTCACCTTGACAATACAGTAAGTTTGTTTTCTCTCTGCCTTTACACTGTATTAATGGTTAAATATTGTAATTAATGAAATAATTACAGATAGAATACAAAGAAAGTTCATTCGAATTCTGAATTTCGAACTACATGAAGGAATAATGATATTGTTCAATCTATATTTTGGTATTTAATGGCGATTCATTTTGCGCGGGAAAACAGTTACAATGAAAAAAGTTAAGGCCTTCCGGGTATTTAATAATAACCCAGGGCCGTCATGAAATTACTCGTGAAAATTACAGATTCTAAAATGCATATCTTAGCTTCATTACCTACACACGTCATTCTGCGATATATTTCTATGTTCAGTCGATCCATGACTGGCTAGGTCAAAATTCTGACAGCGTTGGTTTTAAACACAGTTCTAAATGTATTGTTATGGCTGCGCCAGTTTAATAACGTACTTAATTTACTGTTGATACATTACCCTTCACGTATAAAAGATGTGTGTGTATAAAACACAAACATACATATATATGAATGTGTGTGTGTGTGTGGATTAGATACTTAATATAAATTTTTTTTTTTTTTTTTTTTTTTTTTTTTTTTTTTTTAAATTTTTTTTTTTTTTTTTTTTTCAGAATTTTGACGAAAAAATCGTAATGGCTGATCTAGTACCTTGTAAATTTAAATACTGTTGTTACTTTATCAACAATGAATCAGTTGGAGAAGATGATCAGAAAGCTTTATTTATGTCAAAGAATTTAGAACGGCTTGGCTATCGTCCTAACTACGTTGCATCTCGCGATGCCTGTCCAGGTCACTCTTACTTTGACGAACATTTCGAAACTTTAGCCAGTTCCTTGTTTGTCCTGATCATTCTGACCCAGGAGTTTTTACAAAGTACTTGGGAAATTTACTGTCAGAATTCAGCCTTCTTTGAGCTGTTGAATGACCAGCAGGGTTATCGTCTTATTCCTATCGCCTTTGGATTAAGAAAAGATGAAATACCCAAGGAGCTGAACGTGAAAAGAGTCCTTTTTCTGCCTACAAGTGACTGGAGAGAGATGAAAGAAGACTGGACTGGTAAGCTGGATCGTGCCTTGAAGTCAGGAATAGAAAAGTACAGGATGGGACTCCAGGCTGATGACTGTTTGAGTTTGACTGTCAGCAACACTGCAAAGAAAGAGGGAGGTAAACACGTATAATACCTACACACACACACACACATATATATATACTTCGCATCAGTCCATTCCTCACTCTGTCTCTATTATCTCGAAAATAATTTTGTTTTAAAAAAAAAAAATATATATATATATATATATATACAAACAATAGCATACTGTCCTTCATCGGAATATCTCCTAGATTCTTACATACAGCAAAAAAAAATATATATATATATATATATTTTTAAAGATATATATGTTGATAACGCTTTCTTTGGACATTAGAAAAGAAATCAATATAAATTAGATGTTTTGGTGTTTTTTTTATTATTGGGGTTTATTTCTTCTGATTAATAACATTGCTGATATTGATAATAATTTACAGCTGGTATTAATAAATGTTTACAATTATTATTAAAAATAGTTCATTTACCAATATAAATTTTCTATTATTATTATTATTATTATTATTATTATTATTATTATTATTATTATTATTATCTCTTATGTTTGTTGTTGTTGTTTTTTTTGTGTGTGTGTTGTTGTTTTTTTTAGCTTGACACTATTAAGGCATCACAGTTAACATTAACAATAATGTAATTGTTACCACTACTTTTCAAGAATTAGATTTGATATTAATAATAGCTTAGGTTCATATTATTAGGTTACAGGTGATTTTAATAATAGTTCCTAGTTTATATTTGACGATATTAAGAGAGAGAGAGAGAGAGAGAGAGAGAGAGAGAGAGAGAGAGAGAGAGAGAGAGAGAGAGAGAGAGAGAGAGAGAGAGAGAGAGAGATGAGCATCTCTCTATTTGTTTATTTATTTATTCATTCATTCATTCATTAGCTTTTAGTGAAATGAAGGGAGGTGACAGTGAGGTTATGAACGTCAATATGGCACAGAAAAAAAAGAGAATTTGTTTTCCCAGAACGAAGGGATGAATACCAAAACTACAGCTTCATCGAGAGGTCCTATAGCTATTACAGAGAGAAGTCATTCACCATATCTCCTTCCACGGAAAACACCAAACGAGTTTCCAGCCCAAACCCAGGTACTGTTATAATAAACTGTGTCTGTCATATGTCTTTTTGTGTATCATGTATGTGCATGAATTTGTTTGTTTGCGTGATATACATACCCACATACAAACATAGATATACATACGTAGATACATACATACATACATAGAGAGAGGTAATACATACACAAGTAGATAGAGAGAGATATTTTCTCGCATGTCATAAATAAGCTTTCTACATACAAATCCATTTATTATTTTTAACAGAAATTATATCATTAATATCCGTGTATGTATGTGTGTGCACGTTTGGTGTCTGTGTGTGGTGTTTGTGTTGCGTGTATATATACACATACATAGACGCAAACACTTAAAACATAAACGGTGCTATTTCAAGTTATACACTATTTGCTTAAATGTAAAAGTATTTAACAACCCTTCCTCACAAAGAAAACATTATCACTACAGAACATCAACACACAAAATCAACACAGAACTATCAACAGTGAGTATCAAGGCTTCCTTGCAGGCTTCCATGTAGAGCGTAACAATTGAACGAACGTTTCTGACGCAAACACAACCCCTGGTATATTTTGCACAAAGCAGATTTGTACAGGGTGAGAACTCAGACTGCAAATCACACAAATTTTGTTCTATTTCAGTGGCGTTTTCTGAACTCAATATAAGCGGCAGCAGTGGAAGTCCGGCTGAGTTGGAATCTTTCAGCAGTGTCCGAGTTCTGTTGTCTTCTGGCTGGAACAAAATGTCGTCTGTCTTTTCCAGTATATCGCTTCCATCTAGTTAGTTATATGTTTATATTCATTTTACGTGTTTATTAATATTTCTTATTGTTTCGTTTTGTTTGGTTTTATTTGGTTGGTTTCTTGGAGGGTTTTTTTTTTTTTTTTTTTGTTCTTTTTGGAATTTTTTTTTTTTTTAATTATTATTATTATTATCATTATTATTATTAAGGTCGTTTTATTTGATTTATTTGATTACTTATTTTTGTTTGTGTATGTGTATGTGTGTGTGTTTTATTTTGTTTTTCTATGTTTTCTGTCTCTTATAGTGTTGTTTTGTTTTCTTTGATTTGTTATTGTCGTTGCTATTGTTGCCCTATCTTTCTCTCTCGCTCGCTCGCTTTTTCGCTGTCTTGTGTTTGTGTTTGATAAAGAAAAAAGTAGAAAATGGATGAGAAACAAATTTTTAATTAGGACCAATGGAAGAAAGCGTAATTAGTATTATAATTAAGAACTATACACGATAATGCAATGGGAAAACTGTTCAGATATTCAAAGGACTAAAGCTCGTGCGATGATGTTAACTATTTCTATGTGGAACCTGCATCTATCAGCTATAAGACCTTTAATTAATTAATTAATTAATTTATTTATTTATTTATTTATTTATTTATTTATTATTATTATTATTATTATTATTATTATTATTATTATTATTATTATTTGCTTGTCGGTTTGTTTATTTGCTTGCTTTTTATTATTTTTCCAGGTAACCTTAGTTTCGGGGAACATTCATTCAGAATGGCATGTCACCTTCTATCCAAACCTGATCAGCCATACTTTTAACTAAATTTATGTCAGTGAGAGCGTAAATAGTGATTGTCTCCCTTCCTCTTCTAATTTTGATAACTGTGATGGAAGTCATTTCATCTTGAAGGCAGTATTATCCTATAGGCAAAGTTAGCACATTGTAGCAGCCTCAGAAGAATAATTAGTTTTCTAGCAACGGATCTGAGGACGTCATCAAAGACTTTGACTTGAGAAACGGACGAATTAAACCTTTTAAGTACACATATAAAAACAAGAAGCTTTGTATAAAAAAAAAATGTTAATAAAAATTAGTTTGATTGTATATATATATATATATATCATATTACTTATATCAAATAACAAATAACAAATGTACTTTACTGTATTTAAAACTGTTCTAGTAAGTGTACAAATTTACTGTACTGTATTTAAAACTGTTCTAGTAAGTGTACAAATACTGTACTGTATTTAAAAATGTTCTAATAAGTGTACAAATACTGTATTGTATTTAAAACTGTTCTAGTAAGTGTACAAATGTACTGTACTGCATTTAAAATTATTCCAGTAAGTATACAATTGTACTGTACTGTATTTAAAACTGTTGTAGTTATTGTACAAATATACTGTACTGTATTTAAAACTGTCCTAGTAAGTGTACAGATGTATAGTACTGTATTTAAAACTGTACTAGTAAGTGTACAAATGTATTGTACTGTATTAAAATTGTTCTAATAAGTATACAAATACTGTACTGTATTTAAAATTGTTCTAGTAAGTGTACAAATTTACTGAACTGTATTTAAAACTGTTCTAGTAAGTGTACAAATGTACTGAACTGTATCTAAAACTGTTCTAGTAAATGTACAAATTTACTGAATTCTGTGTACGTGTGTGTTATTATTACAGAGAAGAAAGCAGTGCATGATTTTGGAGAGATGGTTTGTTTTGGGCGCAGTGTCAGTGGAAGACATCTCTCTCTCTCTCTCTCTCTCTCTCTCTCTCTCTCTCTCTCTCTCTCTCTCTCTCTCTCTCGAATTAGAGTTATTAATATCATTAGTTTATATTAATATTAGCCTACAGTGTATACTAATGTGGCCAGGTGCGTAAAGCGCCCTCACTCAAAAACTACACAAGTTCGATTTCGATTACATCTTTATTTTCTTCGCCTATTTCCACAACACGATAGACAACTATAGTATAACATTATAGACAGTAATATCGTAGTTATGTTGCAGAGAACTGGCCCGAGAGAGAAAGAGAGGCAAACAAAGATAAAGAGAGACACACACAGAGACAGAGAGATAAAGACAGTAGAGATATATAGAGAGAGACAGAGAAAGAGAGGCAGAAAGAGTCAGAGAGTAAAGAATTATGCTTATCACCACCCAAAGCTGGATTGCATACACTGTAACTGTAGTACAGAACAGTATTTCAAATCAAACAAGGTGGAAAATGATCGGGCCTTTGAAGAGTTATCCCCCTGTATTTTTATGATAAAATTTAGTCAAATTTTGTGATTTGCTGACAGTTACTTGATTTATTTATTTAACTGAAGAAAAAACAACAACTGTTGGATAAAAATTGAGACGTTAATGTGATGTATCAGAGAGAGAGAGAGAGAGAGAGAGAGAGAGAGAGAGAGAGAGAGAGAGAGAGAGAGAGAGAGAGAGAGAGATGTATTTTTGTATGTTTTGTTTTGTATTTTTAAATTGTAATTACCATTGTCATCTTATTATAATTATTTCTTTCTTTATTCATTTACAGCCTTATAAAGCTGCTATCGATTTATTTATTTATTTAATTATTTATTTATTTATTTATTCTTTCATTTTTTCATTAGCTTTCAGCGAAATGAACGGAGGTGACTATTACGTTTTTCCCTGCAGTATGGCTCAGAAAAAAGAAGTTGAAGAATCTGTTCTCCAGGACGAGTGGTTAGAATCCCAAAACTGTACAAGCGACAGTTTCACCATTCTTCTGTCTTCTGGCTTGGACGGAATGTCGTCTGCTTTTTATTCAGGTTTCGAGCTTCAGTGAAGCTTTTAGAACTTACGTCAAAAAGTTACCGGTTGGTTAACGGAACAAGTTGTCATAGGAAGTAACTGTAACCGAGCATTTGCTATTGTTTTTCTTTTTCAAATAAGACATAAATGTGTAATAACCAGCAAGTGTAACTACCCCGAATTAAAAAAAAAAGAAGAAAAATACAAAAAAAAAAAAAAGTGAAACGCCTGCAAACTTTTTAGTGCAAAGTCATTTATTTATTTATTTATTTATTCATTTTGAAACATGCATTGTCATGCAAAACATTATTGCAGAACTAAGGTTTTTATGCTAAACTTTATTTACTTTACTTTTTATTTCTTTTGAAACATCCAAGCTTACCAATTATATATATATTTATTTATTTAGTAATAGTAACAGTAGTTATAGTATTTTCTTATTCCATTTTTGTCATATTGTTTTTGACACATTTACGTGTTGTTTTTTTTTTTTTTTTTTTTTTTCTTACCCATTTATTTATAAATCATTTTCTTGGTCAAAATTCCATGACAGATTTTGATTTAAATCTTCGATTGTTATTTCAAATATTACTCGAAATATTTAATAGTTTGAAGCGAATGGGAATTAAATGTAAAATATTATTATCTTGACAGAAATCTAGATTATTTAATATTTAAGTTTTAAACGATAAGAATAATGAGTCGATAACGACGGAACTGGAGTATTTTATAATTACTTGCTTACTTAGTTACTACTACTACTACCACCACCACCACCACTACTACTGCTACTGCTAACAATAATACCTCTTATACCGCTACTATTATTACTAATACTATTATTATCATTATTGCTCTTAATATTATTATTGTTGTCATTGTTGTTTTTGTTATTATTATAGTATTGTTATTATCGTTATTACTATGATTATTACACTGGTAGAATAGTGATTTTAGCAAAGTTGTAGAAGAAGAAATATAAGAAATAGTTTTAATAATTAATCTTTTTATTCTATTTGTTTATTTTTATTTAATTTTCATTATTATTTATTTATTCATTTATTTATTTTTATTAATCGTTCGTTCATTCATTATTTATTTACAAAGGATGATCGTTATGTATGTAGAAAAATCAACATGTCAGTTTAATTTCTGTTTTGAAGTGCAGTTTAACAGTAAATAAAATATAACTCCTCTTCTGTAGTGTTATTGTCAATTTAATGCAGTTTTCAGTTCATATTTCTATCATTGTCAGTAAAAAATAAATCTATCACTGATAAAGAATTTACTTACAATAAAGATTAAACAATCAGTGAGGAATGGAAACACAGAGATATCTTAGACGCTTTCGCCAAACAATGGAACATTATCATGATAATGATGGTGATGATGATGATGATGAAGATGATGGTGGTGATTATGATGATGATGATTATGACGATGATGATATTGATGACGTCTACGAGGACGATGATGATGATGACGAAAACCACAGTGATGATGATAATTATCTTGACGATGATTATGATGATTTTGACACCCAATAGATTTTTAAATTAGTAAAATAAAGATAATGCTTATGGGGAAAGGCACACATGAAAAGAAAATGTGCAAACTCATACTAGAACTTCTAGAATCATGTGTCACACGAAACTATTCAAATAAATTCACACACACACACACACAGACACACACACACACACGCACACAAACACACACAGACACACACACATATATACAGGTTAAGGATACAAATCGTAAAACGATTCTGAATTTCTAGAAATAAATTTTTGTACCTGATTTTCAGTTATAACATAATAACAGTGGTCATGTTGAACATTCAGAATCTCGACAATAAATATGTTTTAAAAATAAATATATATTATTAAAATCTGTTTAACACATCAGTTTTACTCGTAATCTGACAGACCAACACAAATGTAAACACCACTCAAACGTACACATATTTAAAGAAACACACTCACACATCTAAATATACATAAAATAATATATATTTGAAACCTAATTTTTAAAGCTATCCCCTCGCAAACAAACCGTTCAAAAAATACAGTCTGTTAGAGCCGAACCTGCAATTAACGATCCAGGAAGTGCTAAAGTTTTAAAATTATAATATTATTGCACCATATAATTTTAATTTTATAATACATTTTATTGTAATGTGAAATATTTAATTAAAAAATTAAACAGTTATGATCACTCAACGATCACATGATATGCATCAAACAACGTAAGTCAGAAGCCTGTCCTAAATAATCGCAGTTAAATATAGAAGTTAGCCAATACGTAATTTCCTATCGAGCATTTTTACCTTGACGATGCAGTAAGTTTGTTTTCTCTCTGCCTTTACACTGTATTAATGGCTAAATATTGTAATGAATGAAATAATTAAGGATAGAATACAAAGAAAGTTCATTCGAATTCTGAATTTCGAACTACATGAAGGAATAATGATATTGTTCAATCTATATTTTGGTATTTAATGGCGATTCATTTTGCGCGGGAAAACAGTTACAATGAAAAAAGTTAAGGCCTTCCGGGTATTTAATAATAACCCAGGGCCGTCATGAAATTACTCGTGAAAATTACAGATTCTAAAATGCAAATCTTAGCTTCATTACCTACTCACGTCATTCTGCGATATATTTCTATGTTCAGTCGATCCATGACTGGCTAGGTCAAAATTCTGACAGCGTTGGTTTTAAACACAGTTCTAAATGTATTGTTATGTCTGCGCCAGTTTAATAACGTACTTAATTTACTGTTGATGCATTTTCCTTCACGAACATATATGAATGTATGTGTGTTTATGTATATGTGTGTATAAAACACAAACACACATTCATATATGTGAATGTGTGTGTGTGTGGATTAGATACTTAATTTAATTTTTCAATTTTTTTTTTTTTTTAATTTTTTTATTGTTTCTTTTTTTTCTTCAGAATTTTGAGGAAAAAATGGTAATGGCTGATGAATTACCTCCTGAATTACCTCCTGAATTTAAATACTATTGTTACATTATCCATAAGGAATCAGTTGAAGAAGATGAAGACAAAGCTTTATTTATATCAGACACTTTAGAACAGCTTGGCTATCGTCCTAACTATGTTGTATCTCGCGATGCCTGTCCAGGTCAGTCTTTCTTTGACGAACATTTCGAAACTTTTGATAGTTCCTTTTTTGTCCTGATCGTTCTGACCCAGGAGTTTTTACGAAGTTCTTGGGAACATTACTGTCAGAATTCAGTCTTCAAGTTGTTGTTGGAAGAGCAGCAGGCTTATCGTCTTATTCCTATCGCCTTTGGATTAACACAGGATGAAATACCCAGGGAGCTGAACTTGAGAAGAGTCCTTTTTCTACCTATAAATCACTGGAGAGAAAGGAGAGAAGACTGGACTGGTAGGCTGGATCGTGCCTTGAAGTCAGGAATAGAAAAGTACAGGATGCGACTCCAGGCTGATGACTGTCTGAGTTTGACTGACAGCAACACTGCAAAGAAAGAGGGAGGTAAACACGTATAATACCTACACACACACACACACACACACATATATATACTTCGCATCAGTCCATTCCTCACTCTGTCTCTATTATCTCGAAAATAATTTTGTTTTAAAAAAAAAAAAAATATATATATATACAAACAATAGCATACTGTCCTTCATCGGAATATCTCCTAGATTCTTACATACAAAAAAAAAAATATATATATATATATTTTTAAAGATATATGTTGATAACGCTTTCTTTGGACATTAGAAAAGAAATCAATATAAATTTGATGTTTTGGGGTTTTTTTTATTATTGGAGTTTATTTCTTCTGATTAATAACATTGCTGATATTGATAATAATTTACAGCTGGTATTAATAAATGTTTACAATTATTATTAAAAATAGTTCATTTACCAATATAAAGTTTCTATTATTATTATTATTATTATTATTATTATTATTATTATCTCTTATGTTTGTTGTTGTTGTTTTTTTTAGCTTGACACTATTAAGGCATCACAGTTAACATTAACAATAATGTAATTGTTACCACTACTTTTCAAGAATTAGATTTGATATTAATAATAGCTTAGGTTCATATCATTAGGTTACAGGTGATTTTAACAATAGTTCCTAGTTTATATTTGACGATATTAATGAGAGAGAGAGAGAGAGAGAGGGAGGGAGGGAGAGAGAGAGAGAGAGAGAGAGAGAGAGAGAGAGAGAGAGAGAGAGAGAGAGAGAGAGAGAGAGAGAGAGAGAGAGAGAAAGAGATGAGTATCTCTCTATTTGTTTATTTATTTATTCATTCATTCATTCATTAGCTTTTAGTGAAATGAAGGGAGGTAGCAGTGAGGTTATGAACTTCAATATGGCCCAGAAAAGAGAAGCCGATGAATTTGTTTTCCAGAACGAAGGGTTAGAATACCAAAACTACAGCTTGATCGAGAGGTCCTATAGCTATTGCAGAGCGGTGTTATTCACCAGATCTCCTTCCACGGAAAACACCAAACGAGTTTCCAGCCCAAACCCAGGTACTGTTATAATAAACTGTGTCTGTCATACGTCTTTTTGTGTATCATGTATGTGCATGAATTTGTTTGTTTGCGTGATATACATACCCACATACAAACATAGATATACATACGTAGATACATACATACATACATAGAGAGAGGTAATACATACACAAGTAGATAGAGAGAGATATTTTCTCGCATGTCATAAATAAGCTTTCTACATACAAATCCATTTATTATTTTTAACAGAAATTATATCATTAATATCCGTGTATATATATATACTTCGCATCAGTCCATTCCTCACTCTGTCTCTATTATCTCGAAAATAATTTTGTTTTAAAAAAAAAATATATATATATATATATATACAAACAATAGCATACTGTCCTTCATCGGAATATCTCCTAGATTCTTACATACAGCAAAAAAAAAAATATATATATATATATATTTTTAAAGATATATATGTTGATAACGCTTTCTTTGGACATTAGAAAAGAAATCAATATAAATTTGATGTTTTGGTGTTTTTTTTATTATTGGGGTTTATTTCTTCTGATTAATAACATTGCTGATATTGATAATAATTTACAGCTGGTATTAATAAATGTTTACAATTATTATTAAAAATAGTTCATTTACCAATATAAATTTTCTATTATTATTATTATTATTATTATTATTATTATTATTATTATTATCTCTTATGTTTGTTGTTGTTGTTTTTTTTAGCTTGACACTATTAAGGCATCACAGTTAACATTAACAATAATGTAATTGTTACCACTACTTTTCAAGAATTAGATTTGATATTAATAATAGCTTAGGTTCATATTATTAGGTTACAGGTGATTTTAATAATAGTTCCTAGTTTATATTTGACGATATTAATGAGAGAGAGAGAGAGAGAGAGAGAGAGAGAGAGAGAGAGAGAGAGAGAGAGAGAGAGAGAGAGAGAGAGAGAGAGAGAGAGAGAGAGAGAGAGAGAGAGAGAGAGAATGAGCATCTCTCTATTTGTTTATTTATTTATTCATTCATGCATTCATTAGCTTTTAGTGAAATGAAGGGAGGTGACAGTGAGGTTATGAACGTCAATATGGCACAGAAAAGAGAAGCCGATGAATACCAAAACTACAGCTTCATCGAGAGGTCCTATAGCTATTACAGAGAGAAGTCATTCACCATATCTCCTTCCACGGAAAACACCAAACGAGTTTCCAGCCCAAACCCAGGTACTGTTATAATAAACTGTGTCTGTCATATGTCTTTTTGTGTATCATGTATGTGCATGAATTTGTTTGTTTGCGTGATATACATACCCACATACAAACATAGATATACATACGTAGATACATACATACATACATAGAGAGAGGTAATACATACACAAGTAGATAGAGAGAGATATTTTCTCGCATGTCATAAATAAGCTTTCTACATACAAATCCATTTATTATTTTTAACAGAAATTATATCATTAATATCCGTGTATGTATGTGTGTGCACGTTTGGTGTCTGTGTGTGGTGTTGGTGTTGCATGTATATATATACACATACACAGACGCAAACACTTAAAACATAAACGGTGCTATTTCAAGTTGTACACTATTTGCTTAAATGTAAAAGTATTTAACAACCCTTCCTCACAAAGAAAACATTACCACTACAAAACATCAACACACAAATTCAACACAGAACTATCAACAGTGAGTATCAAGGCTTCCTTGCAGGCTTCCATGTAGAGCGTAACAATGAACGAACGTTTCTGACGCAAACACAACCCCTGGTATATTTTGCACAAAGCAGATTTGTACATGGTGAGAACTCAGACTGCAAATCACACAAATTTTGTTCTATTTCAGTGGCGTTTTCTGAACTCAATATAAGCGGCAGCAGTGGAAGTCCGGCTGAGTTGGAATCTTTCAGCAGTGTCCGAGTTCTGCTGTCTTCTGGCTGGAACAAAATGTCGTCTGTCTTTTCCAGTATATCGCTTCCATCTAGTTAGTTACATGTTTATATTCATTTTACGTGTTTATTAATATTTCTTGTTGTTTCGTTTTGTTTGGTTTTATTTGGTTGGTTTTTTTTTTTTTTTTTTTTTTTTTTTTTTTTTTTTTTTTGGAATTGTTTTTTTTTTTTAAATTATTATTATTATTATCATTATCATTTATTTGATTTATTTGATTACTTATTTTTGTTTGTGTATGTGTTTGTGTGTTTTATTTTGTTTTTCTATGTTTTCTGTCTCTTATAGTGTTGTTTTGTTTTCTTTGATTTGTTATTGTCGTTGCTATTGTTGCCCTATCTTTCTCTCTCGCTCGCTCGCTTTTTTCGCTGTCTTGTGTTTGTGTTTGATAAAGAAAAAAGTAGAAAATGGATGAGAAACAAATTTTTAATTAGGACCAATGGAAGAAAGCGTAATTAGTATTATAATTAAGAACTATACACGATAATGCAATGGGAAAACTGTTCAGATATTCAAAGGACTAAAGCTCGTGCGATGATGTTAACTATTTCTATGTGGAACCTGCATCTATCAGCTATAAGACCTTTAATTAATTAATTAATTTATTTATTTATTTATTTATTTATTTTATTATTATTATTATTATTATTATTATTATTATTATTATTATTTGCTTGTCGGTTTGTTTATTTGCTTGCTTTTTATTATTTTTCCAGGTAACCTTAGTTTCGGAGAACATTCATTCAGAATGGCATGTCACCTTCTATCCAAACCTGATCAGCCATACTTTTAACTAAATTTATGTCAGTGAGAGCGCAAATAGTGATTGTCTCCCTTCCTCTTCTAATTTTGATAACTGTGATGGAAGTCATTTCATCTTGAAGGCAGTATTATCCTATAGGCAAAGTTAGCACATTGTAGCAGCCTCAGAAGAATAATTAGTTTTCTAGCAACGGATCTGAGGACGTCATCAAAGACTTTGACTTGAGAAACGGACGAATTAAACCTTTTAAGTACACATATAAAAACAAGAAGCTTTGTATAAAAAAAAATGTTAATAAAAATTAGTTTGATTGTATATATATATATATATATATCATATTACTTATATCAAATAACAAATAACAAATGTACTTTACTGTATTTAAAACTGTTCTAGTAAGTGTACAAATTTACTGTACTGTATTTAAAACTGTTCTAGTAAGTGTACAAATACTGTACTGTATTTAAAAATGTTCTAATAAGTGTACAAATACTGTATTGTATTTAAAACTGTTCTAGTAAGTGTACAAATGTACTGTACTGCATTTAAAATTATTCCAGTAAGTATACAATTGTACTGTACTGTATTTAAAACTGTTGTAGTTATTGTACAAATATACTGTACTGTATTTAAAACTGTCCTAGTAAGTGTACAGATGTATAGTACTGTATTTAAAACTGTACTAGTAAGTGTACAAATGTATTGTACTGTATTAAAATTGTTCTAATAAGTGTACAAATACTGTACTGTATTTAAAATGAACTGTAACTGTACAAATTTACTGAACTGTATTTAAAACTGTTCTAGTAAGTGTACAAATGTACTGAACTGTATCTAAAACTGTTCTAGTAAGTGTACAAATTTACTGAACTGTATTTAAAACTGTTCTAGTAAGTGTAGAAATGTACTGAACTGTATCTAAAACTGTTCTAGTAAATGTACAAATGTACTGTACTGCATTTAAAATTATTCCAGTTATACAATTGTACTGTACTGTATTTAAAACTGTTGTAGTTATTGTACAAATATACTGTACTGTATTTAAAACTGTCCTAGTAAGTGTACAGATGTATAGTACTGTATTTAAAACTGTATTAGTAAGTGTACAAATGTATTGTACTGTATTAAAATTGTTCTAATAAGAGTACAAATACTGTACTGTATTTAAAATTGTTCTAGTAAGTGTACAAATTTACTGAACTGTATTTAAAACTGTTCTAATAAGTGTACAAATTTACTGAACTGTATTTAAAACTGTTCTAGTAAGTGTACAAATGTACTGAACTGTATCTAAAACTGTTCTAGTAAGTGTACAAATTTACTGAACTGTATTTAAAACTGTTCTATATGTAGAAATGTATGAATATATATAAACTGTTATATATATATATATATATCTGAATTCTGTTTGTGTGTTATTATTACAGAGAAGAAAGCAGTGCATGATTTTGGAGAGATGGTTTTTTTAAATTTTGTAAAACAGTTCTTTATATATATATATATATATCCTTTGCTTGTTCATGACGCGTGAGTTGATTTTTTAAATTTTGTAAAACAGTGTTACAACTTGTTTTTTTAATTAGTATTTTTATTAATACTTGTACAGTATTAGTAATGTTGTTTTATGTTCGGTTCCTGGCTTCTAACTCTATGATTACAGATTAGCGGTACTTCGAACATTCAAATTCAAGGTAAAGAAACGTAACTAAGAAAAATACATATGTCAGGTGAAGCCTCTTATTCAACTCACATTAAACGTACGACTACTCTGATTAATACTTTAGGGATATTTCCTTTCGTTAAGAATAAAGAACATATTCAGATACGTATCTCTGTCTGATGTCCAATTAGTTGATATATGATTTCTGAAGGTGTCCATTGATCCGTTCGTTAGGATGTAGTCCGGACTGGGAGATAAACCTTCATTTATTTATTTACTGTTATTTTGATCATCATTTTCGTTGTTGTTATTGTTGTTGTTATTGCTGTGGTATGGTGGTTATCGTTGTTGTCGTTCCTGCTTCTGCTGTTGTTCTTAGTGTTGTTACAGTTGTTACATACAGTCAAACAGACACAAATACACACAGACATTGATAAAAAGAGACAGAAAACAAGTATACATGTACTACTTAAGTACGTACGTACGTACATGCACACACACACACATACAGACAGAAATAGTAATAATGGGCCAGACAGGTAAACTAATTTTACAAAATAATAAATAAATATTATTTCACTTATATCTTTCTTGGATCCCATCAGTTGCTTGTTTTTCTCCACAAAGTCTGACAGCTGATTTAATTTTTTAAACAAAGAAAAAACTTTTTACGCATTTCCGAAATCAGGGATAGTTCTAGATGTGCGTTTTACTGTGAGTCACTGCGTGTGTGTGCGTCTGTCCTAGCTCTGCGTGTAGTAGGTGTTGTTACTAATTATGTTGGAAATACAAATTTAAAAACTAATTTCTTTTTCTTTCTTTCGTTTTTTTTCTTTTAATTTTTTTTCTTTAATAATAATAATAATAATAATAATAATAATAATAATAATAATAATAATAATTAATAAAAAAAAAAAAAAAAAAATAAAAAAACACCAACAAAACAAAACAAAACAATTAGTATATATATATATATATATATTTTTTTTTTTATTTTTTTTTTTTCCAGTTCCTAAGGTGACAACTAAGCGGTCATCACTCCTAAGTATTTGTTTCCGTTTTAACTCTTACAAGGTGTGGTGTCAGACATCGGGTGACTCACTGCCGATACATTTAAAGAGTATTTTATTATATATATAAAACAAAAAAGACATAGTATGTTTAAAAAGTGTTTTTCAAATTGTAAGAAATTCCAAAAATGTTAATGTTATCATTTTTAAACAGTGTTACGCAGAAGGACGAAAATCAGTTAAAATCAGATTTAAAATGTTTAATTTTTCCTATATAGACCAAATTAGTTATTTGTTCCCTTAGTCTGTGCGTGTTTGTGTGTTTGATATATATAGCTGGAGAGAGAGAGAGAGAGAGAGAGAGAGAGAGAGAGAGAGAGAGAGAGAGAGAGAGAGAGAGAGAGAGAGAGAGAGAGAGAGAGAGAGAGAGATTGATTTTGATGCTAAAATTAAAACACAGATATACATAGGTACATACATACAAACGCACAGAAAATTATATTTTCTATTTTACGCAGACGGTTATTTGGTAAACATAAATTATTAATTTGATATAGAAAAATCCCTAATGAGCTGTAGATAATTTACTACGTTCTTCTTCTTCTTCTTCTTCTTCTTCTTCTTCTTCTTCTTCTTCTTCTTCTAATTATTATTATTATTATTATTATTATTATTATTATTATTATTATTATTATGAAAGAATCATGAAGAACAATAAGATATTTTAGGAATGTCATGCAATCACTAAGGTTTTTACACAAACATTTTAATCGCTCCCTCTGCCCCAGAAACATATCAGTCGCTACTTATCGCATCGTTACTTTTTATATGGCTTAATATTTTTTGTTACTTCTGTTTTCGTTTCAGTTTCCTTTATATTATATGGTGCATATAGGTTATCTTATCTTAAATAATTTACATTGATCTAATATATTAATTATGCACCAAATCAAATTTAATTTTTAAGAGAAACACACGTTTTGCCACTTAGTATTTATTTATTTATTATTATTATTATTATTATTATTATTTTAAGAGAGAAATAAAATTAATATGATTTATTAGTTTAAATTTTGTCTTTATCAGAAATAGCGAAACAACTGTACTTCTTCAAATGATAAGTTATTAAGTTTGTATTATTATTAAAAAGTTTTTTTAGTGGATTATTATTATTATTATTATTATTATTATTATTATTATTATTATTATTATTATTATTATTCCTGAATGCAATGAATATTTAACAACGACAATACTAGCATTGTACCTAATCAATAGAATAATTGTATTAGAGTAATCTCCCTTAGAGATGGCGCTCCTGTGTGACGTCAAAAACTTCATTAGCAAGTTACGAAAAATACCGAATGTAGGATGTCTGCAGGAGGATTATGTATTGAGTGCATCATGAAAGATTGTTGCATTTTATGCCTCGAACACAGTTTTAGTAAATAACCATATTTTGTTTGGATCTTCGATAAATGCGGAAGATGAACGGGGATTGTTGTAAAATCTTGCTAGTCAGTGCGAATGTCGGGTCTATTTTCGAAGAGGTGAGCGCACATTGGTAGCTGTCAAAATTCTTGTTGTACTTAATTCTTGAAACATGTTTATCAGTAAATTATTAGTTCCCGTTTTATGCATCTTTACACTCAATATATGCCTTGACTATACTTGTGTTGATTTATTTCAATGCGAAATGGTCACGAATGTAAATATTTTAAGCCCGCTGAGACTGAACAGCTAGCTAGCTATGCAGTATACTATAGATTATATTAAAGTCATAAGCTATAATTCTCTATTTCATACACAGTGGCATTTATGTAATGTCAGACCATGTAATGATTAAGATAATTATTACAGGAATAATTAAAATGTTTTTTATGCTAAGATTCATCCAAGCAGTGTAGGGGGAAAAAACTACAAAGAATTTTTATTTATTTATTTATTTATTTATTTATTTATTTATTTATTTATTTTTCTTTATTTTTATTTTTTTTATTTTAAGATTAACATAATTATAATTTATATATAACATTGTTAAATATAGTATATAATGTTATACATGCTAATAATAAAAATTAATCATATATTCGGTAGAGTAAACATTTTAGTAAACAATCAACAATTAGACCCAGTACTTCTGTGATGTAATTTTCTCAGACGTTTTGTCATCTTGGTTTACCACCTGCAGTTTGATACAGTGCCAGAGTTATACTTTTGTATAACATGTACAGCAGACTATACAGTTAGGAAGATCACTGTGTACTGGAACTAGTACATGGATCTGTAGTTGAAGCTTATCTGATGTGCACGTGTAAGTGAAATTATTTACTGCCTGCAACCCACTGAAGACAATAATTCTTCTGTAATCCAAATGTGCATTTTCTAGCAGTCTTTGGCTATTGTCAGTAACTAGTTTATATCAAATGCCACAGACAGTTCTTTCCAGCTGCATCACAGATCAATAAGGGTAGCCCTTGGGGTTTTTCTCTCTCATATCACTTTTATTAATATAATAGATACAGACACCTTACTATTAGTTATCAATATAAAAATGTGTTGAATATAAGCATACATAGTTTATATCTATAAATAAATATATATATATATATATATATATATTTTTTTTTTTTTTGTATTTATAAAGAATATAAATAATCTGTCAGAAACAAATTGTATCAAGATAGATGTAAAACCACTGGTGAAAGTCATACTGTGTTAATAAAATCTTACCTGTAGATAGATAAAAGAATTATAACATTTGGAAAACAAAGTAAAGAGAAATACTAAAACACCTAGAAAAAAGTTTCTTTGATTTTCTAAAATAGAATTATTTTTGTTTGTTTTGTTTTGTTTTGCCCAATTGTTAATCTAAAATTGTCAACTTTATAATTTCAGGAATTTAATGAGTGATCACTTAACTTTGTTTCATTTTATTGTTCCTGTCTTGTTATGATTACAGGAAATTACAGATAATGTGAATCTAACATACCAGACAAATTTTAATATTAACCTTTGTACTGCTGATTCTAATTTATGATTAGCATCTCATTTAAATTCTTCTTTGTTATTTTAATTTGCTAACTAATTTATGTCCTTGAGTAAGTGCTGGTACCATATTGAATATTACATATTTTGATCAGGTTATAATAATTACATTTAGCAATTTAATCAGGTTATTTTTTTGTTTTAATACCTTATTCATGACAATGACAGTATCAAATGTTACTGTTAATATCCAGTGAGGCAATCCAGGCAATGTACTCTGCATATTTAGCAAATGTAAATGCAGGTTGTTCATTAATATAAACAAGTACACAAGTGTATTTCTGTAGTAAAAATGTGACAGAATTTATGAATATGTATATATTAAATGTCATTTTAAGTATTTATTTGTTTTACCAGTGACAAGCTGACATCTTACTCTTTATTATAGATCCAGGATAAACTCGGTCTAAGTTACAAATATTATTATTATTATTATTATTTAATATATATATCAATTAAAAAATGTATTGTTTATTTAAATGACTTCTAGATAGCTACTGTCCCAGTAAAGTTTGTATGCAATAGTTATTAGCCTGCTTGTTAAACAAACCTATACACACAGAAAACACATACACATATACACAGTGTCAAGTCTGTTCTTATTACTGAAATACAGCCTGATTGTTAAGTAACATTAGTGACTTTTAACTAGTTAATTTTTTTACATCTTAAAAATTTAAATTTTTTAACACATGCTTCTTTTTTTGTAATTTGTCCAGTGATAACTGATTCAGAATTGTTTTTAAAGTTAAAAAAGAAGATTAAATATAGTTTTAAGTTAAGTATTACATACAAACCTACATTATATTTGTTTTATTAAAAATGTGTAGCTTATCTGTGTATATGCAGAGTTCACTGAAACTTTTGTTTAAATTTTATTTTTATTTTATTTCTGATAAGTATAAAGGAGACCTTTGTTATTATTATTTTGTTGTTGTTATTAAAGTATTGTATGTTATCTGACATCACAGAATATGAGCTCAACTAGATAATTTATTAATAAACAAACCAAAAACAATAAATAAATATAAAATATATATATATAGTTCATGAAGGAAAATCATTCATTTCTTTTAGTTCTTTATTTTTTTTTATTTTTGTTTTTTATATTTACTTTTTAAAATATTTTATTACTATTATTTTTTTTTTTTTAAATACATATTTTATTGCCCAATACATACAACTGATAATAACAGGTTTAGTGCCCTGAATTACCTTACATATATTTTACACATGCATGCACACACACAGACACATGTATATGTGTAATATTTCATTTTGAGAGATAGTGAATGTAAATTGAAAGACAGATAAAAAGGAAATAGTGTAATGTAATAACTGTGAGATATATTAAAAGAAACCTGGATTTCCAAACAAATTGTTTAATTTAAATCATATATTCTGATTTTTTTTTTTTTTTTTTTTTTTTTTTTTTTTTTTTTTTTAAAAAAACAACAACAAAAACCAAGAAATGTAATCATTTTAAACAGCTGGTAAAATCAATGAATAAATCAATAACCAAGAACTCCTTGTCACAAATGTGTGTAATCAATAGTTCAAAGTAACCTGAGAAACTGTTGATAAATCCATTTAACAGAATAGTTTATTTAGTCATTGCATTTCTGATTTTTATTCATTTATTTTTTAAGTTTATACAGTCATGTTACAGACTTGTTGACTGGACACCCTCATGATGACATGCATATGCACGCACACACAGACACACACTAACAATTTATAATTTTTATTTATTGTTTGTTTGTTTTTATTATTGTACTTTGTGCTGTTGAAGACTGGGATTTTCTTTTTGAATATATGGTACATTCTAATTTTTTTCAGATTAAAATTCTGTTTCATTAATTTAATCATAATTGACATAGTTTGTTTTTAACTGAATTGTATTAAATGATGTGTCTTGTTATGTTCATAAGTAAAACTTAATGCTATATAAAGAAACCAATACAACATCACAATTAAATAAATAAATAAATTATAAAGTAATAATAATAATAATAATAATAATAATAATAATAATAATAATAATAATAATAATAACAATAACAATTATAATATAAATAAATAAATGCTTTGTAATAGATAATATTTGTTGCTGATTTTGTTTCTAAATTTTAAAAATATTAATTGCAAAAACCTTTATTTACAGTCCATAAGTTAGTCCACACTACATTCATAAGACTGTCATTAAATCAAATCAGTTAAATAGACATTCTGCACATGTAGACATGTGTGTGTCTGTGTGTTTTTATATATATGTATATCATAAAACAAATTTGTGTTCTGATCATAATGTTAATTATGAAAGTCACTGTGTATTTTTATATTTTATTGTATTTTGGAGTCAGTTTAATGGATTTATTTCTTAGTTATTTTTGGATTTTCATTTTACAAACACATTTTTTTACCCTAAAGTGTTTTTCTTATTTTTCAGCCAGATGTTATGTTCAAACCATGGCTTAAAGCATTTTTACAGGTAAATGTTACTCTTGACAATGCATTAGGTGCTAACAGTATTATGATATCTGATTTATTAAAGATAAGCTCCGTTGTTTAAAGCTAATAATATTTTATCTCTTTGTTTGTTGTGTGTGTCTGTGTGTATGTGTGTCTGTGTGTAAATGCAAGTGTAAATATGTATGTATTTATATTTTAAAAAATCAAATTGTGGAAAACTTGTTACAGTCCAGAATATTCTATAACTGTAAGAATATACAGGGTGTCCCAAAAGTAACCAAACTGCAAACTTAAATAAAATTAGATATTTAATTTGTATATTTAGTATTTACAATTTACAAATGTTCAAAATGTCTACTTTGAACTTCAATACAATCACAACACCTTTTGACAACACTGCGACATACTTTTTGGCAAGTTTCCACTGAAATTTGGTTCCATTCGTGCTGAATACTTTGTTTCAGTTGATCAATGGTCCTAGGTTTATTAGCATAAACTGCATTTTTAGAACTCCCCATAGAAAGAAATCAGGTAGGTGTCAGATCCGGGGATCTTGCAGGCCATTTGATTGGTCCCTAGCTGAACAGTATTAAAACACAACATCATAGATGTCCGCATTATCACAGTAAAACAGAATTCTCAATCACAAAGAACACTACAATCAGGTGACAAAAATCATTCCAAAGACTAGTACTGACAGAAGATAACATAAAATGACATAAAAGATGGAATTAAATTTGTTATTTTAAATATCTAATTTTATTTAAGTTTGCAGTTCGGTTACTTTTGGGACACCCTGTATATATATGTGTGTTTATTTATTTATTTTCACAGTGTATTGATCGCCTTCAACCAGGACTTGTAGCTGTACACTGTCAGGAGGTTGGAGGTAAAAACTATGAGGCCTCCATGCAGCATGTCAACCAGTTCGTCAAGTAAGTAATAATCTGATTTCTCATTCTTTCCATTGCTTTCCATCGATCTTTTGGCTGTCTAAAACAAGTTTATTTATTAGAAAGTCACTTATTTCTTAAGGCATTACACATAAATTCTCAAGTTATGACTTCATTATATTCATTCTTTTCAAGTTCAGAATCATATTTGGTGGTGGTGTTTATTGCTGTATATCTTTTTCTATTTTTCTTTTTAACACAAAGCAAAAATTGAAAATGGTAATCATTTTGCCGGCATTAGAATTGAAAGTTTTTTCTTCTTCGTATTATTGTTTCAAAATAAAGTAAAATCATCTGACCTGATTCATGAGTAAATTTTGGTTTTCTTATTTATTTATTTATTTATTTATTTATTCATTATTATCATTTTAAAATAAAGTTTTCTGATTTTTCAAAATAACATACAATCATAATGCTTGAATAAGTGAGCTATTTTTTCCTTCATATTAAAAAAAAATAATAATAAAACACATTTACAGTAACTAATATTGTTTAGCTAATCGAATGTTGTGTACTAGTCATATGTAAAGATATGCTGACAAAAAGGAAAAAAACCTCCTCAAACCACATCAGACCACAGCTTGGCACATTATCAAGAATAAAATGTCTTGTGTATATGTGTGAGTGTGTGTGTGTGTGTGTGTGTGTGTGTGTGTATATATATATATATATATATATATGTTCATATGGTTTTTGTTTATTTTTTTTATTTACTCTATTAATTATTATTGTTGTTATTATTATTATTATTATCATTATTATTAATAATTCATTTTGGGTTTTAATAACTTGAAGTGAAATAGTTATTTCAAGTTTTATTATTATTTATTTATTTTCAACTATTACAGTTAATTTGTTTTGAATATGTTTTTATATAACAAAAGGAAAAAATAATTTTTTATTATGTGTGTGCATACATATATGAACATATGTCTTTTTGTATGTATACATGTATGTATATATGTATATATGTGTATATTGTTTTTAGATAAACTTTAAAAAGAAATGAAGGGTATACTATTACCTCCTACACACAAAGTAAACTGAGAATCTTGAGTGATGTACAAATACATATACTAAAAATAAACACTTCATTTCAACACAGTTTCTAGTTACAGATTGCAAGAGCCTCATATTTTATCTCAGTCTTTATTTACTCATTCCTGTTTTGTTTGTCATTACAATTGTTTCTTTACAACTTGGTTGTAGCTCAGAATCATGCCTAAATATTGAGATTCACTGATCACTTTCCATAAACAATAATAGTCCTGAGTTTACACAAATATTTCTGCATTAGTACTTAAGAGATAAAAGTGTGTCTTGTCTAAGAATCTCTGTTGGCAGTGGAACAGATACTTCCTCTCTTAATACGTGTACTTGAGTGTTTTTGTGTATGAAGTATCTCCTCATTTCTGCCTATCTTCATAAATGCTTTTCTGTTCTTATTTATTACTTACAGATCATATACATATGTGTTTTGTGTGTGTGTGTGTGTGTGTGTGTGTGTGAAGTATGTACATTGGTTTGCAGGTAGGTAGGTTGGTAGGTAGGTGTGACATTTAAATCCATTCACCTATATTCACATGTTAAAGTATCATAAGTATGTGTGTTTATTAATACAAGCCAAATAGCTTTCAGAACCAGATCTAAGCTTCTTTGTAGAGAGAATGTAAAATAGGTTATTCATTAAGAAGTAATTTGCAGTGTTACAATTACCTGGCTGGGATTTAGGTTTATATTTATCCTTTCATCTTCTAAGTATTTGTCTGTGATAGTTTGAACAGGGGCCAAAACAAGTGTCCTTAAAATCACCTTGATTTGAAACTGATATTTTAGAAACATTCTGTGTTACTTGAAAGTTGTTATTTAATACTGTTGTGTAAAAAATATTACTATACATTACAATGTAGTATTGGTAGTAGTTACATGTTTGAATTATTTTGTGTGTAAGTGTGTCTGTCATGGGTTAATGTACGAACTGTTTTCTGCATTTTCACAATGTTATATTTTCTTTTCTGTAAATATTTATTAGGTATTATTAAAAGTAAAAGACAGAAAAAAATACAATAGTATAATACTGAAGCAACTTTGTTTTCTTCCAATTTTTGATATCCATAAATGCTAAAGTATTGATTTATAATACAAAATATAGTTCTTGATCAATACAGACATATAATAGATATTTCCATAACAAAATCATTTACATTTGTTTGTGTACACCTTATTTACTACATGCACAAACTTGTATGTCAGATATTTATTGGCATCATTGAATGTCATTACTTTCTTTTTTGTTGCTTACCAGATTTCCTTTTATATCTGTTAAAAAGCAAACGTTATTATTATTATTATTTTATTATTGTTGTTAATATTATGATGATTATTATTATTATGACTTCTACCTAATGCTTAAGTTAGTATCTGTAGATCAGAGGTTTATAGAAAGTGTACCTTTGATTATACATGATATCGTGTTATATATTTTGCATGTTACCAGATTATTTTAAAAAATTAAAATTATTTTATTTATTTATTTTTTTAAATTTATTCTTTGCAATGATATCATAAGTAATAACAAAATACAATATCGAAAAAGTACAAATTGAAAGCACGTGGTCAGTTTTTTCAGTAGAATTCCAGTTTACTATAATTTGTTCTACTGTTATCAGAACAAAATACAGCTTTAAGCCTCTCTGTACATTCCAGCTTCAGCTGTGGATACGTAAATGACAGGGTTTACTTGTTATAAGTGATAATAGATTGCCCATGCTAATAAAATAATAACTTAGAAGTATAAAAAATAGTTTATTAGACCATTTAGTCATGCCACTGTAGGTCTGTTCAACTGCTTGAACCCTTTGAATTTCACAGTATTTTTCTCTATCTCATTAGAAGTAATTCATATCAGTCTATCTATCTGTGTGCATGTGTCTGTGTTTAGTGGATGGATTTTATTATTGGAAAAAAAATGTAGGTTATCTTAACAAAATTTTAAATGTCATTGACTTGATTTAAATTATTTTATTTAAATTGAAATTTGAGAAAGAAAAGAGAAATATTATTATAAGGTATTCTTAGTATTTAATTAAATGGCTTCATCATAAGTTATGTTTCTAAATGGCAGAATTGTGCGATAGTCTGACATTATTGAGATAGCTTGAACTGTTGATCACATCACTTGTGTTGTATGGCTTGGAGCAACGTCCTGTTTTTCCACTGAGACATATTGTAATTACATGATGGGAGATTGTTACAGCTCCATCAGAACTGCCTCCTGTTTGGTCAGAGGGGCAGCCCATTGAAGACAATTTTCACATCAGGTTTCCTGTTTTCAGCAGTAGAGGGTAATCATAATGAATTATTTTTATGCATTTTCATGTCGTTTTGGGGTTTTTTTTTTCATTAACTATAATATACAGCAGAAAGCCTTACACTCTACCCAGTGTATAACACTGAATTTTTTAAGGCTTTCTGCTATGGCTGGGACTGTCTACTTCTTTTTTTCTTAATATTTTTAATGATGCTGAAGCATTTATAATCATTAACTTTAAATATAAAAATATTACAGAACATTAATTATGACAATTCTCACAATTCTATACATCAAAAACATATAAATTAAATATTAGTGATATTTAAAAAAAAAAAAAAAATTTGATAATGTTATGCTTTGTTTTCAACTATGGTGCTTTTGATTCACTTTCCTTATACTGAAATAATAAAACCTATTTGATTAAAATGATTTCAATCTCCCAGCAACAACCCATTTTGATACAAAACAAAATGTGTCACACTGTGTCTGCAATAAACTGGATGCATTCCAAGATGTATGTGTCCATGGAAGCAAAAATATGAAATGTAAACAATGACACATTAATTATTTTTTATGATGTTTCTGATGATGACAATAAAATTTTACAAACTGACACTCCGTTGAGTACATGTGCTTTCCCCAGTTGCCAGAATGGAAGTGAAGTTGACATGCAGTCCTGAACAGGCGTGGCTGATGAATCACTGAGCATTGTGCTTGTTGTGGGGTAGGCTGATTATTTATTGCTGTAACTGTTCTGACGCAGACAATTCACACTGAAACTGAATATAAACATCGACTTCACTTGGGCCACATAGATGTTATTTATTGCGATTTGAGTATGATGCTTTATTGCACTTCTGATCTGCTGTAAAACCCCAGTATGACCATGGCATCAGAGTTTTAAGTATAAAGGACAGTTTTGGAAAAAATAATTGAATTGCTTTTATTATGCATCAGTTCTGAGTTGTGCATATCATAAGCTTTCTATAGCAGTTACAGGCATAGCAGAGCACAACAATATTTTGTCTTAAGAAAACAGTCTTAGAAATTTTTAAAAGATGAGTTTTAACAAAATATTAGTACTTTGAGGCAAACAGCAGTACATGATTGTGAAGAGTATGCTTTGGTAACTCAGATAAATTGTAAAACAAAATTAATAATGTATATATATTTTTTTTAAATATTATAAGCAAACACTGCCCTCTCTAGCTGACATTCTGTTGTTATTAACAGTTATTTTATCTATACAGTGGCTTTAATAGGGTTCTTACACAGGTTCGGTGGTTACAATGTATTCAGTAAGGTCACCATTTGATGCATGGCTGAAATATGAACTAGTATAAAGATTTAATTAGATTCATTCTGTAGTTGACACCAGTCAAATAAATAGTTCATACAACTTGTGTCAAACTTTGTGTCACAGCATGGAATCAGCTTGTTTTAATCACTTATTTGATGTGTTTTATTGAAAAGTCCTGTATACTTGATATTCATGTAAGGCAATATGTTTATTTTATGATGATATGACTAAAAGATCTTTAATTATACATCACTGAGTCTTAATTACTGCACACTTGTTTCACAGAAATATGACACTTTGCAGAAAGCTTTATTGATGAATTTTTGTGTTTATATATTCATTTTATTGTTTAACAATTAATTTTAATAACAGTTTTACACACAGACACAATTATACTGAGAGGTGCTTACATGTTAGAATTTAACTTTAAAGCAAAATTGCCTGCGACATAATTTATAAATAATAAACTTTATAGATGATTATATTGTCTTACCTTGCATTTCTAACATATTTACTTTATAGCAGTGATGAGGGTTTGTACAGTTTTCATTTTTACCCATTAATATTTCCATAAACATTGTTCTTGTAATCAAACTGATCATCTGTTCTGATTAACACAGTGGTTGCCAAAGCATGCAGCATCGTCCATTTGGGAGCAGTGGGCATTTCTTACAGGACGATAAAAATAATGAATTAATAATTTCTCTTATCTTCCACCCAGTAAATCAAAATTCTTTATCAAAATCTTGCTGACTGGATGGAAAAGAATTGGGAGTCATTGGAGATGAAAATAGAGATTCAAGTTCAGGGATAACTGGATATTAACATTTGAACAGTGTATGTGTGGGCATGGGTAAATGGATGGATATATGAATATTTTTAATGTATGTATGTATTTTCGTGTGTATATATGGATGGATTGATGTATGGATATAATACATGTAATAATGTACATGCTGGAATACAAAATGAAATATGTTTTAATTTAGTAAATAATAATTATTTTCAGCTGCTTGTGATAATTAACATGGTATTTAAAGAGTGAACATGTTTGTGCATGCTTGCTGAAGTGCATTTATGTATCTTGTGAGTCATGATGGATGTGGTTTTAACATTTATTTTATTCTTTATTTTTTTTTTTCTGACTTTATAAAAGATGGAATGAATTAATTATTGGCTCAACACCTTTCAGTATTCATAGTTATCACATAATGATGTAATGTGCATTTTTTTTTTAAAGTTTATGATTATTATTTTTTTTTTTTAAATAATTATTAACATAACTATTTCAGAGATGATGCATGCTGCCAAAAATCTACACTTGTGTTACATTATCACTTAAAATGTTTTTTGTACACTTGTCCATAGATAAGAAAGCTCATTTCATAGACTTTGTCAAATTATTCATGAGGTAATATTTAGAATGTAAAATTTGTGACACTATTATTCCTCTGGCTTATGCCCTAACCATTGAATATACAAAGAAATTGTGTTCAGTGTTGTTTTTTTCTTGTTGGTTTTTTAAATGAACATAAATTATCCATTCCACCTTGAAAGATGATAACAAATTATTTTTGTTCTAATTTTTATTTTTTATTTTTTTACCAAATTGCTTAGAAATAAATTATAAGTTTTCATGACAGAAATAAATATAATCATTGTAAATATATACATGCAAGTAAAATAAATATTTTTTTTTTTTTTTTTTTTTTTTTATATTTATCAAATACATTATTACATTTTTTTAAAGAACATATGTTTACAAATGAATTATAAGTTTTCGTGCAGGAGGTAAAATAAATCACTCTAAATATAAACACATGCAAGGCTGTTCATTTTGTGGATATGATAGAGGCCAGATCATGTTTAGTTTTATGTCGACTTCTGGTTTCTGATATATTACTTTTAATGATCAGCACCTTATTTCACCTCTGTTAGCAGCAGGAATTTTACTAGATGATGGATTATCCTTGAAATTAAGTTTGAGTTGTCAATCTGAGTGCTTAAACCAATAACACTGAATACAGAAATTAAGTAGCATTTGTATTAAACTGTTCAGAATATTTACAACATTTCCTTTATTCATTGGTTATGTTCAAATAATGTCAAGTAGAATTGTTTGGCATGCTGATAAAACACTTTGATAAATAATAGATTGTATATAGATTACAAGTCTTTTGATAAATGTAATCACTTATAAAGTTGTTTATCTTAGTACATATTATAAACACATATATGCATACAGACACACCCACCCACACATAGACACACATATACATATATACATACATACATACACATATACATGCATACACACGTGTACATACATATGCATATACATATATAGGTATGCAATATGTAGGCATATATAACATATATGTATCTGTTTTTGTGACACCTCAATATAATAGTCAATTGTCTATGCAGCTCAACTTATTTTCCCCACAATGCATTCTGTTATATATATGTACTGACTGTCTAAAATAACTAGTTTTGCCTGCTGTTTTGAGTGGCTGTCATAGACAGGTTCAGCTATATGTGTATTGTTGATTAGCATGTTTAATACTAAAAACTGGTGAATTTATCTGTATTGAAATTGTGGTTGTGATGTAATTCTTTTTGAGGTAATACATGACAGCTGAATTAATCAAGAGACATAAATGAATAAATTCATTCTAAGAAGCTAAACAAAATGCATTCATATAACTAGTTCCTGATATACATGTGTATCAAGTGTTTGCATGTTCAAAATATTTATTTTAAAAAAAACCCACCCACCTAAACAAAGAAAAGATGTGTGTGATAAAGCCCTGAATTACTGAATATTTATATAGCATATTCATAAAAAAGTAATAATAATAAAAATAATTAAATTAATTTTAATAATTAATTACTGCTTATAATTAAAAAAAAATGTTCAGTTTGTTTATTGGTCATCTTAATTTAATAATGTTTAATATGGATGAAATATATTAATTACTAATATGACGAACAAGAAAAAATATATGTGTGTGTGTTTTTATATATATACATATACACACACATTTATATATATATTTATTTATTTATTTATTTATTTATTTATTCATTTCATGTCATTTCATTTCATATGTATTTCTATACATTTCCTATTATAGGTTTTGTAGGTGTCATTGTTAAAGTACAATTAAACAGAATAATTTTTTTGTGAAGTATTACTTTCATACAGTTTCATAACAGATTGAAATTAGTTTGTCAGAAAGCATGTTAACAAGCAAATTAACAACTTCATGATTAACTGTTAAGGTTAGCAAGCTAATTAAATAAAAGTATATTAATTGTTAATGTCCTGTTTGTAGAGTTTAATCTGATAAGCTTTGTAGTTCATTATTCAGAGACTGGTGTCATAAAGAATGGCTTCAGTTTATATACATATGAAACTGGTAACTTCAAATCAGTTTTAACTTTGTTAAAAGTTTATTTTAAACAATAAATAAATAAATAAATCATTGACAAAAATAATAATAACAACAACAACAAAGTGATAACAGTAGTAGTAACAATAATAATAATGGTAATAGTTGTGAAAGTGGTGGTAGTAGTAGAGTTACAGTCACAGTCATAGTAGTTGTAAGAACAACAGTAAATAAATAAACAAACAAATAATAGATTTAATAATTGTAAGGAATAATATTTATTAAAAAACAACAACAACAACATATTAAATAATAATAATAAACAAATAATTAAATAAAATATATCTGATAACTAATAACAATAACCCACTGAATTAAAAATATTTCTACAAAAGTAATAATTTATTCCATGATTCGTTCAGGTTTAACATTGTTATTTTACAAACAGAGCAAAACGAACACTGATTTTAACTCAGTACAGGTAAAAATGAAGTGAACTGTAAACTTGATAGCCTGCTTCCAGAAATAGCATTATGAAAGTTAATCAGCATCTGATGGTTATTAGTGGTACGGGAACTGCTACAGGATAGATCACAATAGCTTCTTCACTGGGCTATTTGCGTACATCAAAATCAGACCAGACAAAACATGATATATTGTATTCCATATTGATAATTAAATCAGTAGTAAACACGTCATCATTATGTACCTTATATAACATACACACACATGCACATACATGGCCCCACACACACACACAGTGTGTTTATGTATGTGTCAGTGTACTGCAGTAAGTTTCCATCTTACAGTTTGTATGTATACATGTAATAGCAAATATTTTATGAATAATAACCTTTTTTGATCATGTTTATTTCATGTGACATCTTCTTTTTTCTGAACATCCTTACTTACTGATAGATGTTTGTTTCTGCACTTAATGTTACCAACCACTGAATGACAGGGTGAATTTAAATACAAGAATGTTATTCCTAAAACCTATTTTATAAATATTTTACTGATCTGTTTGTTCCATGTACAGAAATGTCTTCAGAGAATCATTCCTCTTCTGTGTACTCTTATAGGGCCAGTGTATCAATTGGAAGTTGTTGTAGTTTTTTCCGTAGTGGGAAGGTGCATATAAAATGTAATTTGTTGCTAATTGACAGGTAGCTCTTTGAAACAGTGGTAGTATTATTCCTTTGCTGAATGACATTGGCTTTTGTATAATAATTTTAATATAGTCTAATTAATTCATTCTAATCCAGCATAATTGAGTACAGAAGTATTCAGTCAAGTTAAAAGCAAACAATCCTAAAAGCAAATAAAATCTAATAAGACTTAAAATAAAATAAAATATAGCAAGACTTAAAAGCAAATAAAATTTAACAAGACTTAAAAGCAAACAAAGTCTTCTAAGATCTAAAAATAAATAAAATCAAACCAGTCTTAAAACAAATAGAAACCAAATCATAGTGAAAGCAGATAAAACAAAACCAGTTCTGAAAGAAAATAAGTTCTAATAGTAAAAAAAGTCCTGAAAGTGAAAATTAAATACAATAAAATAAAATAAAATCCTAAAAGTTAATAAAATTAAGTAGATTTACTGATTGACAAATAATCATTAAACTATCTCCCATTCTGGACAGTACTTCTTGCTGAAAGGGTTTTTAGATCAGTGCATAAAAAATGTCATTTATTGTTAATTGACAAGCAGCTCTTTGGAGCAGTATTAGCACTAATCCTTTGCAGAATGACACTGGCTTTTGTATAATTAATTCATTCTAATCCATTTTAACTGAGTACAGATCTGTTCAATGAAAGTAAAAGCAAACAGTACTGAAAGCATTTAAAAACATACCAGTTCTAAAAGCAAATATAATCTGACAAGACTTAAAAGCAAAAAAAAATAAAAAAAAATAAATAAAACCAAACCAGTCCTGAAAGTAAATAAAACCTAATCATAGTAGTGAAAACAGATAAAATGAAACCAATTCTGAAAAAAAAAAAAATAAGTTCTAACAGTAAATAAAATCTGAAAAGTTCTGAAAAAAAAAAAAAAAACAAATAAAATAAATAAATAAATAAATAAAAATCCTAAAAGTAAATAAAATTAAATAGATTTTCTGACTGGAAATTAACAATAAAACTAAAAATAAAAAAAAAAAATGTAACACTCTGATAATTATTCCTGTTGAAATCTGTAATGTGTTCATTTGTTAATTTAAGTAAATAAATATTAATTGATTATTGTTAGCATTATCTTTTGTAATAAAAAATGTAAGGGATAAATCTGATAAATATGGACCAGGCTATGTCCCAGTATATAGAGCTGAGACCTGAAATATGTATCTGTTATTTATATACATATTCTGAATTGGCAGATAGGTTGTTGAATAAATATGTGTACAAGTAACTAAATAATTACTATGAATTTCACTTAAAAGACACCATGTATTTTTTTTTCAACCCAGTACTTTCCTGTCTATGGAAAGGTGCATATAAAAGAACCCTTACTGCTAACTGGGAAAAGAACAGACAATCCAGGGACAATACAATTTCTTGTTTCCTTTTTCCTTATTGTAATGAATTTTTGCCATATAATTAAAGATTAAAATAAATAAATAAAAATGAAAACACATCTGTCTTTCACATATATTGTAAAAATATTAATGAGTGGTTTTCTTCTCTGTTGTAGAAACCTCCTGGCATGTGAAACGCTGAAGAAATACGACAGAGCGAGGGTGTTTTTAGACGAGGATTATACTGCTGCTGACAAGTTCACGGTGAGCTGATTGATGACAGTAACATGTATTTTAAATACCTGAACAGATCTGATAAGTCATCACTTGCCATGTGAAATAATTAACTGAAACAAATACTAAGTGCTGGCTGTCCGTTTGAGTTGCTTTTAGTGTTTTTCTTAATTTTGTCTTGCTCCTTGTTGCTGTTATTATTGTTTTAGCCATTTATTTATTTTTATTTATTTTTATTTATTTTTATTTATTTTTATATTGTGTGTGTGTGTGATTGTGAAGATCAAGATGTAACAGTTTCAGGGAAACAAATAACAAATACTAAACAGACTGCTGAAACAGACTGATTTTGTTCTTATTTTTGTCTTTTTTTATGTTATTTATTTATTTATTTATTTTATCTTTTAATTTTTTTTTAATTTTAAAAAAAATTGAAATTTGTCTTTTTGGTTATTTATTTATTTTCTTATTTATTTTAAATCACGTCCAGTTTATTAATCATTATAACAGTTATTGTTTTAACAAGATACTTCAAATATCCCTAACTGACAGAGAGACAGACAGACAGATAATAATTACATTTTATTATTGCAAATATTAAATCCTCTTGGGTGTTTCCTAGCTTAATCAGTTTTTGAATACATATCTGTGAAGAAAAATTGGAATGGAGGAAAAAAAGTGTTGTTTTTTTGTTGTTTTCACAGATTTATTAAATTTCTAAATTTGATATAGTAAGTCAGGAATGAAAAAGCAGGATTATCTGAAACAGTGTGTGTATATTTAGGGTAGTTCATTTATTTTTCTTTCTTTCTTGTGTTTATATTTCATTGTCGTTTTGTTAGATTCTCCATGCACATAATTTACTTTTTTTTTTTTCTTCTTTTTTTCTACAATATGAAATTTCCTTTCCAAATCAGATTATCTTTCTCTCTCTCTCTTCTCTTTTTCTTCTTCTTATTTTTTACTTCTAACCCCCCATCAAGAAAATGATATAATTCAGGCTTTATCATTCATAATGGCACAACTCCTCCCTCCAAAAAAATTGTAGTAGTAGTAATAATCATAAATAAATAAATAGAAACAAATATATATATACCGTGCATAATGGCATAATATGATATCAGTATAAAAGAAATAAAAAATATAACTGTATGTGTCCTAGAAAATTCATTTCTGGCAATTTAAATGTCGACTGAAATTCTCATCATGGTATCTTGATAAACAATTTGTTATTTAATATGTATATCTGTATGTATGTAAGTAAGTGTGTTTCAGTTTGTGTGTGTAAAAAGGTAATACAAATGGTAAATAATTCAACATTTCAGTACTTAGCTATTGGTACTGATGACTTTGAAAAATGTTTACTTCTCAAGATTTTGTCTTCAATATTAATTAACATTTTATTGATCATTGTTTATTAAGCCTCTGTGCTTGACAAGCATGAAATTAATTTGGCCAATTTTTATTTTATTATAATTTGGTTTGCTAAATGTGTTGTGCTTTGGATGGTCAATTTTGGACCGCCTGACATGAAAAAACAAGTTTCGTTTTTGTTTTGTCATGAAGTGTGTGTGTGTGTGTAAGCATATTCATGTATGTGTGTGTGTAATTGCAGATAACTGGCATTTGAATGATATAAGTTAGTTTGGCTTTTATTTTAAAGACGTATTTGTTTACTATTTTCTACAAGCTTACAATATACTGGCAAAGAAAGTATTTGCTTGATATCAGTATATGTGTGTGTCCTATTAAACATTTTAATTTACATATACATATATAGATATATATATATATATCTGTACATATGGGGAAGCTAACATTTTTCACCATTTCAGTCAATCAGTGTGTAATAGTAATACATTATCATTCCTTTAAATTAATCTAATAATAATAATAAATTGAAAACATTTATAAAAAAAACTTAAATATTTTGAAAATTAAAAATCTGTGAGAAATAAAATGAAAACTAAATATAGTTGGATTTTAAAAAAAAAAAATGACAATTTTCTTTATCAATATTCTTCTTGTGTAAATCCAGTACAAAACCATCACAATACATCTTTGCATGTAATGCTTTCCTTAAAGCTGTTCCTAGTGGTTTTTTAGATTTGTTTCTAGTTTCTTTTTAATTTGTCTGGTTTAATAATTTATTTATTTATTTATTTGTTAACACAAAATAATAATAATAATACAGAATAATTCAGAATCACTATTCAAAACATTCATTAACTACTGCAGACAAAATTAATCAGTTCTTCTCCTATTTTTTTTTTTTAATTTTAAATTTTATTATTATTATTTCTATAATATAATTTATATTTTTGTTATCACTGTGTGAAAACAGATTTGACCTGTATCACCCCTAATTGTGTAGATGTTCACAGACTGTCAGACAGTGGTGTAACATGTGTCTTTAAACAGAATAACTCATCTCATTAATCTCATAATAATTGTCATAGTACCACATGTCATTTCCATTTCACTGGCAACAACAGTTGGGCTCTTTTTCTGCCAAATTAATCTGCTTTCTTCTATAATTAGTGTTCCTTATGTACCTTCTGTCCATCCCATAACATTGTTAATATTTTTATGCAGAGAGAAAAAAAAAAAAAAAAAAAACACTTTGAAAAGCATGGAAGAATTTTGCAGATTCTGGAATCAAGCCAGTTCAGTTAATCCTAGGTTTTCTGTTGTTTTATGAACATTTCAGCTTTTTTTTTTACTGCAAGTTGATGTATGTCATCTACCTATATAACAAGAAAAGTAACAACAATAATAAATAAGAAATATAAATGATGACAGTTTTAAAAGTTATTGCTGTGTATGGTTATACAGTTGGATTTCTTAGTTGAATCCAGCTAAAATATGTTTGTCAGTTATTGTCATTCTTCTTGTTGTTTTGTTGTCACATATTTTCTTTTTACTTTTTATTTATTATTATTATTGTTTTTATATATATATATAAATTTTAATTTTAATTATTTAATTATTTTTTATTACCATTATTATTTTTTATTTGGGTTGTTTTGTTCCTTTTTGAGTGGGTTTTTTTTTTTTTTCTGTGAATGTTTTATCACAAGTAAATATTAATTATGTGGAAAAACATGAAGACAAAAACTTTGTTACAGCTAATAAACTTTTCTGTTTTCTCATACATGTAATAAAAAAAATGTGGATTTAATTTTCCTTCCCTTTTAATTTATAGTTTTATTTTTAGGCTTAAATGTTGAAAATAGATAACAGGTGTCTAGCATAAAAATGAAGCTTCAGATGTTTTTAACACACATCTAACAGAAAGTACCTGATATCCCATATGTTTCCTTAGTTAATATATAGATAGGTGTATAATTGTAAATTTCCTCAAAATGCTATTCTGTCAATAATGAGCTGAAAAATGCATCAAAATTAATGCATTTTGTGTAATTCTTGTAAATATACTGGATGCATAAAATAACTTGTAAACCTTTTCTAATTATTTAATAAAAATAATAAATTAATATGGATATATTTTTTGCAATCATACATTGCCCAGTTACTTAGGCCCACTGCACGCACGCGCACACACACACACACACACACACACACACACACACCACACAAACACCACATACACATACAACTTGTAAAAACCATTTTATAAAGCATGTCTTATATGAGAATATCTGATTTCTTCAGCTGCAGTATTTTTTAATTTTCCTTGTAGCTATAGAGTTTTATTTAATATGATGCAATTACAATGCAGGACACGTTCTAACTGGATCTAATTGAAGTGTGACTTGAGATGTCATGAATCATTCAAATTCTTGTATAGCTGGTTATTTTTAATATCCAGTCTTTTCATTCTTACCATTTTTTATTTTTTTATTTTAAGAAGAAAAAAGAATGAAAAATGGAGAAAGCTGTTTCATAAATATAACACAAAATTAAATTTTTTATCAGCATTTACAAAAAATACAATTGATACCAGTTTTTAGAAACTTGTTTTTATTACTTGTGTTCATATGACAAAATAATAAATAATCTGGCTTGTCTAAGTCTTCTATATTAATTTGCAAAATATATTTTAAGAATTTATTGTAAAATTAACTTGATATAGGTATATTGTATAATGCAGCCTATTAATAGTATTATATTAATTTTCTTTTTCATTTTTTTCTTTAAAGTTTATGATGTTTTTATCTCTGTCTCTCTTTTAATACATATTGGTTTTTTAAATTTAGTCCTGTAATCCTACAAATACCATTTTGCTGCCAATAGCCACTCAGTCACCTATATTGCATTTATTGTTCCATAAGATGTTTCCATCACCCCAGGAGCAAAACCACCCATTGTGGGAGTTGCTACATACACACTATTTTAGTGTTCATTCATTGTATTTGTTCTAATATAATGTTATTCTCATTTATTTATTTATTTATTTATTATTGTTATTGTTACTATTTTGTTTTTATTATTATTATTATTATTATTATTATCATTTTTGTTATTATTGTTATTATTACTTTAATTATTATTATTATTATTATTATTATTATTATTATTATTATTATTATTATTATTCTATTATTTTTTTTTTCTTCAGGCCTTGGGAAACTTGTACTTTGTGCATGAATCAGTTGAAGATGTTCTGATTTGGGACTTCACTGGTAAGTTTTTGTTACATTTCTTTATCATCACTACTTCAATAGACTACTAACTTTTATATAATAATTATAATGTTGTCTAATTAGTTCGTTCTAATCCATATTAGCTGATCACAGACCTGGCTAAAAAAAACTAGTCCTAAAAACACATCAAATCAAACAAGTCCTAAAAGTAAATAAAAACAAAATTATTCCACAGAGTAAATATAAAAAATCCTGAAAATCAATAACACCTAATGAATTCTTTACATAAATAAAAATTAACATGATGTAAAGGTAATTATAACCAAACAAATCCTGGAAATAAATATAACCAGGCAGGTCCTAACAGTAAAAAAAAAAAAAAAAATGGCCCAAATACTTCTGAAAGCAAATAAAACCAAAAAGGTCCTCAAATAAGTAAAAACCAAGCACATGTTAAAAGTAAATAAAGTCCAAAAAGTCCTAAAGTAAATTAAATCTAGCAAGTTCTTAAAATAAATAAAACCAAGCAAGTCAGGAAAGGAAATTAAGTCTAACAAGCAAAAGGATTTAACCAATTCCAGCTTCATTCTGTCCGTCTTCAGAATTGGTAAAGCCTCCAAATTAGATCAAAATATTGAATTCCTTGAACAGAAGATTTATTGTTTCCGAAGAAAGTTGAGAACCTGTTATGTCTGATTCTGATATGTAAATGTAATTAGCCAAACTGATCTGCAATCTTTCATCTGAATTCAGAATTTGTTTGTACTGACAATATTTTTATTTGTGCAGTTCTGTGGATATAAATAATATTGGAACACAACAGTACTTGGTTGAAAGAGTTTACTCATTATTATTATTATTATTATTATTATTATTATTATTTCATTTAGTGCATTTTAGTGCATTTTATTTCATTATTTTATTTTCTTTCTTTCTTTTTTCTTTCTTTATTTCTTCTTATTATTATCTATTTTGTATTATTGTTTTCATTATTATAATTTTTAATGCTAAAAGTAAATAAAAACAACTCCTAGAAATAAATGAAACCAAACCAGTTCGAAAAGCTTAAAGGATAAAGCTAACTAAAATAAAAATGTATGTATGTGCTTGCATGTTATAATCTCAAAATAACTGGACCAATGTCTTTATAAAATACATGTAAAAATTTGTAAAATGAAACCATTATATTTTTTCTTTCTTAAAACTTTGGAGTTCACGTGTTCAGCCAACATCTTCTGTCAAAGAAAGAAAGAAAAACAAAAAAATTACACTAAAAACAAATTGTTCTTTTTCTTTTCAAACACATTAATTCCTGTTCTTTTGCATTCTTCTTAACAGAATTGTGACCTCTTTTGTCAGTTACAGGCAGAAATATTTGGGCTTTTTTTTCTTTTCTTTTTTTTCTTTTTTTGTTTAATTTCTTCTTCTTCTTGTTTTTAATAATGAATTGAAATATTACAGAAATCACTCAGTCCAGTTTGAAAGGAAAAACACCAGTTTTGAATACCCAAACATAATTTTCTCCACTGTTTGTTGACTCAGACACTGTGGACTCTGATTATCTCAGTGATAACAGGCACCGGTGTTGTTTTTACTGACACAAACAAAATATGGTTGATCACTCTGGCGCTTCACACGTCCGATTTACTGTTACTTTGCCAAGACAAATTGCTGGCTTAATGGTCATTGCTTAGTACTTAGGAAATATTTCACACTAGTGATGTATGTCTATTTTGTTAGATACTATATTCTCCATTTTGATGCATTGTTTTTGTTTGTTTGTTTGTGTGGGTTTTTTTTAATTTTTAATTTTTATCAATTCTACTAAATAAGTTTTTCATCAAATATTTTGCTCCTATTCTACTAACTATACTGAATGAATTTGTATTAATATATACTTTTTTTCATTTATTTTATTTTACTTTATTTTATTTAGTTCTTTTCTCTTTTTTTAGTTCAGTATATTTTAGCTGGATAATTTGGTACATTCCTTTTTTCTTTCCATTTTTTTCTTCTTTTAAATGACTCATGGGATATTTTATTGACATTTTTCTATATTATACTCAATAATAATAAAATAGTATTTATTTATTTATTTATTTTGTTTTGTTTCTTTTATTTTGTTCAAGTATATTTTTATCCTGTAATTTTTGGTATATTACTTATTCCCTTTTCCACCCTTCTTTTACTAGCATATATTGTATTTATATTTTACTACACTGAAATACTTGAAGGAGAAGAAAAAAAGAAAGCATATAAACCTACTGAGTCTACTATTCATTATCCTTTTTGTACTTGTTTGTACCACAAAAGATACGGAAAATTCATTAAGTTACAACTTGCTGTAAATGTGTTCAAGTCTGCCAGATATTTGCACTTACAAAAGAGGGAACGAAACTACACTGATTATCTTGTTACTTAATGTTTGTATGAAAGGTTGAGTATCAGTGAAATAGATTAACATTCCCCTAGCAGTTATTAGATAATTGTTGGTGTGATTAATGTCTATCTTGCAGATTACTTAAAGTCAGATGAAATTAATTATCATTAATTTGTTTTGTACCCTTTTTTTCGGTCTTGAGATGTTTCCTGAAGAATTTTGGTATGTCTGTGTTTGTGTGTGTTTGTGTGTGTGTGTGTGTGTGTGTGTGTGTGTCTGTGTGTGTGTGTGTGTGTGTGTGTGTGTGTGTGTGTGTGTGTTAGATAGGTAGGTTGATAGGATATACAGAATATATTTATATAAATATAACATGTTTTCTTAATGATTTTGGAAATTATTTCATTGTATTCCTGTCCATTCATTCTTCTAGCTTAATCAGTTGATTTTTCTCTCATTCCATGTGGTCTGTGATTGTAGCAAGCATGCAGCATCTGTTGTTAATAATTTGTGTCAAAATCTGAAAACAAGAATCAAAGATGCAGTTTTATTTTCATTAATATGTCTGCTAACTGCAGAAAAATGGTGTCAGAATCATGTGAGTTAGTTGTGTTTTTATTTTTGAAGTTATTATCTCAACTGTAAATTCTCACGTACTATAGAACATATTTTGATGAAAAAATATTTAAAAACTTATCTCCATTGAGATATTTCTGATAACAACTCATTTTAACCCATAAAATATACTGAAGATAAAAACCAAACATAGTGTATGAAGCGATATGCTTTAGAAAATGATTTATTTTGACTAGGTATTCTTGAGTACTTGTGAAGTACTGTGTTTGCAACACCACTTCAGAGATTTGAGAATATGTTTATAGCTGAGAAGATTATAATTATAATAAAAAATTTCAAATGGTATTTAAATCTCTTTTTTTTTTTTTTATGGCCAGTGTCAGGTTTATTTCTTCATCAGATTTTTTCTTTTTTTAATTTATTTATTATTATTTTTTTTTTTTTACTATTAATATATTTTTTTTAACTATAGCAGAAAAAAAAATAAAAATAAAAATTATGGAATATATTTGGGTAATTATTTATTCATTCCTATTTAAATTTTTCTGCCTTTTTGATGGTTTCATTATCTACCAACCCAGATTTCTAACTGCAATGAAATTCAGTCTATAACTTTTCCAAAGCATTTAAATCTGTACTTTTGCTATTTAAAACATATTTTTTGTTTTGTTTTCACCATCATGTATTGAAGTGTCAAACTAACTATTTGTTGACATGTTTATAGCTTTCTATATTTAATTACTTTTGAAAGCTCAGCCATAAACTGAGAGATGTGAAAAGTTTAAGTTTCACACTCTGAGCATCTTGGTCACATCCTGATAGAAAGTCGATGCCATCACAGAAACTGAGAGTTAATGCATTACTTCACTTATCAGTCAGTAAGACAGGTTGACCGCCAGTGGAGCAGTGAAAGGTTTATAGCAATCAGCGTTTGACTCCGAAGATTTTTTACGATTCAGTGCATCCATTGTCTTATCAGTGCATGTAATCTTTAACTGCAGATAAAGTGCCAGGCCTTTAAAGCAACCGTATATTTAGCCATGGTTTTTCAGTTTGACTGGGATGAAAAATAGATTAATCCTTTAATGTTTTTTTTATAGTATTTTGATGCTGTGATAAATTGCTTATGATTATTTTAATGTAAATGTGGGCATAATCAAACTTGTATTAACTGGGGTCAGAGTTGGAAAAAGGTGTGTGTGTGTGTGATTTTATTTTTCTAAATATTGTTTCTTTTTCTGTTGTTGTTTTTTTTTTTGTTTATTTTTCAAAATTTTGGTTCTATTTTATTTATTTATTTATGTTTTGATTATGGATGTATGTAAAAGAGTCCTAACTGATACAGTCTGTTCATGGAGTTAGATTACTTTCTGATACTTATACACCTGTTGAGTGCTGTTACTTATGGTGTATTCCACAAAAACACACACACACACACACATGAACACAAACATAAAACAAAGACGCACACAAAACACCTGTATGCTTATGATTATTTTAATGTAAATGTGGGCATAATCAAACTTGTATTAACTGGGGTCAGAGTTGGAAGAAGGTGTGTGTGTGTGATTTTATTTTTCTAAATATTGTTTCTTTTTCTGTTGTTTTTTTTTGGTTTATTTTTCAAAATTTTGGTTCTATTTTATTTATTTATTTATTTATTTATTTATTTATTTATTTATTTATTTATTTATGTTTTGATTATGGATGTATGTAAAAGAGTCCTAACTGATACAGTCTGTTCATGGAGTTAGATTACTTTCTGATACTTATACACCTGTTGAGTGCTGTTACTTATGGTGTATTCCACAAAAACACACACACACACACACATGAACACAAACATAAAACAAAGATGCACACAAAACACCTGTATGCATATGCACATGTACATACACACACAAATACACAGCAGAAGCTACCATAGTGTGTGTGTATGTTAGTGTAGTTTTTGGAAATTATTGTATATTCCTATCATTCTTCAAGCCTAATCAATTGATCTTTATCTGTCATTCCTTACAGTATCAGGTGGTTTGTTATTGCAGCAAGCATGCAGCATTTGTTGTTAGTAATTTATAAACTGTCTGTTCCTGCCAAAATTTTAAACTGGGAAAGTCAATCCCACTGTAACAGTAGACGTTAACACAAGAAGGATCTTTTCACTAATATAGCTGCTAATTGCAGAAAAGTGCCAGCTGAAACGTGCAAGTCAGTTGTGTTTTTATTTTAAAATCTCCATCAGTGATGAAATTACATGGCTTAGTAATGAACAAAATAAACCTGTGTTTGTGTGCACATTCATATGCATGGGTGTGTGAGATGTTTGAAATGTTTTTAAAATACTGAGGTAAATATACATACATACACATATCACAAAACAAAACAAAACACACACACACACACACACACACACACACACAATACACTCACATAGATAGTAAAACACATGAATGCTTGAAAGCTGTAGTTAACAAATGTATTTTTTGTTAAAATTTTAAATATTCATTTTATATATTCCAGTGCATTTCTCATTCATTCTGGTTTATATCACTGCATTTCTTTCTCTTTTTTTGTAGCCACTTTAACAATAACAAAAAGCTTAACATTACTGCATGTAATATTAAGAATTAAAAGATAGCATATAAGCAAATGAATAAAAATAAAATGACATCTTAAACATGGATAAATATGCCTAAAGGCTAATAATGTAAATGAAGTGATAAGAAATAAATGAAAATGATAGTGACAGCTCTTAGTCCAAAGTATACATTAACACATTTTTAAATTGTATATAAATTGTCATTACATTATAAACAACACTAACTTTACACAGCAAAAAATAAAATTTAAATAAAAAGAAGGAAAGATATTTAAAATGTATTTTAATTTTTCTTAGTTATGGATAATTTAGACAAAATGTCAGTTACATAAATGATACTAAATGTCATAATGTAATAACAAAAATGTCAAATTTAATATTTATGATTTTTTAATAGAAGTAGAGTATTAAAAACTCATATATTACAAATAACTGGATTTCTGCATTTAAATAATCAGAAAATATTTTTAAAATTTTAATCACAAGTTTCCTGTAGAAAGATAATATGAAGCTTTACTGAACACTGAATTAATTTTCCTGAATGCACCCCCCATTTATCTATTTTCCATTCCAACCAGCTCTCCATGATGTTTGTCATCAAAGGCTGTGGTATGTGCTATGCTGTTTTTTTTTGTTATTAAGGGTGTAAAATGATTTCTTGCTGCTAAGTGATAAAAGAATATCTCATGGAGTGAGAGAGTTATTTCTGTCTTTTTTAACATTGTACAGTAAAAATAGTGTTTAACATCTAATCAGTACAAAAGAAATACTGAGATACAATTAAATATTCATATACATTCTATATCACTTAAACATTCAGACATAGAGATACTCATATACAAGTATATATGTGTGTGTGTGTGTGTGTGTTTGTGTATATATACATACATATGTTACGTGTGTTAGTGAGTAAGTGTGTGTGTGTATGTGTTTGAAGATATTTTAAAATACATTTTCTTTTATTTATTTATTTCTTACACAGACTGAACAGAATCAGAATAATAGCAATGCTATTTAATTAAAATCATAAACAATATTATTAATAGCACAACTAAATCTGTTGTGTCTACAAATTATTCAAAAATTGTTCATAAATAGTATAATAAATAATTTCATTACCACTGCAGAAATGCTTATTTAATACCAAAAATATTTTATCAATAATACCATTGTATTTTTATTAATAAATGGTTTATTAAAAAGTACTGATTGATTTAATAATAAAGTTTCTGCAAGCAATTGCGTTACTAAAAGTATTACAAACAGTTTTCCCAGACTGGATTTTATTAACAAACAAATTTTTATTGAACCAGCACTACTGACAGTGGTAAAATATCAGCTAATCTGGAAGATGCATTCAGTTCTGGCCAGCTGTTACGTTGAGTGGAAACCACAATAGCTTTTGCTTGAGCTATTAACCTGGTCTGTTTCGTGTTGTTTACTCATTACTGGCCTATTAATGTCTGGTTAAGTGATAGCTTAAACAACTGACACCAGACTTTTCATAAGATGAAAAAGAAGCTACCCCCCCTCAAAAAAAGAAACCTCCTCAACTTTCAGTGAAAGAAAATGATAAATCAGTTACAAAGTTAGCTTCAGCACAATAGTTATTTTGGTTTCTTTTAAAATGATTTTGTAAAAGAAAAAATTATTATGTTTTAGAATTGTTTATTTTAATAATGTTCAGGTATCTCAGGTTATGTGTGAATATATTTAAGAAATTTAAACCTTGTTGTTAACTGCAATTTTTTTTTAAAATAAATATATATGATAATACTGTACATGCAACTACAGATCTTTATCACAGATTTAAAAAAAAAAAAAATGAATATTAGTAACGATTGACTATAAACCAATGATTTTCTAAAGATTCATTGCGCGACACTAATATTTTAACATTTAAATTTGTTCACACAAATCCAGTCTCAGTCAGGAGAGATAATAATATTGCTATTATTGCCTGTTCTTGGATTTAAATTAATTTAACGAATCTAGTCCCAGTCATGGGATAATAATAATACTGTTGTTGCCTGTTCTCACATTTAAATTAATTTGAACAAATCTACTTCCAATCAGGCTGATAATAATACTGCTGTTATTGCCTTTTATTACATTTAAATTAATTTGAACAAATCTACTCTCAATCAGGCTGATAATGATGTTGCTATTAGTGCCTGTTCTTAAAATTTAATTAATTTGAACAAATCTATTTTCAGTTGGGTGATAATAAATTGCTGTTATTGCCTGATCTTTCATACAAAATCATTTGAACAAATCTATTCTCAATCATGAGGGATAATAATATTATTATTATTATTATTATTGCTTATTATTGCATTTAAATTCATTTGAACAAATATACTTCCAATCTGAGTAATAATAATATTGCTGTTATTGCTTGCTCTTACATTTCAACCAGTGAACTCCTGATTTCCATTTTACACTCTAAACATTAGACTCAAGTTCTCTGGCTATAAAACTAAAAGTGTAATCAGCCTGAATTTAGGTTTCCAGTTCTTTACAAAGATTAGGATCAAGTGATAGGCAGTGGCTAGCCCTTACACATAATACTGTGCAGTGCGGATGCTGATTGATTTTGTGTCTGCTGCAGATGAATGTGCTGACTGTTCTAATTACCACCATACACTTCTACTGACCAGTGTTAAGATGAGTTTGTTGAGGCATTACCTGTTCACATAGCATTCATCCAGAAGACAATTGATTTTTGTGTTCCGTTGCAAAACGTTTATTGAGACGGCTATATTATGCTGAAACTTGAATTGAATGCTGGATCTGCATGTGGAAACCAGTCCTGCAAGATGTAATGTCATGTCTTTATTAAGAACTCCTTTTCTTTTCAGCTGTATTCATTTTTATTCCTTCACATGTATGTCATTTTTGTATTATTTTTTTTTATTTTTTTATTATTTTGTTTTTTATAGGTGAGACACTGTTTTGTCTTTGGAGTTGTTGTTTTCTCTTTCTCTCTCTCTCTCTCTCTCTGTGTTTGTCTGTCTTTCAGAATTCCTCAATCTTACCAATCATAATGGTATCATCTTCAATAATGACCAGAAAAACATATATTTTGTTATTACTGATTTATTGTAGAAAATTAACAATTCCTAACAGCCTACTCCTTCTAATCATATTCATTCATTCATTCTTTCCTTTATTCATGATGTATTTATTTATTATTTGTAATTATTATTTAATTTATTAATTGCTAAAACTTGTAAAGGAATAAAAGTAATATTCATCAATTTTTTTTTTTTTTTAATTCTGATTTAATATCGCTAATATAACATTGCATTGATTCCCTACTAATTACAGTTATATATGTGTATCATCATCATCATCATAGTCATCATATCAGTCACTTTGTTTTTTGTGTTTTATTATTATTATTTTTTATTTATTTATTTATTTATACTAACTTAAAATCTCTAAAATAACATGCATTGATTCCATAGAGCCTAATTATAATTATATCAGACTTCCTGAACCTAGCTCATTAACTAATACACCATTCTGAGGCTTGACAAAGACAAGAAGAGCCTATGGCATAATACCACTAGACAGAAAATAATGAACACAGTAGAAGGCCAGCAAATGCCCAGTGGCTGTCTCTCTGACCTATGTGTTTCTCCAACAAAATAACCTGATAGCTTTGCCATGGATATGTTAATGTTTTGTAAATAAGTATTATCTTCCTGACAGTAGAGATAATCTGCTCTTCATAACAAAAATATCTATAGAAATTCTGATTGTATAGATCCTTGCTATGTTTTCTGTAAGAATCTTGTGGGTCTTTCTCTTGTTTAATAAAGAAAAATATTTTATTAATTACATTATAATTACTTGTTGAATGATGCATCTGTCCATCTGTATCTGTTTGACTGTCTAGCTGTCTATTTATATATCTGAAACCAGTATTTATGAATGCACATTAATTTAAATATTATTTTACTCAGTTGATGACTTCAGTTCATAATAATTATAAAACTTTTAGGATGCTCTTCTGTTAATCATACTGGTGTTTAATATAGAATAGCCACTGAGTTTACATATAATGTGTCCTCAAAAACAGTTCATTTAAACTCAAGCTATTTGAAGTGTGTTAATTTATAAAATTATAAAGAATGGTGGTAATAAAATATGTATAGATAGATAGATGTTAATATATTTTTATTTTTTATTTTGTTGCAGAATGCAAGTTTTTACCAGTGGAAGGTCGAGAGGTACTTTTTACTTTTAATAACTAGAAGGAAACTGCTATTTAGTATTTATTTCTAACTAACATTAATTTCAGGATATAACTGTTATTTATTCAAAACTTATTACAAAAATTTAAAAAATTAAGGTTTAAAAACAACACAGCAGACACACACACAAAAACAAAACAGAACAAAACAAAACAAAAAAATCCCACAATAACAACAAAAGAATGCTGTTAAAAACTGAAAATAAAATTGATAAACAAATAATACAGTTGTGATGCAACACATTTTTTGCTTAATTATTTGTTTAATACCTTCAGAGTTTTGATTATATGATGCCTGATCCAGTCTAACATAAAAATGTATTAGTAACATGTGAAAGAAATATCAACAGCAATAAAAGACAGTTTTTATATTTCATTTATTTAGCTAGGCTTTTAGTATTTCAGTTAATGAATTAAACTACATATATAAAAAAACCCAGAAATGAACCCACTTATTATTATCATAATTACAGTAGTCTGTATTTTTATACTATAATACCTAATTGAAATGGATTGTTGAACCAAACTATATTTTTATATCTTTATTAATGTATTATACTGTATATATTTTATTGTATACTTTATTATACATAATTACTTTATTATTTATAATATACATTATTAATAACAAAGTACATTCACACATCTTTAATAAAATGCTTTAATTATACCTAATTACAATTAGTTAAACATAAGCTTTTCAGAATTTTGAAAATTCTTGTATCAAATAATTTAATTTTCTTGAAAAGAATTTATTCAGCATTGTGTGGTAAACGTAATATAGTTTTTATTTTGTGACATTGATAAAATTTATGTTTTTCCAAAAAGAAAAGAAAAATTAGTGCATCAAATACTACTATTGAAAAAAAAAATATTAGAAACTTAATTATAAATAAATAAATACAATTATAGAACATTATATCATAAAACTAATAAGTTGTTAATTTTGTGATATGAAATATTTTTCTGTTGCAGGTTTTGTCAGGAAATATAGAAAACATTGCTGTCAAGGAAAAGGCCAAGTTCCCACAACATTTTTTTCCAGAGGTACATAAGTATCTTAAATACTGATTTTGAATCCTAAAATGTAGCTCAACTTTGATGCTCATTTTCCTCAAATTTAGAACTGATTATGTAATGGCAGCAAAGTTACCTGTAATATCATAACTGAAATCTTCTTTTTCCTTTTCTTTCTTTTTTTATGTTTTTGTCATTTTTTTTCTCTTCGTTTAGTTAAATTTTGTCAAATGTGTCCAATATCTTTGATTTTCCTGTGCATACTCACTGAATGTTAAACAGTTCAAATTATTTAAAAATGAAAATCAAGAATTTACTAAAAATATAATTTATTTTTGCTTCTCATTTTTTTATATTTAATTATTTCCTTTTTTGTAGTTTAAGTGGTCAAGAAAAGGATTCCTGAGAACCAGATGGAGTATCAATAACTGGTAAATAAATTATAATAAATAACCATAACCATATGTGTAACATATAGCCTTAGTCTGTTTTGATATACTATCAAGTTGTTGTTTATTGTTTATTTCAAACAGTTTTCAATGGTCAAGACAAACAACAAAATCATAAATTAAGGAGTAATCCTGAAGGCTGACAATATCTGTTTTTTAGTGGTATCATCTTGTAAATGTGTTTCATTTCAAGAAAGCTGAAACAATTACACACCTTACAGACTGAGTAAATTATTGTACAATACCTTTTGCCTCAGTCTGTCAGGGATTTTTGCACACTTAGTAATACACAAAACGTACAAAGTGTATTTCAAATGGATGCTTTATTGTGTTAGTTTGTTGAAATAAGTTTATTACACATGAATATATATTTAAGCATACTAAGGTAAGAAAAAATGTATCAGTTATCAAATTTTTTTTTATAATTTTTTTATATATTTATCTAAAGGTATTTACAGGTTTATGATGTGTGTGTGTGTCTGTGTGTTTATTAGATGCAGAATTGCAGTAACATACAAACTATGCTAGTCCTAATAAACAATGTGGTATTTCAAATATTTTAATTTATGTTGATAAATTTAAAAAAAGAAATCCATAGTTGATTATTGTTGACAACTTCAATGTAATCCTCAGAAAAAAAAAACAGAAGAAAAAAATAATTAAAAAAATAAAATAAAATAAAACAGGGTGCTATAAATAATGAGATGAAAATAAAATAAATTAATTTATCAGTTTGGTAGAAAGTGTTTACAAGCTGAGTATATGGAAGTTATCATTTGTCAAACTTCACAGCATGTTTTATCCTGCTTCATTTCCCACAAAGCTGGAAATAAAAAAATTGAAAAAAATGCTTACAGACTGTTAAGACTATAAAAGTAAAGGAATCCTCAAGCAAAATCCTTTAAGATTGTTTCATTAATCATAAATAGTCAGCCAAATAATTAAAGGAATGCTTAAGCAAAATACTTTTAAAAGAATATTTAAGGTAAATACTTTAAAGATATGTTTAATCCAAATGCTTTTTAGGAATACCGAAATCAAAGACTTTAAAGACATTCTTAAGCTAAATACTTTAAAGGAATACTTTAGACAAGTATTTTTAAAGGAATAGTGTGCCCAAATACTTGAAAGTAATATATCCATTTATATATATTACTTAAGGAATAAAAAATATGGCAGAATGCTTTAAATGAATAATCAGGCCAAATTCTGTAAAGAAATACTTGGGACTAAAGTCTGTAAAGGAACATTCAGATCCAAATAATTCAAAGAAATACTTGGACCAAATATTTAAAATAATAAACAAAACCATATACTTATAATGAATACTCAGACCACATATTGTAAAGGAATACTTGAGCCAAATACTTTAAATGAATTACTCATTTCAAATACTTTAAATTAATTCAGTTACACTAAACTCAATACATTAAAGGTACAGTTAAGATAAATATTTTAAAGGAATAGTCACAACAAATACTGTTAAAGAACTATTCAGGTTAAGTGCTTTAAGGATATTAGTGTCATATACTTGAAAATAATACCTGAAGCTAATATATTAAAAGAACAATTAGTTTTGGCTAAAGACTTTTAAAGGTATGCTCAAGCCAAAAGATTCAAAATAAACACAGGCCAAATATTTTAATAGAATACATAAACCAAATACATTAAATGAATAAAAAATAATAATAATAATACAACAATAATAATTAACAATAATAACAATAATCAATTAACAACAACAACAATAACAATAATAATGATAATAATAATAATAAAGTAATAAAATGATAATTGAGAAAACAAAAACAACAGAAAAGAAACAACCTCAGTCACAACTCCTTTGTAATTATCATACATAAATAATGCTACTTGTTAAATTAGTTTTAGTAGCCATAAAAAATACATTAACAGCCAAATTCACCAGTGGGTGTTTACTATTAATGTGACATGCTTTGCACCATCTGACTAGACTAAGTTAGCTGCTGTTCATATCAGTGGCTGTGTGTGCTGTATGTTAAAAAAATAATAGTAATTATAATCTGTGAGATTTTTATCTTTTTACTGATCAGATGTATCAAAATTCTTGTTTGTGTTGGACAATAATGTGTATTTAATGTCGGTGAATATGCATAACATGTTGTCTCTTCTCTATATTTTCATTAAATTGAAATGACAAATTAGATCTGATTTGTATTCAAGCTAAACACTTCTGATAACAAAAATGTAGTTTATTTTATGATTATAATTCATTATTTTTGTTTTTAATTTTTATTTATTTATTTATTGTTTTTGTTATTATATTATTATTGTTTTATTAATGTTATTGTTATTATTATTTTTTAATATTATTATTAATGCATGTTGTTATTTATGTGAAGGTTTTCCTTTTTTTCTCTTTTTGCTCTCTCTCTCTTAAGCAGGATATTTTCAAAGGCAAAAGAATGTTTAAACATACATATATATACATATATATAATATATTCTGTGTTAAAGGGAAAAAAATCCATGTTATGGAACATCTGGCAAATAATCAATTACAGTTATCGAAACAAACAGTTTAAGGTTTAAATAAAATAATGTGGTGTTTAAAATATAGATTAATGACTTATAAGACTTCTCCTTAAGAATAGAGGTTTCATTCTTATTTTTCTTTTTTAATTAAAAAAAAAAAATTCACTGTACTGATTTTTGCCTGATTAAAAGCAGATGTAATTATTTAAAAAGAAATCAGATTCAGTTTTCAATTTTCTCTACTTTTTATTCTTATTTTTTCAAGTAATCTAAAAAAAAAAAAATATGTATATTAAAAACTAAGATTATTATAAAAAACAAAATTGGGAATATAATTTTAACAACATAATCATTATTATGATGCAGATAGAATTAAAATCCTTTTTTTTTTTAAATTATTATTTATGATTATAACAGGTTACAGTAAGGAAAAAGAGAGGGTAAAGTTAAATTATTAATGATAAAAAACTTTACTATTACTATATTAAGATAATAACTGAATCAGTATTTTGGTGATAGAAGATCTTTGATTTTGAGACATGACTTTCAAAATTTTCTGCAATCACATTAATAGTGGAAAAAAAAAAAAAAAAAAAAAAAAAGTAAGTGGTAAAAATACATTTGAATAACTGAATCAATATTACACTGATAGAATGTTGATTTGTAGATGCCAGTTTTAAAATGATTGCAACTAGTAGGGGGGTGGGAACTGATGTTTAAAAATTAAATTAAATCAATATTTCAGTGACAGAAATCTTTTTTCATTTTTAAACATCAATATTAAATTTTTTATTTTTGTTTATAATAAACAGTGAATCTAAGAGTGAACAGAAAATAATGGTTTTGAAAGATTCAGATAAAAGAATCGATATTTTATTTCTGTCACTTTAGAAGTATTATTGCTGTCTATAATATAAATAACTGTTAGGAAAGAAAACCTCAAACTGAAAATAAATAAAAATAAATAAAAAATAAAATCTTCAAAAACCCAACAGTTGCAACAGTGAATTTATTTCTGACTTTAAAAATGTTTGTGTATTACAAGAAAAAAAGTGATTTTTAAATTAATGTTACGTTGAAGAAATATTTTGATTTTTAATTGTTTGATTTATTTACGCACACAGATATATCACTGATGAAATGAAGTTTATAAAACAATACACAACTTTAAAAAAAATATAATACTCTTAGTATGTTTCATGTTGTTGTGTCACTGTTATTATTGTTTGAAAATACTTATTATCTAATATACACATCTCAAACAATAGTCATCTTGATAATTTATATAATGCAGTTTTTGCAGTAAATATAAACAAACTTTCTCCTTTTCTTCTTCTTCCCTCTCCTTTCTTTGACAAAATTAATCCACACTGCTACACAATTACCAAAATGAGGTTTCATGATATTTATTTTGTTGTCCGTGAATTGCTATTAATTTCAAATTTTTCATAAAACAGTGGCAGGAAGAATTGTCTGAATTTGATAATAAGCCTTCTGAACAATTTTACTGCTACATCTCTTGTACTAGAAATATCTGAAACAATATAACATCTATTCATCTCTGTTATTTACTACCAAAAACAAAAGAAGTTTGTTTAAAGTAATAATAATAATAATAATAATAATAATAATAATAATTCTGAACATAACATCTATTTATTTGTTGCTGTTATTATTTAATTTGTTTATTATTAGATGTACTGGAAAGGAAATCTATTTATTTTTTTCAGTTATTAACTATTTTGTTTCTTATTATACATATCTGAAATAGACATCAGTTTATTTTTATTGTTAAATGTTATTAAATATATCTGAGATAGATATGACAAATATTTATTTATTTATTCCTGTTATTTAATTACCAAATGCAAGGGGGTGGGCAAATGATGCAGATCTGATATAGATTAGATATCTAGTGTTTGCTGTTGTTATTTATTGTATTTATTAGAACACAGTTCTAAAACAGAAACTACAATATTTTATTTTTTATTTTATTTTTTTTATTATTATTTTTTACTTTCCTCTTCTTTTCTATGTTGCTATAAAGTGCCTATTTTTAAAATAATAAGCATTTTTAAATATTAATAACAAAAAATTAATTTTCTTTTTAGAACAGTTTGTTTAATACCCATCACATGTTTTTTATTTATTATTATTATTATTTTTTTTTTTTTTCGACAAATGAATGCATCATTGCAATATCTCAAGCATCATTTAGATTAGGACCAGTTGTGATTGAAATTAAAAAATATCTTTTTCAAAAACCAATTCTTGGAATAAGAAGCCTTAATTACTCATTTTTAATTTTTAATGAATATTTTTTTTTAATTCTTTTATTTCAGTATCTTTGATCTTGTTAATATTCACCTTTTCCATGATGCTTCAAACATCCTTGCAATGCAATCCGTGAGTATATATCATAGTGTATTACACTATGTTTCCTTTTCATGTTTAATCCATGAAAGAATTTTATGTTGCAACATGGCAACCTTATATCTTTGTTGTTGGTTTATTAATATTATTATCATCATATTATTATCATCATTAGCATTTTGTATTCAACACTGTAATAATTGTAAACCTTTTATCATGATTATAATCACCACCATCATTATAATAATCAACAAAACCAAAATCATCATTATAATTATAACAACATCAATTTTATCTTCATCATATTATTATTATCATTTTTGTTTGCATACATTAGTGACATATTCATTTGAAATTATTTGTTGCATTCACAACAAACGTGTTTGTCTGAAAGCATCTTTAAAGAGAACTCAAACAAATACTGTTCTGTTCTGGAAAAATAGAACATAGCTTATCTGTGACAGCCATATATATATTAATTAAAAAAGTAAGATTATTAACATGTAAAAATAACAAAGGATGTTATGTTTTGGTGTGTATGTCCTTATTATTTCTATAAATATATTAGAGTTTAGAAGGCACACAAACATCACTAATTAAATATAACTGTATGTTAGGACACATGTTCCTGAGTTTCAAAAATCTTTTTAAGAATTCTGGTACATTTAATTTAAAATTTTCAGATGTTTTATTTATTTATTTATTTATGATGATGATAATGATGATGATGACAATGATTACTATTATTGTTGTTTATTTTATTTTTATATATATATATATATATATTTTTATTATTTTTTCTTAAAGATGTATATATATTATTTCTTTGTAAGATGCATTTTTAACTTTAAATATTTGTTTTAAAATTTTCTGTAATATTTTGTTGTCTGTAAGATGGTATTGTTTTTAATGTGTATAGTGAATTTTATTTTATTAATATATTTTTTTTTTATCTGCATGTTCACACACATCAGAGAGAGAATCATTGATTTTATGTGTGTACGGGGGGAGAGAGAGAGATTTTTCATTGTATATACAAAATTTAGAAAAGTGCAGATTATAGCTATGAGTGCATAAATGTCATTTACTGGAGACACAGAGTTTCTGGTAAAGTCTATAAATAACTTTTAACCTTTTCTTGTTTTCTTTGCCATCAGTTTATTATATTTTATGTATTTATTTATTTTTTTACTTTTTTATTTTTTTTTGTATTCATGTATTTATTTGTTTCTTTATTTATTATCTTTTTAGCATTACATTACCTTGGTTTTTCTTTTTTCTTTTTTTTTTTTTGGCTAAAGATGGCAAGATAAATAAAAGATCTAACCGCTGACAAAACTCAAATTCACACAGTCAAATTGACATAGCCATATTGTCATCTACCAAGTAAACAAAATTCTACTGTTATTTGAAAGAAAATCATTGAAAATAATGTTCTAGAGTAATATAACTTAAAATTGACAAGAACAAAAAATAAAATAATAAATATTCTTTGAATTTTTTATTTTTTATTTAAATTATTTAATATATATATATATATATACTCCAAAAACATCTACTGATATAGCTGTGTGTGTGTGTGTGTGTGTGTGTGTGTGTGTGTGTATTCTGTAAAAGAACATGCTTCAAAATTCTTGAAAAATTATAACAAGTATTTTTAAATTTAAAAAAATACTTTATTTCAGTTTGTTTCCAAGAATAGTGTAAAATATTGATTAATTCTGATGAATATTCTTACGCATTCGTTACCTGGATGTATTTAATGCCTCACTGAACAGCTTTTATTGAGTTTTGTGTTAGAATCAGTTCTCTTGCTTAATACTTGGATTCTTGGTGTGTACAAATAAGTCAGATCTTGAACAATTAATAACCCAAATCTAAAAAAAATAAAAATAAAAATAATCATATATAAAACAAAAAGCCATGGTAAAAATATCTGAAGTGTTTTTGTTCAGATTAAAATGGCTGTTTCAGACACTGTTTTATTTTTGTGTCAGATTATTATTGGTCTTAATGAAGACAGTGCCTTCGAGTCATACACAAAGAAAGAAATACAAGAGGTAATCCAAGGATCAAATATCTTATTGTCATGTTTTATTTAAGCAGCTTTTGAGTTTGTTATAAGTGTGTGTGTGTGTTACACTTTGTGTGTTAACATTTCAGTCAGCATCATGATTATTACTGTAACTATTATAATGATCATGAATATTTGATATCAAAAGGTCATCAGAAATCAAGTTACACTGTATTGTCAAATACAATTGAACATGTCCAACTATTGTATTTCAATTTAAAATTTCAGAGATCTTCCGTATTTTATATCAAAAGGTCATCAACAATCAAGTTACACTGTATTGTTAAATAAAATTGAACATGTCCAACTATTGTATTTCAATTTAAAATTTCAGAGATCTTCCGTATTTGATATCAAAAGGTCATCAACAATCAAGTTACACTGTATTGTTAAATAAAACTGAATACAAATCTGTTTAATATGCCAGTAAGTATTGTTTCAATTTAAAATTTCAGAGTCCTTCCATATACAGTGGCAGTAGACAGCAAGCTTTGTTACATACACTGCAGAGGTAGGTGAAAGGCCACATTATCGTTCGTGATTAATTCATGTAACATACAGTATCAGAAATTTTTAAAAATCTATAGTGTGTCAGATTCAATGACTTTAACCAGTCATAAAACACTCAAGGGGAATCAGATGGGCAGGTGTTCAAAACTACTGATTATAATATTATGTGGGTTATTCTTCTTTGTTTTTGGGGTTGTTTTTTTATTAGTGACTTTGCCTGTCAGTGAATCTTTCTGTTTCTTTTTTCCTCTTTCCTTAGATGTGCTAGAATGTGTGATGGTCTTTATAAAAAAAATTAAAATCATAGTAATTTTGGAAATGTTACTTTTCAGATAATTTCAAACTGTTTATCATATGAATGGCTTTTCTTTTAAGTTTGTTTAGTAAGAAATAGTTCATATTAATTTGATGATTAAAAATTTTGTTCTTCAGTACCATGTAATCTTTAATATTCTTTTTTCTTTTTTTAACAATTACATTTTTTTTTTTACATACACAATTACATTTATTCTTTTCAAAATGTGTTAGAAAAATATAGGCCAGCCATGAATAGATGTTAATTCTCAGAATATGTTTAAAAATATTATAATAAAAAAATGAATACACAGAAGACAAGAAATTCACATTAATTGTCTTAACAATAAAGACCTTGGATAATTCATTAAATAAGGGAAATTATTAATTACAGCAGAATTTGCTTTTGTCTTGTCATTTCTTTTTCTTTTTCTTTCTTTTTTTCCTTTTTCCTTTCTTTATTTTTATTTTTTATTTTTTTATCTTTATTCTTTTTAAATTTAAACAGGTTTGAAACAGACAAATATGATAAAGTGCCTCTGATCATATTTGGTGATTTCAATTTTCGTCTGGACACACATTTGTTAATAAAGGTGAGAAACACATACTTGTTGATTTCAATTTTCATTTAATTACACATTCATAGGATTCTTTAAATAAAACTAACAATACATATCCTAGTTTTCAGTAACTAAATTAATGAATTATTGTCATATACATAACATACATTGCATATTACTATTTTAGTGATGTACTTCATTATTAACAAAGATTGGTTTACCAGAAACAAAAACTGGTAAATTTTTAATATGGTTTTAGCTAATTCTACATACAAACCAAAGATAGATTTCAATTATGTTGGTCTTGCTGTGATTGAATTAAATAATTTGTATAACAATAGGGTATGTTCTGTAATGTAAAGAGAAAATTCAGTTTGTTGTTGGTTTATTCACTATATCAGGTGGGGAGTAAATTAATGAATAGAAATCTTTGTATACTGTAACTGATCCTGTAGCAGTTTCTTCCACAACAACACACACAAGATTAAACACCATGGCAGCCAACTATAAATACACACAGTCGATTCAGATGTTTTGATAAACCAAATAGTTTCACATTAATAGTGATATTAAGAAGAAATATTTTCCTTGGCCATGAAAAATCTTCAAGATTTGAATTTGTTGATTATGTTATAATAAAAGATAAATGATGTTCATGGCCATCAAAGTCAGATGTTGAAAGTTTGACAGTTATTTTTGAGAAAGTCAGAAATAAAAAACATTCCAGTTATGATGAAAGATAAATATTTGTTGTTTTCTGCAGGAACTTACAGCAAAAGCCCAGTTGGAGATGACCAAAGGGAAAAAGGATCAGGTCAATAAGATTGTCTACACAGAGGAGGTTAATGGAAAGGTCAATTTGACATTTTTTCTTTTAAAAATAATAATAAATATGTTTTGTGTATTTCCAAGATGTTTTCCATGAGAAAAAAAATATTGACTAATAATAAAGTATGAAAATAAAATTGTTGTGAGAATTATCATTATAATCATCATCACTTTTGTTTTTACATTATCATCATCATCATTTTTATGTTTTCATTATTACCATGATGATATTCATCATTGCTTTTGTTTTTACATTATTATTATTGTTATTATTATTATTATTATTATTGACTACTAAAAAATATATAAAAAATCCATTTAAATTACCATTATTTGTTTTGTACAGTATTTATATGGTGATAATGTTGTTGATGTTTTTTTGTTTTTTTTTAAATCTGTTTGAAATATTACTACATTTAGATATTAATAATGTTATTTTTTATTTTTAGGCCATATTGACCGTGGAAACCAAAGGCTTTGACTACCATGATAAGCATTCTGATCTGTTTTTCAATTCAGCAAAATGGGTAAAATATTGATGTGCCTTCATTTTAAATTCAGCTTCTTGTACTTGATTTTTCTTACTTATGAATATTTGAGAACCAGAAACTAACAATATACTAAGGAAAAAGAAAAATATTACTGATTCAGAATTTATAACTGCAACATTTAATGTTTTAGATCTTTTCACCATTAAAAAACCTATTTGCCTTAATGAATTGATTTTTTTTTTTTTTCCTGGACTTTAAAATGTGATCATTAAAATTACAAATTTTGGCATTTTTTACATTTTGACAATTTTTTGTAGGTATTAATAAATTATTATATTTTATTGGTCCTCAGTGGAATATGTTCTTGATAAAGAAACATTTTTTTATATATTTTTTTTATTACATTTTATGCTTTATTTTTATATTTATTTATTTATTTATTATTATTATTATTATTATTATTATTATTATTATTATTATTATTCTAGAGTTAAGAAATGTAGTTTTTGAATTTTCAACAATATAATTATTCTGTACCAGATCCTGTGAATATGTATGATTGTGTAGGTATATATGTGTTTCTGTGCACACACATGCACACACATCAAGAGAAAGAGAGGCGGAAACATACAGAGAGAGAGAGAAACAGAGATATCTTTTTGTTATTCTTTTTTCTTCTTTTTTTAAATTTATTTTATGTATTTATTTTATTTTATTATAATTCTTTTCTCTTTTTTCATTAATATAAACCCAGCATATAAGCAAGCATTTAAAGTATAGATATCTTTTAAATTTGTTTCCCGTTTCATTAAATATTGTCGTTTTTTATTAATTTTTAAATTATTTTTTCAGCTTCATCAGTACGACACAGAATTTCAGTCATTTTCTGACAGGTTGTTTGAATACGCTATCAACTTCCCTCCGAGTTACCCATTCAGTGAAGACATCAACGATGGCCAGTCATACATGAAGACAAGATGTCCATCTTGGTGTGACCGGATTCTACTTAGCCACAGTGCCAAAGACATTATTCTCGAGGTAAACAGTCTCAAAGATGCTCTGATGGTCTGTAGGCAGATGTAGTAATATAAAAAGATATATACTGATGGTATCTATAAGGACATTATAACAGTATCCAAAAGTTGTTTTGACATCAAAAAAGAATACTGATAGTCTGTAGGCAGATATATTAATATCAAAGAGATATAGTAATGTCAAAGAGACATACTGACATCCAAGAGGTATACGGTATCTTTAAGGAGATACATTAATATCAGAGAGATATGTTAATGTCTAAGAGATACATTAATATCAAAGAAGAATACCGGTGGTCTATAAGGAGATATAATAATAATAAAAAGACACAGTGGTATCAAGGAGATATAGTGATGGTTTACAGATAAATTGATGGTCAATAAGTAGACCTATTAATAACAAAGAGATACTTTGATGGTTTGTAAGAGAATATATTAATATTATACCCACTGATAATTAATATCAAAGAGATACTAATATCAGACAGATTTTTTAAAACAAGATACATTAATTCCTATGTGATTGTCTACAAGCAGATATATTAATATCATGAGATAAATTTGTTATATTTGCTAATAGAAAACTATATTTTATTTAATGAACTGTAGCACTGTACTTAAATATTTAACAGCCTAATCATCAATATGGGGATTTATTAATTAATATATAATCTGACATTTCATAAGGGGATGTATTAAAATTTATTACATAACTTTCTGTTATGTGATGTATTCGTATTTGACTTTCCAATTGTTTGTTCATTTATCATTATCTTCTTGGTCTTGCATAACTAGATATGTCAATATGTGATTATCTAGTAGTTCAGGACAAAAATCAGTTACACTGTAATTCTAGTTAAAAGATTTTTCAAAACATATTTTATTTGTTTTCTTGAACAACAGTGATAAATAAGTGTTCTTCTAACCAAAGAAATAATGTATTTTCTGGATTTATATGAAGTTTCAATATTGTCAATGGATAGATTTTATTCAAGTGTACATGTTATATTGGTGATTTTAATATCCTGAAGTATATTAAACGACATGTGTTTTATGCATTTGATTAGTCTTATAAGCCAAATGTTAGTCAGACGTTACTTTTATAAAGTCTAATTTATGAAAAGAATTTAGTTACACATAGTATAATGTTTTAATTTTTTTTTTTATTATTTAAATTGAAGAAATCTAAATCATTTTATTGCAGACATAAATTTTAAAACTGTTAATTTTTTTTAATATCAACTAACAGAATCATTTTTTAGCTAAATAGTATTAAGTTTTTAATTACAAACAGATGGTTTATTTATGTTTCAGGATGACAGTCACCTAGTCCAGTATGACATTATTGGAAAGGAAGTATGTATGGGGGACCACAAGGTAAGTAAATACTTCATATATTTTATGTATCTTCAAGAATGATACTAATACAGTTGTATCTGCTTGACATGGAAGGTACTATTTTCTTCATTATTTTTTATTTTATTATGATTTTTAATAATAATAGCAGCTTTGTTGTTTAATTTACAATATATGAAAATGAATCTCAACAAATATTTTTAGTTTAAATGTAATTTTATTATTTACCTTTTCATATCTTGTTTTAAAATACAGTAATTAAAAGATTAAATTTTTTTTTTTAATATGTTTTTTGGTCAACTTTTTGTGTTTTTAAAAATCCATTTACCTGTTAATAAAATTATGTATTTTCTATTACTATTTATTGAATTACAGTTAAAATGTTTTCTTTTTTTTTTTTTCCTTTCCTTTCTTTCCAATCTGCAGCCAGTCTATCTTTGTATTCACTTTAAACCAGGCAAAGGTAATTTTAACAACTCATCTGCCCATTTGATATTAAACCGAAAAAACACACTCTCAATTAATGGGGAAGACATTGATAATGCAGACTTGGAGGTTGTCAACATTCATGACTTTGCAACCTTCGAGAAAGAAAATGACTTGCTTCCCGAGTTCAGAAGCAGTATCAAAACAAAAACAACAATTCCTGAGAGTAGCAGTCGCCTGTCCCTGCAGGATGTTGCTTTTCAGATCATGACTGTTGGTAGGGTTCTTAAGGCGTGGCCAAGGCGGCCACGAACAAGACACCACAGTTCTTCATCAGAAGATTTTGATGAAATAGAGCAGATAACAGATTTTAATATCGTTAGCAAAGATCGGGAACCTGATACTGCTTCTGTGACTACTACTGTTTCTCATGTCTCTGATGACTTGAAAAACGATGTTAATGATGATGATGACGATGCAGTAGTAGTTAGAAAAGACTGTAGAGAATGCAAATCTTTAATGGTTGACAAAAATAGTGTTGGTGTGTGCACGGCTGTAAATAGTACTGCTAATAATAATGATGTGTTGCATGATGGCAAAAAGATTGATGTATCTGAGCATGCTCCCATTTCTGAGTCTGGTCGGAGGAGTAAGACAAAGATGAAAAAGCAGCTGGCGACGTCCAGATCCGGCAGTATCACGACCTCCAAGTGTCCTTGCCCTTGCACTTTATTATGATCACTGTGGCTTATGTGTCGTGACCTTTTTGTTTCTTAATGTGAGTGGCCTTGGTTTCATTTGTTTTATTTTAACTCTCACTTCTTGAATCCTTTTTGTAATTGGTTCATGCTCATTTCGAAGGGATTTATTAAGGGTTTTCTTTAATTTCTCATTTTCAGTGCACTTTCTTTTTGTTTTCATTTTATTTTATTTTATTTTTTGTCTTTATTTTGTTTTGTTTTATTTATTTTATTTTATTTTTTGTTTGTTTTAGTTTTAATTTTATTTTATTTTGTTTATTTCATTTTAATTATTTTAGTTGGGGTTTTTTCATATTAGTATATTTATTTCACTTTTTCATGTTTATATTTTATAATGTTAATTTTAATTTATTTGTATATTAATTTGATTTATGGAACATTTATTGATACTATTTATTTTTTTATTTATTTATACATTTTCCTTTTTTTGAAATTACAACAATTAAATATTTCATCATTTTAAATTAGTCACTTTGGTGTGTTTCTTGTTTCATAAATTAATATATTAATCAATATTAAATAATTTAGAAATTCAAGTAAATATAGTATTTTCATTTAACAATGAGGCTTCAAGAAGTGTTGAATTTTTGTAGTTTAGCAGTTTAGCACTGTTTAATATGTTGCTTTGTTTTTTGTGTTTGGTGTTTTTGTTTTTTGATGTTTTTTCCTGCTTGCTTATATTCAAAAATGCATAATTTTAAAATGATGTTAAAAAAAATAAATAAAAGATATATATGAAAAAATACTAATGTGGATCTAAAACTATAAATATAGATTGGAGTTTTAATTTTGAAAGTATTAGATACTTAGTGTAATTGTTATTCTTCATGTTCATAAAGAAATTTAGAATTATTATTATTACTACTACAACCATTATTGTTATTATTATTATTATTATTATTATTATTATTATTATTATTATTATTATTATTATTATTAAATCCAAATATAGGTTATTCATAATTTACTAAATTATATTTCTTTTAATTTCATATTTTATTCATAAAAATTGAAAACAAGATAATAATATTACAAAATACTATTATATAATCTCATTTTCTGCATAAATAAATATTTATCATAGATGCTGTAGAGTAATTTTAAAGCGGCTTTATTTTCATTGTAATCTGCGTTTAGTCAAGATTATATATTTTTTAAGTAAAAAAAATAAATGGTTTTTGTAATTTTTAATAAAATGACACAATTCTTAATTGGTCAAATAGTAATCTATAATTTCCAAGAACATTCTACTGTTAATTTTAAAATTTTGAAAGCATTTATAAAAGTTTGAATATCTTTTCTTTCAAAATTTATCCTTCATGAACAAAAAATTTACCTTAAATTTATATTTATTTATTTGTTTGCTTAAACATATATAGTGTAATTTATTTCATTAATGCAAGTTTAAGGCATGCATGCATGTACTGTAGATATTATAGATATGAGCTTGGACTGTTCAATTATAGTTTACTTGCTAGTGACTTAATTTTACTAGATGAATTTATAAAAACAGATTAAAACATGGCTGCATATAGATAATCTCTTAATATTATCTATATGCAGACATACACAGTGTACACACACAGACACATATATTTTGAGATGGAATAAAAGGAGTAGCATTTTGCAATATTTGGCATTTCAGTATGTGATTTCATCACTGAAGGACATGTATTCTGAACAAAATGTCACATAGATGAATAAATCTGTATGCAGATATTAAATGCTGTCCTTTAATTTCACTTTAAAAACACTATGAACTTTTGTTTCAACCCATTATATATATGAAATATTTTTGTGTTTATGTACTGTGTGTGTATACATATGTATACATATGTAAGATAAACAGAAATTTCTGATTTATGTTTTAAGTATATGTCTGTTATGATCTCAGTTTAAACATTTATTGATTAGACATGTGTATTTTATGAGGAAATAAGATGGAATACAATATCCATATTAAAATATATGAATATTTTTATGTGTATGTGTATTAATTTTCTGTTTTCTTCATTAGCTAGACAATGAAAAAAATTAATATATATTCATATAATTTATAATGACTTCAATGACAGACAAAGAGTTATTAAACATGCTTTATTTTCTTTTTTTTTAATATCATGTACATTATTTATAAATAATTATCAGTAACTAACTACATAACACCTGTTGAACTTTTTTCAGTTTTGACACCAAAGGGAGATTACTCTCAGCTTCCTGGAGCAGGTGATGTCATCATTCCAAGCACTCAAGTGAAAATCTCCGAGGTGGATACAACACGATATATCCACATACGACAGGGCGACAGTTCAACTCGTGTATTTCGCGAAACGTCAGTTTGACAGCAAGCAGCACGTTTCATCATTACATTTTTTTCGTCTGTTTTGTTGCCTGGCTGGTCTTTCATTTCGACAAAGTGATTACAATTCATTCATATCTTCTTTTTTTTTCTTTTTTTATTTTTTTTTTTTTTTTTTTTTTTTTTTTTTTGGTATGTGTGCATGAATGTATGTATGTATGTATATCCAGATATTTTTATTACTCATCAGAATGTGTTTTTTTTGTAATTGATAGTTTTCTTCCTGAAATTGGATTCCAGATGTGAATTCGGTGAAGGCAGTTCTTGATGTGAAATAATTGTTTCAAATGTAAAGCAAATTTTTATTTAAAAACATGAAAATGAAAGAGAAATTTTTGATTGAAAACATACCTAAGAACTTTATCTTTGTAAAGATAATGAATGAAAATGTTTATCATTACAGATTTGTTCATCAGGGATAAGAGAAATGTTTAAATATAAAAAAAAAATGTTTCATTTTAGATTTCTTCACACTTCTTGTTTATTTTTTATTATTATTATTTTTTTTTTTTTCACAATTAACTTGGTGTGACACAACTAAGGAATAATGAGATGATGGAAATTTTTTTCAAACTTTATTAATATATCAGTGCTTTACCCTTCATTCAGTGAAATCCATGACAATTTTTTTTTTTTTTTTTTTTTTTTTAAATTTATTATAATTAGTCAGTATTTTAAAAAATGCATAATTTCCAAACGTTATAATACAATTTTTTTAAATCTTAAAACAAGTATAGTACCTATTCCACATTGTCATATTTGTTCTATTAAGTTTGAATTCATTTGCACCTGCCTTCTAAATTCTTCTGTTGGTGCCTAGGAATGATCTTGAAGGCTGTTAATAATTTTGATACATGTATTTGCACATGGAATTTAGTCTCATTTTTGGGATGCAGATATTCTTTTTCCTTGCTTTATAAGCTTCATTTTTGTATGACTACCATCTCTATAGCCTGTGTCATGCAAAAATATGTCCAGTTGATTGATTATCAGTAACTGTACAAAATTCTGAAACTCATATATTTTTAGGAAACTGTAATTAAGACAAAAGAAGAAATAACAAGAAAATGTCCTCATTAATGAAGTAATTACATTTTAAAATATATATAATATACTTAGCATAGAAAGAAAATCATGGACATCGCCTTTTCCATTAGAACTGAAAAATTGTGATATATTACCATTTTTCAGTGCTAGCTTGAAACTTGCTATTGTGACCTGATCTTTAGGAATCGATAATAAATTTGACACCCAATCAACAAAAATATACAAAGAATAAGCTGGCCATTACAATACACTTTGCTGTTTAGCTGTAACATTTACAAGGCTACAGCATTTTTTGTGGAAGAGTTTGAGAAAGGTTTTTGTTGTGGATTCCAACGTTGCCTCTTGAAATATGTTGTAAAATCCTTGTTAGAGCTGACTAATAACTATAAATGACATGTTACAAATGTCCTGCAACATGAAGGTTTATTTATAATGAATCCAGCATGTGAGCAGTTTCGACATTTTAGCTGTATACTGTACATTTATTGATTTCGTCAGATTAATAATGATAAACTGTGTGCATTATTAATTTCACAAGCAGTTTATGGGTGACTCAGCTATGTTGTGAAAGTATGTTATGCTAGATAATGCTAGGAAAGGTAAAACAAAACTACACAAAAAGTTTGAGTGACTGCATTTAATTTGATTTTGAGATAATAATATTAATAAACTTGTTTATTGGTTTACTATAACTTTTTATTCTTCTTTCTTAAAAAATAAACTTTAATAACTGTGTATTTTCTAGTGATATATTTTCAGTGTTTGTTAAGGTTAGTGAATTATTAGGCAATCAAAATAATTTGATATAATATAATTATATATCCACATATATACTGTACCACGATTTAATAGTCAAATTTTCTTTCTTCTTTTTCTTTTACAGATATTTATATAGCTTTAGAGTCCATTTCATGTTCATCTAGAGCATTGAACTGGTAATAAAATGTGATTATTAATGTTTTTAAAATTATCTTTATAACAGCATACCAAAATTGTTTGCATGTTTATCATAATTATGCAAACACTTTTATTAGTCAGTGTAGTTTGAGAGATATATTAGCATTTATGGATTAGTTTGACCTGCCTGAATGCAGAAATAAAATTAGATGATTATTATTATTATTATTATTATTATTATTATTATAAATATCCTAAGTTTGCAGGGCAAGAAATTTCAGTTGATAATTTTATTTTTAGTTATTTATTTATTTTGTTGAGTGTTTGGCAAGCATAATAAAACCATTACCAAGACTACCACTATGATCACGTTTTTGTAACCTTTTTTTTCATACACAAAATTAAGATCATTAATCTTCTGATTCATTTTCTTTCAATTTTTACCTTTCCACTTGCAAGAATATTTTTGCGGTGTTTCAGAATTATTGTTATCACAAATTTTATTAACTTCTATGCAAGGGGTTTTGTTTAATCTTTTTTATTTATTTATTTATTTATTTTTTTTTTTTATTTTTTTTATTTTCTGTATTATAAACCACAATTCTTTTTTTTTTTGAATAAAGGCATATTTTGAATTTTCACTATTTATATGTATATTTTGTCATGTTATATAAACCTGAGTAAGAAAACAAATTATACCAAACTGTATATAAATATTTGTTATAACTTATATTGCTTTCATAATTTTCCAGGCTCTGGCAGACTGTATAATATCAATATATGTCAAAATAATACTAATCAAAATATTAATTGTTATCCATATTTTTGACATAATTTAATTTGAAGTCATGAATTTACTGCTTCATTTTTTACAGCTGTTCAGTAGAACTTTGCATAATCAACAAATACATACTATAGTCTATATTGTAACTTTTACTCTGAGCTTTGAATAATGTAATTATTTTTTTGTTATTGTTTTTCTTCTTTTTTGCCAACTATTCAGGTATTTATTGAAATGTAATTCAGTTTATTATATATGAAAACATATTTTTTTTTAAATCTAGAATATTTTGTTAGCAGTTAAAATTTCACTGTTTGATGTCTAATATACTCAGTTCTTTTTCTCATTTTCATTTTTATTACTATTATTGTTCTGTTTTGAATATTTCTGAAGTTTCTGAAAAAAGTGAACTATAAAAATACTCAGTCTACAGGATATTTATTTATTATTAAAGTGCTACTACTACGTTGGCATAAGAAGCCGAATAAATATTGTTTGTTTATTTTTCAAGTGTATTTTTGATTAAACAGCAACACTAGTCTTTGCTAATAATAAAGTATGACAATCAATAAGCTTATGATTATTCATGAAGGTTGTTGTATAACGTAATGTCTTGCAAGTTTTCTTACAGAATTTTGATTTATTCTGCTTACTACTTTCTTCATTTTCTTCATTTTTTTTTTCTTCTTCATCTTATTATTATTTATTATTATTATATATATTCTATTTTTATGTGATTTAATAAGGGGGAAAAAAGTAGACCACAAATGCATTCATCTCTATGGACATTATTATGTCAGACTTCATTATTGGCAAAGATTGGACTATAATAATAACAAATCGGACAATCTAAATAACGTAAACTAAATGTTTAAAGGTTCTTTGTTAATACCACCTCTTCATAAAATAATAAAAATAAATAAATTTGCTGAATACTTTGATATATGTTTGGAAAACGAGATTTATTATTATTATTTTTTTTTTTTAATTATCATTATTATTATTATTTGGTTTTTTTGCCTGATTGAGTTAATGGCAGCATTGTGAGGTTGGTGTGCCACTGTACATCATCCTAAATTCAGCAGTTGTTCCATGACAAAATTTGTGCGCAATATTTTCTGTACCCATCCCCCCCAGCAAACTTCATACTGCAGATTATAGATGTTGTTCTTGTTTGTTACAATGTTGTATTTGTTGTTGACAACATACTGAAATCAAATTTCAAACTTAAATTTCAATATTCTACCTCAATATAAATTTTGTTTCGTGTTAACTGTTTTGGGGTTTTTTTCATTTCTTTTTTTATCCTTTTTTTTGGTTATATTTATATTTATTTTTATTTTTATTTATTTATTTTATATTATTTTAATTATTGTTTATGTGTTATTATTTTATTTATTTTTTGAAGATTATGATTTAAAATGAAAAACTATTTAAATGAAATTAATAATAATAATAATAATAATAATAACAATACATTTGGTAGTAAATGTACTTTGTTTATTAAAATTTATACAGCATTAGAAATTACCAAAAATAATTATAATATATGACATATTGAAACTGATCTTGATATTTTTTTTTTTTTTTTTTTTTTTTTTTTTTTTAAATAATAAATGAGCTTTTTTTTTAATAACTTTCTGTCAATGTTTTCATGGTTCTCTATTATTATCAAAAATCCTGAAACAGAGAGAAAAGAAAATACAAAGCTGATTTAGCCATATTGTAATTTATTATTTTTATTATTGTAATTATTATTATTATTATTATTATTATTATTATTATTATTAAAACACTTAGTTTGAAACAGGACAAACCACATATTTTTTACAGTGACAGTCTAAAGTGTAAATTATTTTGTCTAAATTTTTTTTTTCTATGACTTATGTAGAAAACTGAATATGTAATCATATATATATATATGTAACTAATTTGTAAATGAAAGTTTTCTGTACCAATTAATAAATGTGTCAGCGCAAATTTAAAACGTGTCTGTTTTTTATATTTTGTTCATAACATTTGGTGCAATACATAATGGTGTAACAACATATTGTTTTATATCTTATTAATGCTATTAGGCTCAAATATGTGTGGTTATTGACTAAAGATGAGTGGCCCAACAATTTCACAGAAAAGTGGTCAAAACAAAAAACATTCATAACTAGCAGATTTAATTTTGTAAAAATAAAATAATAGAGTTCCATTCTTTGAGAAAGAAAATAATAACATGAAATAAAATTAAACTTCTAACAAACTGATTTGAACTTAAAGTGCTATAAATACAATAGTATGTAACTGATTTTGTAATTAATGTAGTGTTAATTTGAAAGACAAGGTATATCTGGATAGATGGAACTAGCCTGTTTAATTCTGTCAGGAGGACTGTTCATCTCCTTGTGTTGTTTTAATCATGACGTGATCTGGTTTGAATTGGAATGTGCAGCTTTGTTAGTACTAAATCTGTTTTGACGATTATTACTACATTAACAGTTGTAGAAGAGTTATCTTTCTTGATGTATACTGTAATAAATTAACAATAATAAGATTATTATTATTAGTTTAGTTTAGTTAGGGTTTGGGTTTTTTTGTTTTTGTTTTGTTGTTGTTGTTATTTTTAATATCCAATAGATAATGTATTACACTTTAAAATTTAGCATACCCTCCACAAAATAATGTACCTATTCTTGCATCAGTATATTCGTCTTTCACATACTTGTTTACTTCATCTACAGAGGAAATATTGTAAAATAAAAGCACTGCCCAATATCTGAATAATGACAACAGTAAATGGGTGACTGGTTGAAAGCAATATAATTATTTCTTTAAATTTTGGACTTGAGATGAACATGCTTCTCGCCTGAATTTACTGTAATTCTCTTAACAGCTGTTGATATATTTTCTGGTACATTAGGTCCTGTCTGCTTTGTGTATTTTCGTTAAATCAGTCATGTAGTTTATCATGGAAAGTTTAATTATGTTTATATATATATATATATATATATATATATATATATATATATATATATATATATATATATTCAGCATTTTTTCCTGTTATTATTATTATTATTAAATGAGGTAATACTAAACAAAAAAGAATTCGTACTTTGGGCTGTGTAGGCGAAATCCAGTAATCGTATCAGTTACCTTCTTCAAAAGCTAAAAAATATTTGGTTAAAATAAGTAGATATTCATAAATGAATTTTATTTTTATTTTTTATTTCTCACAACAATGAATATTTGAGAAAGAGTGCCAGACCCAAGAAGATTTTTATTTCGTCGATAAGGCGCCGTCAAATTTCTGATCGAATTAAATAATAATAATAATAGTGATTCGCGTATTAAAATATGTATTACTGCTTTAAGAAACTGTTGACGTGCCCTATAAAATGAAATCACGGACCATACTTTTGAAAGCCTTGACCCAAACCGTTGTCACTAAAGTCAGAATTAACACTCAATAACAGTGTTTTGTCACGAGATTTTCAGCCGAGATTTTGCGAGATTGGTGAGAGCGACGTCATTTCTCCCACGCGAGAGGTAGGTGTCTGGAAGTAGTTTCGATATGTGTCTGGAATATCTTTTATTTATACTATAGATTTAGAAATAATCGTAATGCTTTATAGCTGAAAGCAAAACATGATATCTATCTCTAATGGTAGAGTATTTGAAAAAGGAGACATGCTTTATTTAATCTTTAATGATAATTTTAGTGAAATGTTTTGGTTTTTTGCCACGTGCTGTGATAGATTTACAGCGACAGTGATGCCCGACAAACGCTGTTACAGATGTTTGAAACGATGCACTTCTTTTTTTTTTTTCCGTATATTGCATTTGAGAACTACTCATTTTAAAGCCAGAATGTTTATGAACTCTTACGTTCAACTAAATGCATGGTCACGACAGTAACGGAATACACTGCACCGTGTACGATAATTAATTGACCCCAGACTGTTAATAAGTGCTTCAAATGGTGCTGATAAATTGTTTTTACTGCAAATGCGTTTCGACTGTTAACAAAAAAGAATATAACTGAAATCGCAAGATAGCATTGCTGAAATAGTACCAAACAAAATTTCATTTTAATTTCGTTAAATTTAATCAATGTAAGAATATTAAGAGTTCCGAGTCAGAGGCACCGTGTTTTGGTTAATAATTAATTTGTACACATGTATTAAGTATATTTCAAGTATTTAATGATGTTTAAAATGGCAATATTTTGTTCTGAAAATACCTGTAATTGTAGCTGTTTTTTTCTGGGTTTTTTCTTCTCAACTTAATTGAAATAATGCTGATATCATAGTAACGATAGTTCATTACATTTTTATCTCCCTTAAAAATCATAACTAACATATTCAGCATAACAAGTTAAAATTGTACCATAGCTAAAGATAAAGAGAATTAATTTGTATAAATATATAATGTATTGAAACAGAAAAAAACACCCCATCAAATGGCAGTATTTGATTACACAACTGTCAGCCAAAATGGTTTATTTACATTAGTTGTAAAAACTATATTCAACAGAGAAAGCAGATGTTTAATGTTACAAGTTAAAACATATCTGCATTTGTAATGATAGATGATATTGTCGGTGACTACAGCATTAAAAATTAAAGAGACAGAGATATAAAATTTTACTTTTAAAAAAAAAACTTTTTCTGTAATTTGTAAACGCAGTGATAATAATTTATACATTGATGTGTTTTAATGATACAATCATTTTAAAAATACCTACATGCACATAACTTGCAGAGTGATTTTTTTCCAAGTGCAAACTGAATTTTATGCTGTTCCACTTTGTGGTGAGATTAACATATTGCACTTCACCACCTGCTTGTGTTTAGTCCATCAACGTCAAAACAAATCTTAGATACTGTGAACATTCTGTAGTGTTCTAGGAAATGTCTTATTGTAACAGTACTTTACAGATCACCAGATTGGAAGTAATCTTGGTACAAGTTGATATTTGTGCAGGAAAATACTTCCATTACAGAAATTGCTGTCAACATTCCCTAGTGTTTAAAAAAAAACAGAAAAAAAGAACCCACATAGGCATGGACTATTTAGCCTATTTTTAATGAAGTTAAATTCCTGAATATAAATCTCAAATATCTACCATGTAGTGTGCATCAGTGCCAGAATGCTTTATTTGGAATTTTAATATGTAGGCTCAATGAGATTTGATCATCCTTTTTGCCAAATAACCAGTTAGAACTTTGTTCAGCCCTGGATGTCTCCTTGTATTTGCAGTTGCATTTTTTTTTTTTTTTTTTTTTTTTTTTTTTTTGAAGAATTATGATGAGTATTTTGTGTAATTTCTTCTGTGCAAATTTCTTAATGTTTCTTTTACTTATATTTAAGTTTATAAACAGAAGCAGACTATCATTACTGAAATATATCATTTGTGAAATGGAAAAAAAAATAAACTAGGTGAGATTAGCAGGCACCAAAAATTATAGAAATGTTTGAAATTATCAGGGTCCTTTTAGAGTACTTTAATTTAAAAAAAAATCATTACATTGTAAATTTGATTGAAAAATGAGCATGACGGTTACTCATAATAAATGTAAACTTTGAAATGTTCAAGCTGTTATTTAATACATTCAAGAATTCTATGTACACAAAAATAATAAATCTGAAATTTATTGATTTGATTAAATTGATGTGATATTGAAGTATATTTTAAGATATCAGTGTTCAGTCTGCTTTAGTGATATTATCAACCACATAGTGATAGATGTGTTAAATATGTGGTAGTGTATAATGCACATACTATAGGCTTTGATAAACTGATTCAGTTAATACGGTATGACAAAACTATGTGGGTTTTTCAGACTGAGTACATAAAGATGGGATATGGATCCATCTGATTATTCAAAAGGCAGTAGATGTAAAAATGCTGCAGTGAGATTGTCAAGATTTCTTAAAATTTATATAGTTACAAACACTGCAGTCTGATTTTTTTTAGTTTTACTAAACGATCAACAGAAATTGTTACAAAAAAAAGCTTGAAAATAAATGCATTGTCTAAACACATAACTTAACAGTACATGTAATTGCTACCAAAGCGCATTAGTTTCACTATTCAAATTTTATTTTGGTCATAATAAAATGAAACCCTTTGTTGAAGAAATGTAGTAGATCTTCATGAAACAATCCTAAAATAATTAACATGTAGAAATTTAGCAGAATTCAGAACAGTTCTGCATCAGCTGGGAAGTGGTATGGTTAGCATGTTAAACATTAAAAGGGTGAGGCTGTTGCAGATATCTGCTGCTGGTTTCCTCCAGTTAAGTTTTGATACAAATAATACTATTCACAGAAATGTATCTGAAGCTAGACAATGTCAAGTATTTTTTACTATGTTCACTAATTAATCAATAGTAATATTACTGGCAGAACAATGGATCTTACCATTTTGAAAAAGTTACAATAGATAATTGTTCACTGGGGTTTAAATTTGGAATATACAGTAATAGTACTCTTTACGTAATTGATTTCATTGTACCTTGTTATTATAACCATAAAATAAAATCTAGCAGCCATTAGTTTTGTATGTGTATATATTTCAGTGTATTTAAACAGCTGACTATATTTTCTTGTTAGCTGGTTGCTGTTATTTTTTTCCCCCTTTTGTCAGTAAAACAGTCGTGTATCAGCTGTTTGGTGTTGAGCGTTATTTTCTGATTGAAAGTAAACTGTATTTCAGATTTACATATGAGATAGCAGTATGTCATCCGGAGTGGCTAGTGAGGTGTCAGAAGATTCAAACAGCAGTGCTCCTGAACTGTCTTCCTGGGGTGGTGTGTATTTTACATCAACATTTCTAATTTTATTTATCCGACTGTATTTAATGATTTAAATTCTTGTGCATGTTACTGCTTTAGGGTGAATTGTCTTTTTAGTATGATTAAAATACTATATTAAAATGAAAAATTTATTTATTCAGTTGTACAAGAAATGTTTGTGGGGTTTTTGGGTGCTTTTTTACGTTATAATTATTCCTGCATTTATTACTGATTTGTAGGGTGAATTGTTTTCTTTTGATGGGGTTTTTATATTGGTGATTTTATTGGAAAAAATTAATAGTAAATTTATTTATTTATTTATTTATTTATTTATTTATTTATTTATTTATTTATTTATTTATTTTCTTACATGTTATTCCTTTATCTATTAGATATCAATATTTTTATATATATTTATTCTTTATTATATTTTTCCCCCAGTTAAGACTAAAGATTTGTTTTCTAGGGATTGAGGCTAAGGACCTTGGAAGTTTGTTGGTGCAGTTTGAAGATGGTATGTCAAGTGTATTTTAATATTGTAGAAAAAGTGGAAAATTATTATTTATTGAGGAACCTTTGGAAATGTTTTTATAACTGAGCAAACATAAAAATAACACCTTTATTTAGAAAGTAATTTTAAAAAACCTTAAAGTTTCTTCAGAAAAATCTCATGTTTCAGTAGGAACTTTACTAGATACATTTTGAGTAATTTGGCTTTATTTTGTTGCAGTGTCACAACATCTGGACAAAACTGACCACTCATCACAATACAGACAGTCAAATGAAAACAAAACAGAGGAAAAGCCAGTTTCACAAACAACAAACAGGTATGTATACCAGAGGGCTTTATTTTTACAAGACCTTTTCAAAGATAATTGGATAGTATTTTTGATAGTAATTACATATTTTAGATTTGTTTTAAAATATTTGATATTCTTCTGGGCACATTAATTGTATTTTTAATGCTTGGTGAAATATAATACTTGTTTTTTTTTTTTTTTTTTTTTTTCCTTTCCAGTATACCAAAGAAATGTGGAAAAGGTAGGTTATCAGCTTTTTTTAATTGAATCTCATAAATATTTCCATTCATCAGTTTAAGAACTACCATTTAATACAGTATATTTCAGAGGAAATTGTTTACAATGGAAACAATATAATAAAAACAAATCTTTTAACTGGTAAATTTTATCACCAATTTAACAATCATGGAAACTGATTTTGAGTAAAAATTATTTTAATTTGTAAATTTTATCACCAATTTAAGAAGCACTATATTTGAGTAAAAACTGAATAGTAAGAGATATATAAAAAGAAAATGTCTATAATAAAAGATGATGTATAGTAATAGTAATAAGATAAAACAAAAAAAAATCTGGAAACAAAAAAAATGTATGTTTAATTTCAGGCACAAATCCTCTACCTGAGGTTTTGGAGAAAATTCGAGCTCGACGCAAGAGAAAGTTGGCAATTATGCTGCCTGTGATGATGGCAAACCTGCCAAAGAAAGGTCGGCAGACAACACAGCCTTCAGACTCTCCTTCACAGTGTGCAGAAAACAGTGGCCAGGTCGGTCACACCATCACCAAAGAAATATGTGATAGAGAAAATTATTTCTCCAGGTTTGCACAAAAGTCAGTCAAGTCCCAGTTTAAGCACAAATTCAGTTTTTGACAAAATGTCTAAACAGGATGATAGAAATGGAATTGGTGTAAATAATTCAGTTCTGGATCATGATTATTGCTCAGTGCCTGTGACTACAGCTACTGCCACTGTGACAACGGCAGCAGCTTCACTGCCTTTCATCAATGAGGTTGAGATTAGTGTAGATTTGAATACAGACGTTGATGCAAGTTACGTTGGCAGTGAAGTTGAAATAAGCGAGGAGCCATCTTGTGGTAGTAATAATACAACTCTTGACAATTTGTCCGGAATCAGTTCTGTGGGCCCAATGCAAAATATCTGTGACAATCTGGAGGAAGGGGAAGTGGTGGAGGATTGTAATTACAACAGTTGTGATAACAAAGAGGATGTTGAAGAGGATAGGTCTGACAGGTCTAAAAAATTCACGAAAAGAAATAAAGGAGGCAAAAAGAACTACAGAGAAAAGAGAGAAGAAAGTCCGATGTACGTGTCTGATAAATATTTCGACAAGCTGCCTTCATACTGCACTGATCTGTCCATTCCTCCTAGACCTCCGAAGAAGAAACAGGAAAACAATAAAGGAATAACAATTCTGGACTACATATCACGTGACCCTTCCCCAACTCGCGATTCTGCCGGAATGTACAGCAAGCTGCCTGCTTATCACAGCTGTTTTACAAACAGTACGCGCTATGATGGGACCACTTCGCGGGACAACTTTGCTGACAAAGATGACAGATATCCTAAAAGTTTCAGATCATCAACACGCAGCCGGTCAAGATCTCGCTCTCGGTCACGATCTCAGTCACGAGGCAGGGATCGAAGCAGGAGACAGAGGTCGTATTCATCAGAATCGGGTTCATCCTCAAGTTCAAGGTAAGTCATTTGATTGTGTCAGCATTTTAAAACATTTGCCAGGTCTCATCAACCATCAAAGAAAACTGAATTAAAAAACTGCTTTACAGGTTTTATACAAAAAAGATTCTTGACAGCAACACTAATATTAATATTGATTCCTACCTCTATTTCAAACACAACAGACAACTGTCTTTCATCTATTTTGTGTAATACTTGTTTGCTTTGCATTAATCATGTAATATAGCTTAATTCATATTACATAGTTGGGCAATAGTTTATTGTGACTGATAACAGTTTTTAAATAAATATTTTTTTTAATTATTAATGACATTTGACAAATTTGCCATTTGTTTTGGCATCCATAACTAAAAACAATTGTCTCAAACTTACCAGCTAGAAGACAGACCTGGACTGTGTTTTAATAGTCTAAATTGAAATGGGTATTATAATTCATTACCTTGTTTTTCCCAGGTCATGGTCATACTCAAGTACATCAAGCTCATCAAGATCACGTTCACGTTCTTCATCAAGAGACAGCAGGTGAGATTTACCTCTCAGATTGTATCATTTGCACTGTTCGATATAATTGATGGTAAAGTTGTCTAAGTAAGTAAAACTTTCAGTAAGTAATTCTCAGGTTATGGACCAAATTGGACAGTTACTGTGGCCCTTACAGCCCTGTCAGATTATCCAAACTTGTTTTCTAAATTTCTTTTTAGATGAACAACTGTGGTCCTTAGGTTTTCACATAACATTTGATTAACTTTATAATTTAATTTCATAACAAAAAAATGAAACAAAAAGCTTCAACCTGATACTGTTAGATATTTTTTTTTTTTTTTAAATAAATTTCTTTTTCTGTATGGTTTTTCAAACTGGAAAGGTCCATTTGATAGATTTAATAAATTTCACAGGTTATGGGAATCTTGTCTTGAACACAAATTTCTATTTTCAGGTATTCGTCTTCACCGCGATCTCGTTCAACAGAAAGATACAGAAGAGAGAGAAAACGATTAAAAGCAGAAGAAAAACGAAAACAGATTGTAAGTTGAAAAAGCATTATAAAATTTGAAAGTTCCCACTGTTTGTCAAATTGATATCTGTGCATGCATACACACATGCAACATATACAAAATTAATTATAAAGTGGAATTTTCTTTCCTCTCCAGTGTCCGAGACACAGGACAAACCTGACTGTGATCTCCGTAGTTGGGAGGTACAGAAATGTCAACCTGTACAGTAACTTTACATGCTGTTAGTGTGAAGAACAGTCTGAATGGGTTGAACACCTTGTGATATCTTTAACAGATTATTTTTTATTACAACACAAGGTTAGCTCGGTCAAGAGTGTAATGTTTATATTTCAGACAGAATCATGTCAAAATGGCTTTAATATCTGAACTAAAGTTCGAGAGAAGAAGAAATGATTAAATTCAGTGAAGTGTACATTTGTACTAAAATGAACCTACAGCATACATGATACATTTTAGGTTACAGAGGTTTCTTTTTCTTTCAAATTTTATTCAAGCATAATTATTTTTATTGGCATTTTGCCACGAAGGATATTTTCTTTGGCATTTTTTACACCACTTTCATTGGTCTTTAAAGCACAAGTTTATTATTTGTAAATTCTACTAGTGTGTAATCTATGGTTTTAATCATCAGTGGTAATTTATATTGTACAGAGTATCATCATTTCATCAGTTTTTTGTCTTAAGAACATAGCATGGTTGAAATACTTAAAAAACATGTTCTAAACTGTTACTTACTAGGAGGAGAGACGCATTGTCTATGTTGGTAAAATACCTGATGGACACACAAGAAAGCAACTGAGGGCAAGATTTTCTCGATTTGGAGAAATAGAAAGTGTCAGCACTCATTTCAGAGAAAATAGGTAATGGACTAAGAATTAGCTTCATAGTAAGAAAAAGCAACAGTCCTAGTTATTATAGTAAGAATATAAGTAAGATTCTAAAACAGAAATCTTTCCTCTCCAGTGTCCGAGACACAGGACAAACCTGACTGTGATCTCCGTAGTTGGGAGGTACAGAAATGTCAACCTGTACAGTAACTTTACACGCTGTTAGTGTGAAGAACAGTCTGAATGGGTTGAACATGGTCATTATGCATATCTGGTTCTTAAAGAGGTTAAAATTTATACACAGAATATTTCTCAGAATTTAACAAGTTACTAAAATTGTAGCAAAATAATTTTTAATCTGTGAATTATACGTTTTTCTGAAGTTTGTAAAACATGGAAATTTCAAAGTTTGCTGAATGTGTTTTCAGGGACAACTATGGTTTTGTGACATTTGCCTACACTTGTGATGCCTATGCTGCCATTGAAAGTAAGGTTTTTAACAAGCCCTAAAAGTTAATATAAAGTACACAAATTTTAAATTTAAAAAAGATTATTGTGACATCTTTGATTTCTTAAATTCTTTTTAGGAAGATTCAGTTTATTCTACTAAATACAGCAGAACCAACAAATCAAGATGAAGAAGGTCTTCGATTGCAGATTAGTTAAAAATTTGTTTTGATTAATTACACTGACTGTTAATGCTTCAAAGAAATTTGAACTTTAAGATTGGGATACATAAACACATTAAATGCTTAGGTGTTGAACATTCATTCATATTGTTTCATATCCATCATAGAAGATAAATTTTGCTATTGCCAGGATGTATTTAATGATTGCACTAAGCTTTTATTTAAAATTTTCTCAGAGGGAAATGACATTCCAGGTGAACAGAAATTTGATCTTTGTTTCGGCGGCCGTCGTGAATTCTGTGATGTTGACTACCAGGATTTGGGTAATTGCTGTGAATTCATTCTTTTTATAGATGGAGATTTTATTATATTTTATTTTTAAGTTTCAGTTTGTATTTTAAAACACAACTAACTACTGTGAGTTACCTTATTAAACTGAAAATAATGTGTTTACAATGCAAATTTAAATTAATGGTCTTCTTTTTATCTCACACTTTATCTGGGCATTTTGTTTTAATGTAATTTTTGCACTGTTTTAACATTTTACATATTCTTGTCAATCAACATTTAATTCATATACTGTTAATTGATACCCAAAGCCAAGATAACTTTTGTTCTGTGGTGCACTTCACATTTTTTGTAAATTGAGAATTAAAAATTGCACCTTTGGATTAGGAATAATAATGTGAATAAAAATATCAGTGAACATAATAAACTTCAACATTTCAGATGGGAAGACGGAGTTTGTTGAAGAATTTGCACCACAGCCCCAACCTCGTGCCGTCCTTGATTTTGATCAGCTCCTGAAACAAGCACAACAGAAACTGAAAAAAAAGAGATAATGTGCAAAGTACGACAAGAAATGTGAAAACATTAAAACAAAATTTCTACTTTGAAACAATTAGATATTTTTTTGTTATATGTAACGAAGGTACATAATTGAAAATGTGACACTGCACATTGAATCAAGTGTTAAGTTGCAGTATTTTTAAGTTGGCATTGAAGAATATCATGCAGTATGTCTTTCAGTTACGAGATTTTGACAGAAAAGTCTAAAGTACTCTATTTATCTTTTTCAGCAGAAAAAGCAAGCATGAATTTATAATAAATAAATAAAAAAAGATTTTGAAAAAAATTCTGACCCCAGGTTGAAAAAAACTCGGCAAATTTGGTATTCTACCAGGCATATCTTATCCACATATCAAGCTTTTAAGATGAGAATATCAATTTGAAAGTCAGTGACAAAACACATGAATATTTGAATAACTTGCCACCCTGGTATTGTGACTTAAACCCAACATTACTCTGTACGGTCACAAAAGTCAATGTACAAACAAATTAACCATCTAAGCAGTACATTAATAAAAATTTTAACACTGTTTAATACTAATGGCCTTTAACTAAATTTGTAAAGTTTTTTGCATGGGATTTCTTAGCTTCTCGTTTTATTTGAAATTGGTGACTTTGTTGTAATTGAGTTGTGGGATGTTTGCAGAAAGAATTGTAACAGTCTCAGTTTATTTTTATTTTTGTTTATTTTTAAAAGAATTTAAAGATGTTTTGTGTGTTATAAATGTTTACAAACACTGGTTAATTTAATAAGGATTTTTTTTTTTTTTTTTTAGCAGTCCACAAATCATAAAATTAAGGATTATAGGATTGTTGCTTAAATTGTGTTTCCAGTTAAACCAGTAAAGCAGAGGTCCATATTAAACATCACTATTATAATATATTTTCTAACAGGGATATTTTTATATATTTTGTTTTATACTGTTGATGAATTTAATATATTTAATGTTTGACATAATGATTAAGAAAAAAAAGATACCTGGTTGGTGCAGATTATTCAACTGAATTTAGCCAGTATTAATTCCATTATTTACAACTGATTTTGAAAGCCTGATAATTAAATGTTGCTGTCCCCTTTATTTCCATAAAATATTGGAGCATAATTTTTATCTTTTTTTTTTTTTAATACACAAATACCAGCTACAGAACCAGCTGTCATAATTTTTCCATTTCTGTTAAAAAACCATTATTTAAAGTAGGGTTTTATCATTTAGATATAAATACTTTGTTATACATGTTTTCATATGTTTTAGTTTTCCCAAAATCAGGTTTTCAAAATTATTGTTGGTTACCTGTATTCAGTTTGGCATTTTTCAGCCTAACAAGTGGAGGTGTGGTATAAAAATGGAAAAAAGAAATTAGAATTATGTAGATTAGCACAGCTTACTACCCCTGAAATAAAATTTCACACTTGTCACATGCTGAGGATTGAACAAATGTAACATTCATCTTGTTTGATCTGTAGTCACTAGATTAGTCCTATTTACAATTTTGAGAATGTATTTTAAAAAGCAAAATGTTTCACTAAACGCACAAATTAGTTCTTTCATAGTTTACTTTGTGTATGAGTAAATAACCAATCTATATGGAGTTTGGTGCACTTCAGAAATGTGTCGGTGAAATACATTTAGTATTTCTAAAACCAAACTCCATGTAAAGGGAGATGGATGCCATTAAGGGAAAAAACACTTGGCATATTTTAATGTTTTTTTATTTTGTTTTATAATTTTTGTATATTTATACAATTCTTTTTCATCACATTTGTTACTGAAATTGCTGCCAATAAATCCATTTTAGTCGTATAAAGGTTTTGTTGGCCAGTAAATTATTTTTCTATAATATCCTTTTGCTTTGGAATTTGTTTATCTTCCTAGCGTTAATCTTGCCATTTGATAATAAACTGGGTATAATAGAGCAACTGCCTTAAATAAAGAAATATTTTTTAAAAAACAGTAAGATTTATGAAGCACAATAATCCCATAGCAGCCGAGTATGAAATCGGCAAAACTAAACATTGTCATACTGACATTTGTCAACTTCTCCAGTCATTCATCTTCATTTATGGCTGCTAAATTTCAACTTCAGTTAATATTTTCTGTGCAGTATGTTAAATTGGTTTATTTCATTATTCAGTGATTCTGTCATTATGCAGTGGTTTATGTAAATGAATATCCGAATTGCACGTAAGATTAAAGTCTAACAGTTGTTTGTTTCAACTTTTGTTTATTTCAACCCATTGTCCGTTTTCTACATTTTGTCTGGATTTTTTTATTTTTTATTATTCAGTTTTTTTTATGGTGAGGAACTGGGTTAGATGTGTAAGAGATCTTGGTGGTTGTTTAGTATTTGTGACTTCAGAATTTTGACATCACTAAACTTTATTAGTTTTTACTTCTGTTTTTTTAATTTTATATTTTCAAGTAAAAACTTGTCAAAACCATAAATGCTTTTTTCTCACAAAAAGTTGTTAGAAAGCAGTATATAATCATGTATACTTAAGTTTAGTTAGTACAGCATTGTATTTTATTAACAATTAAGTTGACAAAATTCCAGAAAATTACTAAAACTGGATCGCCACTGAATAAATAGGGTTTACTTTTCTTCACTGATTCAAATTGAATGTTTAATAGAAATAAAATTATCTTTTTTTATTTATTATTTTAATTTATTTATTTTTTTATTTTATATAAATTTATATTAAAATGTTACAAAGAATACACCTTAAAAATAGGTTGTTAGGATATAGTTGAAAGGAAACCAGAAGATAACTTTTTAATGTGGAAAAGAAATTCTACTACATTATGGATATCTAATATCTTTTAAATTGTAATTGAAATTGTAATGTTTTTCATTGCCTAAATGGTTTATTATGTATACTTGCATGATTCATATTTTCTAATTTGTTTCTAATTTGATCTAATTATATGTGAACACATAAGCTAGATAAATTTTCAAATAGTTACACGATTATTTGGAAAACCCAATTAACATTTTTGACTATTTTTTTCCTTTCTTTGAAATGCAATAACAATGCAAAAAATAACCAGCAACTTTCAAGAGATTATGGAAAATCTTTTCATATTTATTTTGATTGATTTATTTACATAAAAATTATTTATTTATTTTATTTTATTTTTTCTTTAAAATGCCCAAAATGAGGCTAGACTTAAAACTCAGTAAAATCTGGTATTGACTTCTGTAGCACAAACCAGACATAAGATGCATAGATAACCAGGCACTAGCCTACAATTGTTAATTTGTGTTATGTTACTTTACTGTTATTAAATATGCAGTTGAAATTGAATTTTAATGTATACTTAAAACTTATTAACCTGTTCATACATTTTTATTAAATAAATCAGTTCAATATTTCCTATTACCTAGATCTCTCAGAGCAGTGTTAATAAAATATTAGCTCTGATTTTTATAAATAGCATACTAATTCTGCAGTTTCTATTATTTAACACTCAACAGTACATACATATTATGGCCCACTGTAGCAAAATGATGATATAATTATGCTATGTAAATTGAGGGAAAATGTATAATGTATTGGGTTATCATGTAACCTTTTTAAGATTGTTAACATATATCAGATTATTTTACAACCCGAGTGATGATTTGCATGTTTTATTATGCAGAACATTGTTATAAGCTTTTTCTGAATGTTTCATATCAATGGGTTTTTTGTTTTCTTAGTTTTAAATTTTGTTAATAATAAAATTAAGCATTTTTAATTTCATACAAGATTTCTAAAATTAATCAAATCAAGTTAATAATTTGGTGTATTAAGTCATCAAGATATTTATATTATATTGAAATATTATGGTTACAAATCGTGTTCTGAAATGTTAATGTTTTATTTTAATGGTTTACATTTAAGTTTTTGTAATGAAATAACAAAAATTCATCAGTTTAAGCATGTCTAACCTTGTAATTGCTGCTGTGTTGCAGTGTAATGTTTTTTAAAAGAGCTCAGATAACTACAGATATTCTTTGACCTGTGTCTTGAGTCTTTTCAACTGTTAAGTTATTTTATAATTTGTGGAATGTTACTTTTTGGTTTTGTTATATTGCAATGTGTAAAATGGATTTGGGGTGTTTTGAAGTAGTACATTTTTTTATTATTGGCTTTTTTCTTTTTCATTTTATTTGATTTTTTTTTTTTTATTAAGTATTCATTTTCCACATGCAACCTTACTGTTGAGTTTCATAATAGAAATAAACAAATTTCAAAAATAGTTTGTGTTGTTTTCAAATCTTGTCAGGAAGATTGTTTTGTTTTATCAAGTGGTGAATGCATTCACCAAATTTCAAGATTCTGAAGTATTTGCAATTAGTTTGATTTCTTTGAATGGTAAAAATTTAAAAGAAAAAGAAAAAACTTCATATTATATTGTATGGTGATTATATGTGAAAATGTTAGCTGATTAATACTAGGTTTGTAAAGGGAGTCTACATGGAGTTGTGAAGGTTTTATAGCATGAAGGAAATATTCATTTTAGAACATTTAAAAAAAAATCATTGCTAATAATAAATGTATCCATAATTAAAAATTTTAAAAAATAAAATAAAATTAAGAAGGAAGGGCAATAATTTTGATAAACGTTAATTGTTTGATAACAAAGTTGTTTCCCTTGAACCAATTTGTAAAACGGTAAGCATTTAAATTTTTAGAGCATGGAAAGGTGATTTTACCTACATCGAAAATTGTCAGTTACCATGTTTGACTTGAATTTTACCCATAACAGAATGTTTGCGTTTTAAACAGATTTTAAATCTAACTTTAATAACTTCCTTTAATGGAGGAGAGCTGCTGTTCAAACTGTTTTGTGTCATTCTGGTATCATTCCGCTGGTTTCACAAATTAACTTCTTTGAAGAAGGATTTTCTATCTTAATGTAATACTGAGCCAATTAAGAAAGATGTACGATAGAATTGTTTTGTTTCAATCCATAGCTGGTTTTAAAATTCTTAGAGAGGTTCCAAATTTTATGCCAATTTTAAATATATTTTTAATGTTTTTTTGTTGTTTTTTTTTTTTTTTTTTTTTTTTTTTTTTTTTTTGAAACGGCTCTATACACTATTTATTTATTTATTTTTATTTAATTGGAACACCAGTTTTTACACCCAGTAGCCAATATATAGTCCTCGTTTGTTAGGCGATTTTAAGCATTCGTTTATTTATTCATACAGAAAAATTACAACAGCAAAAATTAAAAAAAGTATTTATATATAAAGGTTTCCTTTATTAATTGTCTCAAAAATACAAACTAATCCTTATTCCTGATTTATAAACATTAAACAAAATGTCAAATACCTTTCCTTCGTAGAATCAATCAATGAATCATTTGCGTTTGACACCAGCATTCAAACAAACGAGTTGTACTCCGTTCCCTAAATTTCGTTTTGTTTCTTCTGATTACTGGTTATTTAGTTTTCTCTCACAAATCAAAAGACTAAAATTAATGTTAGGACAACGGCGAGATCTTACTGGGGGTACGATTTACTTAGGTGTGTGTACGATCGAGATAACATTTTGTAGAAAAACAAGAGAATCTTAATATACTGGACGACATTCGTCCCCTGTCAGTTTATCAAGCGAAGTGGCAATTCATCACTTTAAAGTATTTATTCAGTTGAGACAGACCTGTGATAAATAACTCTCTTACACACTGCTTTATACGACCCCCTCTGACGACGGAATTAGTCACTGAAATATTTGCAAAAATCTCAATTACATATATGTTTGTATGTATGTATATCATCATATTACCATAAAAATATTACTACTACTACTAGTACTACTATTACAGTTACTACTACTACTACTACTATTACAACTTCTACTACTACTACTATTATTATTATTATTATTATTATATTATTATTATTATTATTATTATTATTATTATTATTATTATTATTATTATTGCGTTTAATGTTGTTTTTGTTACTGTCCGAAAAACCTTCCTTATGACTTATGCGACAAATTGTTAAACGTTGATCGCTGTTATTATCATCATTATCATTACTGCTGATTTAGTTGAGAGATAAATAAATCAAAAGGATTTGTATAATGTTCACTAGTTTCAGAGCCGTAAAGTTAATGGAATACATTGCTTTGGGCTACTACTCTTTCTTTAGTTTGTCGCTGAAATATTATTTCTCCTAACTTAAATATCTTTTCATTTATTTTACTTATCAATGTGTTTTATCATTTATTTATTTATTTTTTTTATTAAATTTTTTAAATTCATGATTACTATCTTTTATTAACATAACTATTCACTTATTTTATATTGTTCGTATGTATTTTCTTCATTTATGTATATATTATGCATACACACACACACACATACAAATTAAATAAACTTTTAACTTGACCGAAAATAAACTTTCTCCAAAATAAAAATGTTGGTTCACTAAAGAGACAACAATAGCAAATTTGAATCTAATTTGATCAGTCAGGGCCACCATTACTGATAACTTTTGGTGTCAAACGCGGTCGTTATAAGTTGATTAATGATTCAATCTATCACCTACACACAATGAAACAACACCACGTGGTCGACCACGTTAATCAGAATGTCAGTGTGCGTAAACACACGGGCCTGGCGTGCCAGGGCGAAGTGGATCGCGGATTATGAAGAGTTCAGTTTTAACGAAATAATACTGTCTCAGTCAAATGTGACGTTTCTAACAGGGAAAGCAGATGACGGATGAGGTCATGGTCAGAAACGAGAGTCCTTTTACTACTCTCGTGTATTTATGTGTATCTTGTGTATTTATGCATGTTCTATGTACATAAACTTGTATCATCAAATACATATTTATGCATGTGCTCATTTGGGAGAGAGAGAGAGAGAGGCGAATTTTATAATTTATACTTTTCCTCGAAAAAAATTATTATTATTATTATTATTATTATTATTATTATTATTATTATTATTATTATTATTCCTAAAACACGTTGCTTTTTTTGTTTGTGTGTTTTTGCTTTTATGTATTGTAGTAGATGTATATGTCTGTGTCGCGTTCGAGCATTGTTCAACAGTTTTTCTGTACAGCTTAGATCTTAAAATGTTTGAACGGAAAATACAAGCATCATGAACCAAGTCTTCATAATCCTAGTTTGAACATCGCCATCAAATTTCAGTTCTGTGTCAAAATTAGTAACACGTAATTTTCAAAAAGCTTCTTTAAGCCATTTTCCGCCGGTTTGTCACACGTGGACGTCACACCGGAAGTGTGTTCGCGTGTCACTCCACTGGCACTGTTGTCAGAGCAACACTTGTCGCCTGGCAACCGGCTTAAATACAAAAACACGACAAACTGTGAATTTCTCAACAAAGTCGCACCTCAAACAAAATGTCATGTTAGGGGGAGAATTGGACAAGGATCAAATGTTTGGCTTGGAAGTTGGAGGACCGTGCCAGACCAAGATAAAGTTAACATGCACAAATGACCATGAACATTTTCTTTGCTTTGGCTGAAGATCAAATAAAATGTAGTTTGTAGTTTTTGTTTCTGTTTACCTCGCTTAATTCAACTTTTCATCTTTTTTCTTCTCTGAATTTCCCCCCTTTTTTTTCACTTTCTCTTTCATTCTTCCTATCTTCATTATCTTTCTCTGTTATATTTCTCTCTGTGTGTGTGTGTGTGTGTGTGTGTGTGTGTGTGTGTGTGTGTGTGTTTGTGTTTGAATAGGAATATGTTAACAAGTACAACATAATTAATTTTATTTTATTATCTGATTTCAACGTCTCATTTTAGTGAACAAAATCATTCACCCGAGAAAACTAACAAAATTATAGAGTGTTATAGAAAATCTTGATCAGTTCATCTTGAAAATAAACTTCACATTCACTGTTTTGTTAGTGTTTGGTTAAAACATATTTTTACATCTTTTGATTTGTCCTAATAAGGAAGATGACTAACTGTTGAAGAATGTAGAAACATAATTGTATTACATTTGTGAAAAGATGTACGCCACCAGGTCCTTAACAGCAATATCATACCAGTGTAATTAAAAAGTGTATCTTTTATACCTCTAACCTGTATCTGTATTGTACGACGCATGATTCTTACACAATGCACTTACGACTTCGGTGATACGTTAACGAAAAAAATCTAAACCACCTTTGTGTTTGTTTATATTAATATCATAAAGGTTGTTGAGAGGAGCCCGGCGGAACGAAATGACGCCACCCAATATGTCACAAAAGCTCTTTTTAAAAAGCATTATACTTGGAATGACATTTACACAATCGTCAAACCATTTGCTTGCATTCAGAATTCACCTGTGTACCTGTGTGAACCCTGGGCATAACTTTATTAAAATATTTCTCGCATAATGGCCGTAACATCGTCGAGATCTGTCTCCACAAATCGTGTGAATCCATGAATTACCGCGTGTCAGCTCAGAATAGTCCAGTGTCATCGTGTGTCGCAGATAGGCGCCTTTTGAATCGCGGACTTTCTTAAGCTTTTTTATTTCTCTGTTTTGTTTGCTTTTCTGTAATACTGCCTTGGGGTGCACGTTGTGGTTGGAGGGGGTGGGGTGGGGTGGGGAGGGGGGTAGATATACACCTAAATCTTTAAAGTAAACCGTGGCGCGTTAGTGTGTTGTTATGATTTTATCCCAGAAAAGCTAACAGTTTAGTGAGTAAATGTAAGAAGAAAAAAGGAAATGTAATGATACAATTGTCCTCCAAAACTCTTCATTTAAGCTAACGCTATCTGAAGTGTGTTCATTTACAATATTGTAAAAAATAGTAGTAATTTTATATTTAGATTTATTGGAATATGATTTTAATGAAAGTGCTTCTACGTTTCTGTTGATAAGGCATATAATTGTATGTGTGTGTGATGTGTGTTTGTGTGTGTGTCTGTCTCTGTATATGTTGGATATGTTTATAGTTGTTTCTTTTTTTTTTTTCTTTCGTGTGGGTGTGTTTGTGTGGGTGTGGGTGAGTGCGGGTGTAGGATGTAGGATCTGTATATGTTGTTGTCTTTTTCTCTTTTTTTGTTATTGTTTTGTTTTTGTTTGTCAATGTCAGATCAAATGACAGGTAGTTAATCAGCTAAAATTAATATTTCAGTATACACAATACATAAATAAACACTGTTACACAATGGAACAAAGGAAATGATCCCAGACTGATTTTTCTGTCCACAGTTGTATGATTACACATAATACTATAAAGTGGGAAAAAAGGAATTCCTTTGTTAATTGTAAAGCGATATGTATTTAATAATTAATAAAAATGATTATTTTCCGAGTAATGCTGTGAACAACAAATGTAATGTAAAGTGTTATTTATTATTATTAGCTACTGTAGTAATAGTAGCAGCAGCAGTAGTAGTAGAGGTAGCAGAAGCAGAAGTAGTAGTAGTAGTAGTAGTAGTAGTAGTAGTAGTAGTAGTAGTAAAAGAAGCTATACTAAAATAAAACACCATAAAGAGAACATTCTAAAACGAATAGGTCTACTTGTAATTAAATGAACATTTAAATTTAAAATTAAATCCAAATTCGCGTGTTTTCAGAATACTGTAATTATTCTGCATTAACTTCTATTTACCTTGATTTACAGATCGAATCATATCATTATGGCAGTAGACTGAAAACGTGTTGTGAATTCTAAATGCACTTGTCGCTAACAAAGGAAAGTCCTAATATTTCGACAAAGCACCATCCATTACCTGGCGCCATTTAAAGGTATATATTTGCACTGTTCAAATTGCGTATATTTATTTTGCTGTGGTTCATTCGCGGACACATTATGGCGCTGGATACACATGTCAACGCAGAATGTTTGCTAAATGCAAGCTACTCTGTGAGTCAGTTATCGATCACGTCAAGCAGAGGCCGTCTTTGTGTGTATATTTTTACCATATCAGCGTGTCCATATTTCCTTTCGCAATACCACTCGAATCTTTTTCATATTGTACTCTTTTTCTTTTTTTTTTTTTTTTTTTTCTCTCCTGAAACAGGTGACAAAAGGAAACCAATGGAATTGATTTGAGGAAGAGATGTGACGTCACGGCACGAAATAGTCTTTTTAAAGCTGTCAGCAGTGGCGAGTGACGGGTGCTGTTATCAACTCGCGAGAGAGGGCGCTACAACGAGTAGACTGGCGTATCGCTTTTGCTGTCAGTTTTGTGTGCGCTGCTCGACAGGGCAGACGTGGATTTATTTCTGTAGCGGGAGAGATGTAGTGTACTGAATGAAAACAAGTGGTGTTCCGAATGGAGGCCGCTTCGGATGTATGTGTGACACTCACTGGATTGTTTTTATACGCGATGTGTTATTTCACAGGATGAAGTAAATTTGTGCGCGGTTTCGAAATGAAATGTGTTTGTTCTGTGAGGTGGGCGGAGGGTGCTTTACTTATATTAATCATAGGCCTGAGCTACCTCGATCTAAGTGGGGCGTGTCCACGGGCCTGCTCCTGCCCCCAGCACAGTAAAAATGTATACTGTTCGCGTAAAGATCTTCCAGCAATCCCAGCCGGTATTCCTTTCAACACGATGCAGTTGAACATGAATGAAAATAAATTCCAAAACCCGGTGCTTTCCAGAAGAAATCTGTCAAATCTCGAGAGCCTTGAACACCTGTATATGAGCAACTGCGGAATCGAAACTATAACCCTAGATACGTTTTCAGATCTGACAAAACTGAAATGGCTGGATCTTAGTGACAACGAAATTCAGTTCATCGCCGATTTTACATTTCGTGGCTTATCCTTGGATCATCTGTTCCTTGACAACAACCCAAAGACAGAAATCGCGGGGAAAGATTCTTCCCTCCAGTTATCCGCCAATGCTTTTTCTGGACTTACGACTATGGGCCTTTACATGCACAAATGTCGCCTTATTAAACTGTCTCTGGAAGTGATGTTACCGCTGAACGGGTCGCTCAGAGCCTTATGGTTAGATGACAACAAATTTGAAACGTTTTCATCGAAATGGTTGAGTAAATTTAAATCACTCAGCCATTTGCGACTGGGAAAAACCCTTTTCATTGTAACTGTGAGATAAAATGGTTTTATAATTTCTTCATAAGTCATCCGTCAGTATTTTCTGGGGGAGATCCCCCGTCATGCGCTAGCCCGATACACACAAGAAATAAGTTGTTTAATGATTTAGTCGAAGATGATTTCAGGTGTGAGTTGCCAACATTCAAAAATGTGGACGTTGTTTTCGACATTGAATGGAGTAAGTTGAACTGTAGCGCTAGTGGTGACCCCACCCCAACGCTTTACTGGGTGCGTCCTGATGGCACGACAGAGACGTTTTACGCACCTCAGAACGAAGAGGCGAGAGACAACGAGGGCATCATGTATATCACCAGCACACACAACTACGACAACAGTGCCAAGTATAAATGTGTTGCTAGCAATCCAGCTGGAAATGTGACGTTTTCTTTAAATGTCGTCTGGCCACCTCAGGTGCGGCAGACGACGGAGAATGTGGTGCAGACGTCTTCCGGAAGCGCCCCGGTCATTCGAAGCCACGATGTCATCGGTACTCGCGATTCGTACGGGTGGAAAGTAAATCAACCGGAGATGAAAATGGGTGTCATGTCGGGCCAGAGCTCGCAAAGTGACTTTACGATAGTGGACATTGTTGGCGCAGTGGTCGGTACATTCCTTTTGACTTTATTGGTCTGCGTGGTGGTTTTCCATTTTTACTACAGGAGGCGCGAGAGGTTAAGAAACGAACAGATTGACTTCCAGAAAGACAAAAAACGAAATAACTTGTACATAATGGCAGAGGCCGACGAGAACTGCGTTAAAATGATTAATCACTCTAATGACTGTCACAGCTGAGGTTTGGCTTGTTCTCGCAGAACAAAGATTTGATCTTTGACATATAAAAATGTATATCACGTTCGTCTATCACCGTTTAGTTTGGCCTGATTATGGCTGCTGGCTGACTAACCGCGAACAAGAGCAGTTTGATTACCACCAGCAAAATTCTAAATACGAAGAGAACCGTGAGTGAAGATATTAGGATTTCATCTCGACTCTCTGCCGATAAGCGTCCAGCAAAGAGAATCAATGACAATACAACAGTGGATAAAAGGTACCTATTTAGTTGGAGGCAGAAATCAGTAATAAATTCTAATACGAATGTAGAGGTCTAGGTATTGAAACATCGGGTATAGGATAGCCGAACGAACCACTGAGGAGACAAACAGGCTGGATTTGTATTTGTTACTGAGTGGTCTAAAAGGAAAGTAAATATTTTACTTGTGTTGAGTGAATTCGTTTCCACTGGTGACATATTCAATGTGAATAAGTACACAGGCGACGTAAATGTCGACGTAAATGTTGCAGGAGGTAAAATACAATGGGTTTATTTAAAAAAAAAAAAAATTACAAATCAAAAACAAACAAGCCAAATCCATGACAAAACAATCTCAGACTTTTGTATAAAATGTCCTATTTATTTTGTTATTAATGTTATGAAATTGTAAATATTTATATTTGCTGAAAAAAAAAAGAATAAAAATAAATAATTCAGAAACATAGTGGAGGTTAACATTTTTGTAATTATAGGTTAAACAAAATGGCAAAGTGCTTATCAAAATGTGCACTGTTGTAATACGACTCGTCTTAAGAATTATTCAGACTGTCACATCATGATAGTCTGCGATGTAACTTATTTTATTATTATTATTATTTTTTGTTTTATTATTCATTATAAGCACGGAGTAATTCATGAGTGGGATTCTGAACTAGCACGCTATGATAAATTCTTCATTAACTAGTCAGTGAACAATCTTCATGTGTTGTACGTCTTCTTCAAACCGCTCGGACTGGTGAGAGTCATGTTCGGTCACTGCAGCTCGTGGTCAGTTTTCTTCACATTAGTTCGGACACGTCTGCGTTGTCGACGTTTTTATCGTCAAGGAAGAGGAAACGACACGCGCAGTTGTCGTGGCTGTCAGCTGATCTTTCAAACAGCTGTGACGTTTCTGGTGATGTGAGAGACAAAAAGACGTCTGCTCTGTGCCGGGTGACGAGGTTTAGAATGGCAGACGTCTACAGGGTGACTGTACAGAAGTTACAATCTTTTTATAATCTTTTTCTTTCTTTCTTTGAAAAGAAAAAAGACTGATATCAGAGACGGACCATTATAACTTTCATTATACATGGTGTTTTTTTTCAATATGGATTATTTTTTTACTAATGTTAATTATATATTTGTTTTCCTTCTCTATCTCTCTTCTCTGGGTCCTGTGTATAAATAATAAATAATATTGTCTGATAGTAATATTATATATATATATATTTTTTTTTTTTTGTAATTCTATATAGAAATTGTAATTAATATGTAGGAAAAACAACTTCATGAGAACAGAATTACCTCATAAAACAAGATAAGAAGAAAAGAAAAAAGTTCATCGATTTCCTTAAGGTTATTCGTATTTGCATCCTGACCTATATATTTTATTACACTATAAAAAGGCTTTAACATTTATTTTTAACATTTTCGCTAAAGAATTTTAATACTGAATGCATTGGCTGTTAATACAACAAGCATCACTGATTCTTTTGCTATCGGCAGTTTTATTGGCATGACACCGTCAACACTAGCTAGACGAAAATCGAAATTTTACTAATTTATTTACAACCACCATCACGACTTCTTTTGCTATCGGCAATATTACTGGCATGACACCTTAACAAAAACGTGCACAAACACGTCAAAAAAAAAAGAAAGTGCTTTGTTTTAACTTGTCCATCACTATTCTGTCAAACAAGCAGACGTCACAGGCTACCTTGCAAAACGAGCCTATAACACCCGTGTAGCGTGTTTATATTTCAAAACACGACTGTCAGTTATAAACGAGAGCTTTGTTAAGACACTAAGTCTGATTTATTCGCCTGCAGGCGTAGCCGTACTGCGACAGCCGTCTCGGTTCGTTAGATACGAATCCGTTCGTGTGTGACACTGCTTGTCATCCCGAGTCATTTTTAGAATGCTTCCATCAACGAACTGTTCAGGCTTAATTTCTTGTCGTAGACTCGATCTCTAAGCTTTCTGTCAAATTTTCTCTTTCCGGTTCGTTTATTCGCAAATTCATTCGTGTGTGACGTGCTTGTCGTCGTGGGTCATTTTTAGAAAGCTTCCATCAACAAACTGCTGGAACTTGATTTCCCTATCTTAAGACTCGGCTTTCTGTTTCTTCAGAGTTTCCTGCCAGATTTTATAAAGTCATTTAGTTATTAAACAGCACTTTTTTGATAGCGTTTTTGTGCACCAAAGTCAAAGTATCCTTGTCGGGGATATTTCAAAATATAGGCCGTCCATATTTTGTTAGGAATGTAAATAGGTCAGTGACATCCCATTATAGCATCATCACAGAGTTCATTAAATGTTTTGAAGTTATTTTCTGTTTGGTTCGTTAAAAGTTCGTGGTGTAAATATCCAAGGAGTTGCGTCGTAAATCTGCCAAGACGAAAAATAATACGATAAAAGAAAAAAATATATTGGTGGAAATGTTATAAACAGATGGGGGAAAATGTTCTTTAAGTCCAAAAAAAATTAAATAGCTATGTTAATATTAACTTTAAATATAGTATTTAATAATTATTTACTGAAATATAAAGTAATAATAATAATAATAATAATAATAATAATAAAAATAAAAAAAAATAAAAATAAAAATAAAAATAAAAATAAAAATAAAAATAAAAATAAATAAATAAATAATAAATAAATAAGTAATACATTTTTTTAAATCGACAAGATTAATGTTTGTTATTTATTTTTATTATTTATTTATCATTGTTACTGATAATAATAATAATAATTATTATTATTATTATTATTATTATTATTATTATTATTATTATTAAAGTCACCTATTCCATGTTAATAGTTAAAACATTCCGTTGTTTTTTTTTTTTTTTTCACTGCTGTAGTTTTGTTAGCTATAGATTGCAACAAGAGTTAGTATATTAATTCGTAGTCTACTCCCAAGATAAGAATAATAATAATAATTTTTTTTTAAATAATTATTTAAAAATAATATATAGTTACTGTACATTTGTGGTATTTATTACATCAATATTTTGTTTTCTACCCGTCATATGGATGTACTGAATTGCTGTGTTTAATTACGAAGAGATAAAAAAAATGTCCAACGGTAATAGAAGATAAAAATGTATCTTGTATTGCCATGGATATATAAAATCTTGTAATGCTACGTAGATAATAGAGTTTGTAATGCCATGGAGTTTTAAAAAAAAAAAAAAAAAAAAAAAAAAAAAAAATATTTCAATCATAGAAGTAAAGGAGAATCTAATATATGCTGTTTTTCGGTTACTCAAATCTTTTGCGAAGCAGATGGTGGTGCATTGGACATTTATCAAGAAACCAAATTTATCTAGGGATTATATTTCGTGTTAAATTATATTAAATTACCAGTTCCTTTCATTCCAATATTTGATATTAATTTATTTCTAAATGACTGAATTTCAATTACGGTCCCTTTTGTTTAATATTTATTTTATGTTGACCAGAGCATTAATTAATATTTATTAATTTTGATTAAGAAATAAATATTAATATCTAAAATACTGCTAAAAATCCTTTCCTCTCTCTGTGTCTGTGTATTATAGGAGATATTTAATCCTGTATTACACCGGCGTCTGATAAAATCTACTAGCAGCAGAATTGTATTTTATGATATTGTATAAAATCTATTGTATAGGTACGCTGCGTACGAATGTTTGTAAATTATTCTTATTTTTTATAGTAATCTGCTGTTTTTGTACAAAATAAAAAATCATGAGCCTTTTTATTGTTAAGAACTGTAATACGAAAGAAAACGCAGACAATAAAGAAAAGAAAAATCGATGCAAATCAATAACTTTTCAAGTAACCACACACAAGAGAGAACAATCGAGAGTCATCATTCAATATTTATAACAGTTTTGTCAAAACAAAACAAAAATTTCTAATGAACAAACTATAGAACATTAAATGAGTGTGTTAAAAAAATACACATGCAACACACACACACACACATACAAGCATACACGCACACACACGCACACACACATACATACATACCTATATATATTTTTTCGATCCGCCCATAACACATTAAAATGGCTTATTATTGTACATACATATGTATATTTTATACGTACATGTAATTACAAAATCGTTTAATTCAGCGTTCAGTTGATCTTGAATCTCTGAAAATACCTCAGAGTTGTGTAATATTGAAAACAGTTTAAACAAATCTGCATCTGTTTTTGATTTTCAAATTATTAATTTATGTAGAGACAAAAAAAAAAAAAAAATAAAAAAAAAACTTGTTTGTAGAATATCTATGTAAACTGTTCTCGCATTGTTTTTCTTCTGCTTGTTTTAATTCGTTGTTTTATTCGCCCAGTAACGTACGCCATAAATTTTTCACAGAGACCAACCGCTGCTCGTATGACAAATACAGCTGCTGGCTCTGATAATAGAATTCTTTTTTTATTTTGTGAACGAGAAATTAAAACATTTTTTCATTATAAAAAAATATAAAAAGTATTTAAATGACAAACGCGTTTGTTCGTGTTTTTCAATTACCAGTCGATTTAATTCAGAACTGATTCCTCTGGATGATTACTTTTATTCTTTGTTT
>CM022672.1:24848429-25238429 GCA_012295275.1 Chrysomallon squamiferum | reverse complement strand
TAGCTACGTACAAATGGAAGCTATGCGTGCTATTTATTTTATAAGGACAAACAACACAGCTGTTTCAAAACAGTATGAAACCCAAGTGATGCTTATGTAAAGCGTGTTTAATAAATGTACATGTACTGAAGTATATCGCCTGGGGTTTGGCTGTGTCAGATGTCCGTTGTTATTTATTTATTTATAACATGCTAGATGAGTTAATGACAATACACTGATTACGTCTGTTTCTCTTTATATAATATTTATGTATGTGTATGTATGTGATTAAATAATATGTATGTATGTATATACTAGTGTGTGTGTTTGTGTGTGTCTCAAAATGTGTGCGTATGTATATATGTGAACGTTAGTGCGTGCGTGCGAATATATATATTCATGTATTTATGTACGTATCTCGCTCTCTCGCGTCTTCGTTTTTCCTTTTCCCCTTTTGTCAGATTCAAACGACAGACAGACAGAGATATAATCAGCCAGTATTCTTTCTGAATAATTACAGATCCCGCCGGAACGGGTGCGAGCATGTTGCATGCGTACATGTATGAGGTTCTATATCTACATCTATAATAAGAGTGACTGGTATAATATACCTGTGTTCGCACACGTACACATCACATATGGTGACGTATTATTCATTGCGATAAAAAAATCAAACACATTTTAACAAACTTGCGTTACAACACGTTAATCATTTTTAACAGCTTTATAATATAGTTCTTTTTTATTCATTTTTTTTTTTTTTTTTTTTTTTTTCATTTCTTTACTCATTTATTTTTATCAACATTTTTTTTTTTTCTTTTTTATAGAAAGCAATTTATTTTCTCTTTTATTCGATTTTTTCTATTTTTGTTAGAAACTTAAAACCAAAAAAAAAAAACACGATAACTTGTACCTTAATCTTGTAACAGCTATTACGTGGAGAAAAAAAAAAAGAAAAAAAACCCCAGCAAACATTATCGAATTTACAGTGAGTTTATGTGTTAATCTAAACAACATAAACGTTTAATTTAGTACAGAGAGGTCTATAATGAACGATGTTCCATTGCATCACATAACACTGATGACTGCACTACGCTATAAAATGTTAAAGTACTACGTCACCTCTTAAACGCTGCGCTACGCTATAAAATGTTAGAGTGCTACGTCACCTCTTAAACGCTGCGCTACGCTATAAAATGTTAGAGTGCTACGTCACCTCGTAAACGCTGCGCTACGCTATAAAATGTTAGAGTACTACGTCACCTCTTAAACGCTGCGCTACGCTATAAAATGTTAAAGTACTACGTCACCTCTTAAACGTCACGTCACCTTAAACGCTGCACTACGCTATAAAATGTTAGAGTACTACGTCACTCTTAAACGCTACGCTACGCTATAAATTTTACAGAGTTTCTGACTACGCATTAAAATGTTACACTATTGCTATAACATTTTACAGAGTGCTGACTACGCATTAAAATGTTACATATTGCTATAAGATTTACAGTGCCACGTCATAATGTATACGCTGCACTACGCTATAAAATGTTAGAGTACTACGTCACACTGTAAACATTACAATTATCTATCTCTGTCTTTACCTCTCTCTCTCTCTTTCCATGAGTCCGTTTTTTGAAGATGAAATATAAATTTCTCATCCAGTATTCAGTTAAAAACCGAACACGATAACCACGTATGTGTCAAAGAAATTCGCTTGGAATCTGAAAATCATTTTGATCAGATCTCCGAAAACATCAAGTCATTGTACATGTACATTCCAATAAAAAAAAAAAAAAAAAAAAATACATATTCTTATCGTCTTTTTTTTTCTTTCTAATTTCTTTTTCTATTTTATTTTATTTTTTCTTATTTTTTTTTTTTTTTTTTTTTTTTTTTTTTTTATTCTCCTGTCATTCTTATCTTCTTCTCTGTCCATTTTGTTCCCTTATTTTTCTTTCTTCAGTCGTATTTATAAACTTTTCACCCTTGTTCGCGGACCCCTGCCTCGCGTTTCCTTTCGTTGTAATCCCCAAAAGACAAACCTCACTAATTTTGCCAAATGTTGTGTACCGAGGACGCGTGGTTTCTTTAGTTGTTTCGCCTCCACAAACAGCGTGGTGGTGGAGTCAAATACTGGGAAATTATCCGGAGATTTGCCAAATTGCCATTCTAAATCCGTGGGGAATAATTTGCAGATGGCAGTTAGAGCTACAGATCTAATTATGCAACGTTAATTTTCTCGTTTATTTTTATATTATTTTTTTTTTATCATCTTTTTCCTCGCATTATTTATTTATTTATTTATTTTTATTTTGTTTGTTTGTTTATTTGTATTTATTTGTTTAAAATTTAAACTGAATGCAGATGGCTGATCTGAATATACGAATATACTGATTGAGATTCTATTGCTACTCTATGTTGGCTCTCTCATGCATATACGGCCGCACATGCACACGCACACACACACACACACGGACAAATACTTGTCACTAGAGAAATATACACAACAGAAAGACATAGAAAGATATAACATACAAAGAGAACAAACAGAGATACAAAGAAAGAGAAAAATAATAAATGAAATGACAGAAAGAAAAAGAGAGAGAATGACCGAAAAAAGAAAGGAAAAACGGAGAAAAAAGTAATCACGAGAGAGAGAGAGAGAGAGAGAGAGAGAGAGAGAGAGAGAGAGAGAGAGAGAGAGAGAGAGAGAGAGAGAGAGAGAGAGAGAGAGAGAGAGACGATGTCTTGCTTCTGAAATCTGATTTCAAGAATTAGTTGTCAAACTACTCCCCAATCTAATGTACATCGATCTGTCACTACAACTCCTTTGATAAAACCCCAGATACTATTAACTGTGCTGAAACTTCACAGAGAGACCCCTGCTTTGATGCCATCGGATTTTCCAGTTTACTTGGCAAATACGTGAAAAACACGAAAGCACTTGAAACTATTGATCTTTAGATTAGTGGGTCATTGGTTTTTGTGAGCCTGGAATCTCCGAGTTATTTTCTGAATTATTAAATCTGTGCATATCTCCGCCGAGGTGTGAAATGACTGTCTCTCTTACAACGCATCCCTGACCGCTTGAACTTTTGGTAATTTGCGTCAAGCCTGGAAAATACACCGTACCAGCCAGCAACATCCGGAAGGGTTCGACACGTGGTCGCCAGGGCCAAACGGTTAAGTTCGGGACTCACAATTACCCAGCACTTTTTATTAATGTTATTTTGGATGCCACTGAGTCGACTAAGAGAGAGAGAATTTAATTTGAATTCGCACCTAATTACGACAATGGGTTTATTTCATGCTTAATGATCCATCTTCGCGTAAAATGCTTTGTGTTTATGTATTATGTATCTGCATCGTGAAATATCAAATTGAGAGAGAGAGAGAGAAATAGAGAGCGAGTTGGAGAAAATCGATACACTAGATATTCCACATTAATGATATTGTTTGCAAAAGTATCTATATTTTTGTGTCTATATATCTGTCTGCCTTTCAAACAGTGTATCTAGCTATCTATCTATCTGTCTGTCTCTCTGTTTATCTGTATATCTATTTATACCTATATGTATCTTTTTATTTATCTACCTGTCTCTTTGGTGTCTGATTGTCTGTTTCTCTCAGCTGTCTGCCTGTCTGTCTAAATATTTCTTTCCTGGTTTTGTTTAACTATTTCCTTTTATCATTTTTCTTTACCCTGTGATCCTGTTTCTTCCTTTTTCTCTGTTTGTCTATCCCAGTTTGCGTCTCTCTATCTTTGCTTATAATCAATACCGTCTCTTCACTTCGCTTTTTCATTTTTCGTGGACTGTTTATTATTAACACATCAAAATATCTATATCTATATGTATCTGTGTGTGTGTGTGTATGTGTGTGTGTGTGTGTGTGTGTGTGTGTGTGTGTGTGTGTGTGTGTGTGTGTGTGTGTGTGTGTACAGTGGTACCTTTAATTCGTTCCGTGACCGAGCTCGTATCTCAATTTGCTCGTATATCAAATCAGTTTTCCTAACTGAAATTAATTGAAATACCATTAATCCGTTCCAGCCTAACCCCAAAAGCCACCCACTGTTTTTTTTTTTTTTTTTTTTTTTTTTTTTGTGTGTGTTTTTTTTTTTTTTTTTTTTTGTAACATGATTTTAAATTAAAACAATGTATTTATAAATGAAAAATATTGTATAAAAACAAAATAAAAGACAATGCAAAGAAATAAATTGGTTTTGTTAAGTATATTTATCTTGGAGATCAGACAAATTATTTTAACGCCTTTGGCTGGAGTTGCAGCCTCTATTGACTCCTTCTGCTTCAGTATGGTACATATCGTAGAAATACTATGCTCGTACTGCCTAGACAAGTCAACTACATACACACCTCGCTCATGTTTTTCTATGAATTCAGTCTTTAATTTGATGGACATCATCCGCTTCTTCTTCTCAGCACTGTCCTTTGCACTCACTTTCTTAGGATCCATGGCCAGAAAAAAGAAATTTGACACAAAACGCGAGCACGTGAAGTAAACGATTGACACGCAGGATGCTGGCCAGATGATATGTTGTTCGTTGCGCCAACAAGCGGCGGCGTATCTGAAGCTTGCTCGTAACTCGGATTTTGGCTCGGAACTCAAAGCAAAAACCAACCGGGCGGCTGCTCGTAAGTTGGGGCACTCGTAAGTCGAGGTATCACTGTATATCATATTTAGTTTTAAAATGTTCATCTTTATGAAAATCTTTTGATTTGATTGTAGAGAAACAAAGAAACATTTTTATATAGAAAGTCTTTGGTTAATTTAAAATGATATCACGGTCTATATATACATGTATATATAGAAATGGTTTAGCACAAAGATCCGTCAAGATAGTTGACAGAACCAAAGAATATAGGAGTTAGAGTCATTTGCTTGGAATGATGGGCAGACAGATAAGTTTGGATTATAAGCAGGCTATTGTTTTCAACAGAATGTTTTATTTTGTATTCTTTGCTAGGTAATTTTAAAAATATTAAGAAGAAAGAATGAAAAATGAAAAAAGAAAGAGAGAAAGAAAAATGATAAAAGATCTAGAAGAAAGAAAGAAGGGAAACGGTAAAAAAAAAAAAAGAAAAGAATGAAAGAACGAAAGAAAGAAAAAGAAATTTAAAAATAAACTGAAATACAAATAAAGACAGGAAGAAAGAATAAGCAAAGTGAAGGTAGAAACGACAGAAAGACAGAATGAAGAAAGAACGAAAGAAAGAGAACTAAAATGAAGATAGAAGAAGAAAGAAAACATTACAAACAAAGAGTTACAAAGAACACGAAAGAAATAAAATATTTATTCATCTGGCAAGAAAATAATTCTCTTGCACATTCCTAAGTACAACATATGCCAAAGTATTTAAAAACATGAAGCGCGTTTTAATTACCACATCCTATTTTACTCCACAGAGAAGCTCAGCTATGCCACACTCTGGACATATGTTGGAAAATAGAACATCGCTTTGAAACCATATGAGTCGCTAATGAATTCAACGTTAGCCAGATGTGTCTCCCATTATTCTCACAGAATCGATATCTGTGTTAAAACATTTTTGTTAGAAAAAAAAATGCCCAAGGTAGAAAGAAATATAATTTCAAAGTCATCAAAGGAAAAAGAGAAACTGAGAAAGATATGACGTTACCAGTCCGAGGGTATCACTGGTGAAGCTAAGTATTTTGTTACCAGCCAGGATAATGTTTGGCGATTCAAGATGAATAAATGATCAGAATGGTATGCGGGTGTGTGTATCTGTTTGTGTGTGAGTGTTTGTGTGTGTATGTCTCTCTCTCTCTCTCTCTCTCTCTCTCTCTCTCTCTCTCTCTCTCTCTCTCTCTCTCTCTCTCTCTCTCTCTCTATATATATATATATATATATATATATATATATATATATAAAAGGAAAAATTGGATATTTCACGTTACAGAAAAGTGGATATAAATGTATGGATTTGGATTACAAACCTGGTATGAAAGAAAAGATATATATAAATAAACAGATTTGTGAATGGTAAAGAAAATCATTTCAATGACTTTAAAGGAAATACTAGTCTGAAGATGTCGTTGGTGAAAGAAAGTATTATGTTACCGCTTTGTAATTGTGTGACGTGATAGGTGGTCAAAATTCCACACACACAGAGACACACACACAGAGACACACACACACACACACACACACACAAACATACACTCACACACACACACACACAAACATACACTCACACACACACATAGATATACATACATACATACATACATACACACATAGATATACATACATACATACAAACATACACACACACCCACACACACAAACACACACACACACACACACACACAAACATACACTCACACACACAAACATACACTCACACACACACACACAAACATACACTCACACACACACACACAAACGTACACACACACACACACATAGATATACATACATACATACTTACACACACACATAGATACATAAACAGCCACATAGACTGTCACAGAGAAAGAGACAGTCAGAGAGAGAGAGAGAGAGAGAGAGAGAGAGAGAGAGAGAGAGAGAGAGAGAGAGAGAGAGAGAGAGAGAGAGAGAGAGAGAGAGAGAGAGAGAGGTGGGGAGTCTTTGGAAACATCATATACTGTATCACATTTACCAGCTTGGTATTAGAGAGAAATCAGTATATGAATGACACTATCATGACAAACCAAGCAACAAGCAGAAACTGAACTACTACACCTAACTGTCAAACACATGACTTAACGTGCAGCGATACACGTATCACTGTCACCTGTATCACTGTTACCTGTATCACTGTTACCTGTATCACTGTTACCAGCTACTTAATGAAAGAAAACCTCCGCCGCCGCGACCTTACCAGTATCAGCTTGATGCGACCTCTGCTTAGACGGCGTGATTAGTACGACGAACATGATGCTGCCGGTTCAAACGGGATTAATGACAGAGGAAAAGAACACTGTGAAACTGACATCGGCAGCCGTATCCTATTCACTCATTCTGTGTGAGGTAAAGCGAGGTAACGTAGGTAAGGAAGTAGTGTAACATTTGTGAGCGTGACGTAATTTACATCGAATATGAAGTGACCGATATGATGACGATCTGAACATTGATTTAAACGATATTAACCGATGTAGTCGATTCGGATATGATGTGACCGATTCGAAAATGACGTACCGATGTGAACATAAAATAAACCGATAGTTATAATTATGTTGTGAACATAAAGTAACCTATATTGAACTTTATGTGGCCAGTTCGAAGATTTGCGTAAGCGTCATGAACAAGCAATATAATCATAATGTGATCGACGTGAACACGGTCCGATATAAGCATCATGTGACCCACATGAATGTGATAGTTAAAATGAATATTTTGTTACGGATATGAACTTGATATGACTGAAAATGTAGATGATGATGTAAGCGATATGAACATGAAAAGACTGAAAATGTACATGATGATGTAAGCGATATGAACATGAAATGACTGACAAATCTACTGTGTGATCTAAATGGACACGATATAATTAATATAAACATGATTTTGATATCAAGTTAATGTCGATCTTCAATACTAACGAATGATGTAACCAAAATAAACTTGAAAATATTTCAGTGAACATGATGCTGTTGCTATGAACAAGAAAATAATATAAACATAGTTTGACACATACTAATACAAATATGAGGTGAACCATATCAACAAGATAGTGACGTCAGGAACACGAAAATAGCAAAATAAATACTCGTGATAAACACAATACCATACAATGCGATACTCGATGACCAAAATAAAATGTATAGTTCCCATCTAGTACATAATGTAAGTAGCGAAAACATGGCATGACTAATGCTAAAATGATATGATAGATTTAAAATATATATAAATGCTTTTTAAAATAAAATAAAAATTTTACTTTTGCGTCACCTCAGCTCTAAAGAATAGTCACAGTTTATTTAGTGAAATGTCATTTCTACCAAGTGCAGTTTTATAAAGAGGCAATTGGAACGTTTCCGTTATTGACTTCTCGACTGCGTTGAGCGAGTGCGCTATGAACAAGCGCAGATGTTAATGACATCATTTAACTTCAGAAACACGGCTATGGAAACACGACGAGCAAACCAGTGAAATGAGAAAAGCTTTACGTTTTAAAGTACCTATTTAACTCGACAGCGATTGCTTCAGTGGGATGTGCTGACAATCAACAGGTCACACGTTTTGAAAAGAAGAAAAAAAGTTTCATTTAACGATCCGCTCAGTATATTTTTAATCCATAATTATATGGCTCAGTTCACATGGCTAAGAAACATTTCACAGAGTGAGAGAGAGAGAGAGAGAGAGAGAGAGAGAGAGAGAGAGAGAGAGAGAGAGAGAGAGAGAGAGAGAGAGAGAGAGAGAGAGAGAGAGAGAGAGAGAGAGAGAGAGAGAGAGAGAGAGAGAGAGAGAGAGAGAGAGAGAGAGAGAGAGAGAGAGAGAGAGAGAGAGAGAGAGAGAGAGAGAGAGTGTGTTTTGTGTGTGTTAATGTGTGAGATAGGCAGAAACTGAGAGATTTAGAGAAACATAACAAAGAAACATATGAAGAAACAGAAAGGCAGTCAGGTTCAGAGAGACAGGATGAGAGACAGACAAAGAAAGAGACAGAGAACGAGAAAGGAAAAGAGAGAGAATGAGAGACAATGAAAGACAGAGAGAAAAAATAACGAGAGAGAGATACATATCTCACCATTTGATAAACCAGTGTTCTTGGATCTCATGACCCAATCGACGTCCTCACACTGCCCTCTAATTAACACCCACTGTTTAACAAGCCACCCACGCATTTAGTTAGTGTATGGTTGCTATAGGACTAAGTGTGGGAAAAAACTGGATCACATTCGTATCTGGTTGCTTTCAAAGTAAACGACCCTTTTTGTGAATAATTAGTGTTGACGTTATTTAGAATTCAGTCTTTGCTATAAGGATTTCATGATATTTTATTATTATTATTATTATTATTATTATTATTATTATTATTATTACTTAGGATTAAGTAGTATATAATCTTCATTTCTATTTAAAAATCTTGGCATTTACATCAATTTAATAATGTGATATTTTAATATGAGATTATTAAAACTAACGTATCTAAAACTAAAATAATATTAAAACAAACATAATATTCGACAAGCCACGCTGTTCACTGTTAGATTAAAACAAACAATATAAACGTATCAGCATAAAAGCCATCCATCTTGAAAATAGCTCCATGTTGTTTCTGAGCCAATATTTACTCTTTTTATTTTTGCAATCTAACAGGCTGGTGGGATGTGTCGACTCTAGGCCACAGTGTTTACAAAAACTCAGCAAATATTATATAACTTTACGGTAAAGGTTTCTGTCTGCCTGAGACTTCCGATTTGCGTAATAGACTTTAATATGACGTCATTACGTAGATAGACCAATTTTATCACACTTGGTGACATACGCGTGAAGGACAGCGTTTATATTTACAAATACTGTTGTCATTTCTGGTTATTTACAGCGTTTATATTTACAAATACTGTTTCTCGTTATTTACAGCGTTTATATTTACACCTGTTTAAACAAAAACTATGTTTGACCGGGGCGATTATATTTTATCACCATAATATGATTTGTAAATGCGAAAAAGGAATCTGAATTCTACTGAAAATTATTTTTAACGAAGTCTTGGCAAATATGTTAGTATCAGTGTGTATTCTTTGTTTATAATTTGAGTAATGTTTAATTTGCTGTTGAGAGCTTATTTTTATCTGGGGAACATCACCGAAGTGAGTGAAATAATAGCCCACGATTCGTCAAATGTGTTAAAGAATTAATAAATATAAATAGAATATGTAGGATATTAGAAAAAGGGAATTTACCATCTTGGTGGCTTTCACCAAATTTATTTTATAATGAAACAATATATTATTGCGCAGACACAGGACGTTAGCGACCACTTCGCAGATCCGTGGATGGAAGATGAAGTTGAATGATTTGCAATTAATATTAGCTTTAAGGCTTATTGTTTGATAGCGGTGCCTACAAGTATTAATAGAGAATGGGCAGTAGCAATAATTATGTACCTATGTAATATTTATATCTCTGTATCAACTACTTCACTGTCGTGTCTGCTTTAGCCCAGCTCTTTCTCATCATCCATCACTGTCACTCTCTATGCTAAGTAATTAGCGTTATTAATATCACCGTCACATTTTAAAAGAGAAATATGAAATCAATACGACATCTTCATTAGCGCGATAATGGCTTTATTAACCAATTTGGCCTATAATGATGAATAATGACGTCTATTCACTACTTGTGGAAAGCACTCAGACAGTGGAATTCATTTTGATAACCAGAATAGTAGTATCATCCCAGTTTTACACGAATAGTTTTAAACAGATCAGGCATTTGCTTTACTTTTTAGCCACCTTACTTATTATTTGTCAGTGGTGTTGTTGTTTTTTTGGATTAATATTCACAGTAAATGATAGTTGACGAATGCAAAGTGTATCCTAATAAAATCTTTTGTAATGTATCATTGTATATAGCCAGACGATAATATATTTTAGTCGTACACTCGTGAATGTGGATATTAATGGCGAGTAAAGCAGTTCTTATTACTAAATCGTTTAAGTCTTTAGCCAACATATTGTCACTGAATGACAGTATGTGGTTCTGTATAAAGAGTATAAGAATATTGTTGTTTATAAGTTGGTTTGTTAAAAGTTTGTTAGTTTTTGTAACCGAATTCATTAAGATGATGTATTATTAATGCTGTGGTATGGTGAATCGTAAAAACTGTAATTCTCTAAATGTTTGTCTGTTTATAGAGAGAGAGAGAGAGAGAGAGAGAGAGAGAGAGAGAGAGAGAGAGAGAGAGAGAGAGAGAGAGAGAGAGAGAGAGAGAGAGAGAGAGAGAGTGTGTGTCTATTTGACTGTGAAAATATATGTGTCTATGTGCGTGCATGTGTCCGCATGCAAAACATAAATTACCACACCACGGCACATTTGCTACTGAAGTACTTTTGGGAATGTTTACAGTGAAAAGATTCATCGAGGTAAAACGGGCAGCATTATGTTCGTCTCGTGTTTTGGTATTTATGTACATGTCAGTGTTTGTGTTGGTTTTGTGTTCCATCTGTATCAAATATCTCAGTTTATGTTTCCAATACGCTGAATAACCTCTCTGCTTTGTACGTAAATAACTGGCATTCCAATCCAAATGTTATTACTACAAAACTGTTTAAGGTATTTGCTGTTATAAACATACGAATAAATACATGTATCCGCAAACAGATTGATATAATATTATATGCATGTACATGCATGCGCGTTTATGTGTGTAAATACATATATATATATATATATGTGTGTATGTATGTATGTATGTATGTATGTATGTATGTATGTATGTATGTATGTATGTATTCATGTGTGTATGTGACATTAATTTCAAAATAATAAATATTTAATTAAGCTTATGGACAACATTTGTTTTAGTAACTGAATATGTATTGTAAGTTGAAACCTTATTACACAGTCTGTGACGATATTGCGGTCTGTTACTAGACGTTTAAAACAAATAAAGGAAACGTAGATGTAACAGTATTTATCATAAAATATACATAACCTATTCGTTGCTGTTTCATTTCTTATATTTATCTGTTATTATGATTATTATGATTTATACTACTTTTATACTACTAATTATTATTGATGTTGTTGTTATCAGTATAATGATCACCATTGTCATAATCACTATCATTATTATTATCGTTCTCTTTGTTAACAGTGTTTATATATATATATTATCTCTATAATATGTTTACAGAAAATTTATATCAAATAACCAGCTGACATAAAGAAGTATTGTACACTAAACTGTTCGATATTGTTACAGTATCTAAAATATCTTTATCCAGCTTTTATCCAGTCAAAATACATTTTCTGCACATTTTAAATCAGTTCAGTTCTTTCTTGTTGGTTATTTAATAGACTGGGAATCTGACGGAAAGACGCAGACTTTGACGTATATACAGACGGACAGATATATTGTTAGTTCATTTGTTTATCTGGTTTTTGTTTCCACAGATTCACGTGTATCAACTTCGTGTCTGCAGCAATCTCTTCTCCAAATGATTACTTTCGGTAATGGCTGCACAAATAATTACACGCTGGTATAATCGGTCTGTGATGACAGAATAATTTTCACCATCGTTAAAGAGAAAATTCCAGCCTGGAAGGGACTATCATTTATCAATAATGTTAAAAGAGAGTAAAGGAAAAAAAAAAAAAAAAAAAAAAAAAAAAGCCGCCGGTGTTTCTGTGTAGTTTTAAAAAAAAAGGAGAAACAGAGGATAATTTCTAACAGAGTTAGAGAGAAAATTTCCAGCCTGGAGGGGTGCATCATTTATCAATTCTTCTGTTAAAAATATATTAATTTGAAAAGAAAAAAAAAAAAAAAAAAAAAAAAAAAACAGGAAGGAAGTCACCAGCAGAGATGATACGCGATGAAAGTTTTTTTTTCAGTAATTTAAAAAAAAAAAAAAAAAAAGATAAAAAAAATCCCGAAACGTTTTCCTATTTATCCACGAAACGTAAATTCATAGAACACGATTACTCCGTCATTAGATCTTCCTGGCTGGAAGAAAACATGGATTCCAGCAGAGCGTACCCCGAGGCTGGCAACAGTTTTCAAGTCTCGATGCTTTTGTGTTGCGTTGCCTAATTACCTTGTTCAAACAGAGCCAGGCTGAACAAAGGACTCGGACTGCTTACAGAGATATTGATTTTACATCTGTGAACACTGAGGTCTGTCTGTGAAACACCGCTCTCTATTTATTATTCAAACTAAACCTAATCACTTTTGCTGCCTTTTTTGCTCTCTATATAATATATATATATATATATATATATATATATTATCCAGATATAAAATTATTAATGTTTTTTTTTGCTGCCGTAATGTAGTCTGTCGAGGATTTTCATTGTCGTTGAGTGCTGATAGTCCTGATTTGTAGCGTTCATTGATCATTACAAGTAAATGGGAAAATAAAAAATGAATATGTAAACTGTGATTGTGTTTTCCAGAACTCATCAAATATTAATATTTGGTTCTTGATGGTTGTTCAGTAATTTCATTTGTTCTGTGAAGTTTGGTGGAAGATGCACGTGATGAAGTCAGTTATTTGCTGATGTGTGTGGAGTTGCTGCAGAAACTTGACGATATTTTTTATAATTATTTTTTTATGACAACTTGGTTAGAGATTTAAATGAACTTTTTAAAGTTTAAAATGGAGAAATGGTATTTTAATCAAGACTGGTATTTTTTCTTAAATATTTTTTATATAGGTAATTTCAAAACATAAATATATCTTGTGCAAATAATTTTAAAAAAAAAAAAAAACAACAAAAAAAAAACAGGTTTATCTTATGCAGGTAATAATGAAACTGTTGTTCAACGAATCAGAATCCATCATCTTTGTCATCGTTTTCTTGGATCATTTCTACAACAGCTCAAACGTATCTCAGTGGTAACTCAATGGTACCTCAATGGTATCTCAATAGTAACTCGAAGGTAACTCGATGGTAACTCAATGTTATTGTCTGTAATGTAGTATTTAGGCAAAATGTCTCCATCTCTTCAGTATTTAAGAGTTGGGTTTTATAATGATCATCACGGAACTCGGCTATTTGAAAGTTTTATTTGCATAAATATATTATGACGTGTTTTATCATAACTAACCACAGTTTGTGGTTACGTCAGTAAATAAACAGCGTTAACTTTGAGTCGTTCTTGTTTCTGATCCTGTAAGAAATCTGTTATACAAATTACCATCAGGTTTCTATCAGGAAGAAATACGAGCGTATCGCAACAAGCTGTCTAGGTAAGAGTAAACGAGAGCGAACTTGTTAAGTAACGTTACTAACTCTTTCTCTTTCTTCTTTTTTCTCTTTTTCATTTTACTGTGGATAAAGCAGGTGTCTGCACTAGAAATGTCTCAGGTACTCATAAAAAGATACACTTCTTTTTGTATCTCGCCTTCGTTGTACACCTCTCCTTGATCCCTCTCCGTGAACGGCTGGATTTCTCGGGTTAAGAGGCTTACCAGTGGAGCACTGTGGTGTGTAATTGAATTTATTTGTTAAAAGACAACGACTCGCGAGGGTCTCCTCCCCCACAACGGTACTCATCTCGACCCCTCGCTACCTGGCGACAAGGTGAGAAATTTGCGCTGGTTATGAAGAGGATTTACCTGTGTGTCTGTTTGCGCGAGGAATCTAAACTCTGCTCTATTGTAGTGGATCCAGGTGTCATATTGTTACAATGCTCGACGGCTCGCGATTTCAGTTCAGCTGACATCTAGCGACACTCGCTGGTCTGGTGAACATGGCGGCGCTGTTTCGAGTCAAGTTTCTTGATTGCTTTATCCCGACGAATGACAGAAATAAAATTAAAACGAGCGTCGTCTAGATTAAAGATAATCCTGATCGAGCTGTTGCTAATCCACCTCCAACTTTAGACTCGATCGTGGTGCTGCTGGAAGGAACTGCTGCAGTATAAAACAGAGAGTGATGTTGTAACATATATACAAAACATATTCCACTGTCTTGAAACAAAACTCTCTGATATGGTTTTAGAGATTGTGTACACAACAGGCATGTTTGAAAACGTGCCAAAAATTACCCATATCCACAAACATCTACTCGTATAAATCATATATATATAGTTAAATTTAAACTGGGTTTAAAAAACAAACCATATGGATTTGGATCAAATTTAATGTTAGTATCTATATCTAATAAATTAGTGAAGTAATCAGTCTTAGTTTTTGACGTAGACATTTCAGAGAAGCAGGAAGGACTGAATTGAAATTCTGTTTTTGTTTTCTGTACTTTGTGAATTCCTCCCACTAGCAAACGTCTCTTCTCACTGTAACATGCGTATGCACGCACGCCTGTACATGTGCACGCGCAATCCCGAATATGCACCACATAAATAAATGCACATGCATATGCACTCACGCGCACATAAACACACACACATAGAAATATATATATATGCTCATTTCACAGTGTGTGTGTGTGTATGTGTATGTGTGTGTTACTTGTACTTTACTAAGCATGTCCTATTTGACACAACCAATGTATGCAACTATGTCAAGGTAAAACAAACAACAATCTGCCATATAATCTTTTTCTCAAATTATAATTACACAACTCTTATCTATGTATAATTCATAAGTGGCTTCCACAGCTGTGTCTATGAGTACCATTGATTACAAAGTTCAAATTAAGCCGACAATATCCTGGTATAAACGGATGTAAAATACCACAAACAGTTTTATTGTTGTTAGTAATAAAATAAATTATCACACTGACAAACAGGTGTTTGAAAATGGTAATATTATCTGTGTGTGATTTTACATTGTTATTTTCTCGGAATATTAATAATAATAATAATAATAATAATAATAATAATAATATATATATATATATATATATTAAAAATTAACGGATGAATATGTTCATGTACTCTTTTCTTTATATACTTGATTGTTACTGTTTCTACGATAATCTTTACATGCTTTACATTCTGAAAAACGATCGTCTGCACATTGAGTTCTCTCCGTTATGCTGTCTGTTTTATCTCCTTAAACCCCTGAAAGAACATATAAAATGTGCCTTTCTACTAATTATGTTACAAAATAACACAGATAACATAAAATACACTGCAATGTAAATTAATAATTTTAACAATATTCATTCGTTCATTATTTATTCAGTGCTTTACTTTTTAAATAAGCTACAAGCTATTTTCATCTCCTTCCCTAGACGTTAAGATAAGCTTTAAATGTTCTTTTTGTAAATAATATATAGATTCTGAGCACCTGCTGAAGAAATAAAAAAAAAAAAAAAAAAAAAACAAGAAGAAGTTGTTATTAGAATTTTGTGTCGTGGTTAAAGAATAGAAAAGTGCCTCAGGGGAATTTTTTTCTATTACGTTTCTAAGATCTTCGCACTAAAGTAATGACAAAAATGCGACAATGGAGAATTTTGTTCTGCAATTAGCAGCTCGTTCGTCTTATCTTTCACGTCTGTCGCGCAAATTTTTATCTGGCTTCCAACTTTGAAACTGATGACGCAACTGTCGTCTGCTCAGCAGGTGGGAGGGGCGCTGTGATTGCCACGTGACATCTGAGGTGTAATAGTTTTTACGCACAAACTAACACGTCACATGCCCCAGCGACACAGAAGAACAGGATATTTTGAACACTGGTAATTATGATATCGCTGTTAGCGCAACACATGTTGTTAAAACTTTTCTTTTTTTTCTGACTCAGTGGAGGAAAGAAAAGGGATTTTACCACACATAAGCAGAGAGAGAGTGAAAGACAAAGAATAACATGTAATATAATAATTATGTGGGTTTTTTTTTTTTTTTTTTTTAATAACATTTAAATTGACAATATATATAGTTAAATTATTAGAATTTGTTATATATATACTTATTTTTGACCAAAGGTACATTATTTTAGTTTCCGAACGTAAAGAAACAAATACTTCATAAATTAATTAAAACTGACGTTATTTATTTATTAATCTATATATTATTATTATTATTATTATTATTATTATTATTATTATTATTATTCATGACAAACATCCTCTCAGATTCTCCTCTCTATATTAAATCACATCTGTTACATTTGTAGCTGACAGTCTGGTGTTAAACAGTTATTAATTTGAAACAAACTGCAGCAGTTTTAAATTTCATCTCGCTTAACGAACTAACACGTTCACTTTTTTTTGTTCCCCGCATCCATCTCTTTCTGTAGCGTATGCGAATGAGACACCCGTTGTTTGTCTATCAAACAAAATTCGCCACGAAAAGCTAACAACCCTCTTCAAAGGTCTACCTAATGGACTGGTAATTTGTTCTAGTGGCGCGTACAATGGACAGGACGAGCAAGTTGAAAACAGACTGGTTTCAAGTCCTTTGTTGATTTCTCTGCAGGCATTAACAGCGCGATGAGAGAAAGGAATGAGTACCAGTGTTCTGTCTGTCGTGTTTTACTGACGTGTGACAATCAAACGCGTTCTTGTTGAAGCGAGTTTTGGTTAAAGATATCTTATGAAGAGCAGCACGAAAAAAAAAAAAATAATAAAATAAAATAAAATAAAAAAAAAAAAAAAAATAAAAAAAAAATAATAATAATAATAATAAAAATAATAAAAAAAAATATATTTATTGACCTTTGATTTATTTTTTCTCTACTATTTTAATGTTTATTCTTTACTGTTGTTCCACCCATTGTGTTAAACTTTGAAAATGAACGAGAAAAATATCTGATGATGTTAAAAGCAGTTTCTAAATCTATTGTTAGAAGTCATAGTAGGTGGAGTTACGTACAAATTAAGCACTCTCTCAGCGTGGGAACTAGCACGGACTTAACGAGCTATAAATGTGAATGTAATGCTTCGGTTCAAACGGAACACAATAGATTTAAAAACAACAACAGCGTAATGGATTTGTTTGATGTTTTAGTCTTCCATCAGAAACATCAAATTTTAATATTTTAGTTGATATTTGTAAGACACATGTACGTAATACATTAATTATTTTATTTAATTTTTATAAAAGAAACAGTATATTGTGTAATATGTTAGTGTACTTCCATGGTTTGTAATTTTCAGATGTATTCAACATTAGAATATTTTTGTGTCAGGGTAAATTTAAAATTTTTGTTGCGGCAAACAATATAAATGAATATAGAATAATAACAACATTTAACAACAATAATATAATTTTTTTTTTATTTATTATTATTAATATTAGTATTAGTATTAGTATGTTAATATAATAATAATAATATTATTATTATTATTATTATTATTATTATTATTATTATTATTATTATTATTATTTTCTGCGTGCATATTTTCTGAACGTAAAAATTAGTAATAAACTAAATATATTTCATAACAAATTTCTGCCTGCAATTTTAGTTAACAATGACATATATCTCATTTTATTCGTTATTAAATATAAATATAAGGTTTACCAATTTCAAAAGATCGACAAAGCAATATATATACACAAACACACTTGAACAGGACCAAATCAAATTACTGATGTGGGCGAAAGCTGCCATTTTTAGCTATGACTTCTTTTCAGTACTATTAAATGCAGACCTTCTTGATCTTAATGCGCTTTCTACTAATCCGTTTACTCAGCTAGGCACTATCTTTTCACCATCATAGAGACCCGAGACCTTTGACCAACGAAGCACGAAAACTTCACGGGTCATTAAATAACCGAATTGCCTGATATATTTCATTAAGGGTTAAAAAAAAAAAAAAAAAAAAAAATTTAAAAATCTGTTTAACAAATGGTTCACACAGTGCGAAAATTCGGTTATATTTTCCTACAATGCTGTTATGAAATAATTTTATTATCAAACTCTTTATTGATATAAATCTGAATGCAGATGTAGATTTGTGAGCTGGTCCACAGTGTGTGGGTTTTGACAGGTGTAAATTAATGTTTGCTGTTGAAATAGTTTCTGGTAAATGGAGCCGACGTTGATAGTCACAAAGCGTTTCTTGTCACTGATAAAGCAGAATTCCTGTAATTGATATAGACCGTGGGTAGCCACGTTAAATCACTTCTCATAGATCACAAGTTAGATATAAATCTGTGTGCCATAAAATGATGACGTTTATGAGTATTTGATAAAGTTGCTAAATATATTGCTGACTGGTTCAGTGTTTTTATGTGTGAACGTCTGTATGAATGGTTCATGTATTTATGTATGTATATATGAACGTATGAATGTTTATATCTGTGTGTGTGTGTGTACATGAATGCATAAATGCTCTTGTGTTGTGTAATATATAATATATACGTTGTGTGTGTGTGTGTGTGTGTGTGTGTGTGTGTTACTGCTTTAATTAATAAAAACAAATTTATAATTACAATTATTGTTCTGTTTTTAACAACAACAAAAACAGATAATTTTGGTATCTATGCACTAAATTAAACATCTTACAATAAACGTAAGGCTTAATGTGAACTAAGAGAGACAAGACTCCCAGTCCTCTGACACAGACTAACAAACAAATGAACATCACTACACAGTTAGCTGCCTGATCAGCCGTGATCACAGACGAAGAGCAAACTCATCAAAGTGGAAACGATTCACGCAGTGAAGCCGAAAGAAACCTGGTTGTTCTGCATTGCTCACTGAATGCTAATAGTTTCGGCAGTCCTGCAATTTGCCTCCAGAACTGTACGTCTATCGATTCCTGGCCCCAAATGATTTCACTGGTCATTGCTTTTGATTTACCAAAGTGATTTTCGAGTGGATTCAGATCTGAAATAACCTGAGACACCCACGACACTAAATGTGAACAACATTGTCAGAATCAATAAGAAACACGAGTCTCTTCTCGCCCTTCGAGGCAAGATGAAGAAGATGTTGCCGGGTTTACGGATCAGAGGTTATGTAGTTCATCATAAGAGATGATTTTAGAACAGAAAAAAAATAATATATATATATATATATGTCAAGGAAAAACAAACAACAATCTGCCATATAATCTTTTTCTCAAATTATAATTACACAACTCTTATCTATGTATAATTCGTATGTATATATATATATATATATGTATACGATAATAATAATAAAATAACATCGTGTTTTTATATGTTTCAAAAAATCCGATAAAAATATCTTTGAATCCGTCCTTAGGTTTTATTATTGTTTCTCAGTGAAATTATGTGCATAAGTGGAAAAAATAAGTACATTTTATGTATATGTGTGTGTATATATGTACATATATATACATATATACATATACAAAAAACGAAAAAATTGAAAACTAAAATAGAACACAATTCAATCAAAGACACAGATAATCAAATTTAAATCTAAAGCAAAACGTAATTTTTCATAATAATAAATTATCCAAATAACAAATTTCCATGAAGAAAATAAATGATTAAAAAAACTTCATTTTTTTTTTCCTTTGTTCTGAAACAACTTGATACTGCTGAGGTATCGTTAAGATTAATGACATCTGTTACAATCGCCACTGAATCAACGTCTGCAAACCACCACGAGTTTCGATCGTGCGATCTCTGGAATCTCGGTTGAGAAATGTTCGCCTGCATCTGCCGTTGATCAGTGGAGACATGAACGAGTTGGCTGAAGTTTTCAGAATGAAAAATCTGGTGCACGTCCAAGTTGAATTTGATTTCACTTCTCCATCAAGTTGTCTTCTCGTTATCGATTGTACGATCGTGTGTTGGCTCTACGTGATTCTTGGCTACTTCCCGAAAGCTGCTATTAAGTAATGCGAGTTTAACCATTTCCCCCTGACAGCGCGGCTTGGAGGCGAAAGTTCTAACTTGTTTCAAGTGCTTTTCTTCAAAGAAAAATTCCTCAACGATGTTGCAGGTATGGAGTGCCGAAGATTGTCGGAAGTTTCCCGAAATTAATGAACTGATGTTTAATTGAATCTCATATTGCTCCTGCTGTTGTTGTTGTTGTTATTGTTGTTGTTGTTAATGTTTTGGTTACTGTTTCTTATAACGATTAAAAGAAAAAGTAAACCGCGGACGTCATTCCATTGGCTACTTTTACCATATAGTTAAAGTGATTTTTTATGTGCACCTACCTATTCATTCAGGTAGGTGCACATAAAAGACCACTTTTTCACAGATATCATATCCTAGAATTAAACCGAGCATTTAGTGGATTGGATGGAAGCTAGCGCTTCTTTCTATGTACATCGCAGTGACTCTCAAAAGGACAAATGCTTAGTTAACAAAAAGTTAGTGTAACAGAACCGGACAGGACCCTTCGAGACATTGAGAACATGTTTGGAATAGGATAATCTATATCTGTCAGAGTTAAGCCTGATCTTATTAAAGAGGGTAATAACAAAGAGACAGACTTTATTAAGATAAATGATAAATCTTATCAACTGTTACTGTTTTGTACGTTCATGTAATTTCAAGGATAGCTTTTATTAATATTTATAGAAAAATAAGATTTGTGTTTGAAATCGTAGAATTTTATTTATAATATTAAACTGTATATTTATCGCTTTGTCTGCCATTTAGAGTGTAATTTATTTTTATTTGATTTGATTTATTTTATTTTTCTTATTTTCTTATTTATTTATTTATTTATTTATTTATTTATTTATTAAATTATTTTTTATTTATCTTTTTTCTTCATGTTATAATTTTTTTATAATCTGGTTTTACATTCAGTTTGTACAAACGTATATATGTTTGTATCTATGTCCATATCTGTATATGCATCTATGTATCTATTTATACATGTTTACGTACATACATACGTGTGTACGTTGGTAGGTATTTATGTATGTATTATACACATACAAAAATACACACATTTATATATATAGATACATAGCATACACACACACACATACATACATACATACATACATACATACATACATACATACATACATGCATACATACATACATATACACATACATACATACACACACACACACATACATACATACATATACAGAAAGAGAGAGGTGCATACACGCACACGTACATTCACAGATTTATTTTGCTGAATCTGTTTATTCTTCAAACATTTTACACCACCGTTTATCATTTCCACATCCAATTTTCGTCCTTGAATAACAACTCTACAAATCATCTAACCTCCATCTGACCCGAAAATCAGTCATTCCAGTTCGCCTACTGGCCACATCTTAAAAACGTAGTAAATCAATATTTTGGTGTGGACATTATAATAAATAATAATATAAAAGCATTTCCAGTTCATTTGATGGACAGAAACCCGATCAGTGTGAGGGTACAATTAACACATAGTGTGTGCATGAAATCCTCTTTTTACTGCAACCAAAGACAAGGCTCAGCTCATAAATCTATGAAAATATTCCTGGTGAGAGAAATACGTGTTTTGCACCTGTGACATTAGTGTCGCTGATGAATGTTAATCTATTGGCACACTTACAGGTACCCCAAACATAAAAACGAAAAGCTGAAACTAATTATATGGAAGTTTTTTTGTTTTTTTTGAGTGAGAGAACCTATTTATTTGTTATAGGTTTTATTTTTTTATTATTCTTTTAAAATGTTCCAATTTCATTTTAATTTTAATGGGTTTGTAATCATTTACACGTAAAATGTGTTTGGAAAATTATGTGAAGATGAGAATCATTTGCTTTATATCTTATACATAGCAAAAACAAAAAAGTAAACTATGTTATCAAACCAACAAAACACATACAAAACTAATATTCAAAATTTATAACAGTATTTAAATTTGTATAACATTATATATTTTTATCTCAAACTTTCAGTTTAAAAAAAAAAAAAAAAAAAAAAAGAATAACCCCCCCCAAAACCCCCAAACATCTTACAACTATTATTGAGCCTGATAATGTTAGACGATCGAAAAACCTTTAATTTGTGAATCGACTTTCTTTAATGCTTGAAATCACCCTCCGCGGATCCTTATTTACCAGTTCTAACCGGCTTTCATTAGTGTTGTTGAATTGGTTGGAATTGGTCGTTTATTCTGTTTTCCGCTGGAATCAGTAATCAAGCAGCGACAAACTGGCCAGTCTGTGTTTGTCTCCACGAAGAATACGAAGAAATGTTGTCCCAAACGGCATGACGTCTTGAAACCGGAGAGATTTAATGACATCTCCGCATATTTTGATAATAACGGTTATTAGTGGTCAATACACGGTTGAGTTTTATTATGATATAAGAAAAGAAAGCAGAAAAACATATTTGATATTCACCTTCCCATAAACACGAAAGTATAAATACAGAGCACTTGCTGGAACGGGTTAAAGTGTAGTGTGAGCAACAAGAATGACTGATTCTTGCGACCAGTGTCGAATCAGTCGTAGGCTTTGCAGCTGTGACGTAGTCTGTTCACACGGTATGTTGTACACGATTAAATATTCCAATAAACCAACACTGCCAGCTTATGGATTTTTTTTAAATATGAATGGACCACCACTTCGCCGTCATATTTATTCAGTGATAAAACAAATTCGTGAATAAAGTCGTGTATGATAAAGAACTATGTGTGAAAACTTCTTATCGTAAGATTAATTTGTAGTCAATCCGAGCGTATTATCTGCAACCGCAATTCAAATGTTATATATTGGAAAATCGTACATTAAAGTGTAATCTTAAACCAATAAAAATAAAGAGCTGAATAGCTATCCGGGGAGAATTCATTGAGAAAGAAATATCTGCGTACGATAGAACGGTCCTGTTTAAACGTGCACTTAAATGTGCATTCTTTACGCGTTAATTTCCAGAAACGTAATTATTCTGGTCCACTGGGTTATGTGCAACGTGATTTATAGCGGTTTGATGAAGTATTGTATCGACATTTCTGTATCAAACTAATATTATATATCTTTATAGAGAAGGAGAAAAAGAGAGGGTGCAAGTTAGGCTTAGAGAGAAGAGGAATGAGGAAGCTATAAAGGAAGGAAGATAGACGATAAAGAAATGAGAAAGAGAAAAGAAAAAAACAAAGAGAAAAATGATGGAAGGGGAAAAAAACAGAGTCAGGAACAGACTGTGATTGACAGATAGATAAATAGATAGGTATAAAAACAGACAGAAAAAGAAAGATAAATAGATAGATAGATAGACAGACTGGCAGGAGGATAGATATAAAATAGATAGACAGACAGACAGACAGACAGATAGACAGATATGTGTATATATATATATATATATATATATAGAGAGAGAGAGAGAGAGAGAGAGAGAGAGAGAGAGAGAGAGAGAGAGAGAGAGAGAGAGAGAGAGAGAGAGAGAGAGAGAGAGAGAGAGAGAGAGAGAGAGAGAGAGAGAGAGAGAGAGAGAGAGAGCGCAAACTTTAACATCCTAATCATTCCGTCTCTTTCGCTCCCCACAAAAACCAAACACGTACATCATAGTCTCTCACCAAAACACTCTTTCTTGTTATTTTCATCGTTTCACCATTGGATGAAAGCAAACTTATTATTCAAAGATTTCATTCTCTACTTTTTGTGGGTTTTTTTCCGTCGTGAGATAAACAAGTATTTTACTCACTGATCTCTTGTTTCTTATCTTCAACATCTGTTTTTTTTTTATTACCTCACTGACTGACTAACAGACCCTTATAATCTGGCGCGTGCTAACGTCATCGCTTGATCGTGTCGATTCCTTGGTTCTGAAGCTCGGAAGAGAGAAGGGACGAATACACGTTGTGTTCTCAACAAATAGTTTAGCATCTAGCACGATAAAGAGAGGCGTTAAAAGACATATAAAACAGCGTAGTTTGAAACGTAAATTAGCTGTTCCAAGTATAAACATTTCAAAGTACAAATTTCTATCAGTATAGCGTATGATGCAGGCGCAGATATCCGATTTTATAGCTTTTATATATTATAAGGTAGCAAAATAGTTTATGATCGGACCAATTAGTTTATATTTAATACACCAGTGTGTTTTCTCTCTCTCTCTCTCTCTCTCTCTCTCTCTCTCTCTCTCTCTCTCTCTCTCTCTCTCTCTCTCTCTCTCTCTCTCTCTCTCTCTGTTACATTAATTATTAGTGTTTGTGTGTATATGTTTGTTTGTGTGTGTGTGTTTATACGTGTGTTATAGAACATTCCTATTAAATGTATGTTCTTCACTCACTCATTCAGAAACAGAATGTACATTTAATCACGTCCTTTCCCGTAAAAAAAAAAAGTAAAGACGAGTGTAAGTCATTTTGAAATCTTGAAACTACCCCACGAACGATGTGCTTACAGAACATCACTTGTACGTGTGTTATAACGAGAGAAAAACTCGTGGACACGACTCATTTCCTAGCTGTGCGATTATTTTTAGGATCTATGGATCGACTGCTTTGTTCGGTTTACTAGTTTTGACAGCGAAAGTTCAGCACCATTCAGCAGGTGCGTTTTGTCTTTTCGGCAGAAGTTTTCACACTAAAGAGTTTAGACGTTGCTAAATGAGACGTTTTAAGCGTTATTAGTTGTTTACTGGGTGTCATATCGGTGTAAGTGAGTACGTATGAACTCTCCTAGGTGTGAGGCTGATAATGAGTAAACAGAAATGAAGAGAGAGAGAGAGAGAGAGAGAGAGAGAGAGAGAGAGAGAGAGAGAGAGAGAGAGAGAGAGAGAGAGAGAGAGAGTATATTAAGGGGCAGAGACAGAAAGAGTACGTATGAAAAATATTTCGGCAAACTTCACTTTTCTACTCTATATAATCTTAAAACTTTTCTGCAAGTTCTGTTTTTTCATTATTTTATATATCCATCAGTTTTTGTTTATTATTATTATTTTTCAGCCTTCACACGAGTACTTAGCAGTGAAAATAACGAGCGCTGCTTCCGCAAGAAAAGTAAATAAATAAATAAATACACTTTCCTAATTAGTTGTGTAAGTAATTTGCAACTCAAATAATTATACAGACACAGACAGGGGCTGAACGCACACGTTATCATGACCACAAGAACATCTAAAGCTGTACTTCGTGATCTGACTTCAAACTGCTGGTCTCATGTTCGAGTCTCTTTGTCGGCATGTGATGAGAATATATATTTACAGTGTTGTGTATATAATGTACATATACATACATACTCAGAATACTGAATCTCTTTTTTTATCTCTGTTATCTCTTGTCCGTTTCTGTTTGTCTGTCTGTCTGTCTTTTGTACAATTATCTATTCGTCTGTCTGTATGTATGTATGTATGTATGCGTTTGTAAGAGACAAAATCATTCACACAAAAATGATAGAAAAACGTAAAACATTTGCAACACTGAAAACGAGAAAACTTTAATTTAATTTTCAACATTCTGATCTCAGTTTTTAAACTCTGGAAAATCAATACGTATATTATTTTTTGAAGAAAACTTCCGCACATCATTGTTATGCACGAATATAGATTTTAAAAATATAAAATATATATATTATAAAATATATATATGTATATAAGAATGAAATATATATATAAAAATCACAATCATGTTTTTTTTTGCACAACTCAGAAGAGAATCCACTGAAGGAAAACGTTCTCCATCCACCATTCGTTATGCAATGAGATCACTGTAATCGTTTATGACTTTCGCAGAAAGAGATACTGTTAAAACGTTTTAAACGAACAGTGTTTCGCTATCTCTCGACTTCAGCGAGGGAATTTTGTTTTTATCTGCCAGAAACAGTGAGGCTCTGTGCAAATAAGCTTTGTTACACATACTTACTAACCCATCACTGATCAGCTTTTGTTCGTTACATCAGCGCGCCTCGAATAATCGCTCCCAATCTGTTTTTCAACACTCGGATAAATGTGAATTTTATTACTGCATCTGTTTTTCGTTAAATAACCGAGCTAGCTACTCGTTACGTGGTTAGTCCAAGCCAGGCTCGAGATTTCAGAAGCAAGATCCGTTGAGGGGTTTTTGGTGCACGTGGTTGCATGTTTCAAGCAGATTTTTGTGTGCTTATGGTTCCAAGTTTATTCTTTGAACAAGAGTCTGGAAAAGATTAAAAAAACAACAACAACAAAAAAAACATATGTAGTTTTTTCTCTCTTTTTTTTTTTGTTGCTGTTGTGGTTTCTCTATTTTTTTTTTTTTTTTTTTTTTTTTTTTTTGGTCTTTTCGTGTTTTCTCGAACTTCAAAGACAAAATAATTTACTTAAAGTATGCAGCTTTAGAAAATATTTCTTTCTTTCTTTTTATTTTTCCTTTTCCCCCCAAAAAAAAAAAACCATTTAAAAACATGTTTCTTAAATGCAATAGTGAATATACTAAACTGTTCTTCACTCTTGCTCAAGTAATTATAACAACAATGATTCTGTTGTTTTATTAACAGAACATTGAAAGTTAATGATGTTGTTTTTGATGATAATGATACCAGTAATATTAACAAGAAGAGTTAAAATCACATTTTTTTCTTTCTTTCAGTTTTATGAGTGTATGTGTGTATATTATTATATAAAATATATATATACATATATATAAACAGAACGAATTATTATTTATTATTGTACAAAATTATTTTTCAAACTCTAACGACAAACTCTAACGACAATGAGTAGCATACGTGTTCCCTTCTTTCTTCTTTATAAAAAAAGAAAATAATATTAACATACAAACTTTAAAGGAACAGTCTGGCCTGTATCAATCATTTATTTGTTTATAACACTCATTATCCAGTTTACTCCATTTACCCGTTATTCAGTGCAGATTTACGTTTTTATTTACACACCCAAGCTGATATATTACGTATATAACTTACGAGTCATTAGAGACTTACTGCAGCTGATATATGAGCTTCTTAATAATAAAGATAGAAACCAGGCAAGAAATGATGGCTTTTAGTCGGGGGTTTGAGTTCAGGTGATGATAGGTAAGATTCAGATTCAGAAAACTCAACATTTTGTGGGCACTAAATGATTAAACAATCGGAACATCTAGGTTCAGATACTGAAGGTGCGTTAAGGTTCTGGTACAAAAGGTTAAGGTTCAAACGACTATGTTTGGATCAACAATTTCAGGTAGGTTTCAAATACAAATGGTAAAAAGGTTCAGGTGATAAGAAAATTTCAGACAAGAGAAGTAAGGTTAAAAAAAAAAAAAAAAAAAAAAAAAAAAAAATGTAATGTTGGTATAGAACTTGATTAAATTGATAGAGAACAAAAAACTCGGATACAAAACAGAAATATCCTGTTTATACATGTATATTTATGTTTGTTATGTTCTGTGGATGATGGTTGGTTATGATGCTTGTTCAAGTCATGATTGATGCTTGATGCTTCTTTAGTGCTATTTCCCATTCCAGCCAGCGTATAACGAGGATCAAGGTATGTGGTATGTAATTTCCTGACTTTATGAAACTTCTTCGCAAAAGATTTCTTGTTTCTAGATCATGCAACTGTATTACCTTATAATGGCGTCTGTATGTGTGTTTTCTCCTGTATAATGATTAAACAAGAAATATTTGACAGGATATATTTTGAGTTGATTGTTATTAGGTTTCAAACAGATGTATCATTATTTCTGTATTTGATAAATGTTAAATTTACATCAACAAAGACGTATTTACATGAGCTTTGGCTTTGCAGCTAATTCGTTATGTAAATGTATGTTGTTGCCTAGCAACCAAAATCTATGCATTAATCTTCTTCTTTTTTTTTTTTTTTTTTATATACTACGAAATCGATGGAAAAGTGAAAACCACTGTACTTTAATTAATTTCGTCGGTATTACTGTTGTAACAGTAAATTTCAGTCGCAAAGGGTTTGTTATTTTAGATGATGGATTGTAATGCTTTGTTATTACCGTCGTTCTTTCTTTATTTGTTGACATTTGAGTTAATTTTTTCTTAAAAGAAAATAAAATATCAAAAGAGCCTTAATTCCAGTTTTTAAATATTTTCCTGACATTTAATGTTTATTAGAACTGAAATTTTTAAAATTTATTTTTCCCTCTAATAATTCTTCTACCATAAGTTATTCTTTTAATCATTAGTAAGTCTCGGTGAAAAAAATAAATAATAATAATAAAATTAAAAAATAATAATAATAATAATAATAATAATAATAATAATAATAATATATCAAATAATAAATGAACAAATAAATAAGAAAAAAAAAATAAGAAGAAAAATTGTGAATTTATATATAAACTTGCATTATTTTGAATGTGCATTTAGAAATAAATCTTTGTTTTTGCTACTTTGTATTCTATCTATTATTATGCTATTTCATTTGTTTTTAGAGGGGTTTTTTTTCTTTGTGATGGTTTACATTTTTTTTTTTTTTTTTTTTTTTTTAATGCTCATTCGAAATGGGTTTTAAAACAATTTCTATAAATTATTACTCTATTTTGTTTTAGATCGCGGCAAACGGTGCTCCGAAATGGTGGAATTTACCACACAAACCACAAACGACAGTGGCGGAAAGCTTTTATGTTAGTTTGATTTATGAACGAGGCAGAGTGTTAAAAGCTTAGAGAGCAATAATATCTGGAGACGATAATGGAATGAACACTACAAAACGTTCCTGCATGCTGTACAAAAAGAAGGAAAGATTAGCGACGGCTTTTATAATGTCGACAAACGATTTTGTTATCAGCGTCTCTCGGCGTGTAAAGTAACACGATTTATGTTCTCTGACAGGAAGATAACATTTCTCTGCATACATTATCTGAAAATCTTCTTGTTTTTATCACACGTATTTGAAAGCTCTAAGATGGACATTAAGTAGAATTTGGACACAATTTTTCTAAATTCTGGATTTTTGGAGAAATCTTTTTAGACGGCTCTGGCTGGTTTATGTCAAAAATAAATATATAAATATATTAGCCCTTTTTTTTTTTTTTTTTTTTTTTTTTTTTCTAATTATTATTATTAATAAATATATTAATCAGTCGGTTTATTTTAGCCCTTATTATTTAATTTAATTATTATTGTTGTTGTCGTTTCATTTTTGTTATTACCTTTTTTGTTTTATTATTTCAATGTATTTTTTTTTTTTTTTACCTTGATTTGAGTTCTTAGAGTTTGTTTATTGATTTTGTTTATAATAATAACGGCATCTTTAGTAAGATTTTAGTAAAATCAAAGAAAATGTATTTATTTATTTATTTATTTATTTATTTACATGTATAATACTTTGCCTACTGATCTTGATAATACTATTATTATCGTGGCGTAATGAGAATTTCAGACTTAGCTGTGTATATTACATAATACGTCTTGAAAGGTCATCCTTTGATTGGATTGCCTTAACCTGTGACGTAATTCTACGTAAACCTACGTCTACATTCCACATATTATTCCTCAAGTATTATGTTACTTCACATAATATATAAACAATAATACAGAACTTCGACAATAAATTCTGTAGAGACTGTTACACCTTTTTTTATAACCCATAGCATACCTAATGTTTACACGAAGCAAATATTTATTTTGCACATTTCTATTTACTCGGTAAATCTCGGTTTATTTTCTTTAATACGAGCCCGCCGACTGCCGAGGTAACTCGTGCAGACGACACAAATGCGCGCAAATATTTAATTTTATCGCGTAAACGACTGAACTTGTTCGTTGGATTCTAGACGTGACGGCGAATACAAATGTTCATTTGAAATAACAGAAAGATGCAATCGTTTAACAATAGAGATTTGTGCTTCACTGATGTTACCCCCAGACATCCTCCCCTGAAGGGATAACTGCCCACCACTCTTCATTCTGTTCGAGTGAATGGGCAGGTATAACAGCAAATCAGAGTAACAAATGGCGAATAATTCACGCAGTGGTTTAAATGTTTAGTTTCCCGAGTAGAAAACGTCCCGCTCATTATGTTGCATTATGCTGGTGTCAGACAAGGAGGTCTTCTTGGAGCCACTTTGTTAATAGACTTAATGTACTGAAGTCTTTTATATGAATCTTCCATACAATTACATGCATTTATAAAATATACTGCAGCTAGAAATTATTATGTAATAGCAAAATATAAAAGTTTCAGTTTATTTATGTATAACATATTTATTATCTGTTACCTTTTTTTCTTTTCTCGTTTGACTAAAATGATAATTTAATAATATTTACTCTGCTATAATTTACAATATTAGGAATTATCTGAAAATTGTAGATAAGTTTAAATTTAACTACATTCCACTCTTAACCTAACTATTATTTACTGTAATACCATCTGAAGTCTTTATATACAGGGAAAGGTGTACTATTCCGTTAATATCTTCCTATATCGTGGTGTTTCATAAAGTTCTCAATAACATACTTGAACCATAAGCAATAATATTATTGTACATAATGAAAAATCTAAATTGCCTTTCACTGGCCGCACTATCGACATGAATAAGTTAGCTACGATGTCTTGCACGAATTATCTGTTCTGATTATAACTTGATGACAGAGCGATTGAGTAAATAATTACAACTATTTGTATTGTTTATCTACAGTCTAATGAATAATGAGTAGGTGAATGCTTATTTTAATGTGCCAGCGAACACAAAATATTTGACTTCAGGGTGTTTCACAGAAAACATAAAAAATTTCGGACAATGAAATTACACAAAGTCGATGATGTATCAAACAAAGTCGCCGTCATCATTACGCTGACGTCGTCATCGTCGTTAATTGTAATTATCTGCGCAACTCTTTTCATTACGAGGCTTCATTACCTTTTGGAATTTGTTGGTTCGAGTGAAGCGGTTATAAAAGCTGTCTGTGTTTTTGTTCTTTTATTTAAGACAGTCTTGCTGTCTCGATTTTTACAACCCGTTGAATAGAGAACCGTTTATTCCCATCTTACGTAACACAAATGCAGTAATATACCAAAGTCTTACGCAAGTTTATGAATGTTAAGAATTAACGTTAGTAATGCGTGGAACATAAAGATTAAGAAGGATCAAGATCGGTTTAATACGATAATTAAATATAGTGCATTAGATATGTTTCTCGTTTAACCATGAAATAAAAATGTAATATGATGTTAATATAATATATATAGATAGATATACCAGGTTAACAGTACTTCATAATTAAACATTAATCGACAGTTTGTACCAAAATTAAAGAACCAGAGAGAGAGAGAGAGAGAGAGAGAGAGAGAGAGAGAGAGAGAGAGAGAGAGAGAGAGAGAGAGAGAGAGAGAGAGAGAGAGAGAGAGAGAGAGAGAGAGAGAGAGAGAGAGAGAGAGAGAGAGAGAGAGAGAGAGTTATTTAATTAGTAAAAAAAAAAAAAAAAAAAAGGTAAAAAATAAATACATTTTAATCACATTTAAAAGTAAACTGAATTTAGTAAAATATGTACTTGAAAACTAGCAAACATTAATGTAGCTGGTCCACTACTATTTATTAATTTAAATTCATTAATTAACCAACACGTGGACGCATGCACTGAAAGTCATTAGTAGAAACAGGCGGGGAAGGGAAAGAAGCTTGGAGGCCACAGAAAAAAAAAAATACTGAGATGTTTTTTCCTGAAATATGAAATTGTAATTTTTATAGATGTTCTGCAATTAACTTCTGATTTTTCTTTGTTGTTGCTCTATGTGTTTCAGTGCAGAATCCAACCTTCACGAAATACACCATACATCTGAAAGTTCTTTTTAGAGCCATGTTTTTCATTTCCTCGTACTTATAATTATACGTGAAGTAGGTGGACATTTAGAAGTGTGTATTTTCCCATATCAGTCTGTAAACCAAATTAAAGTAACTTCTCAGCAGGCATTTAGAAATTTAATGTCTGCACCTCCCACCTTTTTTTTTTAGTCCCCCTTGATCCTTGTCTGAAACATGTTCAGCCAAATGTCACAATAATGACTTGTTATAAAACATGTCTTTTCAATGAAAGGAATATTTTCACACCACTGGAGTGGTACTTGAAGCCGCTAGCGTCCGCTGTGAAGTTCCCCAGTTGTAACTGAACTTTTCACCGCTTCCCATTTGCAGCTGGGGATCGTTAGCGTTGTTACTTCTGCCTCAAACTTTGCAGCTAATCAGTCCAAGTGGGCGCTAACAGCCTCGTTTTCAGTTTTGTGGCCAATCTGTTTTCTCTTCACGTGTTTGCAGTCAATGCATTTGTCGTCATCTCCTCACTCGTATGGAAATAATTACAGATGAAGTCAAATTTGACAAGAGATTCTTGTAGAAAACTAACAAAATTAACTAGTTTCATTATTTTCGTTAGGGGGAAAACAGCTGTATTGTTAGTCTACAAGTGTTTCATATTAAAGTTTTCTGTTCGTCTTTACAATCTTCAGCTCGTATGGAGGTAATTATAAATGAACAGAGAGATTCTTGTCGAAAATTAACAAAACTTAGTAGTTTAATTATTTTCGTGAAGGAAAAACTGCTGTAAATATGCCACAATGTTGTTTTTTTTATATATATATATTTCTAATGAAGTAACAGAATGTTGCCCAAGATATTGATGATATTTTTGGGTGTGAAATGTAATAACAGATGTTCATGCCCAATTTGATCTGTAATATAAATGTCAATCTTTGCTATTAAGAAAATGATTTGAAACCATTTGCATTAGAAATGTCTGTTTTTAAAAATAATAAAAATAACAATATCATTTTATTAAAAAATAAAAAATAATAATATGACATCTTAACTACAGTGGTTTAGGAAAGTCTCTGTCGAGTAAATCAAAATTCCAGTCACTGTTCTGTGATGATCAGCAAAACCAGTATGTTTCTTTGATGATTTTTTGTTTTCTTTATTCGTCACATTTCTTCCCCAGTTAACAGTATTAACGAGTATCATAAAATAACTGATGTTCTTTGCTTACTCATTTTCGATTACTGAACACAATATTCTACAGACGTGTTTCTGTCGACACGTGAGAAGTGCCGGGAAACAGGTTCTAAACTTAATTTGCATTTGCATTAGTAAACCAGCAACTAATCCTCACACTGTTTTCTTCACTAATAATTCATTTCATCAGCTAAACCCATTATTAATTCACCTTCCTTTGGATACTATTTGTGTTTTTTTTTCTTAAAAAAATATTTTAAAAAAAGTAATTGTGTAAACGTCAGCAAACCGTCATGATCTTCTGTTCGGCTCGTTGACGGATTCATGAATTTTTCAGGGTATCTATCATCTGTCTTTGTCTTATCGCTGTGCGTTACAGCTTACTTGAATACATAATTAACGAAGAGATAGGGATCGATACTGCAGCCTTGTCGCAGTCACAAATCCAATTATAAGACACATAATACATGTGCTGGTTTATAACTGTATCGACTAGTCAACCGAAGTCGTCTTCGATTAATCATACTTGTTGCAATTTCCTACGTTCTGACCTTTTTCAGTATGCATCGTGCAATCTGCAGGATACCGAGATAGTTTGGGCTGTTTAATTTTCATGAATAATATTGCACACTAGAAACGATTTACCTTCGAAATAGAGGGCGAAAGTGAATTACCAAGAAGAATGAATATTTTTAAAAATAAAAAGATAGTGTGTGTCATTCTGAATATATTCAAATACGGTTTAATTAAATATAAAAAAGATAGAATGTATGCATACCTAGGATTTCTTTCTCTTTTTTTAGACTTTTTCACTGTAAATAATTTTTGTTTGTCTTTGATTGTTTGTTTACAGGTCATATATCTATATATATATATATATATATATATATATATATATATATAATAAATTGATACATGTTTTAAACAGATTTAAATCCGCATAGGTATGGACGATATTATATAAAATTATTAATAAGTAGTGGTAGCAGCAGTAATGAAATTTGTTGTAGAAGCAATAGTAACTGTAGTAGCAGTTGTTGTTGCTGTTGCTCTTTTAGTAGTAGTGGAGGTAATAGTACAAGTAGCGGTAGTTGTAGAAGTAGCAGCACTAGTAGCAGCAGTAGTAAAGCACTGCAAACAAAATAAACGAGTCTAATATTCGAAGTATCTATTCCTTGTTAAGCTTTATCTAAATCTGGAATTATGTAAGTTTTTGCATCAGAGTATTGTAAACATTACTTTATATTACATTTCTATACACTGCAGACATACAGTTAACGAGAATACAATTATATTGACATCACAGTCCCGCAGAGCTTCCACGCCATGCTACGGTGACGATGAAGTAATACAACGACTGGGACGTCTGCAGTCTGTTATTAAGAAACAATCAAATCGTCGTCTTTATGTCTGAGAGGCTGCAGTGTCACCATAATACAATCATTTCTCCGAGCTTCAGAGTTAATTAACTAACCAGATTCAGCAACAAGTCTCCAGTGTTTGCCGAAGAAGTAAAAAAGTAAATGAGATTACCAAATTTGATCATTTCCACAAAGAGAAATCAGTTTAGTAAAGAATCAGAACTGTTGAGAATTAGAGAATATTTTCACGGTAATTATGTTAAAGATGTCATAATGATTGAACAGATATTAATGTCTTTATAAAGTAAATTAAATAGATTCCGCTAACTTTATACTGTTATAACACGAATTTAACAAAATTTTTACCTTTTTCCCTAATTTATGACCTACTTCAAACATCTACCTACCTACCCACCTATCTACATATATGCATCCATACCTATTTAACTACCGGCCCACACACCACATACACACACACATACACATGCATACACATTCAGTATCTTCAGAAACACCTGGTGATTCACAGCATTCATTTTACTGCCAAAAATCTGTACATCATTCACTTAAACATATTTGCACCACACGACATCCGTCTGGCTCTGAACAAAATACGTGTCACTTTGAATTTATTTTATGCATATAGCACCCTAGTTTCTTTGTCCTGCGTTTCACAATAACAACTACGACAACAATATAAACGTACAGACCATGAAACCAGACAATGGAGATATTAGATTTACAACAGCTATTTGATACCATCATCTAAAGAAGACGGGTCCTGCGTTTTGGAGTTAGGTTTCATGTATCTTTTTTTTTTTTTTTTTTTTTGTTTTTTTTTCTATTTTTGCTTGGCACGCTTCAGGCGTTTTGCTCTCGATGATGGGTCTTTGTCAAAGGGTGAATTATGTTTTTAGGATTAGGATATGAAAGTAGTGGGATTACCCATCCCCGTGAAAAGACGAAGCTTTGGTGGTGAAACGGAGATAATGGGTGTAAAAATGTACGTGTATAATAGAGTTCTCGGTAGGGTTCGTTGGTAATGGTAGCAGGAATGTGTCGAGAATGACAAATTGTTGATCTCTGAAGATAATTTATATCCGTTGGAAAGTTTTTTTGTTGTTTGTAAATATGTGGAATAGGTTTGTTTTACAGTAATGATGCTGTTGTTGTGATTGTTGGCAATGTCGCTGTTGTTGCTGATGATGATGATGATGGTGCTTTCGATGATGATAATGATATAGTTGTTTTCTCTGCTGCAGTGCCTTTATTGTTATTACTGATGATGATGATGATGCTGTGGTAGTTGATGATGGTGCTGTCACTCTTTCTGATATTGATGTGTTTGTGTATTGACTATATACAGAATATAATAATTAAATAACGTTTTGAATTTTGTGTATCAGCCTGAGTAAACACACACTTTCACATACCCGCTTTTAATCATGTGTAATACGTACATACATAGTTTCACACACACACACACAAACGCACACATACGATAATAAGCAAATGCACTCACATTTTTGTTTACATCTATACACGTTCGTACATAAAGGAACACACACACACACAGTACATTAATGGCATCTAACAGAAATTCACTGTTATTGTTATTAAGAATTTAGAAAAGAAAAAAGATGACTGCATGGTTCCATTGCGGCAGAGTTAACAAGTACCTCGATAACAGTGTAATTCTTTTGATCTAGTTTCTTCTAAAGAAAGAGTTTTTAAATTTTACTGGAATAAAAACAAATTTTTGAAAGAAAAAAGGAGCAAACGCAGAAGATGAAAGGAAACAGAATTTTATTTTATTTTATTTTATTTTTAATCGGAAAGGAAAAGAAAAAACCTTTGCCTTTGATCGCTTTTGCATTTCTTTACAAAGTCGTTTCAAAAAATTTATTTATATATATAATTAATTTCAAAGTAAATAAGAAAATCACATTTCTATAAGTCTCTTGAAATGTACAGACACGATTTTGAATAGTAACTTCAGTTTATATTATTATCATGAAGTATAATGTGATTGCAATCGTATTTCTTTAGATTGGCTATTTAAAACGTTGCTGAAAATAATGGAAAACTACATATACATATACATATACATATACATATACATATACATATATATATATATATATATATATATATATATCTGTGTGTATGTGTGTATGAGGAGTGGAAATAATAAGTAATTTATCGAAGTAAAAATAGTTCTGTAACAAAAATCAGTATTTAGTAGAAATATAGAATTTTAATCTAGTCATTATATTTTCTTATTATTTATAGTAACTGCAGGATATTGATAGCCCGAGCTCAACAAGGATCTAGGCCACCGACGTCAAAGTTAAACAGACGTGTGTAACATTCCATAATTTCTCACGTCTTTACTATATCCCTCCTATTAAAGCATGTCGCAAGCCAAGTTACGTAAGCGTATTACAAAGCCTTCGAGATGTTGACCAATCAAGTCTAATCGTATTAAACGCGACTTATTAACAATATTGTTCGTTGTTGTTTGACCCTGTGCTGAACTCGGTCGCGAAAACTCACTGCTCAAGTGGACGACGAACAGTTACGAAAATAACAATGTCACGGAAATGTGACATTTTCAAAAGATCCGTTTCACGTATGTGAACTCAGAGAAGGTTTTTCCGCTTCGTTTTATAGGTGAAATATTTTATTTCAGGAAAATCTTAAAATAGTATATCCTCTCTTTTTAATTGTTCTTTTCTTTTTCATTTTCTTTCTTTTTTTTTTTTTTTTTTTTTTTTTTTTTTTTTGTCAGGGTTAAACGAAACAGTATGGTTTTCTTCGTTCAACCAGCCATGAAGGAAAACGAACAATTGTTATCGTCGTTAACTTTTAAATATAAGTCAGTTTGAATTAATCACATTCAGATAAGCAGCTGCCGAATCCTGTTCTATACTTTATATTTCTTTTATCTTTTAGTATAAAGAAAAACATTCCTCTTAATAATTAAACAGAAGAGAAAGGAACAGAAAATATACATGAATAATGAGATCGTGGGATCCTAAATACATTCCTTGTTCGACTACAAGTGATCAGAAGTGACAATTGATCTAGAAGTTCAAAACACTTTCAAAGGGAATGAAAGAGCGTTTTTCCATTCATCTCTTGTACTCGAGTTTTACAGAGATGTGATTCTGAATAGTAAACATGGTTTAGATTATCATATATTGTTAGTAAGTTTATATTATCATGAAGTGAGAAAGCGTTTTTTATTTTATTATTTTGAAAATTAGCACATACTTCAGTTTACAGTGGAAAGTATTTCTATACGTATCTTTAGACCGATTTCTACGGAGATCTGTTTTTGATTAGGAAAACTGTTTAGAATATGACATATTGTTATCGTTGTTAGTTTATAGAGGGAGAATCCAGTATCTTGTATTTTATTATTGCTTAAAGAATTAATATAGACTTAACAACAGAAAATACTTATATATATATCCTGAATATCTTCGCAGACATGTGATTTTGAATACAAAATAAGAATTTGCGTTTACTATAAAGAGTGAGAAAGGTGTATGATATTCTGATGGACTGATATTTCAAACCAGTTTGTACAGAGATGTGATTTTGAATAGTAAATATAGCTGAATCAAGAAATTATAATACTTTGATTGTCCAATTTTATTAATTTGCCGCACTCGTTCATTTCAAAGTAAATAAGAAAAACACATTTCTATAAGTTTCTTGAACACAGACACGATTTTGAATAGTAAATTAAGTTTATATTATTATCATGAATTATAATGTTTCTTTAGACTGGCTATTTAATACGTTGCTGAGAACAATGGAAAATATTTTATATACCTTACTGAATTCATTTTGTTGTGATTTTGAATATTAATTATAAATTATATACTTATCAATAAGTTAGAAATACTATGATTATTGTATTTTTAAGTATTATTATTTTACAACAGACACAAATGTGTGTCATTAAGTCAACAGTAGAACGTATCTCATACTTGATTTGAACAGGCTTTTCAAGTTTTATGATTCTAAATAGTAAAAAGAATTTATATTATTATCATAATTTAGATTTTTATGAGTTATGTTATGTATTATTATTTTACAGCATTTTCATATTTTTAAATCAACGGAAGAAATAAATATATCCATAAATTATTCTATTTTTTCTTTTTTTGCACAAATACAATTTTGATTAGCAAACAGTTATATAATTATCATTGCATTAGAATGCTATTCCTGTCCGTTTTATTAATCTGAATAATTAATAAATTACATAGTCAGTAACAGAAAATATTTCCATATGTCATTTGAACTTATTTTCTAACTTGATACGATCTGGTTAATAGCGTTTATATTATTATCATTAATTTACAATATTAATGCTGCCATATTTTATTATTCTGCATTATCATTAATTTACAATATTACTGCTGCCATATTTTATTATTCTGCATTATCATTAATTTACAATATTACTGCTGCCATGTTTTATTATTCTGCATAATTAAACATTATTGATTTATTCAGTAAATAAAAGAAAACATTTCCATATTTCACTTGATCTTATTCCTGTCAAATTTTATTATTTTGCGACACGCCAACATGTCAAAGTATAAATAGATAACAAAAAAGTAAAAATAGTTGCATACTTCATTTGGTATGTTTTATACATACATACGATTTTGAACACTAAAAACAGACATATTTTAAAATTATTGATAGCTCTTGCATTTCTAAGTCAACAACAACAACAAAATATACCCAAGCGTCATTTGAACTCATTTTCAGACACTGAATAGTAAATAAACTTTATATTATTATCATATATTGGCCAGCTATAATTTTATGATTTTGTTGTTATTGTTGTTGTTGTTGTTGTTGTTAGCATTATTCATCCATCCATCGCTAAGTCAACAAAAACAATTTATTTATATTTTTCCAACGTCACTGTCTACGATTTCAAATACAACACATAGTTAACATTATCATAAACTTTTATTATTGTACCTGTTATTTATTGTGGGTTTTTTCTGCTTCTTCTTCTTCTTAAGCCGATTGTGACTAAATGTCTGAAGACTTCACGACAAATAAAACTGCAAACATCTAAAACATTCATACAAATAGGAGATAATGACACATTCGTGTTCTAGACTGGCGTCCATTTAGACAATAAAATACCAATAAAACATCCAGCGAGAATGCGGTTATTGTTGTTAAGGCTTTGTAACACGGATTTATTATTTATGATGAATAGAAATTTTGTGTTTCATTCTGTGGATGATGATTTGGAAAACGAAAGTTATTAAGATTTATCACTGATGTCCGTGAGTCGCGGCAGAGAAAAACTGAGTACGAATCTGAAAAACGGTTGATTCGATTACTGACAGAGTTAACTGATTTAGTTTTGTACAGATGGTATTCTTTGCAAGGAGAAGAAGATGGTTAATTTCAAAGTGTTTTTTTCGTTTTAATACTTTTGTTGTGAAGTTATAGCAGATTCTTAGTATAAGATGAATATTATTGTTGTTCTTTTTTCTGGGTTTTTTTTAATTTTATTTATTTTTTTATATTTTTATTTTACTGTTTAAAACCAGTCCTGAATAAACAACATCTTATGATGTCCAAACTATTCCCACTAACTGTCATCAGTCCAAAGATTCTGATACTGTGTAGTGAATTTCATTGTTCTTTTATGTCTAAACTAGCCTACACAACAACTTCATTACAAACTCTTAGGCATGTCCAACATTTTTAATACCCACCCATCAACTCAATTCTTAAAAAACTAAAAAAAAATACAAGAAAAAAATCTAAAACCAAATACGTTAATGACGAATTTCTTCGTTCTCTTTGAAAAGAAGTCATAATCAAAAACATTATCATAAACTTCTACTGATGATCAAACAATTCCCATTGACCTTCGAAGCAAAAACATTTCTTAAAATAAAATACGGATATGACGAATTCCATTGTCCTTTTCCATCTAAAAACAGACATGCGCCAGCAACACGATCACAGCCTCTTCCGGATGTCCACAAACGGCGACCTTACCTCCTTGACCCTGTCAGATTAGATTCGGATCAGAATGCATCTTGCAATCTAAAACTGACAGTGTTCTTACTTTGGCGAACAATTGGCAAACTGAATTAGATGGGTTTAGGAACCAATGCTGTTGATAAAGAGGATTGCATTAACTTTGGACACGACACGAACCAACTATTGTCAGCATTTGAGATATTAATCAATGGAGGTCGACCGTGAACGGAATAATCAGGCGGGGTCATCATGGCGACAGTTTTAAACTCTGATGATGACTGACAGATAAACTCTAGGGGACAAAATATTGATTTTTTGTTTTTTTTTTTTTTTTAAAGGGGATAGGGCTGATACTGATAAAGTTCGCTGAAAACTGACTTCCGATTATTTTTAACGAACATGTTTGTTTATCGTTAACTGCCATTGTCTATGGACTTCCGGTATTTGAAGATACGATCGATTTTGTTATTGTAATGTATATATAATAATAAATGATATATATATATATATGTGCTGGTAATTTTAAATATATATTTATTTATGTTTCGCTTACTTATAATCATTATCAAGATTACCATGATCATTATCACTACCATTATCATCATTGTTACTGTTATTGTCATTATTATTATCATTATTCTCATTATTACTATTATTATTATCATTATTATAATTTATTATTACGTTGTTGTTGTTTTTGTTGTTATTTTTTAATTATTTTTTTTTTTTTTGTTGTTTATTTGTTTGTTTTACATTTTGTACGCTTTTACATGATAAATATATAATTTACGTAATTGTCGCTAAAAGCATAAATATGATTTATAATATTAATATTACCAACATGGCTAATATAAATATTAAGTAAAAATAATAAGTTAATTGTCTTACTACTGTGAAATAAACGTTTTCATCCGTCGTATATATTACAAATTACTGGTCATCGAGGACAAAGATTTGACATACCAGACGTCACACAGAAACCATTATATCGTTACACTGTCAGCGCAAGTTGACTTACAGCGTTAATTACTCTATTTCACACGAGTAGGTTATTCAGCAAATGTTTTGTTGTGTCATCACGCTCGCTATATGAATGAATATTTGTTTTACGACTTTTCAGCTAACATACCAATACTTATACCATTGTTACTGTTACTTCTACTACTTTTTATAGTGCTATTGTTACTACTACTACTTCCATTACTACCTCTGCTAGTACTACTACTAGTGTTACTACTGCTGTTGCTACTACTACTACCAGTATTACAGCTATTTTCACTACTTCTACAACTACTACTACTATTATTACTCCTACCACCATTATATCTGCAGCTAATTTGTTTTGTTTCATTATTACTGTTGTTGTTATCATCATCATCATCATTATTATTATTATTATTATTTATTATTATTATTATTATTATTATTATTATTATTATTATTATTGGTTAGCAGCAACATACATTTTATTTTGGAGAGAGAGAGAGAAGAGAGAGAGAGAGAGAGAGAGAGAGAGAGAGTCCATATTTTCATTTAAGATCATAAAAGGTATATCTCTCAACCCCTTTTTTTTTTTTTTTTTTATAATCATTATATTTTCCATTATATATATTTCAAACTATAATTAAATTAACTACACTATGATAATAATAAAATAAAATAAAATAAAGTAACGAGGAAGAAAGAAAAAAAATGGCGGCCTGGCTGTCAAAAATAGATTTTCTACATTCAATTGTTTTACATGAATTCTCACGCCAGTGACAAGTGTGTGCTTTATTTATGAGGATCTTGCACGCACGTGCTACATCTGCTGTTCCTTTTTCACCGTCATAAAACATCCGTTCTTGACGCAAAGCAGAACATACGAAATATATTACACCTGTCAGGATTAGGCGTCGAATACTGGCGAGACTCCTAATTACTTCTTTTTTTAAATTAATTATGTTAATGAACTGATAATGGTTACGACCTCGTGTCACGTTTTTGTATGGATTCGCCATCCGAAACCGCATAATGATGAGGTCACGTGATGTGATCAAAATTCCCGCTTGCCGAAAACTGGCACGAGATATGACGATAGGTCAGCACGTGATCTAGTTTTGTGAATTGGGTATTTTCGAAACAGTTAATGTTTTCGCAGACTACTGCTTATTGCACGGGCTAATAGAGTGAGCAGAAACTGAAATGAAAATGACAGAGTTCATCTGTTGATGGCCTGAATTTTTTGTTCTTCTGCTGCAGCTGCTGGTTGTTTTTTTCTTTGCTCTTTTTTTTATTTTTATATTTATTCGATTTTTTTTTTTTTTTTTTTTTTTGTGTGAATGAGGCTGCTGATAATATAACTATTTTTATTATTATTATTATTATTATTATTATTATTATTATTATTATTATTGAAAGGCATATAATTTACAGAAATAAAGATAAGGAAACTACAACAATAATATTCAGTAGTCAGAATGTTTCTGTAAAGTTTTATAATTTATAACTTTTTGTAACATCAATATTTATGAAAGATTTAACTTTTTGCATCATTTATTAATCGGAATTGTTTTTAAATATTTCTTATTTAATTTTTTAATTTTTAATTTATTTTTTACTTTATCTGTTCAGTATTTACAATATCTTATATGTGTATACATACGAACAATGAAACAAATTATTCTCTTTATCTAAACATCTGAAAAATATAACTCAATAATTCATTTTAAACTGTAACAGTTGTCAACACAGCTGTACTGATAATACAAGAAAATATTTTCAAAGTATTCAAACATCAGCATGACTGTCAGCGCTGACGTCTTCATTCCGCAGTACACCAGATGTAACAACTGATAGAGACGTCGCCACACGAGGACTGTAATAACAGCATCATCATAAACAGCATACAGAATCGAGGGTCACATCAAGGTGACGGAAACAGCCACTCCGTGGTCTTTTTATAACTAATTCATTTTATATCTCAAGTATGATACCCATCTGTCATTTATAATACAAATAATATTTAATATAATGTGTCTGCATAAATATAAATATATGGATACATATACTTTATAAACAGTTTCGCATGTGGTTATAAACGAATAAGCAGAAACGCCACACGTCAAAACACGTAAGTACAAACATACAAGTATACATGCATACACAAATACGCACAAAAACACATGTACGTACATACATTTATACAAACTTAAACACGCCGCGCGCGCGCAGACCTGCAGACACACTGGTATTCATACATACATAACTCATAGATACAAACATCACAGATAAATACATAAATACCAGTTTTCTGTACAGTATATACAAACACAAAATCAGATATAACAGGCATTCTCTATGAAACAGAAACAAAACAACGGTCAAGCACAGATTAGCGAAAAACTAGTTCACACATGAACTGATAATACAGTCTATTACGTGAAATTACGTAACACTTTATTGTTACAGTAAACCACATCACATGAATCACATCACACAACACTACACAGGTCAGCGATCCGTCGTTTGAAATCCTTGGAGATTATTTATAATGGATCTTAATTCGACCGACGATATCTGTATACAATTATTTACTGAAGTTATATGCAAAACAAAACAAAAGGTTGGTTTTCAAAGCTTTTATTATTTCGGATGATGGACTTTTAACCTGGATCGTGTTGTACTGATGTGCCTTGGTCAGCTTAGTATTATACCCCTTTATAATACCCTGTATAAGATTGCACTAGCGTTCATTATATTAAACCTCATTTTCATTATATAACTCTAGGCTGCACTGTATTAAACTGCACCACACTATATTACACCACACTATACTACAGTTTACTGCATTATTACAGCATTACACTATACTTTACTATACTAAACTATTTATATTACATTATACTTTACTATACTATACTATACTGCATAATACTATACTAAATTATTGCAGCATTACACTATACTACACTATACTATATTATATTATACTATATTGAACTGCACTACACTGGACTATAACATCATAACATTATTCTGCCGTTCAATAAAGAACACGGAAATTTACATTATATAAACAACACAAAAAAACACTACACGATATAAAACTACACTACACTGCAACACACTTCTCTACATTGTACCATACGACATTACACTACACTATGCTACCCCATACAGCACTATGCTATGCTATACGACACTATACTATACTACATTAATCTAGTCTATATTATGCTACACTATACTCCTTTGACACTACCCAGCACTGTTATAAACTACACTACATGACACTAAACCATACCACATCACTCCACAATGTGCTATAAAACATGTGCTATATCTTTCTTCACTTTAAATTGAAAGTGGGCCTCATTTGATCGATGAAGAGAACAAACATTCTGCTTCATCACACACACACTCCTGCATATGCTGATGTTTCTCAAAACATTTTTTAAACTAAGTAGCATTCTTGCCTACAGCGGGAGCCCACTTCAAAGATCATTTGCTTTGTTAGACAAGTTGAAAACGTTTTAGGCGGTCCACCTGGTCTGCGTTATCTGTGCTTCTCAGCGATTAATCTTCATGTCACTGGAAACTGAAAAAAAAGAGAGAGAGAGAGAGAGAGAGAGAGAGAGAGAGAGAGAGAGAGAGAGAGAGAGAGAGAGAGAGAGAGAGAGAGCATTAAAAATGCATTTGTATTACTATGATAGATGTTGCTATTATTACTTTTTGAAACTGGATAAATTTATAATTTATTCTATTTAACCACGTATTTTCAAAGTTTAAAGATTGTCAGAATGATACTCTGATGAATTGAAACGCAATATTATTTGTATAATACTTAAATTTCAAGTAGCATTTATATGAGTAAGTTGTACACAAGTAGATATTTATTGATTAAATTAATATAATAATATCTGTTTCCATTTCTGTTATTTGTTTCGACAGTTACTACTTTTATTACGATTACTAATGCTATAGCTACAACACTACCACTACAATTACTATTATTACTACTACTACTACTGCTACTACTACTATTATTATTATCATCATCATCGTCGTTATATATATCAGTTATCATCATCATCAGTATTATTATTACTATTATAACCACCATCATCATCGTCATCACAGAATTCGGAGAACAATCATAATAACTAAGCTCTGGAAATCGTTCGGTATTTCCCAAAGCAATTTGCTCTGTCGTTTTATCTGTAACAGTTCTCGATTGTTGATACAACTGGAACGCTTTCACTGTCACGACGGCATGATACAAATGACATGCCTGCAGAAAAGCAATCAAAACTGGTGTATAAAACTGTCTCAGTGCAGTTGTAAAGAGACTGATTTATAAGATCTGCCACGCTCACTTTTACATTGTTCTTTCACGTCCTCGCGTCTTGAAACTACAGTAAACCCTCTGTTAACGAACACGTGAAAATATTTTGTTTCTGTACATTTTTTATTAATATATACTTTCGTTTATAACGTTTGCCATGTGCATTTTACGTTTTTCTGTCATATCCTCGCAAGTTGAAAATACAGTAAACCCTCTGTTAACGAAAACCTGAAATTTATTATCTGTAGTAAAAATAGTAACTATTAATATAAACTGTTATTTTGACATTTGTTAAAGTTCAATTTGAATTACTGAAATATGTGTGTCCACATATTTGGATAAATAGATTAAATCAAACGAATCTTGGATTTAGCGAAAAAAATTGGTGGAAATGTTCTTTACATTAAAAACAAGTTTTTAAATTTCAGAATTTGTTATCATCCGACTCTTCGGTAAAATAGGATACAAAATCGACACAATTTTACTTCTTGTCCGTTTTATAATGATAAGTGTTAAATTTTTAAATATAATATTATAAAATCTGTCTATTGGTACCAGCAAAAAGCTGCTTTTTCCCTCGAATGTTATAAAAGAAGTTCGATTCTTCTATAAACTAAAACAAAATATTATATTTTCACATTTAATATAATTTAGATTATTAAATATGGTCAAGGCATTAAATATTTCCTACTGTTGAATCAAAAATATTAAAATATTTGAATTACTGAAATATAATATTACCGTCATAAGACACCTGATAGTAAAATGTCATTTCAATTTCAATACTGTCAATTCAGTTTCTCTGTACTCCAGGCATTATTCTGCGAGGACATTTTTTAGCATCAACAGACACCACATCGCCTTTTAGTTCAATAAATGGAGAGTCCACTGTATCTTATTAAGAGGAACAGAGTCGACGATTATTTTTCTCTTCTCGACAAGTTACCGAAAGTTAATCATATCGGTTACCTTTTTCTTGCTCTGGAATAAAATATATGGATGGTGTTTTATTGATTTATGTACATTTATATCTGAAACGAATCTGCTACTTGTGGTACTTGGTTTTATAGTTAAATTTTGCCATTTATGTATCATAATAACATAATAAACGTTTTTGTGTCACTGTGTCTGTGCGTGAAGGTGTGTGTGTTTTATGTGTTGTATGTGTATGTGTGTGTATGTCTAAGTTTTGCAGATGTGTCTGAGATTTTATAAACGTATTTACTTAGATAATATGCGTTTTAATAATTGAGATTCTAAACTTAAGAAGATAATGGGTCAGAATGACATGGCACGTATACATATATTATATTATATTATATATATATATATATATATATATAAGACGTCAATAGTCATATACCTACATACACTCAAGGGAATGTTAACGTCATACTTTATCATAAATTTATCTCCAGTTTCATTCCTTTGAATACGTAAATAGATTATAATTAATATTGTGGTCACGTTCTAACAGTCTTCAATTCCTTAGGTGCTCGTTTTCTGTTTTTGTTTTTTATGAGTTATTTAAGATTTATGTAATTATTACACACAAAATGAGATAGCAGTACTGAAATTAAAACATTATATATATAAACTGTTCAGGAATCAACAAGAAGGATCCTTTATGTTCGACATAAAGAGATGAAAATAAATTTGAAAGATTAGATAACTGAATCGACAGGTTCATTATAGAACCTGTTTTCTACATTACATATACTGAATAATTCCAGAAAATTATGAAATATAACACGATGTTTTTTTTTTTTGTTTTTTTTTTGGTTGTTTTCTGTTTTTTGGGAGAGTTAATTAAATAAAATTTTATGTTATATTTGGATAAGTTTTGTGTGTATGTTTCTTGTGTGCGCGTGCAAGATGTTTCTGGGGTTTTGTTACATTATATCTATTATCTAGCTTATATTTGGCCTTTTCATTTACTTTTATATTATTAATTTTTATTATTGTTTATTTATTTATTTATTTGTTTATTTATTTATTTATTTATTTGTTTATTTATTTATTTATTTATTTATTATTTATCTTTATGATAAAAAGCAACGATTAATAAGCAACAATAACTGAATCATTCTACAGTTTAACCACATTATAATTTTATCATATCTGCGTTTTGCCATTATCACTGCCCCGTTCTGTTGTCAGTGTTCCCCAGACATTGCTCACTAACACTAACTGTTGCAGTATATGTGTCTCTCAGGATCTAGTGCAAACCAGGATTGTCTTGCAGATACACAACTGGAATGTGTATTAACATGCTTATGTCAAACATGATTCCGTCACGATTGAGTAGAGAAACTGTTTGCCTTGACAAGTTGTCCATGATGTCGTTGCTGAGAAAAAAAAAAAACAACAACAAAAAAAGCAACAAAAAAAACATTTGTTTATTATACGGGGTAAAAAGTAAGTATATAAGAGTAAGTAATTGTGTTGGTGCGGACCCTGCTTTTAAAAACTGGGATTTTTATTTATTTACTTACTTACTTACTTATTTATTTATTTATTTGTTCATTTGTTCATTTGTTCATTTATTATTTGGCAGTGTTAATATATATTTATATAATTTGTTCATTTATTATTTAAAAAAATATATATATATTTTTTTTTTTTTTTTTCTGGATCATTTTAAAATTTTGAATAGATACTGTATGATTTTTTGTCAACGTCTCTCATTGTATTTACGTGAATTAAAGGTCTAAGGTTAGCACACTTTTTCCATCAGAACTATTTAAGCTTCTATAGGCATATCTTGCGCAAAACTTCAGACTTCACAAGAGAACTCAGCCGAAGATAGAGAGGCGCAGTAGTTAATTTAAGTAAAACACTCAGTATATTGCAGATATACGCTGTAATATAGCATGCATGTTATTCTACATTGAGTTAATATGGGCGGTAACAAAGAGGCTGGATAAATTGCCCCCACCTGTCAAAACCATTCTATTTCCTAACAAGCGGGGGAGACAGGCGAGTGAAAAGCACGTGTCGAAGAACAAAGCGCTAGCACGCACCGGCTTGCTGAAACGTAACACTGACGTAGTTGTATCACCGCAATTTGCAAGAACTCGCCCGAGCTCGATATTTGCCAGGTGATCACTTTGATGTACGCCGCCTCCTGCTTCAAGTGAAAGGTTATGACGACCTAGAGTTCTTTTTGTGTGGAGGTGGGGGTGTTTTTATCTTTTTATTATTTTTTGTTTTATTTATTTGAAGTGTGTGTGTGTGTGTAGGTGTTTCTCAGTGTGTATGTGTAGGTGTGAATGTGAATGAACGTGTTTGTAGGTATATGTGTTTGTGTCTAAATGTGTGTGTGAATGTGTGTTCTTCATTTTTATCTCTTTCTCTGTCTCTTTCTTGGTTATTCTCTCTCAGCCTGTTTCTCTGAACCTAACTGCCTTTCTCTAAACGTTTCTTTAATGTGTCTCTATATCTTTCCGTTTCTGTCTATCTCATACTCTCTCTCTCTCTCTCTCTCTCTCTCTCTCTCTCTCTCTCTCTCTCTCTCTCTCTCTCTCTCTCTCTCTCTCTCTCTCTCTCTCACTCACTCACTCACTCACTCACTCTCTCTCTCTCTCATCGACGAATCATTATAACTTCTGAACATATGGATGTACTGCGAAACTTTGATTAAAATCTTGGATATATGCAATATAGAATTTATGAAGACCACAGGAGCGTTGCCAAGGCAACCTTGACGTACATAAAGTGTAGTAATCTCGTGCATAAAGTAAAATAATCTCGTGATATTAAAACTGACAGACGCAGTGAGGGAGTGGAACTCAAGAAAAATAAAATAACAACGAGAAAGGATGTAAGAAAAATAAAGAAAGTCGGAGCATTTTTTTGTAAATAATGTAAACTTCGTTACATGTGATTGTTCATGTTTATAATTCTAAAGGGTGTGAAAACTGTTTTTAGTTCGTATCTTGCAGTTAACTTTAAAATTTTGTCGATTAGTAGTAAACATCAGTAAAAATAAAATATACAGAATTTATCTTAATGGTACATTTATTTTTCTTAAAATACCAGTAAGTCTTTTTTTTCTTCTTTTCTTATTATTGTTGTTGTTTGTTTTTTTTCACCACCTGTCGGATGTTAAATATTCTGTATTTCGCACATAAATTTTAATCTTCATATGAAACCCGATACGTTTTTCTTTTTTGTCCAAACCTAATCAAACAATTTTAATATGTAACTTTCCATAAACTGGAAATCATAATCAGTGGCCTTTTGTAATGGTGTGTGACTGGACACGAAACAGCCTCCAAGGATGAATCGATCCTGTTATCTATCACACCTCAGGCCAATGCTGTAACCACTTATAACAGATCGTACTAATCTCGAGTTTTTAGTTTTATGTCAGACCTTTGAGTTTTAACAAAGACAAAAACGCTGCTAAAGAAAAGCTGTATTATCATTCAAAGATCTCTGTTGAGAAAAAATTATCATTTATTTTTGTTTCGATTCAAAACTGTATTTTCGTACAAAATTATTATGCTAATGTATATTATATGTATACGTACATGCATACCCATTGCATATCTTGTTCATAGTAAGTTGTCCGTAGAGTTTACGTGTGTGTGAGTATTCGTCCGTATGTAAGGCACATATATGTGAATATGTGGTTGTAAACTGTATATTTTTAATACAATTTGTTAACTGTACCTGTGCGTTTGTAAGTTAAGTGTGAACATGGATACTTATATATACGCGTGTATAATAAACGTGTATGTATCCTAGTATAATCAGCGTGTCCGAGTATAATAACTTACCTATACATGTGGGTATTTGTGTGTTAGCTACAGTGGACATCTGTCATAGAACAAATAAACTGTTTTCAGATACTTGACCCGTGTAACGGATTACTTCGTGTCACGGTTGTTAGTGTTTTGGCAGATGGCTGAAAACCAGTAATAATAAAACCCGTCACCCGCCTGGCAAAACAAACAAGATGCCATTTAGCCGAACGTCACTTGCGACCATTAAGAAACACAGAAGTGGTTTGTGAAGAGAAAGAAACGTTTTACTTAAAAAATACTTAAATCCAGTAGTACGAAGATCAACTCTTCTTAGCGTGCGTGAGAGTCCTCTATCCCGTTCAAGCCAATGCTGCATTACTGGCTTCTCGTTTATTATGTTTTCCTGTCTATGGGAAGCCATGTATTATATATCACTTGCTACTAATTAAAACATTTTTAAATCATTCATATAGCGGGTTTAGTGAATTCTATAAATAATAATATTATAATTATTCACTAAATAGCAACAAAAACAGTCTACAATTTGTTAATCGTACATCCTCCTGATTTATACATTTTTAAATAAAAATAAACATTAACAGTCTGTGACCTTCATTATCAGAGCTGAATGATGCAGAGTATCTGCAAAAGAGTTTATATGAACATTCTCTCGAGATAAAACGAAAACGTTGTCTTTGATATAAATCAGCCAGAACATAAAATAAAACGATGTGTCCTTCGACGCTAATCGATCCTAGGCACCTTTGGTCCTCAGGTGAGGCTATTCTTACAACTCTAAATAATCTAGTTAAAACTGATACCAATACATCGAGACAGACAGGCAGACTTGATTATGCAATGACAAGGAATGGTTGTAAGAGAAAGACACTACTACTGTAAATGAAAAGTGAGAGAAACGACATCTAACCAAAAATAAGAGACTGAGAGAGAGAGAGAGAGAGAGAGAGAGAGAGAGAGAGAGAGAGAGAGAGAGAGAGAGAGGTTCAGAGAGAGAGAGAAAGAGAGAGAAAGAGATAAAAATGGAGAGAGAGAGAGAGAGAGAGAGAGAGAGAGAGAGAGAGAGAGAGAGATGAAAAGATGAAAATGGATGACGGAAACAGACTAACGCAGAAAAACAAAGAGAAAATTAAAATGATAATGGATAGTTGATTAAATACTAACAGACTCAGAATAAATATTTAATAAAACCGAGAGTCTCCCTTACAGAAACAAAGAGAAAACGAAGAAGAAGAAAATGAAAAGAAAGATGAAAAATGGTCTAAATTTGTAAGAGAACAGGACAGGAAATATTTGACAAAACCGAGAAACGCTAATAGAGAAACAAAGAGAAGAAGAAAGGGCCGGACCAAATTATCGGAGAGATTTGACGAAATGAAATGTTTCTGTTCTCCCAGCATGGTGTAATTTGTATCTAATCCGTTCTCAGTCTGTCGCAGCGGCATCTTGTTACTGTCGTTACGAATTTGTCGTTATGAGCGAACGCAAAACTAATTGTGTAGTGAGACCGTAATTAGCGCCAATTTTCAAACCGTCGCATCGCATCACTTGTTACGTGTTCCGTGATTAAAGGCGAAATTTGCGAACGTTTCGATAACAGCTATCAAATTATCACTGGCGTCGAGTTTCTACTCGTCTGTATCCCTTTGTTCCAACTGCGAAGAAATGTTCGATGCATAATGATGTTATATATGCATGAACGCCTTTTAATTATATTTTGTTTATAATTACAACAGAAGCGTAATAAATCTTTGTTCACGATATTAAATGGTGTAGAATAATAAACAACAATTATTTTAAATGACGCCTGTTGAGGTTTCACGTTACACAGTGACCCATCCGTAACGAGAAATAAATTAATTCGGGCTTTTATCTGAATTTTTATCGATTTTTGCTAAAAATTAAATTCGTATAATTGTGAAGAAAGAAGTAATTAAAATGCTAGGCATCAGAGTGCTTTGTAACATAATGACTGATATGTATGTTACTCCTGATAAAAGGAAAGTTTATTATGTGAGGTGTTTTTGTTTTTGCTTTATTTTGTTCTTTTGTTATTATTTAATATTATTGTTAAATGTGTGAGAGAGAGAGAGAGAGAGAGAGAGAGAGAGAGAGAGAGAGAGAGAGAGAGAGAGAGAGAGAGAGAGAGAGAGAGAGAGAGAGAGAGAGAGAGAGAGAGAGAGAGAGTTAATCTTTATAATTCACTTTTTCTCTTACTTTCTCCAATAAAACAAATATTTAGACTCTGTCTTTGTTGTTGGTACTCATGTTTTGCTTGTTTATTTATTTAGTATTTATTTTTCTTTTTTTTTTTTTTTTTTTTATATTTCGACGCTGGTGCATTAAGTGGCATTCCATTTAAAGTACTTACATTTTTGACAGTAAAATATCATTTGTATTTTTAGCCACTGGTGACAGATGTCAAATACAAGAAAGATGATCTCTTACTACTGGCAGGTTGACAAAGCCCAGCAATTCAACCAGCCGTGCAATATCACAAATATCTGAACTCACACGTCATAACGTTATAACAACACATATCATTACTCAATCTGACCGCGTAGCTCTGTAATTCAGCCAATAAAAAAAGACCTTACATCTCGGTTCGATAGCAGAACACACGCTTATTCCATTCCCTTGGGAAATGTAGATTACGAGTATGAAACCTGCTAGCCAAACCAGAATGTCTTGAGTCTGTGTGTCTGTGAGTCTCTCGCGGTTTCAGACAAAGAATAAACTTGAACGAGACGTCAGTGAGTTTGGTGCGTGCTTCTAAAGCCGCAGTCGCGACTATAGAAAGATAAAATGTCCGGCGACAGGTAATATTAAACTCGTTGTATTTACCTGTCATTTAGCTAGTCAATAATTCCCTTTCAACTAGGAAGTGTGTGAGTCAACAAAGCCCCCATAATGGATGGCTGCATGCAAATGATTTTACAGTACTCTTATTCGAGAAGAGTCGTGGCGTGCAAAACTATTTATCTAACCTTAGAAGTTGTAGGGTTTTAATATATGTAATTATACATATACACGTGTGTGAATGTATTTGTGTGTGCGTGTTGTGTTTGTGTGTGTGTGTGTGTGTGTGTGTGTGTGTGTGTGTGTGTGTGTAAGTGTGTGTGTTTATAAACCAGGATTGCAACGCACAACAGTACTTATTACCGAGAACTGAAATTCAGATTCTGTAAATAAAATAAAAAAAATATATATATATATATTAAACGGAAAAGGAAACAAATAACAAATATAGTTAATTTTGTATATTTGTTTAAGACGTTGATAAATGTTTTGTAGTAAACTCAGTGATGGTTAGTTTTTGTTGCGGAGTTCATTTATCACAACTGTTCATTTGGCAGGCAATTTCGTTTTTCTCAGTTTCGGGCACTTAGCCATTTGTCATTCTGAATATTCCAGTTAACGATGGTAACTTCTGTGCTGCAACTATGTTTTGTGGTATTCTCTCTCTTTCTTTTTTATATTTTTCTGTTCTTTATTTTGTTTTGTTATCTCTATTTATTTTATTTTTTATTTTTTTTTTTTTTTTTGGTCCTCTCTCTCTCTCTTTGTGCGTGAATGTATATGTAGCTGTATGTTTATGATGTTATTGCATACATTTATATAAGTTAGACTTATCAGAAGGTAGATTGTTTACTATATAATTATGATAATTATTATTTTTATAACCGTGAATGTTTGTTGTCATTTTTCTTTTATTTTGTTTATTCGATTTCCACACTTTTAATTTTGTCCAAAAAAAAAAAAAAAAAAAAGCATTTGTATTACTTGTAAACACTAACATCACTGTGTCCATTACAAGTGTTTTTCTCATTAAGAATCAGTTTAAACAAGAGACAATATCTTACTGTGTTTATGTCTATAAATTCTAAGGAGCGAAAACAGAATACATCTTTTAAAACTACGATAAATAGTGCATGATACAAAGACACACAGCCAAATGATAAAGACAGACAGATAGAGAAACAGATAGTGTGGATGATGAAGGACGGCCGAAGGACGTATAGGTTAATGGAGAGAAAAGATAAAGATTAAAAAAATACAAAAACAACAACAACTATAACCAACAACAATAACAATAAAAACAAGAACGAACACAAAGTAATGTTATGACTGAATGTAGCAGTTACTTTCATTTTCTCTTTTATTGTTCTTTTATCGCGTTTTTACCTGTCACGTTAGTGTGAATCACCTCATTTTCGGGGCAGCAGTTTAGTGTACATTACATCTTTCCATTTGTCATCCTTTTTATTTACAACCAGATTTCAAAGAACGTCTAACAAGCATCTGCCACTACACAAGTAACTGACTGACAGCAATAAAAAACTCACCCGGCAAATATCCCATAATTCACTTCCTTTTTTATGACCGTAGTCAAGTCACGTGGGAAAATCGTAAATAAGCGGCGCCACACTTGCATGTAGCCAGTTCAGTTTGTATTTCCAGCGTTGCGAACAGAAATCTTCGCGGAATACGTTTATTTATTTCGTACTTGATCAAAATTGCTTTAAGCTTGCGAAAACCATTGTTTCCAAATTTAAGTTTATTTTTATTGTTTGTTTGTTTAGTACAGGCATTTTGCTCGTTCTAATTACGTTTACAGACAAGATAAATGTATTGCAGACGTCTTTATTGTTTAGCTCTTACGGTCTTTTCGAAATCGTTTATTTCGAAAAGAAGAATACCTTTCGCGATACCTAAAACCATAATGATGTCGACAGGCAAAGTTAAACGTAGTGCTCCAGTGAAATAGTCATACACTAAGAAGTCAAAGTATTCAACCAGCATCTCACAAACCCAAAATAATAATGATGTGATAATTAACAACCACAACAGAAGCATTGTAAGAAAGATAATGATACTGAATAATAATAATAATAATAATAATAATAATAATAATAATAATAATAATAATAATAATAATAATAATAATAACTATAACAACAATGACGACAATAATAATACTATATGAGAATAAGAATACAAAAAAATGATAATAGTTATGATTCTCGGACACAGAAAACGATGAGTACTTGAATACTGACTTAAAAGTAATATTTTAATGTACAAGATGCTGCCGATTGTTGCTATTGCTGCTGCTGCCGTTAAATACTTAGTGTATCGCGAGTACAGACAAGAGTCTGACAAAGCAGTATTTAATATAGCATTTGTTTTTACTAATTTGAACACTTTTTCTGTATCTTCCTCCTCGTTCTTTAACTAATATCAAAAATATGTTGTGACTTTGGCAACTCCCATATTCATGGAAGGAACTCGGAAAACAAGTTCTGGAAGAAAACTTTAAAAAGCATTAAATGTAGTCATTTTATTTTACATCACCGTTACGTCTGTGAGTGTCAAAAAAAAATTTAAAAAAATCTCCGACATTCTGACATTTTTATGGGCATAGTCAGACACGATGCACAAACTGAACTATAAAAACCCACAGCACGGAGCAGCCATCATTAAACCTGTGTCTTGGAATGCACCGTAAAAATATACGACATACCATGACGTCGTCTACGTCGTGTCTGTTTCGTACAGTCGTCGCTGTTATAAAACGTTAATGAGGTAATAAACGGCACGCTGTTGTGTTTTACATCTCTGTGCATTTGGTGACAGGTTTTATTCTCCTGGTGTTGTGTCGTAACACAAGTAATACGCTTTAAAGTTTGCATCTGTTGTTCACTGCAGAGAAAGTTTTATTGAGTAGTTTGATAGCCGCTAAACAAAGGGAAATAAATAAAATGATAAAGAAACAAAGCCGCGAAATAATAAATAAAAGCTTATGAAATATTATTTCTTTTTTAATTTCATATTTCCTTTTTTATATACATTTTTATGCTGTTTTTGAAATAAATTTTTATTTTTATTCAGATACATATATTGCCTACAACATTATATTACCCATTTTATATCGGAGAGTGTGCGAAAGTTTATAGAATTTATATAGTGCCCAAATAAGCAAATAAACATTGGTTTTGTTTAGACTTCAAAACAGAAAATGATTTACGCAAAAGATTTAACATTAATGTCCAGTAGAATTATAAAAGTTAAACCATCCTTCTGAAAAATAGTCACACTGATAGTCAGTCTTAAAAAAAACCAGTCATCATACTAAAAACAGTCACATTCCCATAACAGTCAGGGTAAAAATAACAATTTGACTTTAAACGATCGTGAAGAAAAGCAATCATATTCCCTATATGTCGACGTAAAACAGAACAGTTATACATCACAAAACCATTGCACCAAAAAAACAAACGCAAGCTTAACTGCACAGATTCTGGAGTTATAAATAAATGAATCCAGAATTTGTTCTTTACTCTTGTTATTCGTATGCAGTCGCCACCTGACTGTCAGTAAAGAACTGAAATGCTAAAACAAACCAACGTAGCCGGAACTAATTGCACACAACATTTACCGACCCAGACATCGACTCTGACAGATGCTAGCCACAATATCACCTTCTCTGATTACTAGGTGGTCATTATAGCAACTTTGCGGTACTTAACATTTTTTGCCCGGTCCAAAACTAATATTAGCTTGATGGTATTTTCGGTACTGATACTGGAGTAATCACAACTGATTTTGCAATTTAGGTGGACCAGAACTAGCTATGTCTTGTTTTCCCCAATGAAGAAAAAAAAATGCCTCATTATTCATTTCTTTTCGACTATCGAAAATAGCAATTTTTAATGATAGTTTTTTTTAATTCAGAAATGTAAACGTAAATGCAAATTCAATAATATGAACAAGCATTAGTTTCTTTTTAGATCATTAAGTGAATATTTGAATTTATTTGGCAAATTATCATGGGATTGCTGTTTGTTTGTGGGGGTTTTTTGTTTTTTTTTTTTTTTTTTTTTTTATTTATTTATTTATTTGTTTGTTTGTTGTTGTTTTTTGCATATTGCCGTATTTGTTTGTTTTGGGTTGTAGTTTTTTAGTTTGGTGTTTTTTCTTGTATTTCTTTTTCAAACTACTTCATGCCTAGAGTCAGTTATGAAATTAGTATTTCTCAAAAGCTGATTATAGTTATTAGATATTATTTTGTTTTCCAGATAAAGGGAAAAGCAGAGTGAATATATGGATTAATAATCGGAAACAAGAGATAAAGAAAAAGTGTTTGTACCAGTTTGAAAAAGTGTATAAAAATTAATGAGGAAAAAAAAAAAGAATAAATATTAATACAATTTTAGTTTTATATGTATATATATGTGAAATACGATCTTTGTTGATGAAAAAAAAAAGAGGCTTGATATCCTATGACCATCACATAGCAGGCAAATATTCTAACAGCTGATTCAGAGATGGATTGAGAGAGAGCCAGAGAGAGCCAGAGTATTACAGAGACAGAGACAGAGAGAGAGAGAGAGAGAGAGAGAGAGAGAGAGAGAGAGAGAGAGAGAGAGAGAGAGAGAGAGAGAGAGAGAGAGAGAGAACGAATGAGTTTATGTTTGTAACGTTGAGATTCAGTACGTGTTAGATTATCTGCCACGTTTAGCTTCATCGAGTTTCTCTCTTATTTTTTATTTTTATTATCACATATCTTATTTCAATGCTGCATTTATATCTTTATTTTCAATCTCACCGAAATCCTTTTTTAAGCTACGCTTTTCGCGACTTGAAACAGAAGTAACAAACCCAATTAAATCATTCTATTTGTGTCTCATAGTCCATGCCAGGTAATCTGTCACGTCGATAGCTCTGCCAGAACAAGTTCTCGCACTATTTTCTCACGGTGCCTACGCACTGGCGCGTAATGGTAACGAAATCGTCCACAATGTATTAATACACGAGACCTATCAGATTCGCTATTCACTTTTAATTTACTTAGAAATGCAGTATGCAGTCCCCATCTCATGGTTTTGCTCTAAGATTGCGTAGTCCGCAGATTTCAGTTCCTGAATTAGAAACCTTAGTCTGTCTTCCTTCAAATACCTAAAATATAAAAATATATATTGATAATGTTGTGCATTGCTGAAAGATTCCAAGCAGAAAAAGTAGGTTTTGAGATAAATGAAACAGCTTTTTGAAACAGATTTAAAGCATATTTTGAAAGGTATAGTTAACTATTATTAACATGAATTAGACAATTCTTACACTGATGGATCTTATCAACATCTATCACTATGATCCAGACTCGTTTATTCTATCATCAGTTCATATTTTGTATGTCTGGTGCCACAGATTTCTCTTCCTTTTAGACTTGAGAAAGATACTTCTCTCTCTCTCTCTCTCTCTCTCTCTCTCTCTCTCTCTCTCTCTCTCTCTCTCTCTCTCTCTCTCTCTCTCTCTCTCTCTCTCTCTCTCTCTCTCTCTCTCCCCCTCCCTTTCTCACTAGCTCTCTCTCCCCACCTCTCTAATCTGTAATATACATCTAATAAAAATGTTATCTTCCCCGTAATCAAGATATATTTTTAAATGCCGAAGAACGTTAAATATTTCCAAGGACATTAAATTTTTTATATTTGTATTCTGAAAAGATGCCTCCCAGTGGCATGGAATGGAACAGAGATTTATAATTCTGATTCATAACAAAAACCAGCTTATAACTTCTTGTTTCATTTTATGTTGTTCTCTTTGATGGTGACGAGTCCAAACAAACAAACAACCTCCTATACGTGTATTTCTGGCGTTATTTAAGCGTAAAATTGATGAAGGAAGCCATAACATGAGTAGATAACACGAAACTCGGAGATATTCTGGAAATAGGTCATCTGACATCAATAGCGGCTTCCCAGTACGATCGTGACCAACATGAAAATAATCTTAACAGAATTAACTTCTTCCTAGAGCGTCTTCTGATCTTTTATTACATCAGTGGGAAGAGGATTGGAGAGTTCGTGTGTGTGTGTGTGTGTGTGTGTGTGTGTGTGTGTGTGTGTGTGTGTGTGTGTGTGTGTGTGTGTGTGTGTGTGTGTGTGTGTGTGTGTGTGTGTGTGTGTGTGTGTGTGTGTGTGTGTGTCAGAGAGAGAGGGAAGGGGAAAAGGTGAAAGACAGAATACGAACGTAACAAAAACAAAAAAAAACCTCAGAATGAGATAAAAATAAAGAAACTGAGAAAAAGAGAAAAACAGATGAGAAAGAGAGAGAGAGTGAAATAAGAGAATGAGAGAGAAAAAAGAAAGAGAAAAAAGAGAAAGCGTGAGAGAACAGAAACTCCAAAGAGAACGAGACTGCAAGAGAAAGACAGAAAAAAACAGAGAAAAGAGAGACAGAAGGAGAAAAAACAGAAAACACGAGACAATGAGACAGAGAGAGAGAGTGCTTGGATACATATTTTTACTACTATTATTTATTGTATAGGCTGATTTTATCATTTTTATTTTGCTTTTATTTTCTATTTATTAACGGTTTCTTCTTCATCGTTTTTTTAGTTTTTTATTATTTGTTTTATTTTTTAAATATTACATGGTTTTTCTTTTAATCTAAACATTTTTTATTTCTTACATATCTCTCGGAATGAAAAAATTTCTCTAGTTTTTTTTTTTTTATATCCTCAACTTAAATTTGTTCTGTGAAATGTCAAGTTCTTCATTAAGCAAAATGACGCTGCGGAGAACACGGAACTGTCGTGAGTTGTTACATCACAGCGAGCGCCCACATTAACTCGATTTGACTGCGTTTACTGTTCAGCTAATATGATTCAATTTGAACGACTTGAAGCTAAAAGGTTTTGATTTTGAAAGTAGCCGATTTAACAGCAGATGCTTGGGAAGGGAGATCTTTGAGAATTAAAACTTGAAATGTCTGATTTTTCTTTTTTTTTTCTTTTTTTTCCTTTTTTTTCACTGACTCTTGGCCAATTTTGCTTTTGAAGTGATTATGCGTATAATTTTCCTTCCTCATAAACGAATACATATTTAACACTACATGTAATAGCAATAAATAAATAAATAAAACATTAAAAAAATAAATAAATGTGGACGATTGTTTTCTCAGAATTTCAAAATAATTTTTATGTTATATATTATATTTCTTGACATCCATTTTTTGTCGTCAGTTGATTAGTCGTATTCTCTCAAATTCACGAAATATTAGAGCTAAACATTTTTGTCGATAGTATTATTTCTATACCTGAAATTTGAATAATCTCATTTTCCTTGTTAAAAAAAAAAAAAAAAAAAAAAAAAAAAAAAAAAAAAAGTAGTTAAGAGATAAATAGTTATGTATTAATAACAACCTTTTTGTTGTTGTTGTTGTTGATTAATCGAATACCGTCAATAAATCTGAAATTTGCGACCTGTGGCAGCTTGCCAGCCATATTTTGAACTACTATAAATTCCCTGAAATAATTCTCTGAAATTTATATGTTGTCGTAAAAAACAGTTATGAATTATTAACAAAGAGTTTTTGTTTGTGTAATCGCCTTTTCCTCAAAGTTTCGTGACACTACACTTACATCTTCTTGTCGCCAGTACGGTTTTCCATATTTGCCGAAATAAACCCATAATAAACGTTAATAATGAAAAAAAAACAGGTGTGAATTATTAATAATTCTCGTCATATATTTCCAAATCTAGATAAAAAGATTAATAATTTCTATAATTACACAAAGACATTAAGAAGAAAACAAAATGTATATATATACTAAAAATTAAAATCTTTTCTATGCCAGCATTGCTGCAGTTGTCTATCAGAGTAGTTTAGAAGAAATGGTTGCTTGGCAACAGGGGACATAAATAGAACAAGCTGAGAAATGTCTGACACTATTTAATTAAAAGTGTACAAAATCCTTATCAGACATGGGAATCAGACAATAAAGTCATATTATAAGACATTTTCCGTCATTCTACGTTTTCATTTGGTTTTCATAAATGCTTTAGGGATATTAAAATATTACTCTCATTGTCTAGACAATTGGATTAAGAACAAAAATATACTTGTAAAGCAAAGCTTTGGCAATGTCTTATGAAAGTTACGGATGTGTGTATTGTGTCTGGGTCGTTTTGACTCAATCTCTTTATTATCGATTTCTTTTTATTATTATTTTATTTTATTTTTTTAATTTAAATTTAGTTTCGTTATTATTTATTTATTTACTTACTTATAGTTGTTATTGTAGTTATTGTAGTTTTTCTTGTTGTTTTTGAGATTTTGTTGTTGTTGTTCTTGTTCGTGCATGTTGTTCTTTTCGATTTTGTTCTTGTTGGTCTTGTTCGTGTTTATTCTTGTTATTGTTCCCTGTTATTTTAATGTTGTTTTTTGTTGTTGTTGTTACTGTTCTCGATTCTGTTATTGTTCCTGTTCCTGGTCCTGTTCCTGTTCCTGTTCCTGTTCCTGTCCTTGTCCTGTCCTGTTCTTGTTCTTGTTCTTGTCCCTGTCCCTGTTCCTGTTCCTGTTCCTGTTCTTGTTCCTGTTCCTGTTCCTGTTCCTGTTCTTGTTCTTGTTCTTGTTCTTGTTCTTGTCCTTGTTCTTGTTTGTCCTTGTTGTCCTTGTCCTTGTCCTTGTCCTTGTTCCTGTGTTCTTGTTCCTGTTCCTGTTCCTGTTCCTGTTCCTGTTCCTGTTCCTGTTCCTGTTCCTGTTCCTGTCCTTGTTCTTGTTCTTGTTCTTGTTCTTGTTCCTTGTTCTTGTTCTTGTTCCTGTTCCTTGTTCTTGTTCTTGTTCTTGTTCTTGTTCTTGTTCTTGTTCTTGTTCTTGTTCTTGATCCAGTCCGTGTTCCTGTTGCTGTTCTTGTAATTACTGTTGCTGTTGTTCTGTTTATAGTTGTTGTTATGGTTGTCTGGTTATATTGTCAATGTCATTATTGTCGTATCTCAATTTGCTCGTATATCAAATCAATTTTCCCAACTGAAATTAATATGAAATGCCATTAGTCCGTTCCAGCCCCCCAAAAATGCTGTTTATAGTTGTTTTTTGTTTTTTTTTTGTTACGTCATTTTTAAATAACAAAAATGTATTTTAAATGACAAATATTGTATAAAAAAAACAAAATAAAAGAGAATTTAAATAAATAAATTGGTGTAAGTAAAGTGTATTTATTTTGGAAATCAGACAAATTATACTCGTACTACCTAGCCAAGTCTACATGTACATCTCGCTAATGTTTTTCTTTGAATTCAAGCTTTAAATCAATGGACATCATCCTCTTCTTCTTCTAAGCACTTTTCATTTTCTTACGATCCATGGTCAGAAAAAAAGAAATTTGACAAAATGCGGCACAAAACGCGAGCACAACACAACAAAAGATGCTTCCGCGGCGAGATAATCACGTGAAATAAACGAGTGAGACGCGGGGTGCTGACTGGATGTTATGTTGTTCGTTGTGCCAACTAGCGGCGACGTAACTGAAGTTCGCCCATAACTCGAACTATGGCTTGCAACTCAAAGCAAAAAATCGACCGGCCGACTGCTCGTAACTCGAATCCTCATAACTTGTCAGATTATTTATCTAAAACTTTAATCAATAAAAATATAGACTTCAAAACTCAGCTCCATATAGCAGCTTGCAGTAACACACGATTCTATAACACGAGATTTCAAAAGCGTATGTCCTAACCACTACGCCATCTAAAATTGCTTGCATCTAGATGTTGGTATCACAAACACTGGTCAAGAAACACCATTATTACATCTCTCCTCGTTCGTATTCGCCAAGGAAGAAAGATTTAAGTATTAGCATTAAATAATAATCCCAAGTCGCTAAAGCATTCTACAATGAAACCAAAGCTGGCCATAATGTTCTTGGAAATGGCACCCGAGGGGAAGGTTTTGACTAGGTAGTGATGATCTTCCTACCGCGTACACAAACGATTGGGTGTTATTATGTTCAGAGATTTGCCCGTTAGGGTACACTTAGTACAAATGAAAAACCTTCGGGCAGGAATAACAAAGCCAGATGATAAGCAGTTTTAATGCTTGGAGATCCAGACTGCTCAGGACAAAGATGTTTATCTCGAAGGATGAAGATAAATTATTAGACTTCAGAGTTAAATACTTTGTGGATGAATTAATGGTCTGTGGAATCAATGTACGTAAAGAAAAATTAAACACTGTGTATGTTGTCTTGTTTTGGGAACAGACATTTCCATCGACTTTAATGTTTCTTCTTATTTGATTCAGTGTGAATTTTTTTTATTTTTAATAAGAAAAAACATATACAAAAACAAACAAAAAAAAATGTAGTTTGCACTCTAATGGATAGACTGGTCCGTATATCAATCTATCTGTGACTGCGCAAACTGGTTTTTTTTTTTTTTTTTTTTTTTTTTTTTTTTTTTTTTTTTTTAAATTTTTTTTTTCTTCTTTTTTATATAATGAAAGATATTTATCACTATAAAATTTCTCAGTAATTCTTTAAATTGGCTATTCACCCTGTTGGTTTATACAGACAATAAAAAGACAAATAGACCTAGAGTCAGGCAGACAGATAAAATATCAAATCATTGGCTTGAAAAATTAGTTCTTTGAAAGAGAGATAGGGAAAAAAAATATAATAATCAAAAGAATTTGAAATCATACATCTGAAGAAAAAAAAAGAATGAAAAAAGAAAATAAAGAATATTTTTCGAAATCGCTTATACCAAAAGGTCAAACTAGAATGTTCTCTGTTTAATTATTAAATGGGTCTTTGACGATTCACCAAATACCAGTCAAAAAATATGTTTAACTTGCAAGATCAGAAATTGACTTAACGAAACAAAAATTTTTTTTTTTTTTTGTCTTTTTTCAAAAACATTTTTAAGAATTTTAAAAATCAAAAAAATTAAACAAACAGTGGTTAAAAAAAATTGTAATGAATAATAAAAAAAAAAAATGTTTTCTATTAAGATCACTTTTTCGATTAGTCTAGTCTGCCGCTCTATCGATATTTGAATGGCGGCCATGTTGGTTAAAAAGGGCTCATCAGTCTAATGGCAATCAGGTCTGCTGGTAATGAAAAGACCAGACAAGAGAGCTGGTTCGTCACGTCTTCAAAATTACAGCTTGTAAGCACGTGCTTTATTGGTAATCCAGAGACTTAGAGAGAAAACTCCTGACAGCTATATCTTCTAGAAACATTCAGTATCGATTGTGGAGACAGTTTTCTCGTCATTACTCCAAATGAGTGAACATGTGCTGGTTAATAATTAGCTTGTTCGCAAAATGCCCCTAACAATTATGTTCTTTAGTCTATAACTGTATAATAATAATACTGAAGTTTTTCTGTATAGTTTTTATGATGCTAGGAAGTATTTTTATGTCATGTAAATGTTATATAATGTGTATAATAAGTTTATTGAGGATATATTACATTAATTTTTATAAAATTACGAAATACGACCAATTAAATTATTATATATAATTAGTGATATACAAAGAATGTTGTTTATATCATTTGTGTTGGAATAAAAGCAGAACTTACTGAGGCTAAATGTTTGTTTTTGTCTTCTAATTTCTATTGGATTGGTCTCTTTTTTTCCAGCATTAATAAATGTGTGTATGTACATTTAATATTATTTGCCTGTATTGATTATCGATAATGCTTTTTTGAAAAGAAAATTAATTTACCATAAAATTATTAACTGTTAATAGACCCCAGGGAACAATATATCTGTTGCTGTGATGATAAAACAATGTTACTCAATGTAGTGAATCATTCATTAGGCAGTTAAATGTAAAGTTCATCTGCAAGTGCGATAACAAAATATGATAAAGTTCATAGCTTTATTACACATTTGGATCGAGTCACTCCTAGTAATAGTTTAATGTTAAAGTAATGAAAACTCCGGAGTCCGTTCTGAACCAAAGACATATACCATGCAACGTCATATTTATTTATTTAAAAGATACGTATATTTCTGAAACATATATATCTCGATATTATTCCAGCCATAAACCTTTGCCCATTCCTGTTCCAATCGTTACGTTAAACCTGTTCCCAAATATACACCAGCCAGCGACCTCTTTAGGTTCAGAACATTCAATTGCTATTAGGTTCAGAACATTCAATAACGTTTCTGACAATGACATATTAAATATATACACGAAGAAAACATACATTACAAAGGGCGACAGGCCATGACCGATAGTTTTGTACAGAACATGCATCATCCTGTACACATTCCTTCCTCGATGTTTGTCGAAGACGAACGATCTCCGCGACGGACGAGCAAGTTCTTAACAAAAGCTCATTTGTACCTTCAGTTTGTTCATCGGAATAGTTTTCCTGAGTCTTGTTTGAGCAGGAAGAGCAATTCCCTCCCTGCCAGTTTCAATTAGCGATGGTTACAGACAGGGTCTGGGAGCACGAAGAGGTCGCTTTGTGTAGCGTGCATCATTTAAGACCAGAATCCACAGGACCGGGTGACAGGTCCACGCGGATGCCGCTATAAATTGATGACATTTTCCCCTTTGGGATGAGACTGGCCGAGAAATCAATTAGAAGATTATTCCGAGCAGATAATACAATAACCCGATTCACAACTGCACATGCATGTCTTGATGGCGACATTCAAAAGAGAGTGTTGTGTGTAATTTATAGCGTTTTGCCAAGACGCTGTTGAAGAATTTTGCTTGAGTGAATACATTTGATGACTTAGAAATAAATTAGCTACACAGAGATGATGCAAATGGCAGCAAAGGAGACGGACCGTTTTATTTATTATTTCTTCATATTAATCCATTAATTTTATTATTAATTTTTAAAAGTAATAAATTTTGGTTAATATACCGTCATTATTACCATTTTATTATCATTTTTCATCATCGACCTTATTTTTATTCTCATCTTCATCATCATAATCATAATAAACATTATTATTATTATTATTATTATTATTATTATTATTATTATTATTATTACCTAAAGCCAACATAACAACTTACATTCAAACAGAAGTTTTTTTCCCGCATTATATGGTAAACAGAAACTGAACCAGTATAATTTAATGCTTACTTTATTTGCTTTGATTCTAATCCATTTTTGTCTTTATTTAAACGTCTTATCAATAAATAGCAAATAATTCTTTCATAACTGACAGTACATTATCATACAGATGTTCAATTAGCATTTTTATTTTCATTTTCTAACCGTGTTGGTTTCAGACGCTGACCAATTCCTGTATTCGAAATGTCTAACGATTACGAATTAGTTTAGTATGCAGCTCTGTGGCAGGAGATTGTATTATATTATCTTGTGAGTTACACTGTTCTGTGTATATAATCATCTGATACAGAATAATGTGTGGTTTTGTCTGATGTAATTAGATACGGCCTGCTCAATGTGTCGTGGGCTACAGTTTACGTAGTGCAAAGCGGGCCAGCTGAACTGCATAACCTTTTTTACGTTATGTTAATACATGCATTTCAAAGAATAAAGAGGTTCTGTACTTTGGCGTTGCGAAGTCTTTTTGGTTTTGTTGTAGTATACGTGAAGAATTATGTGGTGTACTGTTGGCGTGATTTTGTAGGTCTGTCACAAACACACACAAAAAAAAACGAACTTACATTGGTGTATATTGTGAGAGAGAATGATGAACAATTACTCAACAGTCACATACATTCACCTACACACACACACACACACACACACACGCGCGCGCGCGCGATCGTTAAATACTGGCACTATATTTCCTAAAATGGTCGGATGTAATTATCACGATGCAATGATTTTTTAGTATCATGAAAATACAAACAATAATAATAATAATAATAATAATTATTATTATTATTATTATTATTATAATAATAACAACAACAACAACAACAACAACAACAAAAGCAACCATACATTAATTAAGAAAGAAAGAAAAGAAAATAGAGTAACAACACATCATCTTCATCAGACATTCATTTAGTACTCGCTCATATAAAAAAAATAATTCGTTTCATAAGGCAAATGAAGTTCGCAGTCTTGGGTGCATTACACATGGATAGAGATCAGCGAATTACGTTTAGCACTAACAGAACATCAGACTGAGCCCATCATAACAGATTTAACCAACAAGCGAGTCAAGTGCGTGTTTCGGATCACAGGAGGTACACACACCTGTTTTATCTTTCCAAGTTAATTCACTGTTTAATTGGCCAAGCTTCTCGCCCGCTGTGATTTCTGGGTTGCTTGTTACGGTAATGACGTTACATCGTCTTTTGCTGAAAGATGGTCCAATGTAATTATGCCTTAATGTACCGTCTGATTCAGAGTGTATGATGTTAATGACATTCTTAATCGATTTGTGTGTGTGTGTGTGTGTGTCTGTGTCTATAACAGAGAAGTACGAACTTTGGTAAGTAGGTAGAAATGTGTATTTATGTATATATGAGTGTTTGTTTTTATAAATGTTTGTAAGTATGTATGCATATATCGATGGATGGACATGTATATAAATAGTTTGTTGTTATATACGTAAGGAATAGATTGGTTCGAATATTTTGATACTTGTGTTTGAAAGAAACAGTTTTTGCATACATGCGTGTACGTATGTACATATGAATGTATATTAACTGCGCATCTGTTTAAAACGAAAATTCAACATTTCAGCGAAGTACAGAACCTTTAAAAGAAAAAATATTATTATTTATTTATTTTATCGTTATTTTATTTGACGTCACGTGAACTTAATTTGCAAAACTTTAGCGTTGAACAGCATTTAAATCCTGCAGACGCCGTTGGTCACGACCGATGTTTGCTCTCAACGTGCATCGTCTTACCCGGGGGAGTCAGCGCACGCACGATGTGTGTAATTTATCTGCAGAAGGGCGTTGCACCGAAACGGTGATAAAGGTTAGTCATGAGCAGTAATAAAGCTTAGTCGAGAAGAGCTGCAAAGCTTTGTCATGAATATGTATAGGTCTATATATATATAAAACAAAGAGGGCGCAAGGCAGAAAAAGTCAAGCATAGAAGAAGGAAATAAGTATGTTTTTTTAAATAATAAAAAGAAAACAAAATTATTATTATTATTATTATTATTATTATTATTATTATTATTATTATTCCTAATGATTGCCGTTCGATTATTATTTTTATTTTTATTTTTATTTTTATTATTATTATTATTATTATTATTATTATTATTATTATTATTATTATTATTATTATTATTATTATTATTATTATTATTATTATTATTATTATTATTATTATCATCATTTATTGCAAATGTAGAAGACTAACACTTTTCTATTTGCGATAACACAAACGAAACATTTAATCGAAAACAATTCTCATCAATAGTTCAAATAAAAGATAAATTGTGGTCAATTAATTGAAAATCTCTTGCAGAGTTTTAATGAAAGATAAATTATGATCTGCAATAAGACAGAAAAAAAATAATAATCTCTTTCAGAAATATAATTGAAATTTATACCCCGTAATTACATTCCAAGAATTATTCTCCTGCAAACGGAGAGAAAGAGGGAATCCACGGGACACGTTTAAAACATATTTTACTGGAGATATCCAGTGATGCACGAGACAGCGATAAAACAAAACATCTGCACGAGCACACTTAGTCATCCAGCCTCATGCTGCTTTAACTGCGCGTGCTCAAGTGTTTCTAGAGACTGATCACTCAATAAATTCCGCATTTCCGGGATAATTGGACAATAATCCACTCGTGATCTGATAATTATTTCGGCGTTTCGCCCATGAATAAAAAGTCAGCGCGGCGAGTCTGTCTTTGGGACGTGGGACAGCTGGCGCCGAGGCAGTCGCTGCCGTCATGGTAAATTAAGAACGCTGCGGTCGACTGCTACGCCGTCGCTTGGAATAATGTGGGCAACGGCGAATCTGTAGCTAAGCGGAGAGGACGGGTTTTAATGTATAGCCAAGTTTGATTTCTTCAAGAAAGAGGAGTGGATCGTTTTTCAGGATGCCTTGAGATACTGTTTCAAGTTAAGTACGTTTTGTCAACTGGTATTAACTGTACGGGAGGTGATATGACAGTATAAAATACCCCAAAGTGCCAGGAATCCACTTAAGAACAGAATGTTTCCAGTATTAACAAGCAGAAATGCAACAGCGTCTTCGTCCCTCCTGAACAATGTACCTTGTGCGTACGTATGTGTGTGTGTGTCGTTCTTATTTTGAAAAAGTTATAATTAAACATATATACATACATACATACATACATTCATATATTCTTATTATTTTAAGTATTGTTATTATTATCATTATCATCATCATCATCATCATCATCATTACTTTTATATTATTATTATTATATAAAGTGAATCTTTAAATAACGCTATTTCTCTTTTCCTATTAAAAAAAAAAATAATAATTTTTTTTAAAATGAAGCAACAAACAGCTCTTCATGACATTTTCTAATACAACCAAACATTATCAAATCACATTCTCGACATCGTCTACTTCAACAACAACAACATCCACTTGAACACGTATCAAGGGAATTTCGAAGCTGCAATCGTTGTTAAAGCCAGAGATGAACCGATAGCTGTCTGCAGTATTCGATATTAGCTCGTCGAGTCGTGTATTAAGATTGGCTGATTGTTCATGAAACCAATATGAGTCTATTCACTGGGGCTTCTTCGCCGTAATCTCGCACGAGCCTAAATTAGACCACGATGGTCATCCTGGCGGTCATCCTCTGTCTTAGAAAACTCATAGAAGACGATGGACAATGGACTTGTTAATTAAGATGGCACTCTCGACTTCAACTCTTCTCAACCTTCCTCGGCTTTTTTCGGTTGTCCACGAGAGCCATTGTGCCTCACTGACCAAAAGATTTATACAATCAGGGCAGTGTTAATGACGGCGAAGTTCCGCACTGAACCTGTTTTGTTCTAACATGCGACAGTGTCATGATATTGTAATAATTTAGATGACTATTATTATTTTTTTTTTAATGAAAGCTTTCAGTTTTAAAGATGGTTGACATCAAAATGACACTAGAATTAATGAAATATAAAAGGTTGTTTCATCTTTCTTCTAGTAACGAGTAAAATAAAATAAAATTACAATGTAATAATAATTAATTAATTCAGTTAAAAGCCAAACTGTTCTTGTCACTTCATAGGAACTGTGTTTTTCATATTCTCTAGAAACAAATTTGATTATTGTTTTCTATCAAAATACAAAAACGATTATTTATATAAATTTTCATACAGATCCGTTTTAGTTAAACAAAAAAAAAAATGAATTTACGCTTCATAACAGATCATATCTTTCAGACATTAATTTTTATGGATAGAAAAAAAGAATTAACCAATGAATAAATGAATTAATGAATATTTTTTTTTTTCTTTGTTTTATCCATAAATCAATGCATATTCTTATAATTAACTGTTAATGGGTGTTGAAAAAAAAGGAAATCTTTTTTATTAAATAAACAACGAAGTGCATATAGTACTAAATTTTGTTTGTTTTTTTGTCTAGATGAGCGCGAGATGTATGTTTATATGCAAATGTATGTATATGTATGTATGTATGTCTATGTATGTATCTGAGTATGTATGCACTTATATATTTATGTATGCATATCAGCGTATAGGTGCAGATATGAGTGTGCATGGGGGTGTGCATGTATGATTGTGTGTGTGAAACTCTTATACAAATAAACAATATTTTCTGCTGGTTTTTTTTTATTTTTTTTCAAAGATGATACGTCACGGTAAATATAATAAGTGATCCACAGCCAATGTTTTTACACCATTTGAACTGGAATCTTGATTTACTGTCAACCTGTGACTTCTATCAGATGTAGATCTTAAAGTAAACAGACTTCGATAGATTTATATCGCTTTTCATTTCACGGTATTGTTAAAGCAAATACCAAAGCCACGGTTCACAGCATCGTGTAAAGTGTAATAAAGCAGCAGCCACTGTCACTGAGAATTCACCAGAGTAACGATTTAATTTTGTATTTCTGAACAACCGTCTCAGATAAAATGATATACAATTTTAATAGAAAGACGTTTAAAACGGGCTGATAAAGACAGACAAATTACATCAGAAGTCTAGGTTTTAAATTAGGAAGGTCTAGACAGACAGATACAAAGATAGATGAATAGACATTCAGACAGACAGATAGAACTATAAATAGACAGAGTGAGAGATAGACATACAGACAGAGAGATAAACAGGCAAATAAAAAAAGAGATAAACTAGATAAATAGAGACAGACTGGTAGACAGACAGACTGACGGACAGGTAGATAGATATGAAGTTAGGTAAGTAGACAATTGGTATGTTGAGGGGAAATGAGAGAGAGAAAAAACCCATTAAATACATGAATACAGATATTCAAACTGACAACTAGATAGACAGACAGAAATATTATATAAAAGAAATGCAGGTAGATAGATAGAAAGATCAGATAAACAAACAGACAGATGGATCTCGACAGGTAGGCAAAATAGATCAAATAGAGATATTGAAAAGAAAGATATATAAACAGACAGGCAGACAGAAATATACATAAATAAATTATTTTTTGGAGCCGACCTAAACCATCGTTCTGTGATCACGAAAATCCACACAGCCCATTTCATACTAAATGAGGCGTCTACAGCGTCCTGACAACGTCATGCAAGCTCTGCAGCGTTCTTTGTTCACGCAACTACAAACCCAGACAAGTCAGGTATTTAGTTATTAATATGTTAAACGAAGATGTGCCACAGTGAATTGTTTTGTGTATTGCTGGAGAAAGACACGGAACATTTAGTTCAATATGGCAAAGTATTACACATCCAGAATATTGTTCTGGGTGAATCTTTTTATTTGTTGACTTTGTGCATATGTTTGTATTTCTATGTATGTGTGTACGTGTAGTTATGTATCTATGTATGTGCGTATGTATGTATGTATGTATCTATGTGTTCATATGTATTTATGAATGTATTCATCTATGTATGTATCAGATGTGTGTTTTTGTGTCTATGAATATATGTGTGAATATATGTGCGTGATTGTATGAATGCACATGTATATGTGATGATATTTACGCACACACACACACACATGCATAAACACACAAAGGACACGTTTTCAAGAGGAAACATAGAGAATGTACTTTGTGATAAGAATAGAGTTGGATTAACATATGGAAAGGACAAACGTTAGACACATACAAGTAGACCATTCAACACAGTGTCCACTGGATATCGATGTAGAGTTTTTCTCAACGGTATTTGCAAATACTCTCAAGATTCCTCACATTCAGAGGGTGATTGCAGTGACGACAAAAGCCTTTTTACTAGATAAATACGCACGACAAATGTTGAGGGTTTGTTTTGAAACATTTCCACCTCTAATGGGAAAGAGATGTTAGTGTTTCTGAAGGATGTTTGTTCTGAAATGGTAGGAAACGCGATGATCCTTGTCAATGTAAATAATTAATGTAAGTCCTTGGATTGTCTTGACAATGGCAAAATAAGTGTTGAAGAGTGATGTGGAATGCTGTGTTCGTTTTGCTTTTACTTTTTGTTTTGTTATTTCCGCACGGTTGAGTTTGGTGACAAACAGAAAACAATGGTTTGTATAGATGTAAGGTAGGAGTGATTATAACAGTAAACTTGAACAAAGACTGTGCTTACACAAAAGTATTTTGTAAATAAACAGTTATTTATATTGGTTTAAAAGTACTGGAAAAGGTTTAATAATGTTTTTTCCTTAAGCTTTTTACTGCCAAGCCAAATATCTCATTAAGCCTGTTTTGAAATCTGTCTGAAGTAATCTTTTTTGAAGAATATACGTCATAAATATTGAAACTGGGTTTTTTGTTTGGTTTTATTTTATTTTATTTTATTTATTTTTTATTTTTTATTTATTTTTGTTATTTTATTTGGGTTGTTTGTTGTTGTTTTTTGTTTGTTTTCTTTGTTTGTTTTTTGTTTAAATTTTTGTTTCTTTTTTTTAAATATAGCATATAATAATTTAATTTTAAAAATATTTTATTGCAGAATATCTACTGAAGTGTTTGACAGTTTCAATATTTTCAATCTAGCGTTTAATCGTTTTGTCTGTATTTAATGTTACATCAATATGCATCGATAATAAAATCTTTCAGCCAACATTTAACAGTATTCTTTCCATCTCGGTATAACACCACGTCTAATTCATATTTTCAACGTAAATTTAACTTTATACACATTAATACGGTTCTTTGTAGCTATAAAAATAATTCCTTAAACTTTAATTTTTTTGTTTCTCCATTGAAATATGGTAGACAGCCATTTCGATAACCACTTAACATATACAGAAAAGAAAAAGGTATTAGTATTTTTTTAAACTAAATTTTAACAGTATGAAGCATGGTATAACCAACGTCATACTGTTTATAATGTAAATACAAGTATATAGTGTTAAAGTGTAATGAATGTCATAGAAATTTAATAATAATCGTTAAGTATGTACTTAGGGTCACAGAGGACGAAGTAATGTTCTGTACGATGTTACTGATATCAAATATCCTAATCGGTTTCAACCTTGAACTCAAACACAACAAGTAATATGGCAGATTAAATGATAAAAGGTTACCATGTTTAAGTGGTCTTGTCGCTTGAAACCAAACCATAATTACATACATATCTACATAATACAGGCTTGTGTACATACAAACATAAGTCATAGATACATACATACATACATACATACATACATACATACATACATACATACATACATACATACATACATACATACATACATATACACACACATACATACATACATATATACATACATACATACATACATACATACATACACATACACACACATACATACATACATATATACATACATACATACATACATACACACATGTTATACATACATACATACATTCATACATATATACACACACACATACATACATACATACATGTCTATATAATACGTACATGCGTCCATAAATACAGACATATGTATGGCTCGGTGGCCGAACGGTAACCGGAGTGCGGGCGAGTGGGTGCCATACTCTCGAGTCTCGTCAGCGGCATCTGACTGGTTTGTGATGGACTTTGTCCTCCTGAGCCAGGGCCTTTCCGAATATTGTCTATGTGCAGAGTCTAATCAGACAAACATATATCAGAGAAAATTCAAAATCCTACACTACATACATACATAATACAAAAAATACATATGTACATACATATGTCGTTTCGTTCTTTCTTTTTTAACACACATACATAAATTTATGCTATTTCTATATTATTATTATTATTATTATTATTATTATTATTATTATTATTATTATTATCTTTCTTCCACTTTTCCTTCTTCTTTTTTCTTTTTTAGAATTTTTTATTTTTTATTTTTTTTGGTTTGTTTGTTTTTATGTAGAAACCTTTGTGTGGTCTTTCCTTTGTTTTGTTTAATTTTATTTTCAGGCAATAAATTAAAAAAATAATAAGGTTAAATAAATAAAGCAACGAATGCCGTTCTGCCAGATACACGCGTCTAACAATATCAATAAACATTGTCTGGATCCTCGTTTAAACGAGCCGTGTTGTTTTTATTTAATTTTTATAATCAGCTCTGTTTTTATTAATAACTACTTTAATACGACGTAAGTCTGGCCGTCTGCCAAGAAATATAATCAGTATCGCCAGCAGATAAAAAAACAGAAAGAAAAAAAAGAAACGGCAACAGCTTTTTTTAATAATATTATTTAAAATGTTATTTAAGAATCAGATTCCTATTTTCGTCGCATTTCCGAAATTTTAAATTAGAAAGGCAAAAGAAAAAAGATTAATTTTCTTCTGGAAAAATATTTATAAAAAAGAAGATCAGAAATGAAGATTAAAAGGTCAAACTGTTTTTCGAAGACTACGTACGTGTGCGAATGTTGCTAATTTATTTTCCTTTCTTATTTATTTATATAATTTGTTCTAATTTCATAAATGTAGTGAGCCTGTGTGTGTGCGAACTGTTGTTTTTATGATGATGATGATGATGATGATGATGATGATGATGATGATGATGATACAGGCGCAATAATGAAAGTAGTAAAAGTAAATAACTGTCACTTCTATCATTCCTATGTTTTCTTATTACAAATAAAAAAAATAAAAAAATAAATAATAATAATTAAAAAAAATGATTTTTTCTGTTTACAACCTTGAAACCTACAGTAGCTTCAGATCGTAAAATCATCTTCGAAATACCCCTGCAAAACATAACAAAACAACAGAACGATTGCTACTCTTTACGTGCTAACCACAACTCTATTTGCTTAAACTACTTGATTTCCAAACACCTCACACTCGGATTCATACGCTTTGCGGCGAGCTCGGGGATTAATTTGCTTCGCGAAATAAACCCGACATCCGCGCGTAATCTGGTGCATTTAAACTGTTCATTCCTATGAGAAAAAAAGTCGCAGTGGCTTGCTTCAGTGTACTGGTTTCCCAGTTGTGTTACGCTGTCGTTATTAACGGTTATTCTCGGCCGGAGTGACGACACGTCTATCAGTGGAAAACGGCTAGTTAAATGGCGAAGGGTAAACACGTTTATCTGGTCTAATCGCGTGAAATCAAAGCAGATTTAATGACAGCCTGCTACAGTTACCCTTCCTCGCTGTCCTCTGCCTCCATCGAATTCTCACAGCGGAATAAATGATGACTGTCGCTGTCAGTACTGTTGTTGGTGTTATTATTTTAATTATTATTATTATTATTATTAGCATCATCATCATCGTCGTCATTGTCGCGGTTGTTGTTTTCATCTCTGTTGTGTTTAGAAGTGAAATATTTTGTTCAAAATAATTATAGTGTCGTTTCAAGTTAAATAAATGTGCGTGTATGTGCGTTTCTTGTTCTTGGCCATTTACTAATACAACACAAATACATATATTTAATGATATATATATATATATATATACACACACACACACACAGATATACTTACATTCAAACAGACAGACAGACAGCAAGACAGACTGACTTACAGTTATACAAATATTTTCTCATACAACAAAGTTATTATAGTTTAAGTACAGATGATTAAGAATAATAATATTATGTTGAGATGTTTAAGACAACGCCCATAATTATAATATTCTCCTTAATCTCACTCACATATAATCAATACGTATGTAAAAGTATGAAAGCTAGGTCTTCTTGTCCTTTTCTTTTCATCCTCTTTCCCTAGACAAACATAACGTCAAAACACATTCTCAAGTCAGAAATAGATGAGATTTGCCCAAGGCATTAATAGCGTGTTGATAGAAAAAGCAAATTCTGAGATTGAAATATTAGTGTAAATGGATACGAAATTGCCATTTTCAAATCTGCTTTTCCATGACGTAGACATTTTACCGAGACTTCAGCTGCTGAATAAAAGTGATTTTTTTTATATTTTCTTTTCATCTCGTTTTCCATCAAACCATGAGCAGAGCATCCCAAACAATTATCAGCGATGATTATAAAGTACTTACGCATAAAAACCACGTGTTTAGAAGAGACGCGATAAACAGATGAAGACTCCGAGCACATCAAAGCACTCGTCTGCGCTACACACATTGAAATTTCAAGCGATGTTCTATCGGGACACGGGATCATCAAAACAATCGAGTGAAACGACTCCAGCGAGTCGTAACGTCAGCAGGTTCGTAACGACTTAGAAAACTCTCCAGCTAGACTGTTTGTTCGTTCACTACGACGGAGTCATTTACCTCTTGATCTTTCAACATTTCAAAGTCAGGGTGGAATGTTTGTTTAATTGTCGGCGATATTCACCGAAGCACGTATGGTGGTTGTTTGGTTTCGGGGAAAAACGTCTGCTCTGTTTTCATAGTAAACGACAATCCAGACCCAATAACGGATTCAGTGACCACAGATTGTCTAACCGTCTGAACGAACTATCATTAATGTAAACGATACCTTTTATGAGCTAACTGCTCGGCCTCGAGATTTTTAGGACAGATCTTTCAGAGTGTGAGAGGGGGAAATCAGACGTTGTGAACTCTCCAGACTCGCTTGAACATTTCGTTATACGGTGAAAATTATGCTGCAATTCCCTGTACCCAAACTTTGATAAGTTTTAACGAATCGACGTGTTAGGAAAACAGCTGTTGAATGTCTAGACTAACAGACTATCTGTTGAATCTCTTGGAGCAGGAAGGCTCTTGTATTGACTTTATTAAATACCCCGTTCACTATTCTGTTAAAGCCGGTTGTAATAATGTATTTGGTCCAAAATAGCCGTAGAATAAAAATAACTGGCCATAACTGACCATAATGAAATATGAGGAATCCGTTATATGAAAATATCAAATGGTTAAAGTAATTTTTTTTTTTTTTTTTTTTTTTAAATAACAGACTTAAAAATCATAGAACTATTTTATTTTGTGGGTATATAAATATATATATGTATACAGCCTATTCATGTACGTGTTTGTGTGTGCGTATGAGTGAGTGTGGGTATGAATATCTCTATACATGTTAAAGACATTACAGAATGTTGCTTTCGTTCTAAGTATTACCTAAACTATTTTTCATTCTCCCGTCAGTCAAACAGCAATAGAAACTTTACAATATTTTGACTGAAGACGAAAAAAATCAAAAAAAAAGAAAAAAGAAAGAACGAACGAGCGAAACGAAAAGATTAAAACAGGAGAGAAAAAAAAGTGCATTTCTGTGCAGCCATAATCGTCTTACAAGCATCATTAGAAGACAAACACTGAAACGCGCACGAATAAAGGATCGACTGCTTGCGTCAGTGAGCAGAACAGGGGAGACTATTTACATACGTCAACTGATTGATTGATGCGAAAAGTTACACAGAGGCGGAGCAAAAAGTCTCTAAGTTTTGAAATAACACCGCCAGAAACCGGTTGAGGAATAGAAGGGGCCGCCGATCTGTAATTTGCAAAAAGGCGTTTTTTTTCTTCTAATAGCCTAATTTTGGCGTTTTCGTTGTTGATGTTGGGTGTTGTTGTGTTGTTGTTATTGTTATGGTTTTTGTTGTTAATTTTCCATATATATAAAAACTCTCTTCAATACCCCCTTTTTCTGAAATTCTCGATTCGCCCTTGATCTCTGCACTAAGAGACTGCTTAACGATTTTCTGCAACAATGAGAAAATAAAGTCGTGTCGAATAGGATTAATAACGTCTTGTTCAGAAAACCAACACGTAATAGGATATTTCTTTATTTATAACCACCACCACCACCACCACCACTATCATCATTATCATCATCATCATCATTATTATTAACTTTATTATCATCATGACCATCATCACCAACACCATTATCATCATCATTTTATCATTACTATTATAAACATCATCATTATATTGTTATTTTTATTAACTTTATCATCATTATCACCATCATCATCATCATCATCATCATCATCATCATTATTATTATTATTATTATTATTATTATTATTATTATTATTATTATTATTATTCAATTAGCTTTAATATTGAGGGTTTTTTTACCAAGGCAAGCAGATTAACTGTTATTTGATGAAAAGGATAATGTTACGTGAAGCTGCAGTGTAAGCTGTGCATTACGTTATAAACACCTAAAACAAACAGATGAATGTCTTGAAAATTGACATTAGAGGATTTAAGATGAAATAATCGTTTTAATGTTCTCTTTATCTATCCTGGTAACAGCGCTGAATACCACCTATATTCGTCAGTGTGACAGTTGAACATTACTAAAGAGTGAAGATATTAACAGTTTAATACGACACACGAATATGAGATGCTATTGTTATCTCCGTTTTCAGCATCGATATGTAAAAGTATTAGAGTCACCTGATTTATTCGTTAATACGGACACACAGACAAACAGAACGAACCTATATATATATATATATATATATATTCACCCCTCACACATACATATACACATATACACACATATATACAAGCACATAGATAAATGTACACACATACATAGACTTATCTTTTCTCTGTATTTGTGATCATCATTATCAGTATAAATTGCAGTATTTGTTATTGTAGTTATTGTTTCTGGCGTTGTAGTTTTTGTTATTGTAGTTGGAGTAATGTTAGAAGTAAAATTGCACTATAGCAGTTCAGCAATAATAACATTCACAGCGGATGCAGTCGTTATGGTAGTAGTTGTTGTGGTGGTGGTGGTGGTGGTGGTGGTGTTAGTAATGTAAGTAGTACCGTATTAGTAGTTTAGTCGGAGCAGAAATAGAATAGTTATACTGGTAGTAGTAGTAATAGTAGCAGTCGTAGTAGTAGTTATAGTAGTTCTTGTATTAGAAGTAGTAGTATTAGTAGTAACAGGAGTACGATCAGCAGCATAGTTTATTTATTTTATCTGTCTGTTTTATCATTTTACCACTACTTCAGTTCTATAAACTTCTCCTCTGAAGATAGCAGTAATCTTTATAATACACCATTTTAACAACAAACACATCTCGAATAACACTGCGCAGACCCGTTACCTATCTCCACAAACACACACACAGAGATTCAAACATAAATCTCAGCTCTCGCCATTCCCACATGGCTGCCTCCTCTCATATAAATTTCCCTGCCACGCGATACGGATTCTTGAACAAAAATACCAATATTTCTTTCTCCATAGTTACCTCTGATCACGAAACCCCTGCAGCCTTTTCTTAGCGTCTGTAGGCATCCGAGTGTGTTTGTTCAGGTAACATGGACCCGCTATTAGGTTCCGGACTTTGTTTTTGCTGTTCGCGTGAAAGCGAAAATTGTTTAGAACTTTCAGAAACCAAGAATGTCAGAGGAGAATTCCCGCTGAAGAAGAATGGTATTCGTTTCGTGCTTATAAATATTTGTGTTGTGAGTTTTTTGTGTAAGATAAGATGATGCTCTGTGATGTCTGATGTAATTTAATTAATGTTTATGTAATAGACCCTTTGGAAGTTTTATGTAATTTAATTATTTTGTTTTGTAACGTTTATGTAATATTTGTGTTATGTAATTTAATTACGTTGTTTTTTAATTTTCACGTAATACCGGTTTGATGTAATTTAATTATTTTGTTTGTAATATATATGTAATACCAAGTTTTATAAAATTAATTATGTTGTTTATAATATCCATACAATTTAATTGTTTTGTTTGTAAAGTTTATGTAATACCAGTTTGATGTAGTATAATTAGTTTTTGTAATGTTTATGTAATACCGAATTTTATGTAATATAACTATTTTATTTGTAAAAGTGATGTAATTTATTATTTTGTTTGTAATATTTGTACAACACAAACTTTTATATTATCAATTATATTGTTTGTGATGTTTACGTAATTTAATTATTGTGTTTGTAATGTTCATGTAATGAATCTTCCCCTATAGAGAAAAGAGCTTACACCTAACCTTAATAAACCCGATGAGAACAACTTGCTAGAATGGGAAATACATAAAGGGGCGCACTGACGCGAATTGATCGAGCGACCTAACACGTCTCATGTCTATGTTTTAAGTTACAGCTCCCACTAAGTAAAAACGAGAAAGGTAAAACTAATTAGTCTTGCCTGTAAAAACAGTTTATATATATATATATATATTTAGAAAACGTCACATTTTTTATATTCTTTGAAAATTTGTGGTATTATTTTCAGGATGAATCTTTAAGGTTTTTTCGTGAAATATTTATGAGACGCCTGCCATAGTAAATCAGCTGTAATTCCGTTAACAGTTAATATATTTAAAATATGGAATTCTCCTATTTCTGTCTGTCTAACGTTATGCTGTCTATCTCGTTATATTGCCTGTATCAACATATGGCGTATATCCCGCAAGTCTCGGATAATTCACATTAAAACTCTTTAGATCTTGAAATTCTTTTAAAGAATTTTTATATTTTCACAGAGCACGTAATAAATAATAATGCTGTTTAGTATATATTTTGGTATCTGGAAATGTTTGAAAGAAATTTATATTTACAAGTAAGAATGTTTTTAGTTCATGAAAATATGCAAATTAGTATCCGTAAATGTTTTGAAGAAAATTATATTTCAGTACTGAGATAAGTTTATTTGAAACTGGAAATAGTTTAAGGACATGTATATTTTACTGAAAATAATAAGTAAACAGTATGCAGTTTAGGATTTGAGAGAAAATTAGCAAAAGTACCTTTTAGTAGCTGGAAATGTTTCATAGAAATTTACATTTTTATACCGAATAATAAACAAGAACTGCAACACAAAGTCTGGACATGTTTTATAGTTAGTGATGGGACAAATAAGAATATATTGTCTGTATTCAGATAATTTCAACTGTACACTTCACTGAATATATACTGTTCTGAACAGATGGGAAACAGGGAGATAGATTAAAAGATCAAAAATAAAAATAATAAAAAAAAAACTTGCTGGTTTATTTATCGTACATAGCTATCTAAGACCACCAAAGTCACAGTGACAGAATTTACTTCTAAGTCTACAAGCAACCTTAGGTTACAATCTATTTAGAGTCAGCGCGATTTTCTTCTCCCGCGGATCTCATTTTCTTTTTTTCTTCTTCTTGTTCTTATGTCGACCAGTGTTTTTTTAATTTGTATTTACGCATTACTCCCCTACCTAAGGGAAGGTGCATATAAAAGACTTTCTGCTAGAAAGAGTAGACCAACGAATGACAGTGGTGAATTTATTTTCTTTTTACGTTTTACTCATTTATTATTAATTTTTTTTTTTCTTTATAAGCATTTATCCGTTGGACAAAAGTGTGTTAAGTGCGCCGTAAAAATAAAACATTTTCTTACTTCCTTGTTTCGTTCTTTTATACACGTAATGAATTTCATTTTATTTTGCAGCTTCTAATTATCGCAGATGATGGCTTTTCGTCTTGTTTTTAGGTTGTGTAATTTAAGAATTTCATTTACTCCTTGTTCTTTCGCTGTGTATTTGTTAGTGCAAACTGCAGGAGAAAAGACTGTTCGGATTTTAGAGAAGTGATTATCTTATTTACGGCTTCAGTCCGTCAGTCGCACCTGGTACATCAAAGATTATGTGTTTTCGTATCTGTGGGATAATGTTTATAAAAGATAACGTATATAATGTTTGTTCATGCTGTTAATCTAAAAAGATATTTTAAAATAGCGTATCGCATTGTGACATCCAGTTTTCTCTTCCATAACTGAAAAATACGTTAACTGCAGCGTTCAATAAAACATTTCTTTTCTTTCTTTCTTTCTACTTCTTTTTTTTTTTTTTTAAATCTTAATTATATTATTCTTGAAGATTTCCGTTTTCTTTACGAATAATTATCTAAAACCATTATGATACGATAAAATATTTTTTCAAAAAAGAAATTTAAATGCTGCTGAAATTAATTATTTTTCAACATGAGATTTGACAGACTCAGCAAACAGCAAACACATACCCATACAAAAAGAATTTAAAAAAAGAAAAGAAAAGAAAAGAAAGAAAATGGAATAGTGAAAAGATAAATAACTAAATAAAACATATTGCAAAACAAAATTTGAACTGAGTGTTCAAGATTAATGTTATTTTGAAAATTGACCGTTGATGAATCATGAAGTTTCCATGGCCTTCATGACTCATACAGGTGTTTACAACGTCCTCCCTCGACAATAAATGCCTCCAATCAATATCATCGTTAAATCTATGAGGTAATGATTTTACCAATGAAAACGATCGTTACATTCTTGATAAATCCCGCAACAGACGTGTCCAAACTTCTCTAAGCCAAAACAAGTGAGTCATTCGTTATCTAAAATTTAAGTAAATTGATATTCCAGTTTCAATTAGAATTTACAGTAATAAAATAATAAAAGGTTCTTATTTATTTCTATTTTAATTAATTTATTTTATTTTATTTTATTTTATTTTATTTTATTTATTTATTTATTTATTTATTTATTTATTTATTTATCATTTAGTATTATATAACTGTTTTTATTTAAAATTTAAGTAAAGTCCTTTGCAATTATTACACGAATTTAAAAAAAATTAATGAACGGATCTTCTTTACTTCTATTTTATTTATTGTTGTTATAATAATAATAATAATAATAATAATAATAATAATAATAATAATAATAATAATAATGATGATGATGATGATGATGACGATGATATTATTATTATTATTATATTTAATAATTTTAATTTCATTTGTACATTTATTTTCTTTTGTTTTATATAGTTGTATATTTTTACTGTTGATGCTGTTTTGTTTTAGTGTTTGCAGATATTTTTTTTTTTTTAGGAATTTACTTTTTATTTTTATTTTTAATTTAATTTTTTTTATTTAATTTTTTTTATTTAATTTATTTTATTTTATTTTAATTATTTTATTTTATTTATTTATTTATTTATTTATTGTTGTTGTTGTTTTGTAATGAGACGATTTGTATAAATAAAACAGAATAATATATTTAAAAAATATTTAGAAAAAGAAATTAGTATATATATATATATATATATATATATATATATATATATATTCTATATATAAAATTGTCACTTTTGCATTGTAAAATAAAATCCACTGTGACTTCTTTAACGAAACGATTACTATTATCCTCTCTGGTTCTTTGCTCCCTTTGTTATCGTGGGTCTGGGATATTTCTCATGCACAAACACGCACAACCATTTTCTTTTCAAAAATCAGCCTGATACAACTAATTATTATTTAATAGTAGCCATTTTCTACACAATGTCCGGAAGTTCCATGGTTCCGTTCCTCTCTCGTTTATTTGCGTAAAGATATTATCTTTGCCCATGTGTCACATACGTCAATACCACACGTGTATCTTTCTAACCATGTTGACAGTTCGTGTTTTGCAACGTTCCTGACTCATCGCCCGTAAAATGACGTCGTTGTCGTTGTCGTCGATAATGATCGATTACCTGTGGTGATAGCAATTATTTCCTAATCAATGTCGCCATTTGAAGCATTACGTTAAGGCCGATATCAGATCCAGCTTTTGTGTGCAGATTAAGTGAAAAAAGTCATAAAAGACTGAAGCAAAACCAAAAATTTAATAACACACACACAGAGAGAGAGAGAGAGAGAGAGAGAGAGAGAGAGAGAGAGAGAGAGAGAGAGAGAGAGAGAGAGAGGTTAAGTCACAAACACACACACACGTACACACAATATGCACATGTAATTACCTAAAAGAATACTGAGTTTTGCTCACCCATGTTTAATAATAATATGTAGGCCTATATATATATAATAATTATTGTAATTTAGCTTATGTCTCAAAAAGCCGATCATTAGATGCAATCGTCTTAAATCATTCTAATTTATTACATTTTTTTTTTCTAAATATTTTAATGCAAGAAGAAAGTGAAGATATTAAAATAATGCACCTTAACTTCCTTTGTTTCTGCAGTGATCATTCTGTACATTCATTCACGGGCGCGTAAAACCTTTTGTGTGTGTGTCTCTCTCTCTCTCTCTCTCTCTCTCTCTCTCTCTCTCTCTCTCTCTCTCTCTCTCTCTCTCTCTCTCTCTCTCTCTCTCTCTCTGTGAGTGTGTGTGTTTATGAGAGTGTCACTTTGCCTGTGTGTCTGTCTGTCTCTATCAGTCTCTGTAATTATTTCTCTATCTTTTGCTTTGAATAAAGGTATAAAATGAATATAAGCCAATGAATAACAGGTTTAAAATATACACTTTTAATGTTAACTTTTCAAACACACACACAAAAAAAAAAATAAAAAAAAAGAATATATATGTATTGTTCTGTTTCAAATTTCATTAAAACAACCACGAAAAGACATTCTTAAACTGAAATACATGTGTATATTTCGCTAAAGCAAAAATGATCTAAAAAATACGTTCATTCGATTCCAAATTTAAACACGTATTTCGGAAAAACTATCGAGCACAGACTGTCTGTTGCAAATTTAAATTCATATTAAACATGATACAGCGTTTCACCTGTAATTCGAAGCTGACTGTTGATGGAGTTTCAACAGGAGACTGTGTGTAAATAATTTATTGTGGATTAAACAAATTTTCGTCAGTATTGATGATACTGAGTCATCATCATGCGTCATTTGCTTAGGTCATCAGCTTTTTCTAGGTTACAACTGTCAGAGATAGATAAAATTAAAATAATGATATTAAATTTAAAAACTAGTGAAAAAGAAAGAAGTAAAAGAGAAGTTAAAAAAAGAAGAAGGAAAGAAAAATCAAAGTATCAAGTCCTGTTTTTTTTTTTGTACAGAACTTTGACAAACGATTTATTACCAAATCTGACAGAGATTATTATTATAACAATAAATAAAATGGAAATAAAGAAGATCCATTTTTTTTTTTTTTTTTTTTTTAAATTCATATAGAAATTGCTAAATTACTTTACTTAAATTTTAAAACATAAATCTAAATAGATGAAAATCGCAAATAAAACGTATTGTTTTCTGAAACAGCCGATATCGATATTAAAATATTCAGTTGTGTGTGTGTATGCATATACAAATATAAACACACATAGACATACACACACATGCACAAATGAAAGAACAAGAAGAAACAAGAACACAACTTCATTCTTTATTAAAATTTAAAAAGATTTTTTTATTTTTTTGTTTTTAAATTAGAAGAACTTTAGTGGTGTATAATAAATAAATATTCTCTTTAGAAAGCTGGGCAACACCATCAAAGTTATGTATACCAACAAGTGTATGAAACTTCCAAAATGAGGATGACAGATAACTGAAGACACACTATAAACTTAGATTAAAACTGCATTAAGTAAAATATAAAACAAGCTACTATCTTCCTTTCCTTAACGGTCTACCAATACACTAACCTACACTTCAGTATAGAGGTTAATAAATAAATAATTACATTTAAAACAAAATTAAAACAGCATATGTATCATCAGTAATTTTACGGGCTAATGAAAAGAAGATTTTTCTGCGAGTCCGTATGAAAAAATAAATTAAAAAAAAATAAATCCTAAGAGAGATAATTTTTTATGCATTGTGCTACAGCTTGCATAAAAACTGGAAAAATAATAGAGTCCAATTACAGATGGCTTTCAGGTTCCTATTTAATCAATGACAAATGTTTAAGAGAGAGAGAGAGAGAGAGAGAGAGAGAGAGAGAGAGAGAGAGAGAGAGAGAGAGAGAGAGAGAGAGAGAGAGAGAGAGAGAGAGAGAGGTTATTTTTTATGCTAGTGCTAAAACGTACATTAAAACTGAAAAAAATTCGACCAATTACACATGGTTTTCAGTTTCCTAGTTAATCAATGACAAATGTTAGTTGCGTGTGTTTTATCACAACTGACACGCAGTTCCAGACCACGTGAAGCCTGATTGATAGACCAAACTGCACAGTGTCTCTCAAAACTGCTCTAGGAAAAAAAACAAAAAAAAAAAAAAACAGAGCAAAGGTGATTAAAACTTCCGAGATATACCAATAAGAATAAATTAAAATGAAAGGAAGAAATAAAAGGAACAGAGAGCAAAGAAAGAAAGAAAGAAAAAGTGCGAACCCAGTTGTGGGGAAAAAATATTAAAATAAATGTTAGCTAAATTAGAGATACCAAACATCTAATCTGATATTTTGCAAGATATGATAACAACCTAAATATCACATTTATGATTAAATAACAAAATAAATAGGAGTGTATGTGGTTTTAATTATGCACATATACAAACAGTTATGTTGCTCCTGTCTTCTGTAATCTTTGATTCAATTCTCAGTAGAATCATACTCTACCTTACTAATACACTTTGCCATTGATTTATATTCTGTTTGTCTAAGGCTATAACTTCGTTTGTGTAATCGAGATAAACAATTTATCTTTGTATACTTACATTGTATTTCTGAACAAAGTTTTTTATTGGGACTGACAGAGTCATAAGTCAAAAGTATATTATACCTTTTTCTTCATTTTTTTTTTTTCTTTTTGTTTTGTTTTTTCTTTTCTTTTCTTTTCTTATTATTTTTTAAAATTTATTTATTTGTTTGTTTGTTTCTTTTTTTTATTCCTTTATTTCTTTATTTATTATTATTTGTTTGTTTATTGTTGTTGTTGTTGTTTTAAAATGTATCTTAGTGTTTAAAATGAACAAGTTTATTGAATTGTGTCTTTAATTTTTGGACATTTTCAAAAAATACTACCAAATAAAGAATTAAGAAGTGTTTTTATTTTTTCGTTTAAACAACCATTGTTTAGACACGTCTGTCTCATCGTTTAGACGTGTTTTTGCAGTATCGAACGATCTCTACACATAATTCGCCATATCTAACTCGCAAACGTATATTTTCATATGTAAAGTTTTTTTATGATCATTTTCCTTCAGAACAGAAAAATTCAAGAAATTCACATTAAGATATGGAATGTTTTATTTACTTATTTACTTTATTTTTTTTTTTTTTATTATTATTATTATTATTATTATTATTATTATTATTATTATTATTATTTTTGGATTTTTTTTTATGGGTTTTTTAAATTATTATTATTATTATTGTTATAGCTGTTTTTGTTGTTGTTGTTCAGTTATTTATTTATTTATTTATTTATTTATTTATATACTTTATGGACTGTTTCGTACAAACATTCACAAACATATGGCACACATTAACAAAAATACAAATACATTCACATGTAGACATTACCACACACATACGTAGAAATACACACACATACACACAAACACCTCTCAGAAAAACAAAGATAAAAATAATAAAATCCAACGTAAAACTTCGTGCATGTTCAAGCGAGTAAGTTAATCGCAGGCTAGCAGACTTAGTTTTTGTATTTATTCATTTCAAAATTTATTTAATTCAACTAACACAATTAGATTTTTTGTCAGATTCAAACAACAACAACAACAACAACAACAACAATAATAATAATAATGATAACAACAACAATAATAAATAAATAAATAAATAGAATGAAACTTTTAAGAATTAGATACACCACTGGAAAATTTGTCTGTGGACAAAATAGGCTGGAAAACAAATCTTCATCAGCAAGTTCATATAAAAAAAAATCAAATCGTAAGAAAACCAACTGAAGTAAGCTTCTATCATCAAAGCCATTATATCACAGAACATCAACGTATCTGGATATAGCGGTGCTCAGCATGAACACCCAGTAGAAGTCTCAGACAGAAATCTCTTCTGAGTACTTAACCTTGTTGTATTATCTACGAGTTTTATCACTTGGCCGTCAAAACATATGTTAACTTTTGGTATGTTACGATGATAATAATATGTGCCAAGCAATACTGACAGCAGATACACGTCTTTAGTGCTTTGTCGTTCCATCAGTCGTAATAACGTTTTTTCTCTAAACGTGGGAAAGATGTATGCACTGAGAAACCTTCATTTACTCGTCATAAATAGTAAGAAAGAAAAAGGAAAAAACACACAAATATATATAATTAGAGAAAAAAAAAAAACAACCCAAAAACGTTCATTTCCTTCCTTTAAATGTACTGACAGCTTTTTGTGATACTTAATGCTTCCATTCATTTTCAAAGTGAAGGTTTTTGTATTGTTGTGATTTTTTTGATTTTTTTTTTTCCATTTTTTTTTTTTTTTTTTTTTCTTGTTGTTGTTGTTTTTTTTTTTTTCCATTTCAGTGGCAGTTAACCCGTTTGGAGTATTTTTGGGGTACGTGAATAAAGTAAATGAAATTAATGAAACAGATTGACCGGAAACTTGATGCCAGGGTTACATAATTAAATCAATACCTATAATAAGGCTTACAGAATAATGTTCTTTCATACAAAATAATAATAATAATAATAATAATAATAATAATAATAATAATAAATAATAATAACAAACTTACACAAACAACAATGATGAAAGATAAGTAACAAATCAAACAAATAAATAACAATCAAATATGATCCGATCATTCCTTTAAAATCGTCTGATCAAACCAAACACCAAAATATTTATTAAAAAAAAAAAGGAAAGAATGAAAGAAAGAAAGAAAGAAAGAAAGAATGAATGAAAGAAAAAAAGAAAACTCAAAACATCTTTACGATCTCAATAAAAACATAAAATAATATCAAAGTGGTGATAAAGATGATTATATTCTAATCTCCGAGCTAAAAAAAAAAAAAAAAAAAAACATTTAGTTAGCGCCTTATTTCTCTTAAAACATAAACACAAAAATTAAAAGTCTTCCCAAAGATTTTATCAGCGCTAGTGTTTCTTCTGTGTATTCAGTTCCTCCAGAGCACCGCAGCAGTCAAGCAGAAACAGACGATAGCACTTCCTTGTACAACACAGCTGTTGATGATGGAGAAATAAGCTGGTGTACTGATAGACTGATATTTAGATAACAGAATGGGCATTGTTTTTATTATACTGCTTGATAAACGTCTCAATCTTGTTTGTTCTGACGCGCAGTGTAAGCCACAGGAAAACACATTATCCTGAAGAGTGTGATCAGTGTTTTTATCTACCAAAACATGTCACTGTGTAATTATGTAGGAAAGAATTTATCACCAACAGTCATGCAAATATTAGCCTTTGCTTCTGTATGATGTATATTATGTTGTTGTTGTTGTTTTTCTTTTTATTATTATTAATAGTAGTAGTAGCAGTATAACTGTTATTATTATTATTATTATCACAAATTTTCTCAGTTTTTATATTCTTTTCTCGATAGATGCTCCTGCTAAATCATAACCACAGAACTCTTTTTTCAAACTGTGATATGTGTGTGTGTGTGTGTGTGTGTGTGTGTGTGTGTGTGTGTGTGTGTGTGATAAATATCTTCTCCCTCTGTCTCCTTCTCCGCTCTCTGTTGATCTCTGTTTCCTGTTCTCATTATGTTCATAATTTCATTTATTCCTATCTCGATGCGCACATTAACAGTAAGGTTAATGCAGTTCGTTATCCATTACGTTTACAAAAATCCTGATCCTTTGTAGATTATAAAAAAGTAATATACTCTACATTTTAAATAGTTTGTATAAACGGATTTAGATGCTTTTTTTTTTTTTTTAATTTCAAAACTGCAATAACTAACAGACCATTAAATTAGTTAAAATGAAGCAAAAAGTCTTGGCACCACTCTTATTAGTTTAATCGTTTTCTTTCTACCATTATATATTTTTATTTTTATTTTTTTATTTTTTTTATTTTATTTTATTTTATTTTTTTTTATTATTTTTTTTTTTTTAATTATTATTACATTTTTTTATATATTTATTTATTTATTTATTTTTTATTTTGTTATTTATTTATTTTGTTATTGCATATTTCGGAACCTTCCATAATTTAGAACTATCCAAAACAATATTACTAGACGTAAACAGAGCTTTCCAAAAATAAAATCTACATTGCTGCTGAGCAAAAATAGAAGATCAAGCTTACTAATTAAATATGTAATAATAGCACCAGCACAACACCAGCACCAGTAGCAGTAGCAGTTTATCTCACTTTTGGTAGTATGTGACTACTTAGTCTTTCTAATATATTTGTACCAACAAGTCGAAAGTTCTTTCAAAGATGCAAAAATAAATTAAATGCAGTAAACAAATATAATTTACATTTACTACAGGGGTGTAATTATTATATAGGAATATATATATATATTTATTTATTTATTTTATTATTATTATATATTTTTTTTAAAATGTGTTAGGATTCTACCATTTTGTTTTCAGTAATAGACGTGTTTAATTATCGAGACACGCAGTTACGGCAAGGTCGTCAACCCAGATGTGATTGGCCGTGTATGAATTATTTCCGGTTTAGCAGTTCATTACAAACCCCGGAAATCGCACACCCCATAGCATCCCTGTTACTCCCATCTTCTGACACACCATTGGCATAGACCTTGTAGGACCGATGAATGTCAATCAGAAGGGAAACGTATATACCACCTGTTTCTGACTACTACAGCAGGTGTTATCAGTACTTTAATTAATTATTGTGTGTGAAGGAAGTTGCTCAATAAATAATTTCAAATCAGACTGTTGTTCTTATTATTTTTTAGTTGTATATCACAAGTAAGGGACTAGCTTTTTATAGCTGGAGCTAAAAAGAAAGACAGAAAACCCAAAAATTTTAGAGTTGCGGCGGGATGAAATACAGACATACTGTACTTTAAACTGTTCTTAAACACAAACATAATTAATGTTGTGCCAAAAAAAACACAAAACAAAAACAAACAAAAAAAAACACAAATGCCAAAACACAATTTGACCCATTTCCAAATATATGTTTTTCATATTAAAATCACATATGACAGAAGGCTTGAGATGCAATTAAAAACACTATCACTACAGGTATGTATGGTATATTATGAGGGGGTTTGCCTATATATGGACATGGGGGCTTGAGATTTCCTAAGAAATGACAAGTGGTCTGTTTGTGATTTCCTGCCACACCGGTTCCGATTTCTCAGTTATTTCCCGCTGAAGTGAAGCCAGCGAACACTTCCAGCGAGCTTTCAGAACGTTACGCCAAAGAGTTATCGTTTGGTTAACGGAAGAAGCTATCATAGGAGATAACTCTATAACCAAGCATTTGCTATTGTTTTTCCTTTTCAGTTCCAGCATTAATGTGTAATAACCAGTAAGCGTATCAACGGTGAATGGAAAAAGAAATAAATAATAAAAAAAAAAAAAAAAAAGAAAAGAAAAGAAAAGTGACACGCCTGCAAACTTTGTACTGTAAAGTCATTGATTTTTATTATTATTATTATTATTATTATTATTATTATTATTATTATTATTTTCATTATTCATTTTTTTTTTTTATATATATATATATATATATATTATTTTATTTTATTTATTTTTTGTCGTATGCATTGTGATGCATAAAAATATAGTAGAACTAAGGTTTTTTTGCTAAACTTTATTTACTGTTTTCATTTCACTTTGACTTTTTAAATTTTTATTTACTTTGAAAAATCCAAGCTTATCAGTTATTTATTATTATTATTATTATTATTATTATTATTATTATTATTATTATTATTATTATTATTATTATTATTATTATTTAAGCTTTCCATTTTTGTAAAAAAAAATTGGAAAATTTATTAGCAGTTGATTTAAATAATTAGGACTAAATTTTTAAGGCATTTTAGTTAATAAGGAATGTAGGTAATTCATTTTTGCTTGTTATTTTTATAAATAAAAAATCGTCAAATGATTTAAAAAAAAAAATAACAAAAGAGAAAAATGAAAGACACCAGTTTTTGGCATCTAGTACACATTTTAGAACATGATTTATAATTATATTTAAATTGATAAAATTAATTTATTATTTATTTTATTATTTATTGAAATAATTAGTTTACATTGTTTATGGGCCGGAACGTAGATACATTTTTATAAATGGTCCTAAAATGAATTATTATTATTATTATTATCATCATCATCATCATCATCATCAAAGGTCAAATGAATGGAATAGCAAAGCATTTGAAAACAATATATAAATCAAGAAATAAATGGTTTTCAAAAGGAAGTCTAGCATATAAAAACATATATCAATATAAAGAACAAAATATATATATATTGCATTAAAGTATGGAAAAGAAACAAATTAATTAAACGTGGAATGGTGGATATTTATGCCTTACAAGAGTTATAATAATAAAGTAGTGATATGAACAAAAATAAAATTAAAAGAAAAAAGATTAAGATGAGAAGAGCAAAAAGTCTTTAAAGGGGGAGGATTATTGTGTTATGACGTTGTTAATTAACAATTGTAGCTAAGAATGACGTAATAATTCGTCGAAAAGATAAATAATAAAGACAATCGGGAACTTTAATATACAGATAAGGTTGTTTTGAGGATACGTATAGGTAATAGTTTAAACTATATATATTTTTTTATTATTTTTTTTTTTATTTTATTTTTTTTATTTTTATTTTTTGAAATATATTTGATGTAATTAAATCAGTGTTTATCAATTTGAAATGAGGCCCGAGTGAGTATAATTCAGAATTCAGCTAATTGCTGCTTTATCAATAAAGGAGTCACTACGGCACTATTTCTAAAAGGTATGCTTGATTCCACTGTAGTAATTAAACGGGCTAAGTACTATATTCCTTAATAGGGCCCACACTGCTAAATATATATAGATATTTAAATATCCTTCTAAGCATGCCCGTTATGACTGCACAGTTAATGCTCACTGTAGTTTTATTGAGATAAAATATTACGAATATAAATTCTACATGAAATGGTTTTCCGGTTGAATCGTTAAATTACAAAGAATTTTTCGTCTTCGATACACTGAGAAAATATTATTCGATATTTTAAAAATTTCGAGGGAACAGGAAATAAAAATGTAGACATTTCATGAGGTTGCACGGTTGTTAGCGAGCATGTTAGATGTTCTCCCATTTTATGAAAAGTAGGTCTGCATGGAGCACTACGTACTTTTGAGTTTTATAACTCGTTAAATATTCAGTCCATAATTATAAAACAAATATAATTAAAAATGTATTTCTCTCCTCTCTGAACACTAAAATCGACACGGACAGTTACGAAACTACCATCTACTATAGATTTACGTTGTCGATCTTTGACCTTACATGGCGGCCGTTTTTAAAGTCAGACTTCTGAGTCGTTTTGGACGATGTTTCTCAATAGTATTAATAACTTTTGTGATCGAATGCCTTAATATAGACTTTATATATTGAGCAAATTGGTTTTTTACAGGCTGAATAAAATCAAACTGGATCAGATAAAAGACGAATACGTGTAGAACATATCCATATATTTTTTACCGCGTCGGAATTGAAAAATATTCGAGCTCGAATTTGTGATTTTAAAATAGCATTACAACGAATAAACAGCGACAGTCAGAACTGCACACGGAATTGTTTATCATTGCATTTGCTGATATATCTTGTCCTAATGCAAAGAAAAAGCAAAGAAGCAGCTAAAAGTTTTAATTTCACATAGACGAGACTATTTCATGCAAGTTAAATCTAAACAATAAATACTGGTGAAGTTAATTATACTAAGTAGACATTAATTTTTATCTTTTCAACAAGAACAAATACGCCCGCCCTTTTACTTTTCTTTCAGAATATTAATATCTTCTCTTCTGCTAGGTTTTATTCAAATGTATTGTGAAAGAAATAAGTTATGATAATCCTTAACAGAATGGTCAAATATATATATATTTTGGTCTGACAGGCCTATTCTTAGAAAAGTAAATTTTTTAATTTAATATAATATAATATAACATAATAACAATCAATGTCCGCATAAAAATAACAAAAACAATAAATTATCAAAAATATTTATTTATTTGATTATTTTAATAATAATAATAATAATAATTACACTCTTTATTATCATTATCATCATCATCATACACATCAGCAGCAGCAGCAGCAGCAACAGTCTCCCTTTGTTGGACTAAAATTCCAGCATGTTGATTCCACACCTGCCTGTGTTTTCAGTCATCCTTTCCAGCAGTTATCTAGTTCATTCATTCCGCTTGTCTTCCTTCATACCGCTTCCCTTCCTAGGATTTCCTTTAGGCGCTATGTGATGTGCATTGGTTATCTTTTATTCTGCTTCTGTGCCACCCTGCCTAGCATCAATGTTCAGGCTAAGACGTTCGTTTTCTTTCTTACTATGTCATGTTTAATATATTTCTCTCCACCTTTGTGATGCTGTTAGTTTGGCCTTTGCTGGTTTAGATAGTGTCCATCTTTCCGCACTGCATGTCACATGAGTTGCAAATATGTCTCTTCGATAGGTTCCAAAGTTTCCATTGAAGATAACCTTCTTAGAATTTTATTATTTTTATTATTTTTTATTTTTAGGTTTTCGAACCCTTTATGTCTGTCCCAGATAGTTGTAGTTAGCAGCATATTATTGACAAACGGGTTCATTTCATTAATAATAATTAAAAACTGTACCAATATTCAACAGTACATACTTAACGAATTAATATTTAATGAGCAATGGTACCGTTAAACACTATTGTTAGCAGAAACTGATAGCCAAAAATAAATAATATACAATGTACTTTGAAAAAATAAGTAAGATCTGAATGTATTCGTTGTTGTTGCAGGTATCATAAACAAGCGTAAAACTCGCAATGAAGATGGTATTTCTGTTCTTCGTCTATCGGGCACTGGGTTTGTATAATTATGATATACAAATATTTATCTATTCACTTCTAAAATAAACCTTTATTACCGTTCCCTTTTCTTACTTTCTTACTATATGAATGAATGAATGCATGCATGCATGCATGTATGTATGTATGTATGTATGTATGTATATGCGTATGTGTATGTAAAAAAAGAAGAAAAAGAAAAACATCTTTAAAATGTCGCATAATAAAAACTTCTCATACGGTCACGTAAACAGATCCAAGTATTAGTTGATGAATATAAAAACTCAGATAGATATATTTTTTAAAATTATTATTATTATTATTATTTTATTATATATATATATATGTGTGCTCTACATTTGATACGGCTGATTTTTGTTGAGCGAACACGTACATACATGCACGCACACACGTAACGTACATGCGTAGATTTCTGTTATATTTATATCTGTTTGTTTTCAGAACAATTCCGCATTGTCAGTGCCGAAAATGGTAAAAATAATAATAATAATAATAAGTAGTAGTAGTAGTAGTAGTAGTAGTAATACTGAGTAACTTTGTCCGTCTGTGTCAGTGCGTTACGAATGTTTTCTATGTACAGACGTACTTAAAACAAGAATATTCATTCCTAAATATGAACCTGCCAGTGCCATGTTTCCTACCCACGCAAAAACGACGAAAGACAATGAACGACGGTTTCGTGGGAAGCTGCAATTTAAGCAGCATTTTTTATAGCTTGTTTCTCTGCCGAGCTACATCGACAAAAACATTGGGAATATGTGTGAATGAGTTCTATACATTCGAGTATCGTCAGCGGCATCTGACGTTTGGGAGGCTTTGATTTAGTTTTCCTGTGCTAATGTGATCTCTAATATAATGCACACACATACATACCTACAGACAATATTCATAAATACTGGCATGCATATGAAATTTTAATTTTAATTTATATATATATATATACATATATACACACACATCTACACATACATACTATATAATATAATTTTTTATTTCACATTTATCTCTACTCAAGTTAGAGATAACAAATTATAGACTTTCCAAAATATTCAGTTTCGCTGATATATATCAGCGAAATTGAGGATTTTGGAAAGTCTGTAATTTGGCTGATATATATCAACGAAAGAGAATATTTTGAAAAGTGTGTAATTTTTTATCTCTAACTAGAGCAGAGATAAATGTGAAATAAAAAAAGAAAAGAAAAAGAAAAATAACAAAAAGAACAAATGTGCAAACGAAACCCAAGAATTAAGTAAATGATTGGAATTTACGAATTTCTAATAAAGGAACGTACAAGGAAAAAATAGGAAAATGTGCAGGGTCTTTTATCTTTATTTATTGCTCTTTTTTCTTCTATTTTTCTATTTTTATTTTATTTTATTTTATTTATTTGTTTGTTTTTACCTGTATTTTTTTTTTTTTTTTTTTTTCCATACAATGTACCAACTTCTAAGTTCTGTAAAATCGTATCTATCAAATGTATTTTAGGTATTTGTCTGTCATAAATCAGTCTGGCTTTATTTCAGATGAGCAGATGAATGAATTCTTTATGGTTTGATGAAATTTGAAATTTTAATAAAAAATGGTAAAAATGAATAATGTATTTCATTCTGCCCAAGTAAATCTTTCCTTGTAACTATTTTCGTCCAGTAGTTTTATTACTGTCACTAGACTGGTCATACAAATAGTTTATCGGTTTCACTCGCAACAGTCATCTTGAAATTTCGTGTGCAATATTACCAGTTTCTTGTAATGGTTTCCATGCTTTTCAGTATACAGTGCATTTCCTACAAGAGCTGTGTTGGATTGTATTGACCGCGATATATAAATAAATATATAGATATAGATAAAGATATAGATACATATACATACATAGTTACATACAGGGCCTCCAAGATAAATTTTGCAAGGCGGTACAAGCCGCCTTTGGATGACACAAGGCAGGCAAAGATTATTCTCAAAATACTAATAAAAAGAAGTAAGTGCGGTGTGATAAGTATAGTGATGTTTGTGTAGGTGAATGTGAGTGTATGTCGGGCTGAGGGTAGTACAAAGTGACTGTTCTCGAGGGGGGAATGGATGTTGCTTTGTTGCTATGGGACTTTTCCTAGCTCTTGGGCCCCGAAACAAAGTACCGACTGGAGCCCCCTGTCACAGGCCCTGTATACATACAGTGATACAAAGAAACAAACATGCAGACAGACAGATAGATAGATTGACAAAATAATTTAGTTATGAACAAACTTGTGACGAAACGAAATGAAGGTCTAAAATAAAATAGAAGGAAGAGAAATTGGTAATATACAGCACACTAGATATTACTAGGGAAAGACGAGGTGTCAGAAGAACCAGAGGTTGTTCGGTACCTCAGTCCTTCCCAGAATCGATCATACCTTTTTTTTTTTTTTTAATTACTGATAAATATTTTACCTATATTACGATATTGTAGGCATTAAAGCGTTAAATATTTCCCATGGCTATAATTCTGATAAGCATGTGGCTGTGTTCGATTTGTCATTTTCTCATTCAATGGTTCACTTTCGTTGAAATAGAAAGTGTCTATAGTTTTCATCGGTGTTTTGAAAACATTTTGCATTTTTTTAATATAAGAAGATAGACTGAAAATAGGATCAGCGTCTAAATAAGAGTTCCATTTATATTTCATGTACACCTTATGAAAACGATCTGTAGGATCTTATTATTATTATTATTATTATTATTATTATTATTATTATTATTATTTAGATTTTTTTAATTATTATTTTTGATTTACTTATTATTATTTTTGCTTTACTTATTATTATTTTTGTGTGTATTACTACCACTGTTATCAACTATTATTATTGTTGTTGTTATTTTGTGCACAAAAAGAGTTGGTGTTTATTTAAAAAAAAAAAAATCAGAAAACTGTAAGATATCACTATTTCTGCTCCTCAGAATGATTTAAAGTTCTTCTCCTTCTTCTTCTTCTTGTTGCTGTTGTTGTTGTTGTTGTTGTTTTTGTTATTATTTATTTATTTAATGTTCGTTTTATTTTTGTTCCGGAATGCAGTTCTGTTAAATCTTCTCTTATATTTCCTCGAAAGCCATTGAGTTTCCAGAACTTTTAAATAAAAAACAAAACACACAAACACACACACTCGCAGGCAGATAGAAATGAGACTGTTAAAAACACTGTCTTTCAGACTAAAAGACATATTCATATAGACAAAAATTCAGAATATTTTCTTTTTTTTTTTTCAGACAAAACGAACACAACCTTTATAGCATTATTATCAGTTGCTGCCGTTGGATTCATGTTTTTCATTGCTTTGATTGTATACCTGCTTTGGAGGTGATTCATTTATTTTATATCCACACACTCACACACGCAGACACACGTGTATAAAAACATATATACATATATACACACATTTAGATACATATATATACAGATGTGTGTGTGTGTGTGTGTGCGTGCATGTGTGTGTGTGCGTGCGTGGAAGTATGACTTTAAAAAACACAAAACATCTAGTGTTTTGGGCGACTCCGAAAGGCAGGAGCCAATCCCTTATCACTAGTCGCCAAAATGACATAGGATGGCACACATGTCAGCAATCAAACAGGTAAATGTGGAACAATTGAACAGGCGAGCATCGAACTCGCATCTGAAGGCACGCTAGCAACACCAGAGTGACTAACATAATCGTATGTTAACAACTAACATATCTCTCAACATAACTCGTTAAAATTTAGAAAATCGGTATTGGTGCTTGGGTAACGGTATTATCCATCAATTACTAAAACCTGACACAGTGTATACAAATACATGCAAATAAATATGCACAGATGCACATAATGACAGATATTTGTCTGAATGTGTATGTATTTATTTGTTTGTATATTCCCACAACCACTAGCGGCATGTGCATGTGTATTTGTGTTTAGATTTCGTTTTAAATTTTACACGTATCTATCTGTATGCTTATTCATTTCTGTTTGTTGTTGTTCAACATGACTAACTCGTTTTTACTTCATTTTTCAAAAGATGGAACAATATGAGCCAGCGGGATACGTTGAGTCTTATAATGGAAAACAGTGACGAGAACTGGAAGAGACAGGAACTGGAACGCCTAGGTGTTATTCCTGAATGTAAGTCTCAAAAAGGCCACAGAATACTAAACTGTCAATTGTATTTAGATCATCCAAATAAAAAAAAATCCTCTACTGATCAGCAAACCAAAAGAAAAGCCTCTTCTCAACAGCAAACCAAAAGAAAATCCTCTTCTCATCCACAAATTAAAAAAAAATCCTCTTCTCATCAGCAAATTAAAGGAAAAACCTCTTCTCATCAGCAAATTAAAGGAAAAACCTCTTCTGATCAGCAAACTAAAGGAAAAACCTCTTCTCATCAGCAAACTAAAGGAAAATCCTCTTCTCATCAGCAAATGAAAGGAAAAACCTCTTCTCATCAGCAAATGAAAGGAAAATCCTCTTCTCAACAGCAAATGAAAGGAAAACCCTCTTCTCATCAGCAAACGAAAGGAAAATCCTCTTCTCATCAGGAAACCATTACACAGTATTATCATTCTGTAAATTCAGAATTTGAAACTGGGGAAAAGATAACGCCACTGGTCCACTGAGTTAAAAGTGACACCCTTAGAAGAGCAAACACACAAAGGCACCATATGACAAGCAGACACCAACCGAGTTAAAATAAGAAAATTCTCTTCTCATCGTCAAACTGAAAGTCCTTTGTTCCCCAAATCTTGGGATGACATTATTCTATAGATTTGAGTGCAGGTTATATAAAATCATGACATAAAAAATAATACTTAATTTGGTTAATGTCAAAGCTATGTCAAAAACACAAGTACTGGTAAAAAAAACACCAAAAACCAATAATACTTTCTCCAAAAAGTGGATTTTCTTTATTCTTTACGAAAATATTATACATTTATTTTTAAAACACTTGTTAAAATTGCTTTACATGTTAGAGTTAGTCCAACAAAAAATATAAAGTCCATTTGTAGTTAGAAAATAAAAAAACTGCTCTATTAGTCCACTTTTTTAAACCATCTCTTGCAGACATCTTCACACTGTTTTCAAAAGAAAAAGAAAACAGAAGAACAGAAACAATTGTATTTTTTAAAATACACTGATACATCATATTATTTGTTTTAGGGCAACAAGGTCCTTTCAAATCATCATTAGATTTAAATATTGATGTAAATCTATGTAAAGTTTCTGCATTTTGAATTCATCAGGATGATGCCAAGTTGAAGAGAAAATGTCTACATACATGAATCTTTGCGAGATTTTTATCATTTGTATTAACAATCTCTATTCTTATCTTACAGCTGTCATCAATAACAAACAAACCAAACAATGAAAGTGCACAAAATGTTTTCGTTTGTTTTGTTGTATCATCAAACATACTATTTATATTTTTTTCACAATATCTAACTTTTCCTTTTTTTTAAATATCATATTTTGACTCCAAGTTAGAATAAAAATAAAGACTGGAAATGTAAAAAGAGAAAGAAAAAGAAAGGTGAGGAAAAGTTTAAATTTAATCTAATTAATAATAAATTAAGTGCTTTTTTTGCATTTCTTTTTTTTTTTTTTTTTTTTTTTTATTCTGTCCTCTTATAATTATGGAAAAAACCTAGTGGCTTCTAAAACTTGTAGATTAAAAACACTTTCAAAAGTATTTATCATAATATTATAAATTATATATTATCACTGATAAATCTGTCATTTTTACTGAAAATGCTTTAACATTAAGTAACCTTTTCATAGAATCAAAAATCTTTTTATAAATCATCTTTTCTTTTATTTTTTTTATTTTGGTAATTCAAATTTCGATCTACTTCTTAAATCAAATGCAATATTTAAAACTAAAACAAAAATAAACCAGTTTAAAAATTACTTAGCATTACCATTTCACCACTAATAATTTCTCATATAACAACAGGCCATTTAAGATTTGAATCCCCAACAGGCATTTTGGTCTTTATGTATTTTCCATCTTCATATTTACAAACTGCCTGCATCAAAAAGCAAATAAAACTAACTAGCATACATTAGGGTAATAATAAATGATTATTTGTTTTATTTTAATGATCATATAGTTTGATTAAGATAAGAATATTATGAGAGGCCAACAACTTTTAAAACAAGCACCCACCCTGTAAAAATAATTGTTACTTTACTGTAACATACTGGAACAAAATACAAAGACTGACATACGTATAGATGCCAGCATATTTACACACACACAGACATAGACAATGACAGAGAGAGAAAGCGAGAAATGACAAAGGTGACAGAATTAAATTTGTTTATAAAAAAGGTAATCACTGAAGTTTCTAAACCCAAACATCTAACAAAAGAGACTACTAATTTCAAAACTTTATTAGTTAAATCATCAAGGTAACAATCTATCCAAGAATCCAGTGTTTACTCTAATTTTAATAGAATTTACCTTTTTTCCATGCTGTTCATGTTCGTATTCCTCATTTAGTTTGACATATTTGTCTCTACTCCTGAATGATGTGCTTGTTTTTATGTTCATTCTTTATTTTCATCATTCACTGTTATCATCTGCAGGGGTCAGATGGCCACTGCCATTTTTCTTACAACAAAATTTCTGCCTGAAAACAGACAAGTAACACATAGTGTTGTAAAAGACATAGGAAGAATGATCAGGAATTCGCCAGTGTGTCTGTTAAATATATATAACAGAATTGTAAAACAACAACATGCAATTGATTTTGCAAGAGACTTAGGATTGAGTGTCAAGAATGCATCTGTTAAATGCTTCTATTTTTTATACATATAACAGACTTTGAAAACAAATTAAACCATATAGTAAATAACTGAAATGATAGACCTATCTAGCTGTTTTGGTAGTAACAATCCCAGCTTCAGGATTCATTTCTTCTATCTCTTTTCCTAGATTCAGAAGCAATTTGACAAAACACACTTTTGTATTTTCCATAACCACTGACATTTCCAGCTACAAATGTGTCTGACTTAGCATTCTTAACACATTCCAAATACTGCTGCAAGGCTTTCTTACCATGAGCAGTCTCTTTTTCAAATTTTCTCTGACAGGCCTAAGATGTTGCTCTGTTCAATGTATACATTTTCAAGCAGACATTCACAGAACAATGTGCAAAAATACAGTAAGCCTGAGCAGCAGTCTATTCCTTTTTGATTTTTTTGTAGCAGAAGATACATGACAATGTTTGAACATGAAAAAGCAATATGGATTGCTTTCTTTTAATCCTTCAACAAAAACATCTTGCTATTTGCCATGCAAATTGTCTGCCTTTTTGTAATTTCAGTACATTTTCCCACTGCCGAGCTTGCAACTCAAATGCTACTGCACTAGAAGTTTGTATGTAGAGTATATCTCAGGTACAGAACACCGAACTATTTCTCTGATGGTAAGCCTATCAAAAGAAAGGGTGGATATAATTTAACTGTAACAAACATAAACAAACACAAAGGAAGGTAAACAACTGAAAATTTATAACAATAAATGAAACAATAACAAGACTTTTTCTACCGATTTTATTATACTTTTTGAAGCATTGCATCTTTTACTGCTGGTTTCTGTCAACAGACAAATACATGTTTATCTCAATAAAAAAAACTGACAGCAGAAATATGTGTCAAATTATAAATATAATAAACAGTTTGAAGTAGCTTTTAATGAATGTAATTATGTATGTGTGTGAGTAAGTGGGGAAAAAGCATCAATACACCTTTCTTGAGGTTTTGACTTCTTCACTTTTTCCCAGAATGAGAAATTATTACTATAATCAACAGAACAATCATCTTATGATGTAACTGCATCACAAACATCGTCCTCGAATGTTTGCTCCTCCTCACGTCCATCTGAAATGTTTTGTTACAGTATTATTTAAAAACCCAGGATTTGACAAAAATTATCTTCCATCACAACAAAGTATATGAACAGTGATAAAAGTTCAATTTAAATACCAGAAGCGTGTCATCCCATCCAAAGGTCAACAACTGGATGAGGCATTTCAAGAAATGTTTGACATTTTCCACTTTTCATACACTGTAAAAATATAATGAACTTATTATAACAGTATAAAAAAAATCACCTATAGAAACAATGAAACCTGAGAAACAAATATGAATATAAAGAATATGCATATGATCTGCTGATGAAAACAGCTAACAAATAGTAGATTATAATAGTATATTGTAAATTGGCAGTTTTAATATAACAATTAGTGAGAAATGTCTTAGATTTATATCCTAAAATAAATTAGAAAAAAAAAAAATAACACACACACATACAGATACCCCTTGTAAAAACTTGTCTTAACAGACACATCATCTACAACAGGTTCATGTGCAGTAGAGGCCAATCACTTTCAACATACCTAGAAAGAGAACAGATTAACATAACTGCAATATCAGTGTCAAACTAATGTTATGTAACAATGATTTCTTTTGTAATCCATTCAGGTAATAAATAATAATCTATCCTCTACTATGGATTTAGCACATCTACTGATTTTAGTTCTGTTTGTAAAAGGAAGATCAATGTTGCCAATGACGACTTATAGTAACACACCTTAGTAAAACCCCTCCTGACCTTAAACTGAGTTTTTTTACACAAATGTCTATGTGGTTCCTAAGACTACTTACTACAATGGTTTAGACCAGGTGATTTATGTCACAGCATTTAGTTGTGTCTGTAAAATAAATATGAATGATGGCAATGGTGATTTACAGTAACACCCCCTAGTAAACCCCTTGTGTCCTTAAACTGAGTGCCATGACACAAATGTATACACTACTTTGGTCTAGTCCACATGCAGTGACTTATGTCACAGCATTTCATTCTGTCTGTAAAAAGAAGGTTAATGTTGCTAACAACAACTGAAAGTAACACCACCTACTGACCTAAACCCTGTGATGCAAATGTCTATGCATTTTCTAAATCTACTTTTATGGATCAGACCACATATAGTGAGTTATGTCATAGCATTTAGTTCTGTCTGTAGATCTCAGTTAAGTGGTTTATATAGTCCATTTATAGTACCATCCCTAAATATATTTGTATAATAATAAAGCCTGGGCCTGCAGATTCTACTTTCTGCTAAAGAAGTATATAACATTAATATTTTGAATTTGATTTTCTGTAGCCAGACATAAAGTTATGATACACTATTTCAAATAGGAATAACTTTAAATTTAAATGAAACTCTTTGATTTTTTATCAGGGTTTTTATTGGTAACATATTTCTGCTGTCATCTCGTTTAATAACCAGTCTTGAAAACCAACGATTCGAATCTAAAAGAAGACAAATTAGCTTGTCATGACAGAAGTGGATGAAAAAAAATTAGAAATGGTGATTAATATTTCAAAGTTTACTATACAGTATTAATTAACCAACACTGAAGGCGTTTAAAACAACAAATGATCAGTACGAAACAAGAATACAAATTATAAAAATGAGATTAATTATAAACTATTAAACAGGAAAAGAATACAACAAAATAAACATATTATAAATTTGATTTTCCTGTAACGCTGCTACTACGCTAACGAACAGTGTATCCAGTGCAGAATAATATATAACAAAACACGATATTTCTTAAGTTAAATTGCATTAAATATCTGAAATTTTATTTTTGCTAAAGTTCTGAATCACATATGCATTATTTTATAATAAAAAATATAATTAAGAATATTTTTATATCTGATAAGTTTAAACTGGGAACTATTTGTTTGAAAGAATTGACGTGCGATAAACTGTTCGCTGGAGTTATCTATCGTCCGCGGCTTTCACAGTGGCTGAAATTGTTCGCTGCCTTTATTTCAGTTTCGATTATTTCCCTTCCATGCCTGGCTGACAACTTCCGTACACACTATAGGTGTATCTCGATGTACCTAAACCCGTTTCAACACTCTATTTTAAAGAATTATGGTGATAAATTATAACATGATGATCGTATAAATGATATATTATAGTTGATCATTTTAATATATATTTTTTTAATATAGCTTGTTGTTAAGATAAACATCTAAGATGAAAACAGTAAGACAGTGCAGTGATTCTCTATGGAAAGGAGTATCGCAATATGTCAAACATTCTGTAGTATTCTCTGATAATTCCTGTGCTGAAATCCTGCACTGGCATGGAGGTCTGACGCGTTTGCTTCAGGCAGGAGCTGATGATGTGCGAGAATTTTCTTCTTTTGAGGTTAGTTTAATCGTGTCATTGACCATATAATTGTAAATAACTTCATTTGATATTCAACCCAGTGTGTACAGTAAAAATTAAAATTTCCTCTACAAAATGTTTATAGGATAATAATAATTTTTGAATCATTAATAGTGCATTAGATAATTAAATGCAGTTGTTTTGTATAATAATTTATTAATTTCTGTTTTAAGAAAGTTACAAATATGTATCATCCTGCTATCAAAAGGTAAGATAATGATTGAATAAATTAAGGCTTAATGATACTTCATCATAAAATAAAGCTGTCTAATGTCTTGCAGTGACAAATATAACAATAAATTAACAAAACTCTTTATAGAATAAGAATGATATATCTTGTATTTTCAGAGTGGGAAAAATGACCAAAAGAAAGCAGTTTTCTTGGTTAGTTCTTTGCTCAGTGGTGTGACAGCAGAAGTGATAAAAGATATTGTACAACAAAGCAGTTTTCAGTACATTGTTGTTCTAACAGCTGTAAGTCAGGCAGTTCATCTGTTTGAAAAGACTGGAAGCACTGAAGGAGATGATAAGTCAGTGTTTGAGAAATTTGAAAATAAACTCTTAGAATGGATGGGAAATATGGTATGTATATATGTTTTGTTGTTAATGTGTTTTTGTGTGTATGTTGACCTGTATGTATGTATGCATATGTTTGTACATATTTCTGTGTATCTATATACACATATGTTTGTATGTATTTTGTTTCTATTTTTATAAATGTGTTTGCATGTATGTGTAATTTTGTGTGTGTGTTTGCAGAGTATGTGTGTCTCTGTGTACAGCATGTGCATTTTGAGATCAGTAATATCATTTGACCAGCAATATATAATTTAAAATCAAACTACATATTATTTCTCCAGTGTATTTACTTAATTAACATTTTTAATCTGATTTTACTTTTCAGCCTCTTTTAGGAACAAGGATTAAATATTGTAAAGAAGTTTTTGTCATTGTTTTTCAGAACTATACTGCTGAAGTATTTTATATTCCGTTCTTTACTGTAAACATTTGTCCTCAATTATTTGTGACACCAGCATACTCTGAAATGTTTCCATTACTGGAGACTGATGTGAAAAGGGTTGAACTGCAGTACAATTCTGGGAGGCAAGGAAAGGTTTGTTTACTTTGACATTAATGATATTAATGATGTATTTCATTGATCTAAAAATAATAATAATACAAATATGTATATCTTTGGTTTATAATTCTCGGATAAATGTCATGTTCTTGCAGTTGCCTTAAGGTGATTTATTTAATTATTGTGTTTTGTTTATTGATTTATTTAGACTTTTGTTTCAGATGGAAAGGAGGCTTTTTGAAGATCTAGCAGAAATAGAGTCCATTCATTTGACGAAACCATTGCACATGCAGTTGAAGGTTATATTTATGCAGAAATAAAATATTTTATATTACATTATGCCATAACTCATTGAAAAGCATTGCAGATTTAAGTATAAAACATTTTGGTGTCTGTGGTTTTGTTTAATTTATCTGAAATAAAACATATTTAATTATTTTAATAGATTTTCATTTGTTTCAGCACATTAATTTTTATGAACATTTTTTGTCTTGGTATACTAGTAGAGAAATAGGAAAGTCAGTATATTTATATCCTTTTAATGTTTTCAATACCCTTTAATACTGTGCTGTAAGTTAGTAATTTTCTGTGAATTGTATTCAGATGTTTGCTGCCAGTATAGATGGACTCATGACAGAGCTGGAAGTAAGGGAAGATGTTTACTGTGTTGGACACACCAGTCGCCTGCTTGCTACAGAAATTGAGAACTTTCCTCCAGCTAAATTGAGAAGAAAGGTAAAGATTAAATAGTTAAATATTAAAACAGAATCTTTATCTGTGATATGATAGTTCAAGCAGTCTGAAATCAATAATATCTTATATATATATGTTAAAGAATTTGTTTGGGCAATTTTTTTTTTTTCTCCAGTTATTTTAAGAGATGTTAAAAATTATTAGAAAAATATATTTATGATAATAATCTGTTTATGGCCTCTAATAAATTGTGAAAATTAATTTTGTTGGGAATTTATAAAGCTTTGAATTTATGAGTGTTACACACATTTTTCTATTTATTTATTGAAAGTTTTATAAATCTGGAGCCAAAAGTATTTGTTTCTGACTAATCACGTTTTTAGCCATTTTTGTTACTTCTGAAACATCAGAAAGGTATCATCAAAGGTGTGTTAAGTATTTCTTTTAAAAACACAGTACACTATTAAGTTAATAAACTACTATGTGAAAATAAAAACTGAATAAAATCTGCTTATAATCAAAACAAAATAAAATGATCAATTTATTTATGATCGTTTTAAACGAAGGGACATAACTGTGTTAAGTTACAATCAGACTGCAGTTGTCAGTGTTTTCTGTCAGTTGTTGTTATCAGTAATTTAACACATCAAACTAAAATATTTAACTAATATGCCTTTGATGATTATTACAATTTTTTCATTCATTATATTTTATTTTTGTGTTTGATTTTATACTGTTAAAAATTATTATTGCACAGTAAAAACTAATTTCACTGAATGGCATGACACCTTTATACATTATTTTGTCAAAATATGTTTTTGATATGGGGCTGTGATTTCATATTAGAGAGTTTGCCATGATAACATTTGTTGTACAGTTAAATGTTGTTGGACTAACCTTTTTAAAGAAAACCTCCTTTTTATAATAAATTTTAAATTTCAAACAAATGTGATATTTTTATTTTTCCTCAGCTCTTTACACCTTGTTTACCCCTACTTTGATATTTTTATATTTTTTTATGTTTGATTTCATATCAGTCATTTTCATTCCTCTATTTGACATCCAGAATCTTTTTGATTCCAACTTGAACTTGTTTTAAAAAATTTGAGAGTTATAGATTTTTACTATAAATTTTGATTTAAATAAAGCAGTCATATTTTTATTTTTGCACAACTCTTTCATTGTCTTTGCACAGGGTTTTAATTTATTTTTGAATATTTATATATAAAGTAATCACGATTTTGTTGTATTTACCTTTGGTTTGACACCCAATAGCCTATATGTAATTTATGCTGGGGTGTCATTAAAAATTCATTTATTCATTCATTCATTCATTCAAGTTTTGTTGGCTTGTTATTATATATTTTTTTCCTTTTTAAATGTAGGGCAAATATGCTTGAAATATTTTACTAATAAGTATAACTAACAACATGAAATACATCTTTTATTTTACTAAGTTTTATAAAATATAAAAAGCTTGTGTATGACTGCTGCACATATTTACAACTGTATCCTCATTTAGACTGCACATTATTAGCATCTACTGACTATTTGTATTCTTAAACTTTAAATATCAGGTGATCCGATGATCAAGATGTTTAAACAGTTTTATCTTTCTTATTTTATGAATATGATATGTTTTGTTAACGCAAATCATTAAAAAAAAAAAAAATTAAATTTATTTCAGAATGCTCCAAACAGAGCATGTTTGGTTTTGATAGACAGGACTTTAGATGTTACCAGTTGTTTGAGTTATCAGTTTGAAACTCTTCTTGATAAAATTACCAGTGTTCTTCCTGTTCTGCCTGGTCACCATAACGACGTGTTAATAGATATGACTTCTCTGTGTTCTGTTGACAGGTAATTTTTGCACACTAATTTAAATAATAAAGTGATATGTTGTCATGTTAAATATATTGCCTGACCCATATTCAGACATTTTGTGTAATAAAAAGCAGTCATTTTCATGAAATGACTGTAAATTGTAGGGATTACATGAAATGACTAAATATTTCAAGGTAATGTCTGGTTTCAGAGATTGACTGTAATATATATCTAAATTTAGCAGATATTTCTATTCAAGAAAGAACAGATAATTTGCAATAAAAATGTTATTTTTATTTTTTTTTAACACTCCAGTGATGGTTAATTAAGTGAAAGACATTTGTTGTATCTGTATTTGGTTCGCTTAATCAAGATTAAAATAAACACATGAGTGCCTGCTTTATACTGCTTTGTGTGTATACAAAAATGTTCATTTTCATTTTCAGAAAATTTTAGACAAATGTAATTGCTGTAAAAGAATTAACAATATTTTTTTTCAATAATTCTAGTCCAGGAGTTATTGTGCCAGGAAGTTTGTCTGGAACTGTGACATGTAATGGTGAATTGCCAAATATTCAGTTCCTAGTAACATCCAAGCTAAAAGTAAGATTAAAAAATGCAGCCATGTTAAAAAATAATAATAATTAAAACAGAAAAAGATTTAAAATCTGTAACAAAGTAGCATTAATGTATATACAAATTATTATTTAAATAAAATATATTAATATTATTTAGAAAATCAAAAACTGGAAATCTTTTTTTTCTTCTTCAATTATGTTCACTTACAGAACTTAATGAATAAAATATGTCTAACAGTAAATGTTAAATAAATTATCTTCTTTTTTTCAATTAAACACATTTTATTTTAATTTTTTATTTTATTAAATTTATTTATTTATTTATTTTAACAGTAGTCATGACTTGATAATAATAATTGTTTTCCAGGAAGGTTTAATGGATGTGAACAGACATCTGGTCGAGGCAGCATCATTAGAAAAACTTCCTTTGAAACTGTCAGGAAAACCTGGAAGAGTAACAGTTGATCAGATGGACAGCACTCTAACACTTTTCAAGTAGATAGATTTTTTTTAAACTTGCTATTATACTGAAAAGAAAGATGGAAATGTAATAATAGCAATAACAATAATAATAATAATTCCAAAGATGGATGTAAAGAATATACTTTTTTCTATAGAGGTATAAAGTCATGTTAACATTAGCCTTGCCTTTTAATATGATGTCTTATTATGAATTCAGCACATTTAGATTACTACTGTCAAAACTTTGCTTATTCTAAAAAAAAATTCAGATTTAATGTTTGAAATTTTTTAGAGCTATTTATTATTTTAAATACATCATTAGTGATACATTTCTTACAAATTAAGCAAGACCTTTTGCTGTATCATAATTTTATCCTTTTTTAGAGGAAATTACCAGGCAATTCAGCCACACCTAGATATTATTCAGGCTGCTATGGCAACAACACAAGCCCTGAAACACCCTGAATGCAAGCGCCATGAAAATCTGGTTAGTGTGGAGAGGAACCTGGTACAGGTGATTGGAGAAGAAGATGACTCCCTCTCTGCTGGTTTGTCATATCTTCTTGACTTGATGAGAACAGAGTTTGAGAAACCTCCAGCAGACAGGTGTGTAGAAAAGTTGTTTAAAAATAATGGTAGACAATAAACAGCTTCTCTTGGGGGTCATTATATCTGTGGTAATCCTTTTGTTTTTAGAACCTAAAATACTTTTTTTCAGATAATGTTTGAGATGATTTTTAGAATGCTTCTTTCAGTGAATTATTTAATGGTTCTTACTGTGAATACAATGACATTTCTATTAGAGGAAAAATGTTTTAAAAGTCACTTGTTAATGTATAAATCTCATTTGTAAATGTGTTAAATATCAGTTGTAAATATATTAAATGTCAATTACAAATATATTAGATGTCGGTTGTAAATGTTTTAAATGCCATTAGTAAATGTATTAAATATCATTTGTATATGAATTAAATGTCTATTGTAGATGATTTAAATGCCATTTGTAAATGTTTCAGATTGTACAGTTTGGATGACTTTCTGTGTTTTCTTCTCTACGTGTATTCTTTATCAGGAGGAATTGGCAACGGTGGTGATGAAGGTGTAAAAATACAAGTAAGTTTGCAAATCTTTAAATATAGTTAAACACTTTGTGGATACATATGTACCTCTTACCATAGTTTACTTTTAAACTGTTACAGATAAATATTAGCATAGAAAAAAATGTTTGATTTACATACTGCTGGATTGTTTGGTAAACGTTAAAATAAATAATAATAATTTTTGGAAATAAGTATTTAGTAAATAAATTTATTAAATGTCATTTTCTCAGTGATAGAAGATAGTTTTTAAATGATTACCTCTTTTATTTTTTTTTCTGTTTTCTGAATTTTCATTATTCTAAGAATAATAATAATAATAATAATAAATAACTGCAATGTTTTGTTTGTGCATTTTATATCAAATATTTTATTAGCATTATTATAATAATGTTGTTCTGTATGTGTTTAATTCTTCAGAAACTGTTAGTGGATTTTATTATCAGAGACAAAGAAATGCTTCCTCCCATCATCAAGTCCATAGGTAAGAAACAAATTCTATTATAATTTTCATCTTTAGATGTTATAATTTGCTTCTTCTTCTATTATTTATTGTTGTTGTTGTTGTTGTTGTTGTTATTGTTAACATTAATATTATTATTATTATTATTTTATTTGTTTTAGTATGTTTTAATGGGTATTTTATTTTTGTACAAAGTTTTTTTGAGTGTTCGGCTGTGAACTAATTTGTTGCTATAGCCAACAAAATCTGTCCTTCAAATAACAAAGTGTTGGTTTAGTTTTAACATTTGTTATCTAAAAAAATGATTATTTAGATGAGTTTTTCTGCAGCAAAAGTCAATAATATTTTATTTTCAAAATAAATTTAAAGTAATAGAAATTTTTGTATACTTTTTAAAAACATTAAGGTGCATTTTAGTTTATATATATTTGCAGTTGGTGATACAGTTACTAAAGGAATAGTTATGACTTTAGTGGAAGATGTTTGGTCCAAACTGGAAGCTGTTGGATCAGCTCGAAAGGACATGAAAAATTTCAGGTGATTATTATTATGATGTTGTTTTTGTTTTCTTTGTTGTTGTTACCTTTCAGTCAGTTTGCCATTACTGGAATATCAAAGACCTTAGTAACAGTGTTTTTAAATCTATGTGAAATTGAAATAGATTCTTAATGCTGATCTCAAATTGAAAACTAACTTCAGATATTTAAAATTTCACTTACATTACAAGCAGATAGTTCTTAGATCAAATCTCAGGACTCCAGATTTAGGCTATTTTCAATTTTATCCTGATAAATTCAAGCACACACACACACACACACATTTAGTATTTTTTGTCCAAGGAGAGATGTTCTCTTACCTCAGACAGGCAAAAATAATGAACAGGTTTTGATTATCTGTAGAAGGATTTGAAACACATCAATAATTTTTTTTTTTTTTAATATATCAAAAAATTAAATATAAAGTTTCTTTTGTTTTCTTTAATCTCTTTTTGACTTTTTATGGAATTATAATAACTTAGAATAAACTGTATATTGTTTCTTGTGTATAATTATTTCTTCTAGGGACATCTTAGACAAAGGTGGTGCATTGAGTCCACCTTCTAACAAACCTTTGTTGAAACAAATTGTGGAAGCCATTTTAGACCCAAGCAAACCAGAGTTGCCTGATGTTGAATACAAATCAAGTGGATTAAAAGATTTGCTTAAATCAGGGTTTAGGTAAAGTTTTTGTTTTCTTTTTTATTTTTTTTATTTCTTTCTTATAATTTTAAAAGATCTTTCCATATATTATTTCATCCAGATATTTACAAAAGAAATTTGTTAAGAGAGTTAGAGAATAACAATAATAACGTCAATAGTAATAGTAATAAAATAAAAAAATCTAACATTGTTCTGTATCTGTACAGAAATGAAGATGTTGTTATTTGCAGCTTTTTTAAACAAATTTGAATTTAAAATAATAATAAAGAAGGTAAAGAAAAAAGAAAGAAAGAAAAAACAAAAGAACTTAAATTAGAGATTTTACAAAGAGAATACAAAATACATTCTAAAATAATTTTACTAGCATAATAATACTCCGATATTCTATATAATATTTCTCTATAATAATAAACTCTTTGTATATTATAAAATTCACCAATACATTTTTCTCTTTTTTTTAATGTTTTTTTTTGCCTGTTGTAGATGTTTATATGAAATTATATATATTTCAGTTTATTTATGAATGTAAGCAAACCGAGACCCAGTGATCACCCACTGCTCATTCTGTACGTTGTTGGAGGAATTACATCAACTGAAGTTAAACAGATTCATGATGTTGTTGACAAAATGAAGACACCTATGCAGGTATAATGTAGTCACTATTAATCTTATCTTTCTAATTTTCTGACTTTGCTGGTGATTCAGTGGTTATTATTCACTAGTGATCATTTCAGTTTTAATTGCTGTAAGATGTTTTGTTAGCAACATTTTGTTACTGAACATTTCATTACCAGCCCATAATACTGCATGGTTCTGAGTTTCAAGTGTATTGTTACAAGCTTAAATAGGAGTAAACAATGTTATTTACCCTTGTTGTATTATTATAAGAAGTTAACCTTGTTAAGGAGTCATTGTCATTGGTCTAGTGATAAACATGTAATTGCCATGAAACTGGAATGTCACAAAACTGACTGGTAACCAAATGGTATAAGTTACAAAACTGACACATAACAAAATGTTTCTCCCAGCAGCAGAAATAGGGATATCATATAGTTTTCAGGTTGTTTTGCATACACAAAATTTATTTTATACACAGAATTATTCAAAATAATTATATTAAAAATCTAGCAGATAGTGTAAGCTGCCTATGAAATATAAATGGAAAATTTATTTAAACTTATATTCTCAGGCTTTCTGAAAATTCTGAAATTTGAAACACCGCTGATCCCAAATATTTCAGATAAAGGAATAGACCTGTATTACTATCAGCTTCTAAATATAAAAAAATAACCATGCCTATCAATGATGCAGTATCTTAGCTTTCAGCTATTGATATATCCACGTTATTTTGTAATAGTTTTAGATGTGTAATAATCAGGTTATTATTCCTTTATAAGTGCAATCAAATTCTTTTTTGTTTACTTGTAGGTTGTAATTGGAAGTAATCAACTGGTGCGACCAAACAACATACTCCAAGCTGTGTTTTGTCAAGACAATGTCAATCCTGCTGAATATTAAAATATTTATATTCCTTTCTGACACAAAATTTTAAAATTCTCTTTCAAATAACTCATGTTTACCATGCAGTGTAATATATGTATTTAAAAAATCATGTGGACCTTTAAAAGTTGCAATAAATTTATATCTCTAGTTTCACAGAGATATTTGTTATAATTATATATTTTTGCTTATTATTGAATGTTCTTAGTTTTAATGTGTTTTTCTCACTTTGGTTTTCTTCATTGTTTGATAACAGTTTTATTACAAGCACAGATCTTTATAGCTATCCCAAAGATGTTACAGAAGCAAAAGAATCTGTAACCAGACTAGTATCAGAAATCTCCATTAAATTTAAATATTTTAAATTACAAAAAATATGAAATAAAACCAAAGCAGCAAGTAGCTGAGTAGCATTTTTTATGCAGGAGTAATTTCTTTTAACAACTGCCTTTAATGCAGTGGAAATTCTGTAGAATTTTATTTAATTTATGAAAACTACTCTATAAATTTTTGTTTTTTTGTTTTTTGTTTGTTTATTTTTTTATTATTATTATTATTATTATTATTATTCCTCTCAGTTTAACAGTCAGTTTAGTTACACTCTGACTGTCACGTTATTTGTTAAATATACTTACACAGAATCACTAAATTGGTATTTTACAATGGTTTTGCTTTGGGAATAAATTTAACTATACATTTCAGAAATAACTAAATTATATCAATAAAATTGGCCTTTCTCACTTTCAAAACAGGTAAGAAGGAAAAAAAAGGGGGTTTTCTGATGTAACAACAGAAAAATACAGAAATAATCTAAACAATAATAGTAGATCAAATACAGTATATACATTATTATTGGTCTAAATAAATTGGAAAATCTTTTACCAGCCAAACCACCTACTTTGAATCTAATTAGCAAGATCACTAAATTATTATTATCATCTGTATATATAATTATTTCTTTTGTTTTTTAAATTTATTTTATTTATTTTCTTTTTTAAAAACATTTTCTTCTTAAAAATAGCTTTAAAAAAAAAAAAAGAATCATGAATAATTTTCATTTATTTATTTATTTATTTACTTATTTGTCTATTTTATTGATACTGTATTGTTCTAGTTATATTTCTTTCTTTCAACCTTTTTCTACTTAATTAATTTTATTATTTATGTTATTTCCTTTTATTATTTATTTTTAGAAGAATACGAAAGTTTTGAATCTGTCGGGATTACGTCATATATCAATGACGCAAAATATTGTGCTAAGCATTACGTTAATATGTGACAGGTGATTAAAATGAACTGAAATGGCGAGAAAATGCAAAAAATTCATACCTTATTTGGCCAGCTGGTCGTATGTTTGAGTGTCATAAGTAAGTCAGTAAAGTTCGTTGTTGTTATTATTAAGGAAACAAAGATTATAACTGCTTATGAAGATGTGTACGCCTGCGTTGGCGTACGATTAACAAAGCATTTAACACCGAGTTTACAAGAATCGTTCAATTATAATCACTTGTTCTTATTATGTGTTGTAAACTGTGTTCTAAAAATATCACTAAACAGTTGCTCACAGATTGCTGGGTATATATATAAACAGGAAATGAAACTATAGGTTTAATTATATCAGATAATAGCTTTAATACTGTCATCTAAATATATCCTCATTTTCCAATAGTCTTGACTTACGAGTTTTCCGAATTACGAGCAATCGCTTGGTCGATGTGTTTTGCTTTGAGGTGCGAGCCGAAATCCGAGTTACGAGCGAGCTTCAGATACGCAGCCGTTAGTTGGCGCAACGAACAACAACACAACATCCGGCCAGCATCCAGCATCTCACTCGCATCCAGAAACATCTTGCGTTTTTTTCTGTCCATGGATTATTTCTTTTCTTTTCTGAATCGTGAGTGCAAAGGACAGTGCTGAGAAACAGAAGCATGAAATCGTAGAAAAACACGAGCGAGGTGTGCATGTAGTCGATTTGGCTAGCCAGTAAGAGCATAAATAATACCATACTGAAGCAGAAGGAGTCGATAAACTGTAACTCCAGCCAAAAATAATTTGTTTGATCTCCAAGATAAACACACTTTACAAAACCAATTTATTTCTTTACAATCTCTTTTATTTTGTATTTTTTACAATATTTGTCATTTATAAATACATTTTTTTCTTATTTAAAAACGCGTAACAAAAAAAAATTAGGTGGTTTGGGGGGGCTGGAACGGATTCATGGTATTTTAACTAATTTCAGTTGGGAAAATTGGTAAGATATACGAGCAAACTGAGTTACGAGCTCGGTCACGGAACGAATGGAGGTACTTTCATTTTGGAGTCTCTGGTATAGAATTCACTATTCTTCCGTTTATGTTAATATTACTTTCGTGAGATTTCTCCTTATTTTTTTTATTGCACGTCACAATTTGTATCCGATAAACTTGTATCCTATATATTAAAATACGTATAAGTATAGGTCTACTACTGCGCATGATCATACAAGTCTTGTTTGCTTTCAGCCAGTCGGTTTTGGCTGGTATCCTAAGTTTCGAGACTTAAATGGACTGTCTTTCTTTATTTAGTTTATTTATTTTTAGATATAAAATGCGACAGCGATCTGTCTGATGGAGGCCCAATTCGTTCTTACAACACGGCTTTCGATCTCGATGAACCAGCACCTCCAGACGACCGATTAGCAGAATATGGTTTTCAGTACGACACCTTTGACTGATGATGTTTCGCAATATGATGACGTCGAAACTGGCGAAAGTCGCACACCGCAAGAAGAGCTAGAAAAATTAAAATCGGTCAAAGATGAAATTGAAAAACTGGATACGGCAAAACATTATCAGTATAAGACCGGTAGTATAGAAAAGAAAGAAGAAGAAGAAAAAAAAGAAACTTTTGCAACGGTTCCTGTAACTTCGTTAAGTTTAGGTGGAAAATCTAAAATTAAAAAAATCAACAGTAAAGATGAACATGAGCTGATGGTAGAATCGAAAAAGAACCTTCACAAGACAATTAGCAAACATGCCAAATATCACAAACACATTGACCACGCCAAGAGTCAGCCGCATCGTGAGGCAAACAAGGCTGTTTTGTTAAAATCGTCCACCAAAGAATCCTCAAAGAAAAGTGATAACGTACATGATGTTAACACTGTCGACCATCACAAGTTGAGGTCACACCACAAAGAAAGTGGTAAACACACTGGGAAGAAGATAGTTGACGAAAAACAGAAAAAGCTCGATAAGCTCAGCGAAGTGAACCAGGTTTTGGACAATACAAATCTAATCGATGAATCGTTTGTCACTAACTCCAAAATTAAGCCCAGCAAAACCAAAATACATTTGAACTATGGCGACAAGAAGGGCACGTTTTCAGACGATGCCTACGTGTATGATTATCACCAGCATACCGCATTAAACAGTGGTGGCGACACGTTTGAAGAAAATGTATCCGACGCTGGAAGAACATCAAATTTTTCTATACTGATTAGTGACAATACCTCACCTTGGACTGAAAAATATTATCATGCAGGTACATCTTATGAATACAATATATACCGAAATTAATTAATTTAATACTGCTTTCATTTAGTAAAAAATTTGTTATTACAATATCAATATCATTATTATACCAGTATATAATTTTTATCCAGTTATTAATTTTAACATCAAACAAGCGAACTTCAAGAAATAATTATTAACAACAAATATAGATTTATAATTTCTTATGCTGGTGTGTATATTCAAATTTTTATTTTATATTTTATATTTTTTTTTTTTTTTTTTTTTTTTTTTTTTATATTATTATTATTATTACTATTATTACTACTTCTGTTATTAATTTCAGAATCTAAACTGTGGATAGGAATCGTTGTGGGTATTGGAATTTGTCTGGCGATAGGAGTTCTGCTTGTTTCTTTTATCCTTTGTTTCAAAAAACGAAGGTAAAATGTGCTTACCTCTGATTAGATATTTGTAACTCTTTTATATTTGTTGCTTATTTTTCCCAGAATATATATATATTTTTTTTTCTCCTCATTTCAAGAACTGGTTGACCACAGGCCTTATAATCAAAGAACGAACAAACACACACACACACACACAAACCAGCGCAAGCACACACGCACAGACTGCTGACCGTTGATTTTACGGACCTCGTTTCCGGATTTGTGACCAAATCGGGGAAAACAGATATGAAAAAATTTGAACTTACCGCCATTTCCCACTTCTAGATGCTATTAAGTATTCAAGTCCCACTGTACGATCACGGCAAACCTCTTTCAACCCTTTTCCCATCAAGGCAAGAGTAAATTTTACAACTGCACCCATAACCATCCTGACCTAAAAACTCCACTCAACCGAATTTATATTTTTCTTCACATAATTATAATGTATGACATTTGTTTACACTGTTTTTATGTCTTTCTGTTGTTCTTATATTATTGTATTATATAGATGTTTTGTGTACTAAAGTTGAATGCTTCGGTACATTTTAGGGTTAATGTTGAGATTCACGATTTCGCAAACTTTTGCATTTGCGCACCTATGCTCCCCCTATTAGTCCTTAAAATCGAGGGTCTGCAGTATATATAAGAAGCAGTGGCTATAAACGCCACGAGTAACCTTTGGTGAAGTATCACTGACACAGATAAATAATAATAATAATAATAATAATAATAATAATAATAATAATAATAATAATACATAGATTAAACATTAATCGCCAACACATTATAATTTGAAGCATGTTGAAAACGCATCAAAACACACACAAGTACAAACACACTTAAAAAAAAAAAAAAAAAAAATAAATATAAATAAAAATGAAAATAATAATTTAAAATGTTGGACACGATTCTTTTTTTTTTTTTTTTTTTTTTATACATGTTTAGGGGATGCAGTGAATGGGCGAAATTAACAGATGGAGGTTTTTCAACATGCATTAAGGACGAACAGCCGATCTACATTAAACTGTCACAGCTTCACGGCAAAAAACGAAACAAAGGATCCAACTACATTGTCACAGTGTTAGTACAGATTATAATATCAACAAAGATGATAAACATTTATCTGATTTCATTTCTGTCAGTATCTGGCGTAGTTTTCTTAAAGGTACACGCACAACCCATATCTAATTTGATATAAAACGCGATTATCAGGCAATTTTTTGTTTTTGTTTTTAAGTTTAATCAGTACTGTGGATTATTATTATTATTATTATTAGAATTATTATTATTATTATTATTATTCTCTACTGTAATTAGGGCAGCATGATTTATTTATGAAAATTTTAAGTGCGTATTTAATTGGTTATGGGGAGGTTGAAATCAAAGATCCCTCGCTATTTCTGTGACCATTAAGTAGGTCGCCATTTCCGCTTTGAATACTTTTTATTATTTTCGAGAAGGGAGTGTTGTTCTTTTGTCGATATCAACATCAGTCGTTTAGTTTTCTACAACTAAAACGATTTTACATTTCACAACAGTTTGTTCTGACTGCAGCATGTCTAAGCTTCCCCAGCAAACCAATCGATGTTGCAGTGGTGAATCAAACTTTACAGAAACCATCTGCCTCAACAAGTCTGTCAAGGTTACATGCACCTAACCAGTAACAAACTGTACTAAAACGTACTCTAATACTACTTGTGTGTAAACACACAACACGTGCGCAGTTATAATGTAGAGGTATGCGGCTTTTATAAATAAAAACTGATTGTGTCTGTCTTTTTCTCATTATTATTAATACTGTTTACTATTATTATTATTATAAATAAAACAGAAACACCAGTAGTTGCTTTAGATACATGAAATTATGACAATTACTGGAGTAGTAACTAAATATTTTAAATTATAACATTAGTTTAATGCAGTCATTGCCCATGCTCTCAGGATGACAGTGGGACACACTACAGTTTAATGATTAGAAGTGTCATGGATTGTATTCACTGGGCTATTTTCCTGTTCAAGGCTGTAGTCCATGAATTGTTTATCTAATCTTGATCAAGGATGGGTGCATATAAATGAACCATTGTTGCTATTAAAAAAATATAAATCGTAACCATAAATTATTTTCTGTATGTAAATCAGTTAAAAATCTGTCAAGAAAACATTTTCCTTTTTTTTTCTTCTCTGACCAGGCCATTAACTTCCAGGCCTGAATTTAGTTCTTAAAACTGATGTAAAAATAAAATTATATATTTATATTTGTTTAGGTTAGACGAATCAAATTTCTCTGTAGACAGTAGCTGGAGTTCTGAAGAAGAGCTGTTTGGAATTTCAGATATAGTAAACAAATCTTCAACTGAAAAAACAAGAAATAAAAGGTGATTTAAAATAAAACACTTCCTATTGGCAATAATAATTATAATAATAAATTAATTAAATATACAACTGAACATGAAACACATCTTCATTTAACTACACAGATCTCCTACTTAACCTTGGATAATTAATTTCATCTTAATTTACAACTATATTTACAACAGCTGTCTTGTTTTTATTTGTAAAAGAAATTATTCCCAATCAAAATTTAAAGTCATTAATCCTTTAAGTTGGACCAGTTACATTACCACTTAGGGCAGCCAAGTTAGATTCTTTATTGTAAATTTTGTAATAAACTATGTTAATGCTTGCACAATGTTTTTTTGTTTTGTTTTGTTGTTGTTTTTAGAAAAAGAAAGAAAACAAATACTAAATGGGCGGGGGGAAAGAAGGGCTTAATATTTGGATCAGTGTGACAATTTTCAGAGTTGTATGATAATACAAACTGGTTATTTGTCTGTAACAACTTCACTGACTATAGTACCCTAACTGTCCATGTGTACACAGAATTTAAATGTCACTTTTTTCTTTCAGTTTGGTTCTTGCTGGCAACAGAACATCAACACCTAAAGGTAAACCATACAAAACATGAAGCAGTGTAAATATGTGTATAGTATTACAAGCAACAGAAAATGTTATTCGTGAAATTCAGAGGGACAAACATCCCAGAAGTTTTCAAAATGTACAGTAATTAACTATTCAATAGTGTAGTCATCTTGCAGTGGATATCTAAGGTTAAAATTATTTTTTATAAATGGTAAGTGTTTTAGTTTCAACCAGTTCTCCAAGGTTGACATTAACAAATGAAGAGGACTGTCTTTATTTGGAGAACTATCGAGTGGGCAGTGTATTTTTGCTAGGTGTGCTTTAATTATTAATTTAAAAAATAAACAAATTTGTACATATTTTCCCCATATAAACTGAGAATTCAGTTTGGTTTAACCATTCACCACATGTGGTGAATTATTCAGCGAACTGCTTATTTTACAATACAGATTTTTGGGATGGAGGTGGAGACAAACATGTTTACTGTACATTTTCTATATCTTCCATATAACCATTATGGAAAGCACACTACAGATTCTCTCCTAAAAAACAAAATGATCAATACAACAAACAACAAAAAAAAAAAAAAAAAACCAACAATGTTTGTGCTTGCTTATTATTTTTTAATTACCAAAATAATTTTGTTAATTTTTTTTTACAATTTCTTATGATTTCAAAAAAAATAAAATAAAATAAAATAAAGGTAATCAACAACAATTATAAAACTCAATCTACAAATAAATAATTAATGCCACAGCATTTTTTTCTTCTTCTGAAAGACCAAGTAGTTTTCTTAACACTCCAAAGACAAGAAATTCATCAAGTCTTTCTAAGTTAGCTCTTCACCAACATTTCAGCCAACTGGTAGTCCTATCTATTTTGGTGTAGAAATTTTAAAGATTGTTTTTGTTTTGTTTTTGTTGTTTTTGCCCCCTCCCCTATTAGAATAATTCAGCTACCAGCTAAGCTTATCAAGGTTTTATGAATTTGGATTTGGATTCTGAAAACTAGCCAACTGCCCACAGCTTGTTTTCACCACCTTTACTGTTTAAATCTCACTTAAACAGATTCACAACTAAATAAACCAAGAAATAATATAAAGTAATATTAAAGAAAAACAGGCTAAAACTGTATCCACTTCTTTACCTGCTTTCTAAAAACTGTAATATTAAAAAAAAAGTGGGGTTTTTTTTTTTTTTTTTTCCTCCAATAAAAAAAACAAAACAGTTAAAATAATAATAATAATAATGATAATAATAATAATAATAATAATAATAATAATAATAATAATAATAATAGCAAATAGAAAATGATAGTAAAAATCAGAAACAGAAAGAAAACATCTACTACAAATTAATAATTTTCAAAAATAATAGTTTTGAAAAAAGATAATGAAAATAACTACTCTCCTCAGGCATTATAATTTGTTGTGCTGTATAATATAAATATAGAACTTTTTTTTTTTATATATGCTAGTGTCAATTTTAGAGATTGCTTATTCATTCCAAACTGACAGTGAATGATATTTATGACCAAAACACTATGTTTATCCAAAAAGTTTTTTTCTACAGTAGACACAGAATAGTATTTCCAACCAAAACCATTCATTTATGTATACAAGAATTCATCACACTGAATAGTACTTCTGCCCAATGTACTCATATAGTGTGTTCAACATAATAAACAAATGTTATGCTATGTCCTTTTTAGCATGTTTTCTTCATATATAAAACAACCAGTTACTTGTAGACTTGGCACATTTCTTAAATTAAGATTTTAAAAAAAAAAAAAAAAAGAAGAGATAAAAATAACAATTAAAAAAAAAAAAGTAAATTTTTCTAATATCACTACACATGAAGAAATTAAAAAGAAGAGAGATTCACAAATTTTGTGTTCTAAAAGTGATATTAATCAAGTGATTGACAACCTAAAGCTTGAAGAAATAATTTCCAACAAATCTGAGCACTTCTTTTGTCATATAAGTTAAAGACATCAAACATAACAAAATTTCAAAAATCTAAACAAATCTAAACATATTCTGAGGGTGGCATCTAATTGAAAGCATCATGTAATATTTCTGATGTTACAATGCCAAATAAAATGTTTTCAAACACAAAATAATTACATTTCTATTATCTTCTTTTCAAAAATGTACCAGATGATGAACAACAGCCTCCAAAGAAAAAGAAAATTGAAAAATGACACTAACATTACTCACTGAAAAACGTAACCAGCTTTGCATCACATTTTAGTCTGATATCAGACAAAACCAAATGTTTACATGGGTTTAACATTTTTTATGAATCATTTACAATTCCTCAGAAGTTCTTTTCTCTGAGCAGTATTTCAACTAAAAATCTCACATAATCAGGATGAAATTAGTTCTTCATTGCTCCATGCGTTTCTCATTTTAAAATTCAATTATTTTCTCCGAAATACTTTAGAAAAATGATGTGTTGTGTACAGGATTGATATTATCTGAAATAAGCAGTGAAATTAAAATGAAAATTTACTTAATCCAAAATCTCTTCATATTAAAAAAGAACTTTCATCATTATGCTACATCAATTTCCAAAGTGCTAGCTTTCTCATAATGTGACACCATAACAATACATTTGTTTTAAACTGAATACATGTATAAAAACATCAAGTAATATATAAATGTACCTAAAATGAAAAATACATTTTAATAATTTTCAAAGCTACAAAAAAAGGAAAGAAGAGTATTAATGATCACCTATTTTAAAAACGAAATTTTTAAAAAGGTATCAAAGTAAACAAAAAAAACCCAAAACAATCACAAACAAAACAAACTGGTCCAGCCTTATTTTGAAAATTATCACAGTACATTGTTGCATTACTTTCCTACAGGCCTGTACAAATTTTGTGCACATTACCAAGAACAGATTACCCAATAAACTGATTATCTTTAAGTAACAAATTTTTTTGTTTGGTATGCTAAAAAGAGCCATCTGCAGATGTATACCAAAAAAATCAAAGAACTGATGTTAAATGATAATCAACTTTACCTGTCTCAGTAACAGCCTGTAATACAATCAAACAAGTGAGCAACTGAATTTTTTTTTTTTTTTTTTTTAATTCCCATGCCATCTTTTTCCTTCACAGTTTATCATCAGGTAGTTCCTCTTTTTGAGGAGAAGTTATAAATGTCATCAGTTGTTCCTAATCCAGAAAATCTCTCATGGTCGTCAAACTTGTGTGCTGATCCTAGCCTGGATGAGTAAGCCATGGGCAGAACGGCATTGGGATTAACATAGTCTGACAGACCAGCTGTTGAATAACTGGTGTTCACACTTGTCTGGCCTGTGTAGTAATGGTAGTACCCAGTGTCCATGTACAGACCATAGCCATCCCTGTCAAGTCCAGTCACTCTTGATGTGGAGGTGGATGGAATTTGTGCATGAGTTGCAACCTGGTAGGCATCTGCAGGGGTGAGAAAACTGCTCGAGTATAGGCGGTTGTTGTTGTCATCAGTGTACAGGTGGGTCTGGGGCAGGTGCAGGGGCTGAAGGTGGAAAGGTGATGGATTGTCTTCTCTTGAAACTTCTGACAAACAAAAATGTATTGTAAGCATCTTAATAAATAATTTTAATCATCCGTAACAGTAGCACTGACGAATCTTTACAGATTTTTTTTTTTTTTTTCAGCAACATATAATGCTCAATTGATTTTCAAATTTAAACTAATAAACAACACATATATACACACAAAAGAATTATCTAAACCATAATTTAACAGCTGGCTATTGTGATTCAGATAAATTCCATAAATGTTTAACACATTTTTATATTTTTTATATTTAACAATAATAATAAAATCTACCTGGATTTTCTGTTCTTTCAACATCACCTGGTAGGTACATCACTGGTACCTGATTGCCTTTCTGTGCTGTCATTTCATTTGAAAGATGAATGCGTTTTGCTGGTTTCAGTTCATAAGTTTCAGTTATGTCTGAGCAATTAAAAAGTATGAAGTGATCATATTGAATTTTTTATTTAGTTATTAGCAATGACTGATTTGAAATTATACAAAATGATCTTGGGTGGTTTGTAAACACTGAAGAAATTTGTTTTTGTACCAAGAATGTGTGCATTAGAAGAATATGAGGATAAATTTTAATGATGATAAATATACTGTTAAAAAGAACCCTATCTGAATTTGAAGAAACCCATGAACATACACCAGAATTTTAACCATCTACACATTTTTTTTAAAACAGGTTATACCACTGATAAGTTGATAACAGTGCAATGCATTTGCTACAAATACAACCTGATGAAAATACCATCAAAATTTATGATCTGAAAAAGAACCGTTAAAACAGTAAGACTTGTCCTCAACAGCCTAAAGACAAAGATTTCAGTTACTGCCATATGCGACAGTACCATGTAATAATAAATTGTATGTTCTACAAAATACCTCTTTTGACACCAGTGACTGGCAAGGTAGCAGTAGTTGTTGTAGCTGTAGCTGGAACTGGTGTTGACGTCCTTGTGGCTCTTCCTGAACCAATGGGTGCATCAAAAACCTCATATCCAGGAGAAAGATGACTTGGGTCATTGCTGAAAATGACTGAGAGTTACTGATTTACATTGGGCATTGCTTAAAATAGCTAAAAGATTTGAAATAGATGTTAAAATTTTTTTTTAGAACTCACAAGTTTTTTGGTTGTTTTTTAAAATCTTTTTGCAAAATGGAACTATTTTTTACAACTTTATACACTAGATATTTAGTACCCTGCTTCCACTGTTGATGTGACTCGGGTCACTGATGGGGACTCGGGAGGCTGGGCTGAGCGACGGGTACTCCGTTTAGTGGACGACCGAGAATTCTCAGTTTTCATTCTGGTGGGACTTGCAGCATCTCTTGTCCCATTACTAAGAATATTAATAACCTGGAATTCAAACATTAAAAAAATAACTTCAAATGTTGTTAATCAAAATCTAATCTTTATAGATAGTAAATTATGCTGTTACAATAATAACTTTTCATTTCCAGTGAAGATAAATTTTCAGTCAGGTAAATATTTTTTAACAGTTTTGCATAGTTGTAATTACTTACTTGAGTCTGAAAATCCTGAGGTAATGCAGAGTTTATTATCTTCAGATAGTCAACAGTCATTTCCAAAATGGATGCCATGTCTGTTTTTCGACCACGAATGTATGGCAGTAACACTCTGAGCTGATCACAGCTGTCTTTAATTCTCTCTCTAGAATAGCAGTTGTGAAAAGATTAAAACACTGAAGTTAAATACATTGTTTTAAATATTTTCTTTTTTTTTTTAAAAAGAATCATCTGTTGAGTAAAGCAAAACCATAAATGATGTTAGACAAGACGTCATATACATACGAGGTGGAATTATTCTGTTTCACATAAAAATGGATGTTTTATTTTTTTATTTACTATAGATCAAAGACACATAGAGCTAATAAAATAATAGCAAGAACACCTCCAGTACGAACACAAATGAAAATTTGTATTTGTTATCAGTTCTTTATAAGGTAATTAATAATGTTTAGTGATATAAATCTTAATATTTATATTCCTCAGAGTAGCATGCTATAAAACTTGAGAGAGAAGCTTTTACCTCCTAACTTTTTCCTTTGTTGTGTGGTCTGCTGCTATGTTCTGAGGTGGGGGTCTGGGTTGAAAACTGATTGACTGGAAGTCAAATGACCGCAGGGTCGGCACTATGATATTCCCCGACTCAGAAACTGGTGGAGGCTGGACTGCTGAAGTTCCTTTACAATCAGAAGGTGTGGAACATCGACTACTACAACAATTAACAAAACATTTCAACTGCACATTCCCCATTCAGTTTGTGTAGAAGTTCTTACCATAATCATTGAATTATTAGTGTGTGCACACATTTGCATACAACACACACACACATCTATTCATCAATCCTTCCACTGCCATCTTTATTATCCAAAATTAAAAAAATTAAAATTCAATAAGATTTAACATTTGTGTTATGCACAATAATGATAAAAAGCATAAATTATATTACCTTAAGAAACTGAAATTCATAAGTGATTCTTTTATACATCTTCTTAAAATAAACTACAGTTTTTCAGTTTTATTTAGTTGGATCCATAGTTATGTATGTAAGTTTGAGGGTTATGTAAAAATTTATATGGATGCTGCCTGAGCAGAATTGCTCAATCCCAGCTTGAATAACAGAAACAAATAACTGACAAGATACCTGAGACTGGTGTTGCTAGAGTCACTGCTAATGCTAGAGCCAGGTACAGTTGGAGTTGAAGGATTTTCTATTATTTCAGAATCTTCAGATACTGGAAATAAAGAAAAGTTAACAATACAATTTTTGAGTTATATGCAGCTACACACATAGCTGAAATATGAATGGGTTATTCTAATTAGCAACAAAGGACCATTTATATGCACCTTCACATGCGCAAGTGTTATCCATGGTTTTTGAAGACCAGTTGTGAAGTTTGGGCTGTCACAAGTTCAGAAGCAATCAAAAGATTGGTAACACCATTCAAACTAGACTTTAGTAAAAGTCACTGTTCTGTAGGTGAATGTACTACAATCACCATGAACTACCAATAACCCAAACTAAATATCAATATGATCTTCCTATAAGTCAGAAAATGCTCAGCTTAGCTGTTAATATACCTGCTGTGGAAAATCACCTAAAAGGTTTTCAAAGAGGACTAACCCAGTGTCAGTCAAACAAAGATCTACAGTCATTGCTGACCAAAATTAAAACTGATTCATACATTAAGACAGTTTCAAGAAAAATCAGCAGATTTGTTAAAGATAAATAATCAATTTCAAATTACTTGAAATCATCAGATTTAAACTTCCAGTTTGTAACATTATGTACCATTAAAAAGAACATTATAAATCTTTCAGATTTAATATAACATTACCTTTAAAATCTTTACATGGGGTTTTCAGGACTACAAATCTTTCAGTTTTAGGAACAATTATTATAACACCAGTTGTAACTGAAATAAAGGTTTTGTACCTGGTTTAAGCTGGACTGAGGTTCTTTCCATGTACTTCTGACGAACAACAGCTTTCGTCAATGGTTCAACCAACACTTCATCTATTCCATGTAATCTTAGTTCCACTGAAAATATTTTAATTTTAAATTCAAGATTTTTGAAAAACTCACAAACTGATTATAACCTTTCCATGCTCTTCAAACCTCCTGACTTGTTTTAATTATTAGCATTTTATTGAATTTTTATTAGATTTTTATTAGGAGTATTTTATTATGTTTTTATTATGATGATTGTTGACTAAAAACTTTCCATTATCTGCATTTATAGAACTCAAAAAAGTAATCTTTAGATGTTTTCCCTAATGTGTGTGAATGAACACTTACCATCAGCTGGGCTGTCAGAGATTCCAATGATAACTGTGCCACGATTCAACTTGCTTGCATATCTGAAACATAGTTTAATTTTAAATTTTTGTTTTTTTTAAATTTAAAAAGAAAACAAATTAAAAATTAAAAACAAATACTAGAAGTAAGTAACGTCATCATCATCATCACCATCATCACAATTTCATAATAACAATAATGATGATGAAGATAAAAAAAATGACAGGTACATTATCCTAAAATCCTGTACATATACCATAATTCAGTTGACTATTCTCCTGTATTTAACTTAAGTCAAACCAGACTTTAATAATAATATTAATGAATAATATCTGGATTCATGTTGCACCCTATACACTGAATTTACATTAAAAATGTCTTTATCCCTCTCTAGACAGCAGATCACTGAGACCTGTCACCTAGACAGGGTCTACACAGAGTTACAATGGTTGAAACAGGAAAGTCTATTAATAACAGGCTTCACAAAAGAGATGCTAGTTTGCAAAACCTCTGTTTTTATTTTATTTCTCGGTCTAATGATGCTTTTTAATATTTATTATTTGCTGTCACGTAAATGAAGATATTTTTGTAATATCTTAAGATTTAATTGTTTGTGTTCATTAAGATGGTTTTGATCTGCAATGTTTGTAAAAACAATAACCTACAGGGCTTGAGTTACTGAACATGTGCAGAATAAGCCAATGACCTTCTATTTATCAGTGACTGTGGTATGTGCCTTCTACGTGAAAGTGCATACAAATGATCCCTTCCAATATTAATTGATAAAATGGCACAATGAGTAGCTACATCTGGTTTTCTCTTTAATATGATTATTATCCAGAACATTGCTCACATTTGATAACTAATCTTATATGAAATGTCATTAATACTCATTCATTTTGAAAAACCATTATAAATGATAAATATGTAATGAAAGATATTGTTCAAGCTTGCTGCATTAAGTCACAGCTAAGGGCAAATGTCATGTTTTATTTAATTTTGATTGCGAAATACTGCCAATGATTGCTCTTTAAATTGCTCTTTAAATTCAACATTAATAAAGAAATATATCTTAATATTGAAATATAAAGAGAAATTAAATTATCAAGATAAACAGAAAAATGAAAATAAATTTAATTCATTATTAATTAAATCTTATCTAGTAAAATGTATTAAAAATAAAAAAAGAAACCTGATTGAAGTTGAGAGGCTGAGAATATCTGGGTTGATGGGAATTTTCATTTTAAGCCAAATGATCTGAAAGACCTTGGAATTACAGACATCATAAGTCTCACTATGGTTGCAGACTTGAACATCGTGGTTAACCACCACATCACCTATGATGTCTCCAAGACCATCTGCTTCAGCACCATCACCCACCACCAGTGATGTCAACTCGGAATCAGAAGGCTGTGACTGTACAAAAAAACCAAAAAAGTATTTATTTGTGTAGTGAAATACATAATGTGGTGTTTATGTTCACATTTTTATGTTATTATGTAAGTTGTCTGTATATTGTTTTTTATTTGTTTTATTGTTTGTCTTGTTTGGGACTTTTTTTTTTTTTTTTGGTTGTTGTTTGTGTGTGTTGGATGCTGGTAGGTTCTTACTGCAGACAAAACACAAGTCAAGTCTAAGTCAAACAGTTGTCTGTATATGTTTGTACATGTGTATGTGTATGTCTGTACATGCATGTGCATTCATGTCTCTGCATGTATTCTGAGAAAAGCATGCATGAAATATCAAAGGAGAGGAAAGAAGGAGAGAGACAATCTAAAACAGAATAATTTCTTGTTTCATCACAAAATTGAATAATACAAATAAACCTGAAGGATTCTGAAAATGGAAACAAATCTGAAAGTAAAAAACAAACAAACAAAAAAAACAGAAAATTTAATTTAATTATGAAGACATAAGTCTAGACTCTCTGATGTCTGTCGTTTGCTCTTTTTTTTTTCTTCTTTTAGGCAGTAGTCAGATGTGAGACATGAAATGTAAAACCACCCGAACAGGTTATTTAACTCTTAGTCAATAGTGAGGTCAAATTAAAATAGTATTTATCTTATCTAATATCATTTTCCAAAAGCATGAAATCCTGTTTATGAAGACTGCTAGTTAATGAACCGTATTAAAAGGGTTTCCATGCGATCTGTTTGTCCCTAAACGATGAATCTAGTTACCACCAACTGACATGAAAAGGTCACACATTACGTCAGAGTGGTTGTGTGCTGGCACGTTTACAACAACACCACCAAACAGAAAAGAAATAAGTTAACGTACTATTATTCTGGAAGATGACAAAGCAAAAACAAATTTTAAAATTTAAAATTGAAAAGGAAATTCTGTTTCATTTCAGCATGATAAATGTAGTTTTAAAAATACATATAATTTAAATGTAATATTTTTATGATAAAGATACAATATTTATATACGATTTTCTAATGTGACAGAATTTTTAGAACTAATTTGTTAAATTTTAAACTGTAAGGAACTCGCTGGTGCGCAACCGATGGTTTCAGTCTGTTTCGCAACTGATGCTCTGTTGTTGTTATTTGATTGTTGTTTTTGTTAGGATTCTGCGGTTGTTGAATTTTTTTTTTAATTTTTTTTGTTTGTTTTTTTGTTTTGCTTTATTTGTTTGTTGTTGTTTTTAGGTTGTTTTTCACATTTACAATTAAAAACATTTCATCTTAAAGTAAATCCATCGTAAATCATACCATCTTCGTTCCGCTTTCCTGAAGTTCCTGCTCCATCCTTATAAGCTTCTGCAATTGACATCAATTTATTTGCAATTACTGAGTCCTTTTTAAAGTAAATTAAACGAGGGGTCTTCTTCTTAAAAAGATTCATTAAATTTATCACCATTTAGTTGAAGCATATTAACCAAATCATCTGCTTTGTTAGTGTAACAAGCAGCACGAGCTGTGCACGTGAACCCGACATGATCACATTCTAGCGTGTACACATTAACCAAATGATCTAGTGTGTTATTTTTAACAGATAGCGCGAGCTGTGCACGTGAACCTGAAAATGGTCACATTCTAGTGTATCTCACATGACCTCGTTTACTTCCATTTTGGAACAGGAGAGAAACAGCACGCTTGGAACGTGCAGTTGGTGCTCATTTGTTTCCGTATAACAGTACAAATATATGATTATAATATTAAAATATAATTAATAATCTTAATAACAGAATTCATTTTATTAGTATCATGGTAAATCATAGAATACTTCATAAAACATAAAGGTATTTTAAACATATTATTATTATTAGTAGTAGTAGTATGGCATTTTAAAAAGGCATCTAGGAATAATATTAAGACCAAAATGTTATTTATTAAATAAACTGAAATATCTTTTCGAACATTTCGATTTTTTTTTTTTTAAATTTATAATACTTTCCAAATATTTGTTTTTAAAACACAACACACACACACACACACACACACAAAAAAAAAAATAAAAATAAAATAATAAATATAACAAGAAATAATAATAGTAATAGTAGTAGTAGCAGAAGAAGTAGTAGTAATACTAGTAGCAGTAAAGTAACAGTAGTTGTTGTTGTTGTTGTTGTTGTTGTTGTTGAAATCAAATAACAGTTACAGGGCCGCTGTTATGACTGACGTTATGGGCCACGAAGTGTTGAGAATTTGCCAGGAAAGTTTTGAAATGTAAATAATTAAATAATATTTGATTGTGATAAAATGTGTTATTAAAATGTTATAAAATGCTAATTATTTAGCAAAACATTAATAGGCGTTTAGCAATTCAAATACAATTTTGTAAAGCGGCAATACTATATAACAGCAGTAATAGTGGCAGCTGAAATGGCAGTGATAATGGTAGTAAGAATAGTGCAAGTTGAATGCGAAAAGTATATATGAACAACGGGGGCGAGTCTGATACAAATAGATATAATAGCTCGCAACATAGGCGACTGCTGGGACCGTTTCAACGTATTAGCTGATATACATCTGGAATATACTTTACACAAAGACAGAGTAATAGTAGTAGATGTCACAGATCTATGAGCTTCAGTAATTACAACAACACTGTTAAGAAACATTTAATGCGAAGACGTCTTGGTATTTTGCAGAACCAATCTTCTTCGCTTCCCGTTCAGGCAAATGCACTACGACCGGTTTATCACGCTCTACAGCATTTCATTTCCTATCTAAAGGAAGGCGCATGTTAACCCCCCCCACCAAAAAAAAAAACAACCCAGAAAAACAATGATTATGAGTCAAAAAGAAAAGGGTACCGAGTCATGTCAACATAACCATATACATGTAATGAAGCCATATGACCGTAACGAGTGCAAATGATCGAGTATGCGGTTAAATTAAACATTTCTTCCTTCTTGCTATTTTAATTTCAGTGAGTAAATTCGTAATACTTTGACTGTCCACGTCGTCCAATTCCATTCAACTTCCTTTATTTGCAGCTTTCTTTTTTACTTTTTTTTTTTTTTTTTTTTTTTTTCTCCCCTTTTTTGCCCCTATCACAGCAATGAGGTTTTATGACAGATATTCGCCACTGGTCTCCTGTCTATGGGAAGGGGCAGATTAACGATACCTTCTTGTTAGTCGATACTAGCAAGTCATTAATTAGAGGCAAAGGGAATGTATTTTAAGTGGGACAGTAATAAAACAGATCCAAATCTTTGAAAGAAAATACAAACTGATTATTTATGCATGTTTCTTTTTAAAAATGTAGCTCGATAGATTCATAGGTAAAATTGTAGAAACATTATTATAGTTAGTAGTAGTAGTAGTAGTTGGAGGAGGAGGAGGTATAGTAGCAGTAGTAGTAGTAATAGTAGTAGTGGTAGTAGTAGTAGTAGTAGTAGTATCATTATATGAGAATCTGTTGCGATTATTCTGAAATACTAAATACGTAACAATAATTCTTAATCAATTTTTGTCAAACTGTCGTATTATACTTAGCACATGTACTGCAGTACCACACTCACCCTTGATCGTCGAGTTACCCTTTTAAAAGCACCCATACAGAACGAATAATGATTGCCTAATAAAAATTAGGATGAAAACTAATCAAAAACAATCATTTTTAGATATCTGTTCATTAGCATAATGTACATTCAGAAGGCTTGATGACATAAGCCCGGCGGCATACACGTGATACTCGAACTGGTCCGTTCACTTGCCTTATTTTTACGCCATCTCTTCCTTGATTTTATTATTTCTTAATTTCATTTTAACTGCACACTTAAAAGAAGTAAATTTATCGTTAAATATGATTTATTTATTTATCTATTTATTTATTTGTAATTAATTTTATTAATAAAAAATAAAATAGTACTAGCAAGGTTAACAATACTAATATAAATACTAATAATAACATCTTCATTTCAAAACGTGCTTATACTAGAATTAGGAACGGGGAGTAGCTAAATGGTAAGGCGTCTGCTCAAACTGCTGTGGGTCGTCGGATCGATTCCTATAGGTGGGGGACCAAGTGAACTAATTTTCGTTCCACCCAATGCTACATAGCTGACGTAACAAAGGTATCCTGTCTGCTTATAAAATATCTCTCGCTGCTAATCGAAAAGACTAAACCATAAAGTGGCGGTAGCGGGTTTCTCCTCTTGTTTGTCTGAGTGGTCCTTAATCGCATGTCTGACGGAAGTAAATAAAATGGGATGAGTCTCATTAAATAAAACATTTCCTTCCTTTACGCTAGAAATAAAAAACAGTTAGAGGTACTTTTGTAGAGTTGACACAAGCAGCACTATACAAACTTTATTAACAGTATTGTTACAAGTCTGTACTTGCTTCAAAATCTGGATCAGTTTCTCCTGCATTATATTATACTAGTCTGGCAAACTAATTTTATCAATAATGTAGGATAGCTTCACCTGTCATTAATCATATATTCGAAATACAGTGGGCAAAAAAAAAAAAAAAAAAAAAAAAAAAGAAGAAGAAGAGGGAAAATGTGAGAATGGGGAAACACTAGAAGATGTGAATAAAACAGAATAATGAATACATTTTCTATATCTTAGTCTGCAACTGATCAAAGAACAAGACTGTCATTATTATTATTATTATTATTATTATTATTATTATTATTATTATTATTCATACAAGTAAAGAAGGATTAAAAAAAAAAAAAAATGAAAGAAAGAATCTATACAGGTGACCAACACCTCGAAAATATGGTCAGATTTCAACATTCGTGATTGAAATTGTATTCAGGGCCAAAACGAGAACAGCGAATGCCTAAGACTCGAGATTGGTCATTCTTGGTGGGCACATTTAACTATTTCCCACAACGAATTAAAAGCCGTAGCAAATACTAAATTTGTCTAAATTTATAAAATATTGTGTAAGATTATTGCTGTGGGTAACGATATCCCGTGTGTAATAAGGGTTAATTGTAAAACCTGTTCAGATATCTGAACAAATACTCATTTATTCATCGATAATTATTAGCATAGTTATTAACAAAATTACATCTGAATTGGCATTAAAAGTATTATTATAAATCAGAAATGATGTTTGTATATGAAAGAAAGCATCAGTTTTCAGAGAAAGGGGTGATAAGTAAAGACAAATCGGGAATCCCTTCAAAAAAAAAAAAAAAAAATAAAACAATAAATAAATAAATATTTAAATAATAATAATAACAATAATAATAATAATAATTACAATAATAAAAATAATAATAATTACAATAATAAAAATAATAATAAACAAAAATAAAATAAATAAAAAATATATATATATATATATAATCAAAATTAATGTATGTGTATAAATAATGTGTGCGTGCATGTTTGTCTTTTAATCAACTGATCTTTCCGTTTTAATAATGACTAGCTATCTGCTTCGATTTTGTTTTTGTTTTTTCAGATGAAGGTGAAATTTCTCTGCATTCTTAATTCTGCAACGACGAGAAACAAAAACGATCACAAAATATTTTTGGTAACTCAGCGACATTAAATAAGTCTGAAATTCTGAAATAAATAAATTTAAAATTAAACAAATAAATAACAATAATAAAATCAAAAGTTTGCTGTTAAAGGTAAGGATTAAAAGTGCATGGGTGGAACAGCTGATGTATAAAGGACACCTCAGGTAACATTAATGTGTTGCATATATAACGTTTTATACACGAGTGAAAACCCGTCATCACCAGTATATAGCATTACGTTGTCAGTAGCTACAAATCGTAAGGGACTTTCCCTTTGATAGGAAAGTGACGCTATGCCTTTGATAGCGACAAAAAATAAAAAAATAAAAATAAAAATAAAAATAAAAATAAAAATAAAAAATAATAATAATAAGAAGAAGAAGAAGAAGTAAATAAATAAATAAATAAATAAATAAATAAGTAATAATAAATAAATAAATAAATAATAATAATAATAAATAAATAAATTTAATAATAAATAAATAAATTTAAAAATATAAATAAATAAATAATAATATCCAAAGTAACCTGAACTCTCATTACTGCTGACAATTCTAAAATAAAATATAAAACTGTCCTAGAATCGGAAGTTTCCCCAAGTTAAATGTCCATACCCACACAGGTTTTTCTTTAAGGGTCTCAACAGACGATTGTTCGTTGTCCCCGTTGTAAATTAACACCAGGTAATAAACTATATTTTAAAGAAACAAGATTATGTATGTTTTCTGTTGTTATTTGTTTTTAAATTATGATGTTTCCGTCAGCAAAATGCTTCGTTAAATGACTTATTTTGCCACCTCCTTCTGTTTTCGATTATTCAAACACATGTATCCAACAAAATCTCTAGTTCACATTGTACTTTAAATACATTAAAAACTCTAAAAGGTGGTGTTTCACAATACAGGTTATAGTATATTTTCTTCTTCTTAGTATATCAGTGTTCAAGAGTCGATAAACTACCGAAAAAGCTGATAAATAATAAATATGGTGGAAAAGGTGTGTTTTTCTCTCTCAGGATAATGGCGTCCACGAAATGAAATACTCATTGAGAAATATACAGCATGCACGTGTTTACAGTTGCTTGGCTCGTGTTAGCCGTGCGGTTTGTGGATGTAACAGTGATAGTCAGCTGTACTCACCCAACTTTCGACAGGGCTAAGCGTTTGTGAAGTATCGGCATTCGGGGCATAGTACACATCTTCCAAAAACAAACCATCTCTGCACAAATTATCCTCGGCTTTGTTGGCGTCTGTGGATGGGTCCAGAAGAGAACCGACCCCAAGGTCCTTCGGCACAGTTTCCAACGACTTTTCACGCCCATCTGCTTTATCCTGTTGGTTACTGTTCCTTGACATAGCAGTGACAAATGATTACATCTACTAAAACTTTCGGTATTCAGTACAAGCTGTCAAATAATTTGTTTGATGACGTAACGAAAATTTTCGTTTACGGAACCAATCAAACTAGCTGTTTTATTGACCACATCTGCATAACAGTTTGCATTTATTACTAGGTATTATTAGCTGTTCGGCTAATAAGGGAGATAATGCAAATATTTTAATAGATGATGTACTAGATAATACGTTATTTTCAAAGAAACATAAAAGCATGTAATTATTGCAAGAATAATAACTATAAAGTATAAATGGCATCTTTGTAAGATGTTACAAACATCAGTAACCAAAAATCTGTCTATATCTCTGATTGGCATGTGAAGCATTTTAAAAGAAAACAGAGGAATAAAACAAAATTTGCCTTTTTAAATGAAGGCGAAACATTCTTGCCACATTCAGATTACCAAACTAATTCTAAAATCGCCATATTTTAAGTATCATATTTCGGAAAACAGTTTGTAACCTTTTCTAACGAGTTAGGGTGAATATGGGTATTGCGTATAACAGAAATTGTTTTCCCATAAACCATTCTTGAACCGAAACAGTAGTCTGAAATTACCTTCGTGTACGTACAAACAATACAAAAGCAAAATGTCAGCATCTGATATTCGAACTGAATATTCGAACAAAGGGTGGGTCGAAAATTAAGTCAGACCCTGGTTAAAATGTTCTAAGACAATAATTATCCGTTGAAGGATCGGTCTTATTCGGCGCAGACAAACGGACTCTTTCCCGCCTTCCGAGCTGCCTGTTAAAAAGCTGTGGTATGCATTTTGTTACTTAATAGCCCATGGACAAATGAAGGAAATAATTTTGTTACAGGGTGTCCGAGAGTAAGATAATTAAGACGGGATAAATTCTACTTCTGTTTAAGAACTTTTTGAAAATGAGATTTTAGTTGTCCAGTGAGGCCTTTATAACGTATTATTTCGAAATACTTAAGACTGATACATTTGTTATTTGTTTTATTTTTAAAATATTTTAATTCACACTATTGTTAAACAATATTCTCTGGTCAATATACAGTTTACTTACTGTAATGATCGGTATTGCAATACTGGTTTATTTGTATCACAAGAAGGTTCGCGATTATTTCATCTCTAAAGAATAGGGATCTTTTTATATAAGAAAATATGATTTGAAAACCACTAGAGTTTTGCTTATTTTCTTATTAGATGAATTTATTTAAATATCAAACGTGGAGAATATTCTTTTCTTTAAAATGGGCCTTGCCAAATTACACAAATACCCAACAGCAACGCATATAATCATAGATGTATATTTAAACAAACTCGTCTTTCTTACGGTAATAAACAAACAAACAAATAAATGTACAATATTGGGTAAAGCTGCATTTTCTCTCACCTAGATGGATTTGGGTTTTTTTGTTTAAGAATTTAAAGGTTATGTTTGTTGGCCTAAATATATCGTGAACACTTCCAAGTGGTAATTTAATTTCTTTATAACAATAACGTATTAGAATAAAGATAGATTTTAAATTTTTATTTAAATATTTGGTAAAGGTCGAGATGTACTTTTATGTCAGAGGTCGTAGTAACTAATACAATTTTGTTTTAAAATACCTCGACAGACTGAGGATACCGCAATTTAACAATGATTTACTCAGTCTCTCGGGAGTTTTTAAATTACGTATCAGAGTTTAACATGACACTACTGGTTAATTACTTTATCACAGAAGCTGATTCTTCAAATACAATCTGGAATAATTAAAAAAATTCAAGATATATATTCTGAAAATAAAGTATCACCGAAGGTATACTAGTTGCTTTTACATATATTTTTTTTTTTTAATGTTGCGATTATAAATATTAAACAGTCTTTAGCTCAGTATAATACACACAATGAAACTGTCATTGAAGCTGTTCATTTGGATCACACCATAATAGTTGTGAATTTTTGTAAAATACATTTTTGTTTTTCTTCTAATTATTTTTTTTGTCCTTTCATTCAAACATAATTAACATTGTTTACTAACCATTGCTTTACCAGTTATCATACACATATTTGGTTGTTTATGAAGCTGAAATGACCATTTAAAATGTTTGTTTTATAAAATATCCCTATAACATTATTGATAATTGTGCAAAAACAAAAATATTTGATAGTACATACTTTAATTGCATTTTGTCAGACATGTTCCTTCAAGTCTAAATTTTTTATTTGTACATTATATATATACATATATAATGTACAAATAAAACAATATATATACATATACACATACACACATTTATATCTGTATATATGTATGTATGTGTGTGTGTATGGGTATAACACACGTATATACATAACATACACATACACACACACATACATATACACACACACACACACACATATATATATATATATATATATGCAATTTTCAGAAGAAGAAATACAAATGTAATCTAATAGAATACAAAAATAATACTAAAATGATGTTATCAAACATTTTTATTGTTCAAATCTCGAAAGATATAAATAAAATAATAATAATTAATAATTAAAAAAAAGTACTGTAGGGTAAAATTGTATACAAGAAATGCTCGTCCACACCTTATTGGCCTTTATACCATACTCAATTGTTTCACTTAATTGATCACATTATTAAGTATTACAGGAAGATACACGAAACACAAATACACACACATACAAACACAATAGAAATGTATTAAAAGGAGATTCCTTTTAAATCAATCAAAGCTTTTTTAAAATATTAATAATTTATAAACTTCATCAACAAAATAGCATTCTAAATCGTTAAATATCATAATTATATTAACAAGTTCAAATTGCTCATACTATTACTGTGAATGGAGGTACCTGAGTTTGAGCAAAATATCCATGAAGGAATTTTGTCATTTCGATGATTTAAATGCCATCAGCCCAAAATACTGTGTTCCAAAATGCAAAATATAATTTTAACAATCCTTGAAAATTTTAAAAAGTTATATTCAGCGTAAAAACACCTTTTCCACAAGTCATTTATAAAATATGTATTTTAAACTTAATTAAAACATTTGCTGATGACTTGTCAGTCCTCCACAGATTGATATAGTAACAACCTGTTTTACAATGATGTAACTGATATACAAAATAAACATGCTTTAAAGTATACAAATATGGTTTCAAAAGCACAACTTCGGTTACTGGTTTATAATATAAAACATGCTAGTCTGAAAAATAAAACATCTTCCTCAGTGAGACATATTTAAGTGGTTTATTTAATCATATAGACAATTTCTGTTTATTACTTGGAGTTCCAGACTCCTGTTTGATCAAATGTTACCAGCAACAATATAAAATCAAAAAGTACATTTACATAAATCAGTGTAGATTAAAATTTAGCCTAACCAGCAGGGCATCATACAAACCTTGCTAAAAAGTGCTGGACGAGAATAGAATGCAGGAATCTGAACTGTGTATATGAATAATGTTGCATGTCTATGTGTTTTAGGGTAGTATACTATAAAACAAATTTAAGTATTTGTCATTTTCTCTCAGTCTCAATTCTGTCCAGAACTGTAACTTTTTTTTCTGTTTTTGGACTGAACAATATATGTAGCAGAAAATGAAGGGTCCATTATATTAGAAACCTGTGTACAGACCCACATAAAACAGACAGAAACCTGGCAACAGCTGTCTGGTACTTTTACATCTGAACATACACATGAATATTTTAAGCATGCTAAAATGAAATGAACTTAATAATTAATGAGATCAACTGACAGGAATTTTTATTTTGAGTAGCATGAATAATTAAAGAAAGTGCAAATACTCAACAAAAAAGTGAATGAAAAAGAAGTACTTAGCCACAAATTAATTTTACTCTCACCTAGCTAAACTCAGGAACTTTATCACAGCAATATATTCACAAGGTGTAAGAATTAAAAAACCCGAACTCCTATAAAGATAAACTGATTGTAGCATATATAGATAATCTAAATGTGGCCTCCAGACATTATTCAGTTCACACGCACTCTAATCAGACAAGCACAAACAATCTCGTTATATACAAAAGTGGTTCTGTTACATCTATTAAGTCAATAAAATATTTTCAGATGACTGTTGCTTTTTAACTTAATCTCAATTTGCGTTCTAATCTTTGGTTTTAAAAAAAATTACTGTGATTACCGAATATTATTAATACATGGTCAATTTTGTAACAGTCTATTAACAGTATTTTGTCCGTTTCCAAGATCTGAATAAACCATCTTTGGAAGTTTGAGACAAGGCGAAACATAGAACACAGACATTTCTACACACAATATGTAATAAAACAGGCTACTAAAATAACCAATAAAAATTATAGTAAGGTGATTAGTACCCAAGTCCATGTTTTAGTTTGATAGTACAGATTGATACAAACACTTCATACAGCAAATGAAGCATATTACAGCAGGTCGGGTGTGGATTTACCTAAATAGATTTTAAGGTCTTCCACTTTTGACTTCATAATACTGCATGGAATGGTTTCCATATTCAATCTCTTGTATGCTTCATAACGATGAGTACCACCAAAGGAGAAATAGTAGTCACCTCCTTCACGGCCTTTTATCCACATAACATCAATGGGTGGCACACTACCTCGTGTGATAGGATCCTGTGAGAACAAAACAAAAAGAACAATTTATTAGTTTATTTTACTTTTTATTATTATTATTATTATTATTATTAAAAAAAATTTGGGCAATATGGATAATATTAAATAATTTAAATCAAGAGAATTAACACAATTTTTAATAATGTTTTCTTCTTATTATTTATTACTGTTTATTTATTAATTATTATTATTATTATTATTATTTTATCAGTGATAAAGAGAAGATTACAGAAAAATTAAATGTTACTAGAAAACCATTTCCAAAAAATAATGACACTAGCATCAAAACTACAATTTTCAAAACATATAGCTTGTATTTAAGGATAATCATACTGAGTGGTCAATTTTATATTATTATTATTGTTGTTATTTTCTTTCCTCCTTTTTTTTTTCTTTGTTCTTAATTTACATAAAAAATTAAATTGGTATTTCTAAAATATACGATTAACTAATAAATGTAAAGCAGTAGTTTAGATTACCGTATATTTTAGAAATACTAATTTACATTTACTGCTTTACATTTATTAGTTAATAAAAAAGCAGTGTTACTATTGCTTTTAGAAACTATTTACGACGTTATCAGATATAGCGAGCATTCTGGGTTGCACACATTATGATTATCATTATGATTATAATGAATTTAATATTTATTTACTGACTTTCATTACTTCACTTTAAAAACAAAAGATAACTTACAATGAAAGTAATTATCTTTACAGTTTATGGAAAATTATAATACAACAAAAATGGTTTGGAAGTACATTTAATTGACACTGATGCATTTTTAATGATTTTAACCTTCAAGAAGTGAATTAGAAATATGGATGTAGGTCATTTGAATTTTAACTAAATTAATATAATTAAACATTTTGTTAGCCTATGATGTCAAATATTTTTCATCTGGCACACCTTTACCTTACGCATTTTGCTTTGTTGTTGTTGTTTTTGTTTGTTTGGATATTTTTTAAAAATATTTCTTTCATTCTTTGTTTTCTTCCAAGAAAAAGATGATTCATTATTTTGCTCCCAGCATGTCCCATTTCATTTACATCATATGATTGGTACCCAACACGCCTCAGTTTCTAGACAAAAGTAACTAAATAAAAAAATATATATACATATATACATTACCATTATCGTTTCCATGAGAGATTGCACTTTCTTGTCATTCACACCCGTTTTAATCGGCCGAATCAAAATGTTTATCGGAACGTTGTGAATTTCAGGGGGGGTACTGAATTTCTGTGACACATTTTCTGGAAACGTAAGCGGTTCATCGGGGTTAATGACCGTAGTCTTAGAACGTATCGTCATTGCCGGAAAAAAAGAAATACTTCTTTGTGACTTCGCAGCATTTAGAAGTGAAACAAGAAGTCGTCGATTCACTAAAGAAATTTGTACGCAACGCCGTAACAAAACTGTCCCAATCATTTTCACAAATTCTTGACTGAAGTAATCGACCTTTCTTCTTTAAAGTCGGGCACCAAATAAACAGGTTGGGAAATAAACAGGAAATAAATGTTCCGAATTTATACTATTTTCTACAAGACAGTATATAATTATCACGTTGAGTATCATATCAACGTTTAGAGAAAATGCATTAAACATCGAAAACAACAACAACAACAACAACAAAATATTAATAATAATAATTCTCAAATAACAATAAATTTAAATTTTATATGTCTCGGTTTACTATTTGGAATAACGTAAAACAAATTTAAATCTTTCTAATTATTTAGTTATTTAACTCTGCTTTGCTTATATGGACAGTTTGCACTTTATTTAAAATATTTTAATTACTGCATTAAAATAGCTTTTAAACAAAAGCTGACAGGGTATGAACAAAACAGAAGCGACCTAGGACAACATTAAATTAATACCTGAACGTTCTTATATGGAATATTTAAATAATGATGATGATGATGATAATGATGATGACGATGACGACGACGACGACGACGACGACGAAAAAAAAAAAAAAAAACTTTAAAAAAATATGTATTCCGTTTTTATTCATTTACTTTCGTAAATGACTGACAGAAATTTAATATATTCTGGATCTTTACTGTAAAATATTACAAATTTATAAATACATATTAATATATAGATTGTAACCCAAGAGCGAGTTAGCGGAAAATAACAAAAGCGATTATGCTGATAATATTTATGATTTTGATATGGATGATGATGCTAATATATATAGAAGAAACAAAGAGAAAATTATGCGATGCAAATTTGAAATGAGAAAGATTAGAGCGTGGTAGAATGGTTGAAATTAAAAATAATAAGAAGAAGAAGAAGAAGAAGAAGATTTACTAGCTGTTTATAGAAAAAAGATAAATGGATTGGAGAATTATATCTTCCTTTTTTGTTACCTGTTATTAAATAGTAAAATATTACTGCTAAATGAGTTTTGTATTCAGAATACAGAGTATTCACCTACTGTTGTGACTTGATATTTAGTTTTATATTGGTCTTTTATAAACCGTAGTGCCAGTTAATCTTAAGAAATGCATTGATTCATAACTGTACGGAGAGTCCTGTTCGTGTCATCTCCGTATGAAGTATAAATTAATTTCGATAATGGATCAGGTAAATAAAATATTTGCTAAATACATATAAATTTATTAGGTAATTTATATCTTCCGATTTAATAATTCAATCTCTCTCTTTCTCTCTCTCTCTCTCTCTCTCTCTCTCTCTCTGTCTATGTATATATGTATACATATATATAATATATACAGACAGAGAGAGAGAGAGAGAGAGAGAGAGAGATTGAATTATTAAATCAATCTCTCTCTATGTATATATGTATATATTTATATGTGTGTATATATATATATATATATATATATATATATATATATATATATATATACATACATACATACATACACACATACACATACAGACAGACAGACAGACTGATATAACTGAAGTTTATGTTTAGGTTGTGCTTTTCAGTAAAAACCTAATGAAATTAACGAGAACTAATATATAGAAAGTAGTATAAACTTTAAAGAAAGGTTTGGCATTCAACCTGTCGAGAATCACGTAGGTGACATTTTATCAAAAAGCGAGACCCACAATAAGAATAAAAACAATGTCATGAACACATAAATAAATGCGTATCTGCAGGTACTTTCGTAAACAGCGATTAAATAGATACTTATGACGACGTCATGTTTTTAGTTGTATTCAATGATTCACGTGATTCAGTGATGATAATAATAGACTAATAGTACAGTACTAATACTGATGTCACTGTCAGTGAAGTCTGATGTTAAATTATATAATATTGATAATATTATTATTAAGCACTGATATATAATGATATAGACTAATAGAGATATATATTTTTATGAAAATTAAAACAATATTGAATATATAACTATTATAAAAAACATAAAAATTAATGTGCATTGTCATTATTTAGAAACAATTGGTGAATTGTCGAATGCATCCAAGGAAAATACGAATTCTGTTTTGTTTTCTTTATTTCTAGGGTCTTCTGTGGGTATTTTTTTCTTAATAATCAACATTTCGAAATAGTTATGGTTTCATTTTACAAAAAATATTATATATCTCAATAAGTTTATTTACATTTGTATTTATTTTTAATTTGTATTAAATTACATTTTTTGCTAGTTGATAATTATGATAAGAAAAACATAAAATGTAGGTAAAAGTCGGAATTCACTGCTTAAAATTATCCCCAAATTTACACAAAATTTGAATCAGGATTTTTTAGGCTAACCATCTGTTTTCACTGTTTTGCTAATCATCTGTTGCATCCATTTTTAAATAAAACAATGGAAATGATTGCTATAAATATTTTAGACTTTCATAGTCATTTTTTGTTTTGACTTCTCAGATTTTTTGCAAAATTAAGATACATGAATTTAATATTTGGTTTTTGTTGGTAGAATTTTTGTTCCTTACTCTTGTGGTACAGTTTATTCTTTTTATTCTTTAAATATAGATAAATATCTGCCTGGAAATATCACATTCTTAATTTATATTTTCAGATAATAAGTATGATGTGAATTGAAAAACGTTACCAAAATGACTGCAGGGGCAGAAGGCAGTGAGGTGCATGGACAAAAATGGCTGAAATCAGGACACTCAGTTGTTTATTCCTTTGTAAGATTTGTTAACTGTACACAGAGACGCGTGGACATCATTTGGCTGAATTACGAAGGGGCTAGAGTGAAGTACAGAACTTTGCAGCCTAATCAGTTTGTTGATGCAAATACTTTTGTTGGACACCCGTGGGTGTTTCGTGATGCAGACACTGGTGACAGGCTGATGGTTCAGCTTCGTGAAGTTTACGAACCAGTTGGCTGGACAGCTGCTGATGGCTGGCCACCACAGCGAAAAGTTGTCAACATATATATACCAGGTTGATATTTTAGTATTTTGCTTGCCTAAAATTTTACATACTGAATATTAAGTATTCTGTAAGAAAATGTATTAAAGCATTTTAATGCTAGATCATTTTAAGTATATCTGGAGATGATATGTGGCATAAAATGGTTACATTTTGCAAGTGTCAATGCTGTACTTAAAGTCTTGTATATCTGGTCAGGTGACACATCCATCTTGAAAATATTCTACTGTCATGCCATGTCCGTAACTACACTGAGGCAAATGTTTCTGTAGTTTAGGGTTTTTTTTTTTTTTCATACACCAATTTTATTTAAGAAATATAAAAGTCTATTCATATTGTTGTGATGAAAGACTTGACGGACTTCAAAGACATCAATTTTTGTATCATTTTAAAAAGAGTCCAGTTACAGCCATGCAGGCACAAAACAATTTCTTACAGGTGTAAATTGTCTGGGTATCTAGATATAATATTGTATAGGAAAAATATAAAACTTTAACTTTCTACAACAGCATGTTAAAGTTTTGTGCACAGAAATTTAAGTAAATTGTTTAAACTAGCTTGTGTCAAAACATTAGTCTTTTAACTGCTTTAAGCATGGAAATGTTGATTATATAATAATTATAATGGTAAATAAAGTAAAAAGTAAAATTTACTTATTTTTTATATCAAGATTTCATTGTTAAAAGTGTTTCGCTTAAAAATGAAAAGCTAATTTATATATATTTAATAAATTGCTTTCTTGAAGTAAGGATTAATACAGTTTATTACATAAAATATGTCTTCAATAAATTTCTAGATATTATTATTTTTATTATTTTTTTTTTTTCCAGTGTATTCTTTGAAACAGCGCTGTATTCAAGTTGTTAGAAGTTTTGTCAGTAAAAATTCAATTCATCTTCTGGACTTGCCTTTATCACTGAAGATGGATTTGAAAAATGCTTTTAATGCAGTTTCTTCAAACACTGACAGCTAGCACAGGGAGGTGCGAAATCAAAAAGAAACTGTAATGATTACTGACAAAATTGTTTTAGAACAGCATTCACTGTAACAGTTCTCAGTGAGAGCAAGGATGATAAATATAAAAGAATGGAAATGCTTAAACTGTTCCTTGAAACTTCATCAAGTTGAAATTATATTTAACAGATGTTTAAAGAGTAATTACTTTTGATTGTTCGTCCATTTAATACTGTGTTTTACAACAGCTCATCCGTGATCAGCTTTCATTAAAAATTATAATAACTTTTTTCTTTGCCTATTAATATTATATTTTTTAATACATTTCACAATATTGTTATTGGTGCAAATTATTTTACCATTTATTTATTGTTGTTTTATTTATTTATTTATTTTTTGTTTTTGTTTTTTGTCAATAAAAGATTTTAGTCTTATATAATTTCATTACATTTTGGTGCTGAATGTTTGTTCCGAAAATTGATTTTTGAAATTTCTGTTCAGTATAATTGTGCTTAAAATAAATTATTTCTACATACATTGGAAGAAATGATAATGAAAAAGGCTGAACATAATTTAAATATTTTGGTTAAGAAATATATTATAAAAATTAACTCTTTGTATTTTAATATTTATTAAATATCAGCACAAAAAATAATTATCTTTTGTTTCCTTTTACATTCTGTTTCTCTCTCTCTCCGTTTTATTGTTATTGATTTGAAACAAGTGTAACTTGTTTTATGTACCATACACATATGTTAATTGAAGCACATATAAATAGTTTTGACTGAAGTTCTGTAAATTGTACTTGTAGTGAACCAAAGTTGAAACTAGAAATCATACCAAAATATTTAATTAATACATATGACAGTAATTAACAGTTATTCGGTTGTACAGTTCTTGTTTAATGATGATGATGAAAAAATAAATATCTCTATAAACTGTTCATGTGTTAAACAGTAAAAGGCATTTTATGTGCACTTTCCATCTAACATAAACACCTATACCAGTAACACAGCATTTAATAGTCATTTATTGGAATGGAAAAGGGGAGCTAAATGTGAAAACTAAATGAGCATAGGTGTTTTCAAGACAGACATTTTATATGTAACTGGATTAATACAATGTGCAATATGAATAATATTTGCGTGTGTGTGTGCTTAAATAAAAGATTTGTTAATGAATAAAAACAATTATTTAAATTTGTTATTGTAAAATTTGTGCACTAATAAAAATTTGATAAATAGATTGCCCTTTTTAAGGGAAAATTTTAATATATTTTATTTGTATTATATGATGTATTATTAAGAAAAAAAAAACAAAAAAACAATTCAGTAATAAACAAATTAATAAATGTTAATAATTTGTGATGGTTATGAGTTCTGCACTACTAATAAAAGAGCTACATTAATAAGGTTTTAACAAGTGATTGTATAATTATGCTCAATATGTTTTAAGTTGGTTTCAGTATGGACAGAAAATTTGGGAAATTATCAGTTACAGAAAGAAAATCTACATATCTTAACCTAGCATTAATCTGATCAGTGTTCGGTGAATTTCTAACCATTTTTGTAATTTTGAACATAAAACAAAAAGTCGGGAACAGTGTCTCTTACCCTTTTTTTTTTTCCAGGGTACACCAGTACAACCAAAACCACACTGCTGTATTTTGGTGTTTCAGCTGAATATTTCTAAAGATATATATAATTTTTTTTATTTATCATTAATTACTTTCCTATTTGTTTTGTGTTCAGTGGCTCTAAACAAACAAACAAAAAAAAATCACATAAAATACTGGTTTTCCTCAAAATGTGTATGAAATGTGTGTGTGTGTGTGTGTGTTAATATAGAGTTCGACTAGCTGTGGTGGACATTTGGCCTTTTAGGGGGTTATTGATTTTTGCCAAACTGTTATATTATAATCTACAAATAAATTCAGGATGGAAGAAGTTCTATTTGTCTTGTCTATTCTTTCAGAAACCAAATAGTTTTTACTTTAATGAATAATTAATAAATATCATTTAACTTTAATAAATTAATTCTTAAATCATTGTGAATTTGATTGGCATTCAAGAGTTGCAATATTTGAAAGTGGATACTAAAAAAAAATGTTGGTGGTTGCCAGGCTCTGGACTATACAAAATTTAATCAAAGTATTTATATTAACATTTTCAGCCTGTTACAAATAAAACTAAAATAAATAAGAGGGTTTCCAGAACCTTAGGATATTATGGAATTGGTTTGGAAATCAGTAATCCTCACTAATTTTCATTGATAAGAATTAACAATACTGGAATTTTTTGAAGATTTCTTTTACAGTTCAGGTGAAGATGATGAACTAACACTTGCATTATAGGGTCCAAACAAAGTTTTTGGCATGCATTAATTTAAATGTTTGAAGGGTAAACAGATCTAATACTCAATCTGACAATAAATAACACTAAGACCCAATAAGCTGCCATTATCAACTAATATTTTATTAGTATTATTATTTTAATTTTTATCATCTTAATATATCTGTGTGTTTAATAGAATGTAAGAAAAAGTAACTATTACAACTTAAAATAAACGTAACAAAATAACACCAAACACAAAAATATAATTTTTTTTTAAAGAAATAAAATTTTCCCCGACTAACTTAGGTTATGTGAAATGGTTTAATTTTGAAATAAGTCGTTCAGATTTGCTATAAACCATTTAAATATTTTATGACTGCTAACACTAACACTAGACTAGTAACAGTAAAGTAATATATTACAAAACAAAATTTATTCTATTCCTAAATTCTTGCAAATTTATATTTGATGAATATTTTCCCTTTAAACAATTTTATTTTCAATTTGAAATAGAAAGTTAAAATATTCCTCGAATGTATAACCATGTGATTATCGATAATTGTTTTTATTATTAGGTTCAAAAGCTTTAACCCGATTCTCGCGGTGCAATGTGGGAAACAATGACATCACCGAAGCTCATTTACATATTTATGTAGCTCGCCATTTTGGTGTTACGTTTACGCCAAGGAATTCCGTAAAAAATCCAGCGGAATCAGAAGCCATCCGTAACGCTTCTGTGATATTTATTATCTAGTTTATTTCCACAAACAACCCAAGGGAACGGGCCTGCGTAAGTATATTTATATTACTTATTATTACTGAAAATATAAGTATTTTGTGAATGGGGGGTAGGTCAAGTCTTTTGTTTCTCTTTTCCATTGCAGAAAACTAAGTAACAGCAGCATCCCAGCAATACAGAACTGACCTTTGTATAGAATTGTATTATGTCTAATCAGAATCAGTATTTATATCAAGTTTACTATACTAAAATAATGGATGCATAAATGAATGCATTCTTTTTGAAAGATAGGAAAATTAACGCGAAGTTGAGAAATCGAAAAATGTTAACCGGAAACTACATTTTTTCTTCCAATTTAGTAGTTTTGTCGTTAATACAGTCCAAATTTGATTATAACTTCGATTACATTCTAGGTAACATTGCTGAAAGATTTTTACATTTAAATTGAACTCCTCAAATGCGTGAGAGAAAGATGAAAGCATCCAGTTACCAGTAAAACATAATTAAAAAAAACCGATAGTAATTTGAGTAAAGCTACTAATTAAACTAAACTCTAAATTAAAATATAATTAAGAGATTAGTTGAAAATCTTGAATGAAGATATGATATAAAAGTAATGGTAAAAGAAAATTGAAGAATTTTTGTAAAAGGTACCAATATATTATGAATACATAAAATAGGTTAACTACAAAATATATTTCTTTTGAGGGATGGTGGGGGCGATTAGAAGAATTTAGTTTTGTAAATTTAGCCCTTTTTTATACTTAGGGTTCTCAAACACATGAATGAAAACACAAAAATCATACAAGTAATTAAAAGAAAAACATTGTGTTGCACAAAGAACACAAATCTATGTTAATCAAAACAGTATACAAAACATTAACACATTTTAGTATTGGCACTGCTTTTATTGTAACATTTGTTATCTTTGACTTTTGTAATTTTGTGAATCAGAAAACATGTTTATTTTTAGTACGGTTGTCTAAAATTTATGATAGCAAAATTGTAATTTTGTGAATCAGAAAACGTGTTTATTTTTAGTACGGTTGTCTAAAATTTATGATAGCAAAATCTTCAGAAACCTAATGCCAGTCTAAAGGTTATGTCTTGATACAGGTTAAAGAAAACTTAATAAGTGCTGTAAAAATCTCAGATTTTATGTCCATATGTTTGTAATAGTTTGAAACTCGGAGCAGATCAGGCTATAGAAATTTTATATCATCATTTGAAAATAAATTGATAGGAATATTAATTTTTACGTTAAAATTACATGTAGTTTTTGTTCTGAAATGAATTAAAAAAAAAATTGTATATCTGTCCATACAATACAGATATCGGGGTTAATGCAGTAGGGTGGTACAGGTGAACTTCAGTCATTTCTGTTCAATTATATTTTTAAATTAAATTTACTACCTGTAATATTCATATAAAAGTATGAGCAGATTTATATATTAGCTAGTAATACATATTAAAACCATGCAGAGTTAAATGTGTGTTGATGAAATAGGATTTTGATCCTTATACTCTTCTGTTTATATATACATTAAGCACATTTTGAATGATGTTCATGGTTTCACGTTATTTACAATTTTGTTTTAAAACTAATTTTGCTTTATAAACATCAAGGGGTATGCTTACTTGATTTTATGATTACAAATTAAGGATCCTTTGATGTTTGTAACCAGAAGTGTTGCAGATTTCAAACATTTTTCAGGTTTTGGAGCACAAGGATATAGTTTGAAAAGAGGATCTAAGTCAAAATACACATTTTTTATGTAACAATTTTGGGCATTAAATAAACTTGATGTATACAAGACAATCTGAAAACTGTATGGTATCTTCAAACTGTAATATAAAATGAGATTCATATTAAGGTTTTAAATGCTAAAATTCCTTCATCTTGGAGAAATATTTATTTGCTTATATTTTTAGAATTCATTAATTTACTTGCTTCATATCCAGTTTTGTTTACTTCAAGAAATGTTTGTTTCTGAAAATTTGTATTCTATTTTACAGATACTTGCGGTTCGTTCATAGGGTATACAAGACAGACTTCAATGTGTGTGCTTCGACAAGATGTCCTCAGTGTCGGGGTTAGGCAGTAAGGGAGAGAAAGGAAAGGGCAAATTCACATCAATAAACATCAATAATATCTATAAAGGCAAAAGTGCTGAAACACCAGCAGCAAAAGGTTAATACATTTTTTGCCTTTACAGGCTAACAGTAAAACTAAAAAAATGACTGAAAGATGAAATATTTAGCCAGTCAAACTACATTTTGTGTTTTTACAGATTTTACTGATTATTTATGGTGACTATTTGAAATGTAGAAAAATACAGAAAGAAACAAATACCAGTGATATTAATTTTTTTTGAGGACCTTTGGAATAAAATTTGTTTTATTAAATTGTTCTTTCAGTTACTCGTCAGCATGGGCTTCAAAGTTTGGGTAAAGTGGGTAGTATGCGGCGAATGCCGCCTCCAGCCAATTTACCAAGTTTAAAAAGTGAAAACAGTGGAAACGATCCTACTATCAGTCTTGTACCTAGTGGTGGATCAGGTAAGTTATAATATTAATTGGTTTAAAGAAAAGTAATTATAAAATTTATTGAAAATTTTGGTGTGACAAATGAATGTTCAGCATTTTTGCAAGGGATTGTTACTTTGAAATAACATTTTTTTTGATAATAATGTATACAACCATAAATGGCCATATTGATGGATATGTTAATTTTTTTATCTTCTTAAACCTTTATGTTGTGGATTGTTGTAAGACTTTAATTTTACTATCATGTAAAATAGTTGAATCACGGGTAATATTTGTTTTTCTCAAAAAAGTGTAGTTCTTAACTTGAAATAAAATTACTTTGTGTAATCTTTAGGATGGGGTGTGAAAGAAGAGAAGAAAGAAGAGAGCAGTGGAAAAGTCCAGCCGTCGTCGCAGCCGCAGCCGGCTACATCTGTGCCCTCCGCACCATCGGTGCAGACCAAGGCAAGTTAACTTTGCTTTTAAAATGACTTTTCTGTGGGGGGGGAAAAGAATGCATTGAAAAAAAATAAAGTAGTATAACGATATTAATAATCTGATTTAGTCATTTTTCCTTTTTTTTTTTTTTTCCTAATATTGTATACTTCATAGTACACACCAATTAGCAGAATTTACATTCTTTGGGTTTTAGAAAAGGTAAATTACTCATTTATAAATATAGCTCATAGTTTCACTTGTTGTTAAAAAAATAATAATAATCTTACGATGGTACTTAAAAATTTAATTTTGTGGAAATTGCAGTGGTACATTTCTTCTTTTTATCTGACCTCTTAACCTATTTATTTTCAGGCTGTCAGTGCATCTGGGGGTACAACAAATACAGGGGTGAAATCGTGGAGCAGTGTAACTGTTGGGGGCACCTCACAAGGTATTACTTTTACAGATGTTAATAAGCTTCCTATTTTTTCATCAAAATTTTGAGCAGCTTAAAGTGTTGTTAAATTGTGAGTCAGTAATCTACCTCAGTCTCAATACAAAGTGAAAAATACAGGATTTAAGTAAATGGTTTCAAGTTACAATTGAACAGTCCCTTATTATTCATTTTATGAACAGAGATTACGTCATTTAGATGGTAAAATTCATTTGTCATCTATTAAATAATATGTAGGAGCAAATTACTGTTAAACTGTTATTCATTTATTTCATTCTAAAAGCTGCATCGCTTGTGAGCCATCAGTCTCCACTATTCCGGGAGGAATTTCCAAGCTTAGCTGTGGGAGAAGAAAAAGATGCAGCAAAGGACACTGGCAAAAAGGAGGAAAACAAAGACATACCATATGGACCAGGGCCAAGTTTGCGACCACAAAGTTAGTATTTTGTAAAGTTAATAACAAATTTTTAAAACAGAGCGAAAATAAAGGTACAAGACTGACAAATAATAATACATTTTTTAGATGTAGGGAGTTGGCGAGATGGAGGTGGTCGTGGCGTTATGCAGCAGCAAAAGCAAGACTCGCAATCCCCTCCGCTATCTTCTCCATCCCAGACCCAGACCGAAACACAGCAGAATGGCCCCCTGACCTCAGGTGGGGGCGACATCCCCTCTGCCTCCCAGGCCATGCCAAATAGGCCAGGTTCCAATCAGGGCCCTGGAGGGCAGGGCCCCATGCCCATGGTTCCTCACATGGGCATGCAAGCGCAGTTCAGAGGGATGATGCCACCCTATGTAAGTGGATTATATTTTTCTGAGTAACTTCATATTCAAACAACTAACATAAAATTTCAAGTAATTGATTAAAATTTTCTTAAATGAACGTAGTACATATTGATATGTAGTTGATGGAGATTCAAATCTTATCAGTTTTTATCAGTATGAATTTATTGTTTTTTTATGGGGATACTGTTAAGCAATAAATTCATGTGTAACAAATTTTGTTATGATTAATTATTGAATTTTATACACTTCAGATGTTTTCAAGGATGCCTGGTGGATATCCACCCAATTATCCTGGATTGCCAAGACCACCCTATCCATATGATGCAAGGTTAGTTGACAAAAATCATATTTAAAAATTTAAAATTAAATTAATGAAACGATAATAGCTTTCACAGAAATATTTATTATTTAAAAAAAAAAAAAAACGTTACATTTTACACAAATTAATAAACTTTTTAAAACCCCAACAATTTCTTAGATTCAGAGGACCCCCACAACAGATGCCGCCACAGCGGCCTATGGATCGCGACCGCAGTCATGGTGATTATGACGATGATGTGAAACGACCACAGATTATATCTGATAGAGACTTAAAAGAATTTGATGAAATCCTGAGAACAGAATCTAATGATGGAGGCTGGGCTGGAGCTCAGGGAGAAATTGATTATAGGTTAGCATGTTAAACAACTATTTATACTGCATTAATTTGTTCATTTTCCATTGGTTGGTGAAGAATATACTGAATTACGAACAGAAAATATAAAACTTTCGGGTACTGTTTCATTATTTATCAATATATCTGCAACAAATGAATTCCCCTCTTAACAGTGTCATCTTTCTATTACAGTGCAAAACTTGTCTTTAGTGATGATGAAGATTCTGAAAAAAATGGAAGGTAAGTCAGTATTTTATATTTGGTTAATACATACCTTTTATCATTAGAAAAGTTATAAAAACGGTTGCAAATCAAATTGAGATTTTTAAGAAGTCATTTTCAAGAACAAATTTATTGTTCTTTATTTCCTAATTACTACAAGCAAAATATGAGATCAAATAAATTTACTCAGCATACAGCATGTTAAGTCGATTTAGTTACTGATGATATATCATTTGTGGTTGTTTTGAAAACTACTTTATTATCCAGGAAAATGCCTTCGAAATTTAGACCAGTAGTATTCTCACATTTCTGCCTAAAACCACTAATTTGAAATGCTTCACATGAATATACTAATGGTCAAGTACCGTCAGTAAATATTTACAAATAAGAAAACAAAAGTTGTAAAAACCAGTATCAAGTTTGTCAGAAGATCAAATGATCAGTGAAAACTTAAAAACACTGACTTGTGAACCCAGGTCGAATTAAACATGCTTGGCAGGAATCAGTGTACTTACGAAATTTGGTGTATGCGTGTTTAGCTCTTATTTTTTGGTGTACAGAGAAAACAGAAAACGTTCAAAAGATGATAATCGGGGTAAAGGTAGCTGGAGAGAAAAAGATGACAGAGTTTCTCTTGATAGCAGGATGGGAAGAGATGAAAGAAGTGGACGGGATGACCATGAAAGAGATAGTCGTGGTGTTAGAGATGACCGTCGAGAAAGAGAAGACAGAGATGGACATCATGATCGTCATGAAAGAGAAGATCCATTAGAAAGATCAAGAGACAAAGATAAAGATGGACACTATCAAAGTGACAAAGAAAAGGTAACATTTTCATTTTAAATGAAATTTTTCTTTGCTTTTTGTGTCCAATAAATCTTAGATTAGAGACCATTAGATATTGCTGTTATTACAAAATATCTTCATATTATTTGAAGGATGATCCTGGATCACCAATGCCTAGAGAAGCCTGGGGACATGGACCACCTATGCCACCCCCTCATTATCGTGGTGGACCCAGACCACCACCACCTGGAATGGATGGGGTAAGAATACTTTATTTAACAATGTAGACTAATAGACACTTACGTAGATGCAATTATAGAAACTGCTATAAGATAATCAGTTGAAATGTATTCTAGTATAAAAGATAATTAATAGTTAAGCAGTTAAACAATTTATTTGCATTAATTTCATTATCGGCAATATTTTTTTTTTTTCTACTTGATTTTCACTGATATTTAGAATATTGCTGTTACAGCCAAATTTTTTTTAATTAGCTAAAGCAATTAAACTTTCTTTTTCTATAGCGCTGGCCTATGCATCCTTACGAATTCATGGGAACAAGAGGACCATATCCAGCACCCTTTAGAATGGGTGTACCCCCACCTCCACAAAATCAGGTGAGTAATTACTATTGCTGACCTGATATTTTTTTATTTTCTAATAGACTTATTTTCTTCACCACTTTTAATTAATATTGCTCCCAATTTTGATATCTTTTGTTGTGATTTATTCAGCGTCCACCATACAGTCATGGTCCTCCACTGAAGAAACCTGAGGACGAAGATGAAATATGGCGACAGAAACGTCGTCAGGCTGGAGAAGAAGTAACTATTGCAGTGGAAAGAGCACGCCAACGCCGTGAGGATGATGAAAAACGCATTGAAGCGGAGCGGAAGGCTGCAGCTGCTGAGAAGCTCAAGCAGTTGGATGAACGGAGTGGAAAGAAAAAGGAGGATCAGGTGATTAAATTTTGTAACGTAACTACCAGTATTATTTATCTAAATTAATCTAGGTATTATTTCTTTCATTGAATTTGGCAAAGAAATCAATTACCGTATTACCTGAATGTCATACATACAGTACATAGTAATATATTTTCAAATGTTATAACCTCATGGACATATCCTTAATTGATAAAGATTTATTCATGCATTTATTATGTTAGTAACAGACAGTCAAATAGTCAGGTTCTCAAAACTAATGAAACTGATATTTTATCAGAACGAACATATCCGTTGTGCTTACTAAATGGTTCATTGTGCTTAACTGAAAATTAACACCTAATGCAATTATTAGCTTTCCAAAATAAAACATTTTTGGAATTATTGTGGTATGGACTTTTTAATAAACTGTACATGAGTAGTTTGTTCTCCTGCTTGTTATTGTGCAGTATACCCAATTTTAATAAACAGTAATCTGATTAATTTGGTAACAATATATCTTGTGATTACAGGATAGTTCAGAACCTGAAAGTGGAAGATCAAGTCGAACCATTAGTGAAAGTAGTGAAAAAGATTCTAAAGATGGAAAAGATCGTTCACTCCGAGATTCTCAGAAATACTCTGCAAATGTAAGCTTTTTTCAAATCTTAAATATTCAATGTTATTTATTGGCTGTGAAAATTAGCCTTTTTTTTTTTTTTTTTTTTTTTTTTGCCGTAGAAAATCAACTAAATTGCCTTGGTACAAAGAATAGAAGAAAAATATTGCTGCAATTTGATTATTTTTCATTTCAGGGTAGCCAGCTTTTTTCCAAAGCCTATGCTCGAAATGTTCCTCCACGTTTCCAGAAACAGCAGCAGGAACAGACTGGTCGGACGCAGACAAGTGGTCCACAACTGACTGGGCAGCATGCTCATATACAACAGGGCTTCCGACAAGGACAGGGACCGCCACCTTGGGGTCCATATGATCCCAGAGCTTGGGGTGGAATACCACCTTTCATGGATCCACGATTTAGTGGACGAATGGATATGCCAGGTGCGTAATGAAAATTATTCACATTATTCAATCACTTACCTCGAGAATCTATGGTTGTCGTTTAAATATTTTACAATTAACTAGGAAATAAATATAACATTTCTAAACATTTAAAATGTTGATCTATCTATATTTTTTCTTATTTCAAACAGGAATGCATATGTATCCTCCACCACAGATGCGAAGACGAACAGATAGTCATGGTTCGGGCACAGACAGTCAGGATACAGAAAGTAGGCAGCCAGATCAGTATGACAGAGAAACCAGAGACCCACGTGATTCCCGTGACATGAGAGCATGGATGGAAAGAAATTATCCTCACGGTATGACAGTGTTTTTTAATTTGATAATTTGGTAGAATTCTGGACATATGTACACAATTCATCATCTGTATTTCATTTTTGATCTTAAAACCATTTTTTTTACAAATGTCTTTAATAAATACCTTTTTCTTTTTTTATAGGTCATTTCGATGGAAGAAGTCATCCATATTATGATCCAAGAATCTACCACTATGATTATGAGAGTGATAAAAAGTAAGTTTGACTCAAATTGATTAACAAACATCTTTTTTTGAAGATTTAATTTTAAATGCACATAATTTACAATAAAAATGGAAATCAGAATAAAAACATCACTGTAAAATAACTGTTGACTATTTCTAGTTGGGCACTTCAGTTATATCTTCCAATTTTTTATATACAGAGATTATGACAGACGAGAACATGATGATGATAATGAAGTTGGCTCTGCTGATGCTGATAAATCATCAAAAGATGGCGATCGTCAGCTTGGACCATCTAGGGAGCCACTTGTACAGAGAGATCCTTTTGATGATTCAGCAGATAAAGAAGAATCAAGTAACAGCTGGTCTTCAGTGGATAAGTATGTGTTACAGAACTTAATTCAACATTCAAAAAATCTGTTAACTACACATTCTCAGAAGTCCTTAATTTCAGATATGCTCTGGAAAAAATTAAATATTTATTAAATAAAAGCAGCATCAACTGCAGTTACATGTCTTTATATTTTTACATATGAAAATGGATAAAAATATTACAATTCTGATTCTGACTATTTTTTTTATTTTTTTTAAATTACATTAATAATTACTGAAATTTTACATAAAGAATACAAAAATAAATGAAGTAATTCCAGCACCATAAAAACTTTGATAGGTATTGAACTGACAAATTTAACAAGAAATATTAGTAGGAATAAATAAAATATTAACGTTTACATGGTGAAAGTCGACACTGATGAAATGTTACAGTGTTTTAGAGGATATTTGTTACAGGCATTTTTACTGATATTTTAGAAATGTTGATAGTGTACGTGGAAAAGAAAAGAAATCTGAGGTGACTACCATTAAAGAAGAAAGAGAACAAGATTTGTCTTCCAAGAAAGATCAAAACTTTGACAGACGTAGAAATCATTCAGATTCTAGAAATCGTCATCCACAGATACAGAGATCATGGCAATCAGAAGATGGACCAAGGCCAAGTATGAATTTTTTATTAATTTTTTTTTAAATTTTTATTTTAATATTTCATTACTTCTTTGTTTTGTTAGTAGAGTGTTGCACATTTTTATATAAAATGTTTTTAGTGATTTTTACTTTATTTTCAGGACGAGACCATCCTAGTTGCCCACCACCAATATCTGCTCAACAAGCACAGCAAAATCACCCACCAAGAAGTAACTTCACTTCCCTGAAACGTAGTGCTTCAAGTATATCGACAGGCTCTGCAGCTTCACAGGAAAGAAAGAGTGATTCACCTAAAGAAAATGTAACTACAGAAAGGACAACCATAGTAAAGAAAGCTCAAAACAAGGTATCTGTCCTGAATAGCTTTCCCAGACCTGGTTTTCTTTAAAATGTTAACATTCAGCTTTGTCTGTGATTGATCATTGTAATAAATTTCTGTGATGTATTGTCAGATGAAAATTGTATTGTTTAGTATGTGCAATGAAAAAAAAAAAAAAAAAAAAATAATTATATTTAATTTATACTTGTAGGAACCACTGAAAGAATCTAAATTTCAAAACAAAGAAGCAAAAGAGAATAAAACTGTAGAACAGCCAAAGAGTGTTTGGCACAAAGAAGACAGGTACATTTTTCTTTTCTTCTTGAAAGGTTGTTAAATTTTAAATAGTGTTAATGAGATCTTCGTCTTCACTGTAATTCTTGAAATTGAAAATACTGTCTTTCATAATAGCAGTCTCTAAATTACATAGAAAATTATGGTTTGCTAACTTTTTCTTTCTACTTTGTTTGTGAAAACAGATCAAAAAAAGAGGATTCAGTAGACAGTGAGTCTAAGCCTCCAGTTGCAGTAAGTGGAAGAGAAGAAAAAGACAAAACTGTTCCAGAGTCGACAGATGACCAAGTTTCAGATAAACGAGATCATAATGCAAGTAATCGACCACCAGCTAAAAGAAAGAAGGAAGAACCATATGGTGATAGATACCATGATAGAGGGGATCGCAGTGATAGACGACCTTTGTCTGGAAGAGGTGGAGGTCGTGAATTTGTAAGAGGTCGGGGTCCTAGAGGTCGATCACATGGTACTAGATCTGGTTTTCCTAACCGTGGGCGTGGACGTGGTGATTACAATTACCTTGACAGACAATCCAGCTCAGGCAGAGCTGATCGAGGAAGAGGCAGCAGCGCAGGAGGATTTGGAGGTCAATGGAAAGGAAAGTCTGAAGAAAATGCTGATGTTGCAGATGGTTCTAGAAGACGACGTAACAAAGATGAAGAAAGTGATGTTTCTGTAGACGAAGCAAGCGGAACCTATAGTGAAAGTTCCAGTGAAAGAACATCAGAGGCCAGGGACTTGGCACAAAACAAAGAATTCAAAATGTCTAAAGAAACAAAGGATGAATTTAACAAAGAGAAAGCTGCATCTAAGGATAAGGATCGCAGAGATGAAAGACCTCCACACAAGACTGCATGGCAGATTAAAAAGACAGAACCAAATCAAGACAAACAGGAACGACCACAGGAACGTTCACAGGATCGTGCTCAACCTCGTGTTCAGTATTATCCACGTGATGATCGTGGTTACTATCGTGGTGGAAATGCTAGTACTTTTGTACCAAGAGGAGAACCTTCAAGGAGAGGAAGAGGTAAATAAATATATATTAATATAACAAATTTTGCAAAAATGTTTCAAGTGAATTCATATATATAAATACAAATCTTTCTCATTGTGGTAAAAGTGTTCAAGCTCATTTTGATTTCTTTTTATTTCTCTAAATAGGTGGTGGCAGTGGAGATAGGACAAATTCACAGAGAGGTAGGGGTGGCAGAGGAGGAAGGTACTTCTCAGCTCCACCTCAGAGAGGATACAATAGAGCACCTATGGTGAATGGTGAACGACGAGATGAGGGAATGAATGATAATAATTATTATGTAAGGTATGAGAATTTGGTGATGTTGGTTCATATTTAAAGGTATCTGAATATTTTCAGTTGTTTATTACTAAAATCTCAAAAACAAGAACAGAATATCAAAGTAAGGAAATAATGGCATTATTTTCCAGTGATCTGTAATGTTTAAATTTGTTTCTAACAGGAAAGAGTCCAGGCGTCAAGATCGAAACCCTCCACCACCTCGATTTGCTCGAAGAGGAGGATCAGGAAGTGACCGAGGTCGCGGGTTCGATCGAGGTAGGGGTCGCTCCAAAGGTCGTGGAGGCAGCACACCTCCGGCATCAAATGCTTCAAAACCAACTCTAACGAAGCAAACATCAAATGAAGGTGAAGAATGGGAGACTGCTTCTGAAAGTAGTGATGTCCTGGAAAAGAGGGAGACAAAAAATGAATCGCGGGATTCTGCTAAAGACAAACATGAACAACCTTTGTCTAAAAAGAGTTTTTCTGGTCAAAGACCATTGAATGACAGACAAAACAGACGTGTTAATCCACCAGTGGACTCCCGAAAAACTAATGGGATGGATCGCAGAAACAAAGAAAAATCACCAAATACGACAAAAAACGGGGGAGGTCCGACCAATCCTCACAAGAACAAGGCAACTGTTAATTTAAACTGCAAAGAAAATGTGAAAACTGTCTATCGTGTGGACGGAATGGTTGCAAATGACCAAACTGCAATCAACAATGCAATTAACAGTCTGAATCCAAAGTGAGTGCATTTATTTTTTTTTTTTTTTTTTCATTTTTGACTCATTCTAAAATACATTTCTAATAAACTTTGTTAAATTCTGTTTTAGAAGATGGATATAGTTCATTTTTAAACACCGAGATTTTGTTAAGAAATAATTGTTTCCAAATTTGCAACTGGCTTTTTTTAAAGTACAAATTTCAGTAATTGGTGGAGGGTATTTATTATTTATTTTTTTTATTACAAAACGATTAATTCTTACAGATATGATCTTGTTTATTATAATGCATCTGAAATGCTAAATAATTGTAGGAACAAAATGAGGAGGAAGTCGGACCTAACTGATGTCTCGAAACCCTTAAGGAGTGATAAAGAAAAAAAAGATGCCTTGGCTAATATTGACATAAATAATTATGCAAGTAAGTACCTGTATATTGGAACAGTTTTCCCATGTATCTAGATCAGCTACACTTCATAGATCACATGTAACTTAGCAATAGTAAGAATGTGGTTCACTTGGTTTGTTTTGGTTTGCAAGGTTTTTTTTATATACAGTAGCTGTGATGAATTTATTCCATCATTCGCAGTTTCCACCAGAAGGGATAATTGTCCCTGAAGATGGCAAATAACCTTCCTTGGATGTCTGAGCTACTGTCTCTTGTAATTCAAAATTATTTGGAGTAAATTTCTTTATTTACATCAAATCAAAGCCCAATAAACAATACTGGAACATTAATTACCTTTTATTTCTGAAGTGACTGAATAAAGTTCAATTTAATTTGCTTTTTGAAAACTGGCTCACTAATATTCCAAATGTTGTTGAAAAAATTCAGAGGAAGACGCATGGAGGACTATATTCAGAGATACTTTACTTGAAAATTATGGTAGGAAAGATACAAAGTAGAAAACTTGTAAATTCAATGTTCAGACTTGGTTATTTATATTTTGATTTGAGGTTTGTTACATACAACACAAGGTTTCAGATATATTTAAGCAGGATTATTTTGGTTGTTCATATTGAAACTTTTTATGAGATTAACTGCACACTAGTTTATTTTTTGGTTAAAGTAACAATACTGACCAGTTCACTGGAAACACACATGCCTTGCTTTTATCTGGATATATTTCAAATATATTGTTTTTGTTCAGTTCGTGTTTTTAGCAGTATTTTTTTGTCTGGTAGCTGTGATGAACTTGTTCCATCATTCGCAGTTTCCACCAGAAAGGATCTCAATCCTTGAAGATGGCAAATAACCTTCCTTGGATGTCTGAGCTACCATACTGTACAGTAATTAGTACATTTTTGATCCCCAATTCTGTTTGTGTCAGTAGTTGATATCATCAGTATTTAAATTTTGTTTTAATGCTTACTTTTTGTTAAGCCATGTTTAAGAGTGTGTGGGTGTTTGCATGTATTATTTTTATTTGACAGCTTTCGTAACATCCATCAGTTGATTCAAATTAAATTCAACAATAATGCTTACTTTCTGTTAAACTTGTGTTACGGAATCCTTTGTCAAAAAATTTGAGGTGTGTGCGTGTGCACATATTTTAAATCCTTAATTGGTGTGAATGAGAACACAGTTTAGAAAAAGAAAATTAATATCTTCACAACATGGTAACTATGATGAACTTATTCCACCATTCGCAGTTTCCACCAGAAAGGACCTCAGTCCTTGAAGATGGCAAATAACCTTCCTTGGATGTCTGAGCTACATACTGTATATAACTGTAAATTTGTGATCCCTGATGCTATACATGTATTATTTTTATTTGACAATTTTCATAAAACTTCAGTTGTGTTGGTTGATTCAATTTTAATGCTTTCTTGTTAAACTCATGTTTAAGGAATCCTTTGTTCAAAACTCAGAGATGCATGTGAGCATGCAAGCATGTGTTTGTGCTCAAATTTTAAATTCTTAATACAGTTTAGAAAAAAGAAAATTAATATCTTCACAACATGGTAACTATGATGAACTTATTCCATCATTCGCAGTTTCCACCAGAAAGGACCTCAGTTCTTGAAGATGGCAAATAACCTTCCTTGGATGTCTGAGCTGCCATGTTAAGTCCCATTTGTCTCTGAAAGTTTAGTTAATACTTAGAAATTGCAGCTGGATTAACACCATATACTGCATGGTTAGTAATCGTTGTAAGAAATTGATTTGTGTTTGTGGCATTGACGTTGCAATTACTTTTTAAAGTTCACTGAAATATTCACATATTTTATGAACTGTTTAAAGGATCTTTAATTATCTGGTGTATGTCTCTCTTTGAACACTGTAGCCATGAAAGGTTAATTGTGCCTAATAAATTGCCATCTGACTTTTTTCATCATTCATAGTTTCCATCAGAAAGGATATTCTTTGAAGATTGCATACAACCTTCGTTGGCTGTAACATTTTCATTGACATATTTTAACATATGAGCTACAATCATATGACTATTGCATCCAGTAAACCTTCATTCAGATTTCCTGCTGTTTTCCTTACATTACTATCTGAAACAATTAAAAATAGCTTTCACTGATATAAATGTTGATATTTAACTTTGTTTTTCAATATAATAAAGCTAAAAACAATTTTCTTTTGATTTGTAAATTTTGGTGAAAATACTAAAAAGTAATTTAGTATAATCATTTTAAATGCAGATCAGACAAAATACATTTTGTTTTTATCAATTGCTAAGTGAAATGTATAGATTTGTGACCCTCAAATTAATGGTCTAAAATTAAGTTTTAATGGATATATTTGTTTGTGGCAGTTTATGTGGATGTATATATTGTTTTGTATGAAATGTTGATAATAGTTTTCTTTGGTGTTTTGTCTGTTAAAGCTGCCAGTTTGTAATTTGGATGTACCATGCATTTCTCTCTATACAGCAAATAGTTTTTCTCATTGGATTTGAAAATTAGTATTATTTGAAAGGTAGCGATGATGAATGTATTCCATCATTCGCAGTTTCCACCAGAAAGGAATCTTTGTTCCTTGAAGATGGCAAATTTCCTTCCTTGGATGTCTGAGCTACCATTATAGATAGGATCCTTTTTAATGTGAATATATTGGGTACTGATGAGTTTCTGATATAAATATTCAATTTAGTGAAAGTTTTCATTTATTGTTCTCTTTTCACTAGTTTGGTACAGACCTAATTGTTGCTAGGCAAAAATGGGCCGTCTAAATGTGTAATTTTACAACTACTTGTGTGGGTGTGCACCTCATGTTTTTGGCTGATGCACCAACCACATTTACTGCATCTTAGTTTCATTTCTTCATATTTACATCTGTATTGATATAAAAGGTTATAAATTTCATCATTGTCTCCAACAGTAAGAATTGTACTTTATCACAATATTCAAGTAAAATTTGAGCTGCAAAAAGTAACAGCATTTATTTTTAAAATATTTTCCGTTACTTCTTAATGAGGGAAATGGGGTAACACTTCAAGTGCTGCCAGATTTTTAGCTGTGATGAATTTTTTCCACCATTCACAGCTTTCACTAGAAACAGTTTGTTGATGATAGCAAATAATTTTGAAGACATAAGGTCAGGTAATTAGAAATTATTTTTCAAGGGCTGGTAATTGGGATGCTGATTATAAAAACTGAACTTTACTCCACTGTATTGTTTTATAGTTTTGTCAAAATTGACAGTCAGAAAGTGGATGGTTATTCCAGAATTAAGGGGTTTATATGATGGCAGTTGATAATTTACAGATATCCATAAAAACAAGGATCTGAAAGTTCTGTTCATGGCATCTAGGAATATTATACATTTGCTTGTAATAGTGTAGCGATGATGAATTTATTCCATCATTCGCAGTTTCCACCAGAAAGGAATCTAATTCCTTGAAGATGGCAAACAACCTTCCTTGGATGTCTGAGCTACAGTTACATTCTTATTTAAATAAATGTTAGACTTCATTAAAATAAAATTTATACTTTTTTTTAAAAAAGGTCTCTTTAATCTGATAGAATAATAGTTAATAAACTGTATAAGCAATTTTTTTTTAAAATAATGAATTGTTCAGTAGAATATTAAATTTACCTTACAAAAAAAGAAAAAGAATGCTTTTTATCCTATGCAGGAATTAAGCTATAATTTAATTAAAACAAAATATCTAGATGTATTGCTGGTCACAGTAATTAAAGGTTAGAATGCTTAACAAAGAATACACAAATCATCTCATTGATGATGTTACATGTGTGTAAAGTGGTACAGTTTGTGTTAAACATGCTCAAGCTTTAAAAATGGGTCAGTCAAAGTAAGATAAGACCTGATTTTGATTACTAGCAGGTGAGCTGAAAATAAACCATTTTTCTTTTTTAATGTTAAATGTTATACTTTGGTTGATTATTTTTCTTGTTATAATCATCAGTGTACACACTTTGTCTGTTGCTGTAGTTGGTGTAAATGAAGCTGTGATGAACTAATTCAATTATTCAGAGAGGAATTTTGAAGATGGTAAACTTCTTAGTGAGTGCACCACTGTAATGTAAACATTTCTATAAATATTTGTTGTTTTCAGCTAAAGAAATTTTTGGTAAATGGAGTTTAATAATAATTTTTATTATGATTGAACAAATTAATATTCTGCTGAAAACGCACAAGCCTTGCTTTTACTTGGTTATGTGTAAGAATTGCAGTTCTGTTCAGTGTAGGCATTTTTAGCAGTATTTTTGTTCTGGTAGCTGTGATGAATTTATTCCATCATTTGCAGTTTCCAACAGAAAGGCAGTGAGTTCCTTGAAGATGGTTAATAACCTTCCTTGGATTTTTGAGCTACCATATCTAGTTTTGATGCCTGTAATAAGTTGATCTGGTGTCAATCATTTGTTTTTTTTAATTTAAAGCTTACCTGTTATATTAGGTAAACTGCTATTTAATTTAAAACCTGTATCTATATATGTGTGCACATGTTAGAGTGGAGTATACATAATAATAATAATAAAATTAATTCTTTCACAATGGCAGCAGTGATGAACATTTTTCCATCATTCGCAGTTTCCACCAGAAAGGATCGCTATCCTTGAAGATGGCAAATAACCTTCCTTGGATGTCTGAGCTGCCAGCAGACTGTGTATCAGTTTGTCTATCAATATTTCTCTTGTATGTGTATTTGTCAGTTGTATCTATCAAACGTTTTTTCACTTCTGATAATTTGGAAAATCTGTAACTTTAAGAAGGTAATTGGATATGAATTCATGCCATTATTTTGTGACTTATCCATGATCTAAATGGTACAAGGTTTGACTAATTCTATGGTTATGGTATAAACAGTTTTTTTTCACATAATTTGCCTCAGAAAGATTTTTTTTTTTATAATATGGTCATTGATGTAGAAAAACAATGGTGAAATTGTTCTGACATTGTTACTAGTTAGTTGTTTCTTTGTGGGTGTTTAAATGTAATTTAAGAAAAACTATAGAGAAATATCCTGTTTTGACATTTCTTTGACATTGTTATAGCTGTGATGAACATCTTCCATCATTCGCAGTTTCCACCGGAAAGAAATTCTTGTTCTTTGTGATGGTAAATAACTTCCTTGGATGTCTGAGCTATATTTGATAATGTATTTTCTTATTCATGATCATTTAAACATTGTTTCAATCATTTCTAATTATTTTTGATTCAGGTGTTGTAGTTATTGATGATCAACCAGAAGTAACTATAGATGACCCAACCTTTCTGTTTGAGAGCAATGAAGGTTTCCAAGAAGTTACATCAAAGAAGACTATGAAAAACAAACAAAAGCAACATGAAGCTGAGCACTCAAAAAAGACGACAGACCAAAAGAAGAAAGATTCTTCATCCAAAGTAATTTTTATGTTTCTGCAACATGAACATTTTATTTTTGTTCCAACATTTTATTAATAAGAAATAAAAGCAGAAAACCTTTCAGATAAATTTTGTATTTCTATCTTTTTTAACAAAAATGTTTTTGATTCTAGTGATTATTTCTATCTCTATTTGGTTTTCCATCAATAAGGATAATTTTTTTGGTTTGTTTTTTTGAATGCCAAATTTTTTAATTATTTATTTTCACACAGTAAAATTTTTATTTTAGGTTGTGGTGAAACCAAAATGTTTATCTAGTAAACCAACCACTCGGTACAGCAAACAGAACAAGTTACCGCCAAGACTTGCAAAACAGAAGGAACAGCGAGAAAAAGGGAAAGAAACAACTCGTGACATTATGCCAAAAATAGAACAGTGGGATAATGATCTAGCCAATAACATACCTCCCATGGTAGCATCTGATGTGGATTCTCCAAAAAGTAATTTCAACTGATAACAATTTCATCTAACTGTATGTAATACTACAATTTCAAAATAAGGTGAAAGTTTTAAAAGAAAGCTTAATTCATTACTATCCCATAAAAATTGTAGTTTCTTGCATCCCACACAACATTGCTTTATTCTAAATAAGTGGATATAATGATTTATTTGGAAACATTTTGGAATTTTCATTAAGTGTTGGTTGGATATTGTTTTATGGGATGGTAATGAATTAAAACTTTCACCTTATTTTTAAATTGTGGTATTACATAGTTACCCTAAAAATGGGTTTAAAAAAAAAAAAAAAAAAAAATTCTAAAAACATGAGTAGATTTTAAGAATTCAAAATATTGGAAAGGTTAATAGAATAAATGTTTATATCCCGATATATAGATATAAATGCTATATGCACATCATATATATACCAATTTATATCAACCTAACTATCTGTCCTTAATGATCTTGAAATATTGTTTATTTGCTTGCAATAGTGTAGCGATGATGAATTTATTCCATCATTCGCAGTTTCCACCAGAAAGGAATCTTATTCCTTGAAGATGGCAAACAACCTTCCTTGGATGTCTGAGCTACTGTAACATTCTTAATTAAATGTTAACCATTTCGTTAAAATAAACCTGTACTTTATTTCAAAGAAACATTTATACTTTAAAAAAATTCATCTCTATAATATATTCGATTAGATATACCAGCTATGCCTGCACCTGGAGTTCATGTAGCAGCAGCCCCTAAAATGCAGATAAATGCTTCTCAGATGGCCCCAGTATCAATGACGCCTGCGCCTATTCCAACTGTCAGTGCATGGTCCAAACCAATCAGCTTTGCTATAACTGTAGGATCCGGTCCAAACCAGACAGCCGTGGAGCCAAAATTTGACAAAGGAGATCAGCATGACAGTGGCATTGATGTAAGTGACCAGCCTAATTCTGCTGCCTCATCCACCCGGAGCTCCCCAAGTGCTGAAAACAAGCTTAAGGATGATGTTAAGGTATAGCATTAAGCTGTCTCAAAAGCAGCTCGATCGGCTTGCAGTTGTCGTGATTTCGTCTTATGTTCCTTTGTAAACCTAGAAATTATTTTGGGGGAAGAAAAAAAAGAAAGAAAAAGGAATTCCTTTTCTTTTTTCTTTTTAAAAAAAAACAAACCATTGCATGCTGTGGAGCTCTAAGTGAAAATGAGCAATATAGACGAGAATTTTTACATACCACTGCCGATCATTGTATAGAGTAGATTTAAGTATCATCAGGTTAGTTAACTGAATTTGTTTTATATCGGAAAATGTAGTGTTAATTTTAAAATCTAAAAAGATAAAAGAAGTACAAGTAAGTATTTTGAAGAGAAGTTAGTTTGATTGACTCGATTTTAACATTTTTTTAAAAAATTTAAAAAATCACTGCTTTTTCCACTCTTGCTCTTTTAGCTTTTTTTCAAATAGTTAAGCTGTAAATTTGCAAACTAATAAATATTATCCTAAAGTCAGAAAAATTTGTTATTTAAATTGTTTGTCAATCATTACTTTCCTGAAAGATAAATAAATGTTTTGTTTGAATTTATAGAACGTAAACATATTTTGTATGATCTTTGGTGTCTGAGTCATAATAAAAACAGTAATTTTTTTATTATGTGTAAAAAAATATACATGAAACAGTAAAGCAGAATAGATACCAATAAGTAATATGGGAAATGCATGTTACAAATGTAGACTTTTGCATGGCAGTTTCCTATTTTATTATACCATGGTCAGTTTAATTTGCTTGAATTGTATTTTTTATCCATATTTTCTATACCTCTTCATGAAAGTTGCCTGTTAGTAACTGAATACAAGAACAAACATAATGGGATAAATTTTAAAATTATTAAATATTTACATATTTATTAGAAGAAGATTGTAGAAAAATGTTTAAAGAAAATGTAATGAAGATCAAAGATAAACTTTTTACACACTTCATAAATTGTATTTTCACATTTAATAAATTGGATTGTGCTTGTTTTTGTAAATAATGCTAGTTAAGTGCTTTTCCAGCCAGCAACATTTTTTTAAAATCTTATAACTGAAACGTTATGGCTATCTGAATCTAAACATCTGCAAAAAAACTATTTATTATATGCTTATTATTTATTTTTCAGGCTGACAAGTTGTTAGAAGAAAAAATGAATGGTGATGGTCAGGACAATTTTGAGGCACCCAAGCCTCAGAGACAGCCTAAAGTTCAGGTATTGGCAATTTTATTTCTGCATAATCTAATTCAGTATGCATGTAGAAAAAACAATTGGTGTTAAAAATAAAGAAATTTTTGCAGTGATGCTAATACATAAAGAATCTGTCAATCGAATGAAAATAATTTGTTTTTTTCAAATATTTTGATGCCTATGTATTTTTGTGAATGGATTGTAAGCAATATACTGACAAAGAAGACCATATTTTGCAGATAAGTCAGGGGGACAAACTGATGGCCAAGGAAAGTCTAACAAAAACTGAGGTTATAAAGACAATTAAAAAACCAGATCAAGTCCGAGAGAAACCAAATCCAATCCAGATGCCTCCAAGTTTCAATGATCCAATTTTCAAAAAGGTATGTAAAATCTTCAAAACAAAACAAAAAGTAAAATAAAAGTATCGGAGGCAAATATTCTTACTTCTGTTGAAATAAATTCTTCAATTACTATTATGTGAATTCTTTTATTGCGATTAAAGATTGGTGGAATAATTATGAAAGTGTACCTAATACTTCAAAAAAAACCCCACACCAAACAATTAACAAAAGAGTAATTTAAAAGATTAGATTTTAATGTAGGCTAACCTTGAAACTCAAAGATTTATTGAACATTGGAAAACAGTTTTGAATTTTAACTAATATTTCTAAACCTACAGGTGGACAGTGGTCTACGATTTGAATTTGATGAAGCTCTTAATGGTTCAATGGAAACTGAGAAAACTGAGATTGAACAATCTCAGGCTTCCAATGTACAGAGTGGATCAAACACCAACAGTGAGATGAATATAAGTTCTCCAACATCTCATGCCACTCAAGATCTGAATCAGAAAATAGCATCTGTAAAAGCAGTGTGGGACAAGCCACATGTATTTGAATCACCGTAAGTGAAAAAGATGAAGCATTTGTAAAAACTTGGAAAACCAAAGTAATATTTCTCGTTGAAGGGGACACACCAGGCAAAAAATGACAAAATCTGAATAAAACATTTTTTTTTTTTTTTTTTTTTTTTTTTTTTTTTTTTTTTGGTTTTTGACACCACCATTTCGAAAATGTACATAAAAAAATTTGGTTTTCAGATAAATGTATCATTTTTTTTATATACTATCCTAACATTTTTGGAAAGGTTCTGCAGAAAACTATTTGTGCTAGTTTCCAAATTCGGAATATATATATTTAAAAACAAACACTATAAAATGATAAAGAAAATCTGTACTATAATATTAAAAAAAGCCAAAAATGAAAGTAACCATTTCTCATAAAAAATAAATTAATAGTTTTTTGTGGTAACAGATGGGCATTACTTCCATCAAATTTCAATTCTGTTAAAATGAATTTTAATCTTTGACACACATGTCCCCTTGATTGTTGATGTAGAGATATGTTTAACCATTATTAAATATTAGCCTGCCAGATTACAGTTGCTGTTAATATATTAAAATTTTTTGATTGGAAAACGGTAGTTACTTAATTTCAACAGATTAGTTTAGATCAGAATATTAATCTTAGTTTAATTAAATTTTAATTGGACTTAATTTCTATAAGATAGTTCAGTTTTTCTTGAGAAATAGACCCGAAAACCCTAATAACTTTAAAGTGTGTTAATGCAGGATATTATTTTATTTGTGATTATTGGAGCTTATTTTTAAACACTTCTTTTATAGGACAACTTCTCTGAATGGAAAATCGTTAACTACAACAAACAGTGAGTCAACAGGAAATAAAACTTTCTCTGCCTTCAACAATGAAGTCAACAATGTGACATCATCTCAGAACAATGGTTTGGACAGTGTAGTACTGAATGAAAACAACAACCACATTACACCTGAGCCAACTTCAATGTCTGCACTCTCCAGATCTTTGGACTCCATTCCTGTTTTTGTACCAGAAAATGTGAGCATGAAGGTCATAATGGACAATGGAAAAATGTCTGTCTCTGAGCCAACCAACGTGTGCAAGGTACAAATGTTTGCAGTGTGAAATTATGCAACATACTAAAGTGTACATTTACTCCTAAACTAAATAAAAAGGAGGGTGAGGTGAAATAAAAATTATATTTTTCTTATGAAATTGATATCCACCAAAATGTTTGAAAGAAAATGTAATTGTCAGCTTTTTCACAGTAGATAAGAAAACATTGTTCAACCAAAAATAAGGAGAGTATTAATTTGCTTTACAGGTTAAGCCCCAGCAGTTTCAGAGCCAGATGGTTGGGTCAGGTCAAGGTATGGGATTGAACCAGACAGTGGGTCCTAGCCAAACAGCAGCAATGTTGTCTAACCTGCCAGCAGTGCCTAGTCCCCCCATTGTCATGTCAAACCAGCCCTTCCAGGCTATACAACTTGGCTCACAGCTCCTTCAGCAGGAACCTAGGGTATTCACAATTGATTATTTGAATAGAAAAGAAAAAGAAATATGTTTGCAATGATGATTTTATTATGATCTGTCAATCCAATGAATATTGTGATTAAATTTTATATAAGCATGCTGAGCAAGCATATTTCTAGTATTCAAGATGTAAAAGATGAAATTCTGTGTTAGATCATTATCATTAATAAAACTTAAACCGGTAAAGATGATGGTATAAAATAAGCATATGTAATATTGGTTGGTTAATTTAGAAGAGCAATAGGAATTTTGTTTTTTTCTTATTTTTGGTTTGTACAAAACTGAAACGATACTACAATTATCCATTAATTAAAATGTTTGGAATGGTTTTTTTAATTATTTTTATGAGTTGCATTATTTTTTCTTACAAATGTTTTTTCTTTTTTTTTTCTTTTTACAATTAATGGATGTAATTTTTATGCAGTAGATTATATTATTACTATATTTTTAAATATAACATTTTACAGTAGTTTAGTTTATTTTGTTTCCAGCCAAACTGTGGATTTAGCTTATCTCAGCCTCAGGCACAAATAGGTCAGCCAAGCTTCACGCAACCCAATCTGTTCTTGCCATCAACACCAACTCAGCCAGACCTGTTTCAGTCTCAGCTGACATTTCCAAGAAATCAACCTTATGGACAGACTCCACACCAAAACACTGTCATGGTTTCCTCTTCCAATTCCTCGCTGATGTCAACATCCATAAAACCACCTGGTAATGCTTATGGTAAGCTAGTAATTCCTTCTAGTTGTCTTGTTCGACAAATACTTGTATATTGGTACTGTAATTAAAACTGATTTAACAGAATAGTGATAAAGAATTGTTTGCAATGATGATTATTTACGATCTGTCAATCCAATGAAATTTTGTGATTATATATTTTTTTCATAAAATAAACTGAGCAAACTTACTTCTCATATTTGACCTTTAGAAGATAAAGTGTAATAATTCTTAATTTTTATAATCAGTAAAATTTGAAACTTCTGGTAATGTTACCATTTGTCTTCGAGATGTTACTTAAAATACAAAAAGGTGATCTTAATGCTCATAATTAAATTGATAAATGTTTCCCAGCATATTCTGATTATGACAATAATTACTCTTTAAAACTTGACCCATTTATTTATTTATTTATTATTTTGTTTTGTATTAAAAATAATAAATATTTCCAATATCTGATTGCAGGTCAGTTGCAGAAGAATATTGGCAATCTTGGTAACATGGGCAACATAGGCCCAAGCTCACTGCAGTTCGGCCAGAGTCTGAGTAACCCGTCTCATATGTTTATCCAGTATGATCCCAATCAGATGTTTAGCACAAACCAGATTCTTGGAACCACCCCACTTGGCAGCTCACAGCCTACACAGAATGTGAATAGTTCTCAAATTCTTGGCTCACAGCTTATACAGTCAAGGTAATACCAATTTCATATTTTAATGCACCTGTTGAATAGCTATTACTTCAATACACCTTTTAATATCAGGACTTACCTGCCTTCGTTAAACATTTTATTAAACACTGTATAAAACAGATAAATTAAGCATTAGATGTAATTTTATTTTACTTAATTTGAGATAGTAATTTGCATTGAGAAGATACATAACAATTTCTCTTCAGTGAATACAGTTCTAATGAATGTGTTTTATAGGACTGCTGTGCAGCAGGTTCAGCCTTCATCATCTTTCTATCAGCAAGCCCAGCCAACTATTCAGCAGACTAGTTTCTTCACACAGCAACCTTCTTCAGCTCTGCAGGTTAGTATATATTTGTTGAATATTGTTGTTTTGTGTGGCTACTCATACTCCTGCACAGAATTAGATAAGCTTAGTACAGAATATTTAAGCAGTTTGATTTGAGCAGTAACAGGACAGTTTTAAGAAGAAACCAGACATCCAAATACACTAATGTTAATTTTCTCTTTACACTTGTCTGAAGCAGATTACCTGAAAAGTGTAGGAAACATGATGGTAAATTTAAAATAGTACAGTAAATCATTATATAATTCAAATGATTAAAAAATTAATCTTTAACATTTAGGGTGCTTTACAGCAAGCAGCTGCAACACAATTTTCGCTTCAGCCATTTGGCAACCAGCCAGGTGGCTTAAGTCTGACTTTGCAGCCAAGCACACCTGGTCCCACCCATGCACCAACACACCCACAGTCGCTGAACCTGGCACCACAACCTCCAGCTTCCAAAACTTCACAGTTTAACCAGATGATGCAGCAGCAGTCACCTCAGAGTACTCCAGTAAGCAGAGTTTTAGATAACTTGTTAGGGTGCTTCTTAAGTATATACACACAAGAACACAGAGGCAGCTGCTTCCAGGTTATTTTTATTTTGGCCTCTAAATTATTTCAGAAGTGTGAAAGAATTGTATGTAGTGATTTTCTTTTATTTGCATAGGATTTCATTTCCATGCCACCAGTATACTGCTATGTATAGATAAAAATTGAGATTGTTAGTTTAACAGCAAATAATGGTATTTGCATTTGATCATATATATTTAAACTTTTTTATTTTAATGTTTAAGGATTTAATATAATCTAAATAGTGAATATGAAAGATATTTGGTATTGGTAAGAAAAGAATATAAATAAATTTTATAGGCAGTAATTAATATGGAAAAAACAAAAAATAAAACAAATAGAAAGAAAACTACCTAAAAATGTTTTGATTATTTTGAATCGTGTTTATAGATTAGTTAGTTCCCTTGTAAAATAAAATTATTTGCCATTTCTTTCGTATTTGGCTATTATTGTATTTAGCTCCCTTGATAAAGGTAATTTAAAAACTGATTTCATAATGATTTTAGTAATTGTAATTTATGTATGATTGTTGTTACAGATGAAGTCACCTCCACAAAGTATAACACCAACAAACTTGGGAAGTAACAGTTCACAGGCCACAAGCCCAAATTCAAAACATTTTAGTCTGCAGATGCAGAATCGAAGTAGTGGACCGAGATTTCCAGGAGTGCAACAACAGTTTCCAGCCAAGTTTAACACAACATTTGTGGGACAACCCTTACAGACTGGAGGTAAACAGATACACCCCCCTCACCATCCAACTGAATTTCAGTTAACACTGAAAATCAGATAATTATGAAGTAAAAGTTTAATGATTAGTAGGGTTCTTAGTTAGATTTATATGACAATAACTGCTGACATTTTTTTCATTAATTAGAAGTAAATGGAATAAATCTGATCTTTTTAAATATACTGCATTATTCATATTGCAAGATTTTGTTTTACTTTTCTTTTTTCCTTTTTTTTCCTTTTTTTTTTTTTTTTTTGAAATTGTGATTAATGTAAAATTTATGCAAATAGCTCTTAGAAATATTTTAAAGGTAAAATTTAATGTTATTTTCAGCTCCTCTTATGCGGCATCAGATGGTGGTGGGTAATATGCTTCGACCCACTGGACCACCACCTCAGCGAAATCCATTTCCAAATCCCATTCAGCGACCAGTTGTGCAGGTGACTACTCGATCACCTAGTGCACCACCATCGTCTATAACATCATCGGTGAAAGCCCAGCAAGCCAAACAGCGACAAGAGGCAGTGGCTTTGGCTCAGAATTTCTTAAATCCCCAGGTCAAACCAACCAAGAATGAAAATGTTGAGACAACTAACGAAACGACAAAACCATCAAGTAGCACAAGTGGAAGTGATCTTAAAAGCAGTGAAGATAAGCCATCCGAGAAAAAATAATTGCTTGTTGTCACTCCCTGTAGTTTGTGTTGTAACTAAACCTATATAGTTTTATTTATTGTTCAGGTGATTTAACATGACATAGCAGAAATTTAAAATAGGATCGACACTGTTTTCAGAAATTAAAGTTTAAATCTATATCTACATGAATGGAGAAAAAGCTGATGTCAAACAACTTGCTAGTGATCGTGTGCATTTCCTAAGGACTGACTGACAAGACGACGTGTTAGTTCCTGATGTGTGTACGTCTTGACAGAAACACTGACACTGATTGTGACAGCTAAACACTTACTGTTTTTATAAATTGGCTTATGACCTAAATGTTCACAGAAAGAAAAGTGTGCTGATTCTTTTCACAAATGAAAATTCTAAATTTTTCAAGTTTGAGACTAAATAGATGGATATGTTACAGAAAAACATTGTTTTGTATTTTCAATGCATTTGTCATAATGACTTGATGTTTTTCCTCTTTATTTTCTTAATTTTTTTATTTTTAAAATATTAGTAATTAATGACTGGATATAGAAAATGCATGAACACTGGTGAGGTCATAATGTTTAACATAGTGAAGCACCTTTGACAAGATGGCAGAATTTTTTAACCTGACTTGTATTTCAAATATTTTGCTGTTATCCAGGCAGTTTTAATCTTTGGTGTTTTCAAGGGAGTACTGAACCATCTACATTGTTTTTGTGATGATACTTTTGAGGATAGGAAAAAAAAATTAAAAGTTGACCATTTGAGTTTATTGGAAAGGATCATCGAGATAAGTGTCCTTTGTATACAACGCAAGTGATGAACTGTATGATTTGAGTTCCTCCAGAATGCCCCAGAGGTGAGATGTACCCAAAGCAACACAATTGTCTTTGTTTTTGAAACAAATGGGGAAGATGTGAAAAGGTCGCATAACCAACTAGTGCCCCAGTTGGTGACCGTGAAGCATCTGACTGTTTTTGTGTTAATTTTAGTAAATAAAATAGATGTTCTTTAAAAATGGTTTTAAAATTTAATTTATCATAATGTTGAGCTTGTTCAGTTGAGCAGGAGAGCAATTTTAATAAAAAATATATATGTGTATGTACATATATATATCTTTTTTTATTATTATTTATTTTTACTTATATTGAAGGTTCTGAGAAGATATTTTTCAAAATTTATACTTTTGAAGAATCGGAAAATCTGGTAATTTATTCATTCTTTTTCCAGTTTTTTCTTTCATTTTTTTTTTTTTTTTTTATTAATTTATTTTCAGATCTATTCTGCAAAGTTCAACTGTACAGAGCTCATAAAAAAAAAATTGCAAAAAATTAAAATGCTTGTACATTTTATATGCAGTGTCTTTTGTCTTTTCCAGAATATTTATTTTTCAGCCTTTTCCCAAATTTTTAATCTTTAATTGACTTACATTGGTCAGTTTTAACAATGTTTATAGGGAAGCTTTTAAAATAGTGTTAACGAGGATTTAATTGCTAAAATTGATTATATAGCCTTGTATATGTATAATGGATTCAGCTTATATATCTCGATTCGGATGATTGAAACATGGATACTTTGAGTCAAAACAAGTAATGTTTAATGTTGCTGCACACACTATGGACATGTTAAAAGACAGTGTTATATTTTTATGCAATTTATTCACGAACATTTACTCTGGAATCAGTTGTAAACATATTCTTACTTTTTGAAAAAAACATTTCTACTGGGTTATTTGTTAAGACTGGATGAAGCTAGTGCACATTTTAAGACGAGCAAATGGATCAAACAGTGCGAACGTCTTTCTCTAGGTATGCAAGCACTTTTTTCTCGTAATGCATGTTTGTTTTATTTTTGGGTCTTTAAGAAACCTGGCAATTAAACACTTCTGAGAATGCACTTCACTTTTTTTTTTTGTCTCTGTATTTTTCACCATTAAGTTCTGAAATTAGTCACTTCAAGTGTTGAGGCTGGACCAGTGAAGGTAAGTTGTACATACAGTAGTAATATTTAGGATCATAGATGGAAAATTCTCATTAAGAAGTTAACTGATAAAACAATGGGTGTGAAGAGGGATGAGAAAAGTATTTTAGAAGATAAAATGAATACTAGGACGTATGAAATAGTGTGTGTGTGTGTGTGCACTAAGCTTAGGGGCTTATTTGCTTAGGTTTTAAAGTTTTCCAAATACTCACGTAAGATGGATTTTCTTATTAAAGTAGGTAAAGTAATTCTACAAACTGTTTTGAGTGTTTCAATCACAAACCTTGTTGTCGACTCTGAAAAAGTCCTAAACTCATAAAAGCTTTCTAATTTGGTAGGTTACTAGAATGCACAAAGCATCTAAATGTCTAGTACAGTATCATACTGGAAGTAACCAAAATGTTTAATGAAAGCCTGTTGAGAAATCTGCTCCACAGTTAACAACAAAGCATGGTGGCAAGCATTCAATTTATGAGCCACCCATCAAATGCTGTACCAACTACTACGTTTCAAGTCAATGCTTTCTCAGTGTGGCCAAGAAGTATAATATAATTAAGATGGATATTATGGTTAATGTTTGTGCTAAAATAAAACTGAAAACCCATTTACTCAAAACAATAAGAATTGATCATTGCTAAAAGTATAGAGAATTTAAAGACTGAACACATAAAGAGACTGCAACAAAAACAAAAGGGAAACATGGGTTGTGAGAATCCATGATCATAAATTAAAATTAGAATTGCATGAACACATGGGGTGGGGGTGAAAAAAAATGCGGAACACCATGACGTAATGACTTTCAAAAATTAGACTTGCGGTGATGTCCCAAACTTCTCGATCCTCAGTCTTAGTCGCCTATAATGAATTTTATAAAAGAATTTGAAATTACGAAAGTTTATGCCATACAATTTATATAAAAATACATCTACATATATTGTTTTTAAATTGTTTGAAGCTTGCTACTTTTGGAAAAAGATAGTGAAAGACTATTTTTCCAAAAGTACTTAAATGAAATACAAACGAACTATTTAAATAAATAAACGTCAACCGTACCAAAAACAACAAAAAACCTTAAGACACCACACCTACCAGGACCAAAAAAAAAAAAAAAACATTGTGATGTCCCACTGCAGGAACGTTATTACGTTCGAGTTGTGTAAGACGTTATTTATATTAAATATTGCACGGCTTATTTATGGTGTTGTGGATAGGTGTATTTTATATACAACATCAACAATAACAACAATAAAGGGTTTAACTGAAAAAAGATTAACAACAAAGCCTGTTTACATAGTGATGTATATTGCGTCACATTCTATTTTTGACCGACTGACGAAAAGACGTAAACAGTTTTTTCAGATATCTGAAATTCATCTTGTGAAATATGACCCAAATATGCCACTGACTAATGATTAAAAAATAACGTAAATAATAAAGCCATAAATGTAATGAACACGTGAATCGATCCTCAATTCGCATGTGTAGCCGGAAGTTGTATATATATAGAGAGAGATAGAGCATAAAAGCCTAAACGAGACGTGTTTGGGACTTTCCCGTCTGACTAACCAGCGGAGATGAATGCTCTATCGTTAGTGGTTTTTAACGGACTTCTTGTTCTATTAAAATTTTCCCAAGGTACGTTTCTAAGTTCTTTTCCTTTATTAATTAAATAAAATTATTCAGTATTATGGTTAAATATCAGTATGTAAAATACCTCTGCATCTCGCTGATTTTAGTTTTTATATCAAATACAGGTAATATATGTTGTGACCCATCCTCTTATCAGATTTACTTTCATTTCTTAAATATTCAGTTAATAATACAAACCTGCAATATCATTTATGCAGATAAATGTAAATAAAACTTTGTTTATATAAACTGCTGAGAAATCAATTAACTCGGTTTTTACTACTGTCGTATTTATAATTTAAAAAAATATATATTATAACAATAATAATAATAATGATAATAATAATAATAATAATAATAACAGGAACCAATTGAATTCCATTAAATGTAATATTCAATCTATAGCTATTGATAATATTTAATCTCGGGAGTAGTTGTATAAAAGATTCATTGATTCAAAATCGATGTTTGATTTTTGTTTGTTGAACATTCAGTGATTCTTCCAAGTACTCTACGACGTCTTTTCACTTCACCAGCATCAAAATTAACATTACAAATAAGGTGTGCTATTTTAATATTCAAAATCTGGACCAGACATTTTTCACTTGGTAAATTAGAAATATAACTATAAACTGAAATGTCATGGATAATGATTTCTCGACACGTAGAAGACAACTTTAGTATTTACCAGGTTTCATTTTCCATTTTAAACCCATCCCAAAATTCCTTTTATCATCACACATGATTTTGCCGTTTTTATCAGCTCAGTTAACATTTTGTAGTATCTGGTAACGGAAACCATTGGTATTTGTTGTGTTTTTTTTCCTCTCAATAATAAAAGATTCAACTTTATGCTTTGTTTGTTGTATAAAAATCAAATGTTTGTGATTTATATACTTCCATTGCTTTATTTTAGGCAGTAAATGTTTGAAAAAAAGAAAGAAAAGAAGTAAATAATTCAAATTCGTACATAATCTATACTTCACTGTAATTTATTTTGTAATAAGTTAATATTTATGTTATTTTACAGACGTTGTTAAACGTTTTCTCAAATAGATTAGATACTTTAGTCGTGTTTCTAGTAAATTATAATCAAGAAACTGTATTTTAACATTCGCAAAATTAATAGGAAGAGAAATTAAATGTTAAAAAGAGGAATAAAAAAGAAGAAAAGTATGTTAGCAAGAACGACTGATTTTAAAATTGTTTCTATTTCTTTCTTTTTTCTTCTTCTTCTTCTTCTTCTTCTATGGAACTATAAAAAGATAATAATAATAAAACATATTCTTCGTTATCAACAATTATCTCAATTACAAGTAATAAGAAGCCATTCTTCATTTATATGACAGGTGCTATTATTGGAAAATGCATCAACCACAGGGAGGACAAAGTCACGTTCAACTGTCCACGTGGTCATGTGATATACAGGCCGGTTTTTTACGCAGGAATCAGCAACAGCAGCTCCTGCTTCTTCCAAGATGGCGATTGCACTGGACTCACTACTTCTCTGCTCACGCAGAAAAATAAATGTTACTGGCGTGAGTCCTGCTCACTCAGGTGGCGAAGCAAACTCGACATTGTATCAACAAAACGACGAGAATGTATGGGAAAACGAGCCAACTATGTTAACTATGAAAGTCCTACGTGTGTACCCACTGGTTAGTTTTCTCTGTTTAATTTACTAACAAATTAACCCACTCACTAACGAAATAATATATATATATATTATTTCGTTAGTAAGTTTGTTAATCTGTGGGTATTTTTTAAATAATTAAATATTTTTTTTTTTTTTTTTTTTTTTGGTCATGTATCCAGGATCTCCATTCACAATTATTTTAGCTTGGTATATTTATATCTCTAAATCTGCCTTTTATTATTGTCCTGTTACAGTTAGCTGCAATGTTTTCAAAATCGGTCACTTCAAACGAACTGACGAATCATCACTATAAATACTCCATGACTGTTTATCTGCAAAATAATTAAATATCGGCTTAATGCCATTATTTATTCAGTAAACTGTTTATCTCTACTGAATCAGTTATTAACAAAAAGCAGTTCCCGAGAAATCTTTTTATGTAATAATGAACTGTATATTTGGGTGTGCGTAGTTGTTGTTGAACTGTCTTTCGTTGAAACGTAACCTTAATTCCTTTTTCCCACAATTACTTCGTAAGCCACTCCCTATTTGTTATTGTTAATACAGTATACCCTCACCTATTCGCGGTTCCCCATTCGCGGCCCCGTATATTCGCGGGTTAGGCTCTTAACCCTATCGCATCGTATGCTGGTATACCAGGCTAGCGTCATAACGTCATAAAAACAAATGCTCGGTAAACCGCACAAACAATATCAAATTTTTTCAATTATTATTGCAATACAGTACGTATTTTTTTTATAAATGCATACACTGTATATACAGTGCATATTTTTTGTGACCGTGTATTAATAATGTTTTTAATTGCATATTATTACCTGAACTGTGCGTACTGTATTTATCTGTCTATTTTGCCTTTAAATTTGTTCCACTTTCTGTCAATTCTAATACATATGTTGTACGCATAGAAAATGACTTTACGGTGCAGTAATACAGTATGGGTAACTATACTATGCGGTGTTACTGTCCTCCTGTACTTACGTTTCTTTCTGATTAAAATATTGTTTCAGTACAAAATTAAAATGTGTTTACATTATCATTACTACATTAGTGAAATACATAACTGCATGCAATATTACTACATTATTACTGTATTAATGAGTAAGAGTGTCTTTAGAAAGTGTTTGGGAAGCATTTAGTACCGTATATAATCTCATAATAGACGTTTTAAAACTGCATCCAATATTCGCGGTTTTTCGCTATTCGCGGGGGGGTAAAGAACGTAACCCCCGCGAATAGCGAGGGAATACTGTATGTCCCACAAGCTAACATCCAAAATGGCGGAATCAGTAGCAGACGGCGTAGCTAATTTAAAAAGTATTACAAATGATCTGTCGGTTTCATATCTTCCTGAGAGCTCGAGCCTTTCCAGAAAAGCACAAGATATAATCCACGATATAAAAATTTCCGGCTAAAATCAAAGGACAGTGAATGCGAAATGTTTGCTTTCCATGAGGAAAAACGAGTCGGCACACAAACTGCATATTCACGTTTGCTTGGAGACGAAACAGTTACAAGAGGCTAACTGCTCCTGGGTGAGTATATATCGTTTATTAAATTTATTTTGCAGCATGGTTTACTTCAGTGCAAAGAAAAAAGAAACGTAACAAACCAAAATATAACAAATGACACGTGTCTTAAAGCTGCATTATCAAGACTATTTGTAATAGTTAAATATTTACAATAGATCGCCCAACTGTTTAGTTTGAATTTACCTCAAAACCGATTTTGGTCATATGCATCAGACACACACAGTTTTTTTTTTTCTTTTGTTCTTTCACAATGTCTGTGGGTCCATTGGGCCATTTCTTCTTCCAAACTGGCACATACTATCCTGTTTGTGGGTACTGCTAATCAAAAATGGTAGCCCATGAAGTGGCAACAGTGGGTTTCCACTGACAGTATAGTGTGGTCCTTAACCATGTGTCCGACACCATATAACAGTAGATAAAGTGTGTTGAGAGTCATGCATTAAAATATATCTTTCTTCTTATTTTTCTGTTCAGTGGCTCTGTGTGGACATGTGTATTATTCGTATATAGCTAAATATCAACTGGGTGTATTATTATTATTTGAAAACAACAGGTGATCATGTTTATAAACGAATTTCTTTTTATACTTTCAGGCTAAGTGGCCACTGCTCACATAATACTGGGCTCTTAAAAGCCTCACAAGAATTCAAGCTGCACAATTTAATATCAGTACTAGAACAGCAGAGTTGTACGAGCATTCAAAGACAGTGGAGGTATCCAAGAGTGATGAAAATAAATCTAATACCAATGAGCCATGTTGTGGTGGAAAGACCCACAGCAAAGTCAGAAAACGAAAGTCTGTATTGTGTCAGTTGGACACAGAGAAGAACTAAGACTTACAATGTTGATTTGTTCTTTAATACTATAGGAAGTATACCTATCGTAATTATATCTATTCATTTCGAAATTGGCATCCCTTCTTTGAGATTTGTATTGTATTTCTGTAATATTTCCCAATGTTTAGCAAATTCTTTGCATATTGTAAAGTTGCATTTAAAAGTCTATAATACTCTCTGACAATGTAGAGAAATAAATAATAAACAACAAACTGAACATAAAGTGTACATGTATATCTTAATCAGTGTAATAAGACACAGAATTGATTATAATTTACATCAACTAATTTCATGTGTTGTGAAATTAATTTTTAATATTTTTAACTGGAATTTCTCATTGTGTTTTCGTCTTCGGAAACGGTATAAATGTTAAATGCCGTCCACTTTCGTACCGTTCACCACTGTGCCTATGAATAATACTTTCTAACAAAGGAAGTACTGACGCTTGCTGAGCAACTGAACTAAACAATGATCAACATAAAAACACCGCTTATGGGACAATATGGCGGCTGGAATTAAGTATTATGGGTGTGGAAATAGCGCGCTTTATTTGGTTGAAGTTTCGAAGTCATTGACAGCCGTGAAAACATTAATTGATATATTTAGCAAAGCGTCATGCGTGTAGACATTCGCAGTATTATCAGTTATAATATATGTTTGTACACGTCATCACTATCCATTTCCTAAGGAATCTGTTGGCTTTTTGCTATTATTGTTGATTACTCTTTGCTATTTATAGAAATCTCTCAGGTGTTAATAGTTTCTTTAATATTAAGTATAGTTAATTTATTTTTGTAATAAAATAAAGATTGATATTTTTACCCAAATTTAATATATTTATAAACTTTTATAAGGTAAAAAAGAAGGATATTTAATATGTGAAACTATTTAAAAACTTTTGTAAACTAAATAGAGATAATATATTTAAATCGATATAAGAATTTATAAAATTATAATTTGTTTTTTTAAGGAACCAGATTTGCATATCTATAGATATGTAATAAAATACAGTTTTCGTGTGTGTTTGTGTGTGGTACATATGTATATATGTGTATGTATATATGTATGTATGTATGTATGCATGCATTTTTTTTCGTATGCATGCATATGTGTTTGGTGTGTGTGTATATATATGTGTATGTATGTGCATATAAGTGTGTGTATGTGTGTGTATCTACGTATGAATGTGTGTATATATATATGTATATATGTAAGCTTGTTTGCATCTGTATATGTATCTGGCCTCTGTGTGTGTGTTTAACAATGAAGGAAGGTAATTAAGTACATTTATCTTGATGTAGATCTGTAGATGATTTCTAATTTTATATCTTAACTACCACGATTCTGGGCTTATCAGGAAGACGGAACTCATAAGTACAAAGTGACGTAAATGTGCGTTTCATTAGTTTTTACGTCGTTAACAAACACGATATAATTATTATTCTACGTGCTTTGCAGCCCATGTAGAATTTCTGAAACTCGAAATGACGGATGATGCAATATTCAAAATATATTGAATATTGTTTGATGATGATCCTTTTTTTTTTTTAATGATGTAATATGCTAAACGTTTTGAATGTCATATAATGGCAATATTTTTTGATGTTGCAATATTGTAAATATATTCAGTTTCATCAGTTTGTAATATCTTTGATTAATTCAATATTCTAAATAAATTCCTTTTCGTCTGATTTTTGCATTTATAATCAATATTCTAAACACATGGCAATAATTTCGCTGGTTATTTTTGGAAAGTCAATGTCCAGGACGTGTTTAAAGATGACATTAGAAATTATGTTGTATAAAAATATTAATAAATATAAATTTTATAGCAAAATAAATTATTAAACGGACGGAGAATATCTTAATGAATATAATTAGGCTTCATTAAAATGAAAACAAAATTAAATGAAATAAAAAGCATGAAATATATAAATAAATATGTTTATAAAAATAAATTTAATCTTTTCTATTATTATTTGTCTTTTCTCAAAAATTATTTTCAGAAAACATCTACGACATTTGCTCCGCAGATACCTACAGTATCAAGTCTGCTCTCGGAGTAATTCGGAGTCACTCGGATTACCCGTGGACTTACGGGGGAATGCGCGGTACCTGTCGTCGAACACTTAAGCCTCGTTCTGGACACATTCTTGTGTTAACAGTAGATGATCTGGAACTGGAAACTGATGATTCAGATAAACTCGAGATAAGACTTGCAATGATGAATTCAGACCATTTCCTGCTGCGCAACGCCAAACTGTCCGACAGGAAGCGCTGGTTCATAAAAGAAGGGTTCGTGGAAATAATCTTTACTGTGACACCTGGTGTGAAATCTGCTACTGGATTTATTTTACAATTCGAAAGTAAGTATTCATGATAATTATAATAAAAGCTGTTTCCTTCTATCTTCCTCCACATTTGTCTGTTTAAGTATGCCCTACTTTAAAAAGATGCTACCATTAGGCTTAGGCAGGTCTTGTGTTCTTTCATTATTTATAAAAAGTAAAATAAAATACAAGAATATGCTTACTAAGTCAGATTTGTCTTGAACATTTTGAACAATTCATTTCTGAAATCAAATTCATATGGAGTGTTTCAATACTCTGAGATTTATTGGTTAATCGCCGTGATATATATATATATTTTTTTTTTGATAGATGTTCCAGAGAATGGTTTTCCATTACCACACAACTCTAGTGACTTTGTTACTTATGACAAAGCGTCTTTCTTTTTCAACAGTCAGTCGCATAACAACGCAGGTGAGTGTTGCTCATTTTATCTTTAGAACAACTAAATGTTTTTATCCAAAACTGCTTTATTTGTTATCTTTAGAACAGTTATATTCTTAAACTTCAGAACAAATATATTTCTTATCTTCAGAAAAGCTATATATTTTATATCTTGAATTCGTAATCTTCAGAACAGTTATATTTATTATATTCAAAACGAGTACATTATTGTCTTCAGATCAATTATATTTCTTGTATCTTGAATAGTTATTTATTACATTCTATAAATACAATTATATATATATATATATATATATATATATATATATATGAATATCAACTCTTAAATTTTAACAGATAGTAACCGACTGGACGAGTGCATTTCATCGAAAGAAAAAAGTACCAATCTCTACTGTTCAAGTGATCACGTGATTTACAAACCAGAACTGCAAGTTGGCGTCAGCAATTTCAGAAGTTGCATGCACCAAAATGGAGACTGCGTTGGCCTGACTCACACATTGCTCACGCAGAGAAACAAGTGCTACTGGAAAAGCCAGTGTGAGCTGAAGTGGAGATCTGGTATTCCAATAACACTTTCTTCAGTACCGTCTTGTCTGGCTCTGCCTCCCAGTTATCTCTCTCTCTTAGGATTTAGCTGCATTGCCAAAGGTATTTCTGTGGGGGTTTTGTTTCTTTGTTATTATTATTATTATTATTATTATTATTATTATTATTATTATTATTATTATTGGTTGTGTGTATATGTGTCTATTTAATTAGCAGAAGAAGAATAAACTATATTAAAATAATAATAAGTAACTTAGCCTTCTAATTTGACTTCAAGCTTTGCCTTTCGAATCAGAATAAGCAATATTATGGAGTATCTTTATCTTTAATCAGCGACATTTTTTATTTATTTTGAAATAACTTTTTAAAAAGTACTTCACAAGGAAATTAACTATGCTATTTCGTGTGTGTGTGTGTGTGTGTGTGCAAGTTTTTAGAATTACAGTTTTTTAAATGTCCTTTTGCTAATGTAACAGATTTTGCTATTTATTAATAGAGACTAGTCTTTGCTGCTTTTTAAAAATTAAGATTGGAAGATACTTAGAAACCGATAATTTTAACATAATGATGACGTCTTATGACAACATAATGATAACGTATAATGACAAATGGTAACAGATAACGTCAGGTCATCTACTTCAGTAGGATTTTCATTATTTATTTCCTTCTTAAATTAACTGTTACAGATCAGGTGTTTGACATATGTGACAGAAACAGGAGAACTGTTAACTTAACCTACGGTCTCATACGAAGTCACAAATATTATCCATGGCATTACGACACAAAAAAGACTTTCTGTCGAATGAGAATACGCATTCACCGGAAGTTAGGTTTGCGCATTTCATCAGACGATATCGACCTCGATCCCGACAACCGTAATGATAATGTTAAAATTTTCAGTGTCGGTGAAGACGGCAGCAGAAAACGTTTGAAGAAGTTTACTAGTGATAAAAAAGTGGAACAAGAATTTCACGATGGGTGTGTTGATATTGAGTTCAGAGTTAGCAAATACTCAAAAGGGCGGCAGAGGTTTTGTTCTGAAGTTAAAACGTGAGTGTGTCCTTAATTAGTTCATTTTAATTCTCGAATTTATAATAAATATTTTTACAAATAATGTGGGGAAAAAAATGTTTTCAAATACTGAAGCAACTGGAGGTGGATTTAGCGTTGCTCCATCATTATAGTGGATATAATTTCAAGATGAAATGCGTTTCATATAAAAATGTTTCGTTGTTTAGCTCATTTTTTTTTCTTTGCTATATTTAAAAGTAATTCTTCACACTGACCTATAAAAATGAAAATTTGTTTAAAGTTATTTATTTCTTTGAATGAAATTTATTATTAATTTATTATAATTTTTATATTTATTTATTTATTTATGTATTTTGTAACGACAAATAATTTTCGAAATCTGTGATGTATATTCACTTTTATGTCATATATTCAGAATAACCGAACCCAAAAATCGGTTATTGTAATAACTGTTGTAATATTGTAATGCCCAGGAAAACTTTAAATAATCTCCTTGCTTTTAAAATAGCAGCGATGTACAGGCAGATGTTGCCATTTTTCATAATTTTTGATAGCTGCTTGTTATTTTGTTAGCTCGCTGGCGACATCACACTTTTTAAAAGATAATGTTCTTGGTATGCAGATTTGTGTTGTTTGACTTATTATTATTATTATTGTTATTGTTGTTGTTGTTGTTGTTGTTGTTGTTGTTGTTGTTGTTGTTGTTGTTGTTGTTATTATTATATATATTTTTTTTTCTTCCATAGCGGTAAAGCCAGAAATTGATGGTAGTGACGATGATTTTTCTGAATGTCCGGAAGTGAACAAACGGAAAAGCAGACGACATCGTAGAAGGAAAATCCGCAGACGAATAAGTGAATAAAGTTCTTTACAAATAATTTAATTAAAGATGTTTAAATTATGTTATTACCTGCGTTCTTTTTTAATTTTAAAATACATTAAATTCGTTAATTTGTTGTTGTTGTTGTTGTTATTATTACTACTACTGTTATGGTTCTTGCTATAATAATAATAATAATAATAATAATAATAATAATAATAATACAAATAGCAACAATGTTGTTACTACTGCTACTGCTGCTGTTACTACTACTACTAATTATTACTGCCATTAATAAAAGTAATAGTAATACAATAGTACTAATCGTAGTATCATTTTTTATTTTTTTTATTATTATTATTATTATTATTATTATTATTATTATTATTATTATTATTATTCACTGGAATGTATGTTATTCATATCACCTTCAGGCTACCTGTAAGTATTTTGTTTTACTAATAATGTATTGCTTTGACTTATCGTTATAATGCAGTGTTTGTTTACAGTCATGGAACCTGGAAGAAGGAAAACAAAGCGAATACTGAACAAAGTTCGACTGGTTCTGAGGAATCGGAGACGACGAAAATACAATAGCAGATTCAATAAAATAAATATAGAATAACCAGTGATCTGTACCCTTATTATCAATAATATTCTACATATAGATATACAGACATACACGTATATAATATACGTGTACAGATATTTACATATAAATACCACACACAGATACATTTATTCACAAAATAACCCAAAATTTAAATTCATATAAACATCACAGATATAGATAAATATATTTATAAACATGTTTTGGGGTTGTTTTTTTGTTTGTTTACTAATATCGATTGATCTGAATTTGTTAACAGTGTAAAATCAACATACAAATATTTAACGAAAAGTTTGTCAATTATACTAGACATAAATGTATTTATATATAATGTACCAAGCATAGTGTTCAATTTAAAATATTATTTGTATGTGAATTATAGTCAATGTTTTATCATCATACAGTGAGGAGTATGTTTAACACTGATACCTGTTATTACAGAGGTTTCATTCACCATTTAATCTTCGTTTATTCACTGTTAACATTATCATTAATCAGTAAGACAAAGGTACACAAACACTCTCTCTCTCTCTCTCTCTCTCTCTCTCTCTCTCTCTCTCTCTCTCTCTCTCTCTCTCTCTCTCTCTCTCTCAGCTTTATTTACTGTTAGTGTTGATCTTTGACAAGATTTACAAATGTGAGTTATGATTAAATAGTTATATTTATATTTGTCATATTAAGTAAATAATAGATTTTATTATTTAGATAGGTTTAAATTTTTAAATTATATTCTTGAATATATTTTCATGAACAGCATTTCTTGTTCTGAAATGAAACACATCTGAGTTTATAGTTTCATTTGATATTTCTTTTACTTTTATTTTTAAATTGAAATAAAATATTGTGAAATATAATTTTGTTCTGATTTTCTTTATTTTATAAAAGGTTTTTAATGACTGTTTCCTACAACCCTGTAATAAACAAGCAAAAACAAATGTAATAAAATAAATACACACATAATAATAATAATAATAATAATAATAATAATAATAATAACAATAACAATCCATTAATAATAATAATGAATAAAATAATAAATTAAAAACAAACTGCCATCCAGTCCCCGAAAAAATAACAAGAGCAAAATAATAAAAATAAATAAATAACTAAAACTAATTACGAAATAAAAATATAATTAAACAATAATTAAAATATAATTAAACAAACAAAAAACAAAAACAAACAAAACAAACAAACAAATAAACAAAAAACACTAAACAAAAAAAAATCAGACAAAACAAGAACAAACAAACATACATCTTCAGACATATAAACCACAGTTATATCAATACATGGCCGTAACGAGACTCTTTTTGAAATGAAGCAAAAACACTTAATCGATGAGCAGAGCGGGGCAAAAAAATTGGGGCGAGAGATTTGGGGACCGAATTCATTCAGTGGATATCGTTTCTATCGGAATACAGCTTTTCATTTTATATTTTTTAAATGAAATCTTTGTATATATAAAATAAATAAATAAATAAATAAAAAAATAATAAAAATCAATAATAATTAAAAAAATGATCGTCAATTTCAGTGTAATATTTATACGACCTTATTGTATCAAATTATCTTATCCTAGCACACACCTTTATATAATTTTTTTTTTTTTTTTTTTGTTACGCCGGAAAACTGACAAGGAAGATGGCGTTTAAATTTACCTGTCTGTTGCTTGCCTGTTTGAGTTTTCCTGGTTGTGTAACAGGTAGGTTTCTAAGGATAAACGCCTCACAAAAGTCACAAAACGTTTTTATTGGTTCGATTTTTAAGTCTCTTTACTTCCCTGTGTAATCTTTAGACGATCCAGAAAAACAACTCCTGCCAATGCGGCAGTTCAGTTTAAAAAAAAATATACTTCAAAAAAGAAAAGAAAAGAAAGAAATGTAGGTCAGATCTAACAACCAGGAAGTAAGCAAACTGTAAACAGACTTCCTATTAGATAACAAATCACAAGATAGATTACAAGATCATGCAATTACTAATTTACAAAGCTGCTGGTTTTGAAAGGATTTTTGTTTGTTATTATTATTTTGTTTTTATTATTTTTTATTCTCATTCCTTCCAAGTACCCTGAATTCTAATATTTACTGAATACTACGAGGCTATGTAATTCAACTGATCACCATAATCTCGGTTTCCCGAATTTTATTTGAGTAGATTTATGTTTTTTCTCACCTCATTCTATGTTAAAATGGCAATTTCAGAACAAGAAAACTCAAAACCAAACATATAAATAAAACCATAGAACATTATGAATCCGAAGGCTTTACTAACTGACCAAGCATAAATAGGCCATCCTGCCTAATTAGCAAAAAACATAAACTCACACATAGCCACATATACATGCATACATATATGCAATTTATTTCCCCATAATAATAATAATAATAATAATAATAAGAAGAAGAAGAAGAAGAAGAAGAAGAAGAAGAATAATAATAATAATAATAATAATAATAATAATAAATTAGAATGATGATAAAAGATGAAAACTGATAATGAATAAAATGGTTTTGAGAGAGAGAGAGAGAGAGAGAGAGAGAGAGAGAGAGAGAGAGAGAGAGAGAGAGAGAGAGAGAGAGAGAGAGTGTGTATGTGTGTGTATATGTGTTTGTCTATAAATGTTGCAATGTATCATAACAAATAAAATAACAGTAAAATATTCAACGTGATCTCTATGGTTTGTTTTTGGTTGTTGTTTTTTGTTTTAGCAGTAAGACAATGTAAGTTCTATAAACAGAAATGTTATACACTGACAAGTAAAGAACAACACTCATCTCTGAAATGCGGACACGGCAACGTTTTGTTTGCTCCAAACATTACAGCATCGTTGACGTCAACAAGGAGCTGCGGTGGCTCGAAGACGTGCACGGGGTATCAGGTGAACGGGCTGGTACTGACAAACAACTGTTTCTGGCGACCTGTGTGTAATATTGGATATTCTAATACGTCCATGATACTTCTAGCAAACAACAGTACTTGTATTGGTCATCGACCTCACATCCTAGAGACACACTTCAGCTGTATCAAGTCAGGTAACACACACATATACACATACGCGCACGCACACACAATATATTTTATTACATACATGTGGTCAAACAAATATGTTATTGTTATTAATATGTGTGAGAAATAAATATCGTGTTCGAGTATAGTTGATTTAAAAATACTTTTATGTTAGGAATTACATATCTTTGAACGGATTGTTGAAATAAATAGGTGTACTTTGGTTTGAATATTAATGTAGTGAACATCGGAGACAGACTGAGAGAGAGAGAGAGAGAGAGAGAGAGAGAGAGAGAGAGAGAGAGAGAGAGAGAGAGAGAGAGAGAGAGAATAATAATAATAATAATAATAATAATAATAATGATAATAAATAATGTAAATATAGATTAAAAATTCACAACCTGTGCATATAGTGAATGAATTAAACATTTTAATATTAAACGCTTTTTTTCTTCTTTCATGCATATTAGTAATACAGTAATACGAGATATACCAGCTTTCACCATGGGTACTTTGTGGATGTACCCTAAATTAATCATCCATATTTTTATATTTTTGTATCTAGGAGAAATTTTTACAATTGGAAATATTTCTCATTCTGAACCCATTAGAAAAAAGCAAGGAGTCATCAAAAGTCATGATAAATTCCCTTGGCACTTCAACCGCGGGATGCGAGGCAACATCATCCTCGCAATGGAGAAGCCGTGGGTGTCGTTGCAGATCACGGTGTATAGAGCAGACATCGACTGGGAAGCGGACAGCATCAACATCGTCACCAATGACCGAAATATTACGGTAACGCCTCAAAATCGAAATTTCGTGATTGACGCATCGCAAGTTGATATTTCTCTCCATTTCAACCGTAAGTCAAGTATTGTCGCAGAAGGATTCATTTTATGTTTTAAATGTGAGTACCGTTATTTTCAATAAGTAACATATTTTTATATTATAACAAATATTCTGTACAGTTAGAATGTATTTTGATTGTAGTGAAATGTACCGACAGCAAGAGTGTATGCATGTATGTGTGTGTGTGTGTGTGTGTGTGTGTGTGTATATATATATATATAGATATATAAATCATGCGTATAAGTGTTTGACATTCTGAGTATGTTGATTCATTATTGTTATTAGTGTTGCTGTTGTTGCGATATTATTATTATTATTATTATTATTTTTATTATTATTATTATTATTATTATTGTTATTATTATTATTTATATTTATGTTTATATTTATATTTATATTTATGTATTAATATTTAGGTTAATATAAATGTTATTTTAAAACATAAAAAAGAGTTGATACATTCCACGTTATGAAAACAGTACATAATTTCAGGGTCTAAAAACAAAGAGTACGATGGAAGTGATTTCAATGTTTGTGAAGAAATTCAAGGTAACCTCTCTCTCTCTCTCTCTCTCTCTCTCTCTCTCTCTCTCTCTCTCTCTCTCTCTCTCTCTCTCTCTCTCTCTCTCTCTCTCTCTCTCTCTCTCACACACACAAACACACACTTTGTCAGAAATAAATATAATAACCTTCAAAGCTGTTAAGAGTAAATTGTATTCCTCAACTTTTGTAAATGTAGGTAAAATAGTTTTAAAATGAAATATAGTCTACTTCGTGTTTCTTATGCCAAGAAGGTTGTATGGAAAAATAAAATAAAATATAACAAAATAAAATAACACTAAATGCCCTCTCCAAGAAGAAGAATAAAAAAAATCATCCACACACACACACATTCATGACATGACCGAAACATTTCCTTTCTTTACATGTTAATATAATTTTCCTTTATTTTATTTTATTATTATTATTATTTTTTTTTTCAATGATAGTTTGTCCTAGAAGACGTAAAAGTAAAAATAACAAAAATCGCGGACACAAAGGAAAAGGGAAGAAGAAGAAAAGTGGAAAACGTGGTCGTAGACAGAAAAAACCATCTCGAGGCAAACGACACAGGCGACGTGGAAACGCGAAGTCAAGACGTTCCCAGCGTGCAAAAAATGCACACAAACCGCACATGAACAATTAACCTCAACAGCATGATAATCCAGATAATTCATTATGGAAGAATTTATTTTTGTACAGCAATCAAAAAATACAAAAACAGAGTAGTTCGTGGGAAAGATTCAGTCATATTTTGTATGATTATGAAAGTATTACAGCAGACTGATCCTACGAACTATCACTTTCAGCTGCTTGCATTTTATTCGACATTGATTTCTTGTTACTTGTTTTAATGATGGCTTAATATGATCTGAACCGCAATGCTTTTTAAATATTTATTAGTTTAAGTTTATTGAATTATAAAAATCATTTAACCTGTTAGTAATATATACACATATTTGTATTAATGTACAGACTTTCAGATTTCATATGCAATATTTCGCTTGTTGTCTCCCCTTTTTCATATGTACTAGAAAAGGTATATTATAATTTGTAAAAATATATTTTTTTATAATGAAATAAAATTAGTGATAAACTGTTGTATTTATTTATACTTTATTATTATTATTTGATAAAATTTATTATTATTATTTGTATGCTGATAAAATATATAATAGCAGATAAAATATATAGTACTGTTTAATATAAACTTATAATTGTAATATACGATAAATAATCAAAACATCTATGAAACGAAAATATTATTTTATTAACCAAATGACAGTGCATCTACAAGATGAGCGTGCAAATTAAAGACACTACAGATATTTATCATAAGTTTTATGTTGAGTTGAAAGCATCTAACACAAAACAAAATAACGTATTCCTTCTTACCAGGTACTCGAAGCAGGACCCACATAGTTCATGGTTTGACTCAGATCATTAAGACAGCCTGTCTGTCTCACGTACACTGTAAACGTTTCCGTTATTCGGCCTCGGCCGCTCACGGCGGTGCAGACGTACCGACCAGAGGTGGCTGCGGTGACGTTCCGGAAAGGGAAAATGGTGAACGTGTAGTATGGCGAAGTGAAATCAACGCGTTCGGCGGACACGCTCAGGTCAACTCCATTTCTTTGCAGAATCACACGAGGTTTTGGATTGCCGAGCACCTGGACGTGAACGTCTAGATCTTCAGACTCGCTGACTTCATACCGGTATGTCCAGTTGACAAAGGTGACGGTGTCAGATGGAACCAGGTTATGGAAGTCGGTTCCTTTCTTGAAGAAAACCATTCTGTCGATACCAATCTTTCCCAAAGAAAGTATGTCATTTCTCGAAGACGTGTGTACGAGCTGGCAATGAAAAGTTATCATTCCAAAACGAATGCGATGATCACGTAGAACAACAACAGTAGCTTTTTGGGAGACGATATCATCGTCTTCAACGTCATCGTTTTCATTGTGTTCAATGAATTTGGAATCGTTTCCAGAAATGGACAGTAGTGGAATAGAGCAGTAGTCTGCGGCAATAAATGTGGACGATATCTTTGGTTTCAGACTGTTGGCATTAGGAAAGCTAACGTTCATATCAAAGGTTATATTATTGGCATCAGCTTCAGTATAAATAATTTGTTCTGGAGTGCTTAGGTCAAATTTGAATTGGTCGACTTCAACAGAACCAGTAGCACCATTCAGATGAATTTCTAGCGTCACATGATACATGTTAAGCGCCATAATGCACTGAACTGTTTTGTTTATGTCGGATGGAGGCAAACGAATGGAAACTTTCTGGTTATGGCGAAATGTGCTGTACTGCGTATCATGATCTGTGAAAGAAAAATTGGAAAAAACAAAACAAAAACAAAAAAAAAACTAAAATGAAAATCAGTTTAACAAACGATGATAAACATTAGAAAATCAACCGAAAAGAAAACCCACACAGACTGAATGAATATTTAATGGCAACTCAGCATTGTTTATTATCATTATCAATATCGTCATCATCATTAGCCTCTTCTTTGTCATTATTATTTTTATTATTCGATGTCAGGTACACGCTTTAGATGCCTGGACTTTTTATATATATATAAAAAAACCCAATCTTTATCACACTTCTTGAATGAACCTAATGAGCATATATATATATATTCTAAAACGCTTGCAACATCTTAGTAGTAGTGTATGTGAATAATAATTAAAGACTGTCACATTGTATTAAGTACTAATTTTCTTACTCATAATAAACCTGTCGTCAACTTTCCACGTGATTCTCACATCATAGTAGTAATTAGACTGAAAAGTCACTTCTAAGCCGCGACCACCATCAGACATGGGCTGCACCTCTATAAGTTTAGGATCGATAAGTTCATACTCGTACCCCATCAGGGGTTGCGACGTTATCTGAAATAAAATAAATAAATATTCTACAACACCTCAAACACACACTAATAATTATAAAGATATTGTATATTGATGTTAGAAAGGTCGAAACATGTTTCCTGTATTATGTCGGCTATTTCTGTTGATTAGAAGCAAAACATCTTTTATATTCACCTTACAAAGATAGGCATACACACAGCGGCTTTTGACACACCAACAGTGGAGAAATTTTAAATTTTTACCAAGACAAATAGGTTAAGGGAAATACTGGGAATGCTGATCTTGTGGACCAATCATGGCCCGCCCAAGCAACGTTCTTCAGCTGAGCCATAACCACATACCCTCCCTCGCCTGAAATACAGACCTAGGATATCAGCGGGAGTTGCATTAACTCTAACATTACTGGAATTTGCAAAATACTTTCCAACACAAGGATCAAAGTCGGGTTTTTCCAGTGGTTATAATTCATAATTTATTTTCAAATAAAGAACAGTTTCAAATTTTAAAATAAATATGTTTTCAAACTATTTTTTCCCCACATCTCTTTCTCACTTTCTCTTCTTTTTTTTTTTTTTTTTGTTAAGAAGTATTCAAAGTGATCACATTGTAAATAACAATACACCAATTAGAATAATTCAATAAAAATATTATAATAAAAAAAAAAAATTATAATTACCTCAGTTCGGACGGAGTATATCGTCATAAGTAGACATACTTTAAAAAACAGACTCATAGCTGCTTTTTTTTTGTTGTTGTTTAGTATCTGCAACTTCCACGTTGTTTTTATTTGTGTAATTGTATACAACTGATCCTTGTAGGATGTATTATTATATCAATTTGCCTCGTTCGACCATGACATTTCATTAAATACCATCAATTACAGACAAACTGGTGCACACACAACAAATGTAATGACATTTAAATAAATATACTGTGAACGTATTATCGTATACGGATGCTTATTCTTTTTCTGCCACTGAAACATTATCTAAGCAATTGGAAATATTCTTTTTCTTTTAAAAAAAACAAAAAAAAACCACACACACAACAACAAAATGTCTATGTTCATAACATTTAAATGATGAGAGGCAATGCTGTTATGTGTTACTCCTTTTCGGTTGGAGACATTCATTCACTTGTCCCATCTCAAACAGGGGGAAATGAAAAATACACAGGCCTTTGTTAAACTAGCTGTGGAGTACAGGATGAAAATGAGAATCGATCCTAAAATTATTACATCAAGTGAAAGTTGTACCACTGTTTGGTTAAGGCTACTTAAAGATGTTGACAAATGCCAAACTCTTGTCAAGAAACGGACACGCAGTGAAAATTCTTTAGACATACATGTAGAATACGTAAGCAGAGGAATTATTATTTATAGACATCTGTTAATTTTTAAAAGTTAAAAATCTTGTTAGGAATCATTTTAGGGGCACTGAAACATTTTGATTTTAATGATTATCAGTTGTCAAACGTACGATTTTTGTTCAGTGAGGACAGGATAGAAAAAACTGGTATGGCCATTCAGCGTGCTATAAGTACTAACCCACACTCACACCGTGGCTTTGGAAAAAAAAATGTTCCTAGAGCTCATTTTCATTAACAGCCAAAATATCACATTTTTAAGTAACAAATTTACAGGGTTTCAGCTTTATTCACGTGTGATAATAATAAAACAATTTAGTTTTATATGCCTCTCTTATTATTGGAAAAAAAGTTATTTGATAAAAAGAAAGAACAAAAATAAATAAATAAATAAGTAAATGGGATATAAAAACATTATCTATCATTTATTTTATTACTTAACGTAAGTAAAAAACATAGAACACTAGCACAAAGAAAACATTGATCATTAGTGAAAAAAAAATAAATAAATAAAAAAAATAAATAAATCAGTTAAGAAAATATATATAAAAAATAAATAAATAAATAAATAATAATAAAAATTAACAAAGATTTCTTCAACTTTATATGGCTAATTTATTCATGTTTTTTCAGACATTTACTTACTTCATCACAAAAAGAACGTAATCAGTGAACCAATGAATCATTTTGAATTTTATAAGGACTTTCATTATGTAATTCAAGTGATCCCAACTTCTGAAAGAATTAATATTTTAATATTAATGCTTAGATCTCTGTTCCTGTTACTTCAGAGAAACTATCAAGATGATACGTGGTTTTATATCAACCAGTTTATTTATCTAGGACCGCAGAGATAAAAGGCAAGAAACCTATATCACATTACTTTACAACTGTAGTAAAAAGAAGCAAATATCAAGCTGTAACATGGTTATTTACTTTCTGTTTAGCTGTAAATAAATACAAATAAAACAAACACAAAATAAAATAATTTTTTCTTAGTTTAATTTCTTTTATGATGACTGTTTGATATGAGTTGGTAGACACTAACAATGCTAACAGAACAGTATTTTAGTTAAGCCACCCACACACATAAAAGTATAATGGAGAACTCTGTACTTCATGATACTATTAATTATATGCTGAAACTAGACACATTTTATAGCTTGAAAATATGTCACAGCAAGCTAAATAACATAGAAAACAAATCAAGTCATAAATATTTTAATTACTAATTCATCTAATTCATGCAAGCCAAAAAAAAAAAAAAAAAAAAGAAACAAATTATTGCCCAAAGTATTTCCAATGAAATGGGAGTATTAATTTTTTTTTATTTTTTTTTTTTACACAATTAAAAGAATAAACCCAGTTAATTTTGATATTCATAATATTTTTTTTTTTTTTTTTTTTTTTTTTTTTTTTTTAATTTTAGATATAACATGTTATAAATCATCTTTTAATGATATGACCCAGGTACAGAGCTGTCTTATGACTGATGGTTTAACCACAGCACCACAGACTGGACTATTTTTATATAATTATATACAATAATACATGTTGTAGATAAAAACATTTTCATGAATCAGTAGTAAAATATTTACTGACTTTTTTAAACATTAAATTATAGTTAAAATGTTTGAATAAATATTTTAGAAAAAATTAAAAATATGCAAAAGCAGTGTTAACAGCCAGTGTGAAATGAAAAATGAAAAACAAATACCATCAACCATGAATGAAAACAATCTTTTGTTTGCAGCAAAACTGTCACTGAACAATTTTCTGCGAATTTCCAATTTTATTTTAAAATCAATCATTTCACTTTAATTTCTATTCCAAATCTCCACAAAAATAAAAAAAAAAAAAAAAAAAAAAAAAAAAAATAAAATAAAATAATAACTGCCATTTTCCCAGTTTAAATGGTTTAACAGAAATGAAATTATTTCTGCAAGATTCCTCTGCGAGGTGCCACTTTCAGAAGCCATTTTTACCAACATAAATAGATCATTTAATGATTATCATATGTAAACCATTTTCTTTTTAAAAATGAGTAAAATGGCTGGCTCAAATTTATTTAATATTTCTTACATTTGAAGAAAGAAATGAACACAAAAGATTCATATGTTACTCAACTACAGGCATAAAACCAGAAAACAACTTCGAAATTTATCATTAATTGATAATTTTTTTTTTTCAAATCTTAAATTCAAGAAAACTAAATGAAACCAATTTTTAAAAAAAATAAAAAAGGGCAACAATTACTATTACTGTAATATAGGACGTTCATCTTGTAGAGTTATTTTAAACTTCTCTCACTAGTTCTTCTTTTAACAGATATACTGTTCAGAATCAAAAATGATAAAGAATTTTGAATAAACAGCAGGCAATATATCTCTGAAAAGAACCACCAAAGCTTTTAAACCATTGGTTATTCTGCTTGCCACGTTGTGGCAAATATTAAACTTTAAAAAAAAAGAATAAAGTAAATAAAATTAAATTAAAAAAAAAGGAACAAACTGGGAAATGCTTATTAAACCAAACCCAGCCTACCACCAGTTAAAATCTGAGATTTAAAAATAAAATAAAATAAAATAAAATAAAATATAACAAAATAATGTTTATGTTTTGCAGTGAGTACACAAGCTATTATGACATTCTATATACAATCGATGAAAGCCAACTATATAATATACACAAATGTACAAACTGTGATATTATTTACATACTGTAATGCTGAGATGCAAAACAGTTTTGTGATCATGCTCAGGACAAATAACATTTAAAAAAAAAATAATCTAGAAAGAAAATAAAGAAAATTTATAATCCTATTAATGTATCTGTACGTGTAAAGTTTCATTTTTCTTTCTTTTAAAAGTAATTATTCTTTTTCTGTTTATAAAATTAAAATAAATTTTATTTTTATATGAGTGTACAACTCTTTTAAAAAAAAAAAAAATTATTCTCTCTAAATATTTGAATTGTGAAATCAGCATTCAGAAATCTCTGTTCTTCAGACTTCTAAGACATTTTTCTTCAAAACACTGGATAAATTCAAGGAAGAGTCAAAATGTTTTCTAAACGCACATTAAAGAAAAAAAGGAAAAAAAAGATTTTATTGGTTGTTTAATCTTTTCAAGTCATTCTTACAAAATGAATTTAAATAGATTTCAACTATAGTAAAATACACAAAGAATCTTTCTCCAGATAACAACAAAACAATAATCTGATTACTGGAGGAACATAAAACTATATAATAAAGAAGGAAACCATTTACAAAACAAAAGCTAAATCTAGTCATCTATGACAGTGATTGTAAAGATTACTAACTTTTGATAGAATCAAGCATGCAAGGCACAACGTTTCACAGGTATCTATCTTAACATTGTGCTAAAGACAAAAATAACAAAAAAAAAAAGAACGTATCTTAACATTTTTAATATTTCAAAAACAGTAAAAGCTGTAATATAATGAAAAGAAATCAAAGTGCCAGATAAAAGTTGCCTTTGTCTAAGACTTAAAATCTAGATAAATTTTCAGGATTTATTTATAAAATTTTATGGTAAAAAATTATCTTTAGAAGGAAACAAAAATTCAATATCTGGCAAGATGTGGCTCATTATTTTTGAACAAGAAACAGATATGATTTCTCTACAAATTACATACTGATGGATAAAAATAGATATGAAAAGCCTCTTTCATTTTGCTCAATTGTGAATTTATGAAATAAATGTATGGTTTTACAAATGGTTTAAGAACTCCTTCACCTTTGTTTGAGAGCTAAAACAATTTAAAAACAACTTGGGCTCAATGCTCTGCTTATCTGAAAGAATTTCCTTTTATTTTCTCTTTTTAACAGCACATTAACTTTATCATCATGAGCTTATGCAATCATTTTGATTCTTGAAACAAACAACTGATGATATGCCCTCATCTACACAATGGTTATGTACTAAACACATCTTCCCTGCACAATTTTGGGATACTGAATAAGAAACTGATAAGTGAATCTCATTTTACTGAAACATTCTGTTTTGAATTAAGTACAACAATTTTTAAGTATTGTGAAATTAGAGATGATTAATTTTTACAGATCAGAACTGCAAAAAGAAATTATCATCATCCTAATTGGAAGTTATTGTTCTGATTAGTTTTCTTTTGAAAATTAAAAGAAAAAGGATATTAAAAAAGAAAGAAATAAAAAAATTTTACCCAGTCCATTTGATAATGTGTCTACTTTTACAATGTTCATAAAATATCCAATTTTTTCAGTTGTACTGGTGCATATATTTAATCGAAACTAATATTTAAAAACTTTTATTACTAGAAATGAAAACTACAAAATTCTCAGTTACTAAAGAGTTTCAGCAATTCACTGTTAAAACTATTTCTCCATCTCCCACCCTCACCCACAAGTCCTGATAATGATTAAAACAGTAAGATGTCTGCTCGACTTTCAATTAACAATTTTCACAAACAGCCTTCTGGAGTATATCTAATACCAAAATGCAAGCAGTAACTTTTAATTGCTTCAGACTTTAAACAAAACAAAACAAAACAAATTTGAAATATCTTTTATCAGATCCACTTAAACTAGAAGTCTGTTATAAGTATTGTCCACTACTGCCTTTCTTCTGTCACTGCAGTCTTTTTTGTAAAAAGAGTTGCATGTGTTGTTGTAATTTTTTTTTTATTCTGTTTACATGAATGTTTTAATATTTAATGGTTGAAATGTAACAGAATCAAGTCTTCACTTTACACCTGACTACAGCACTGAACTGTAATTGGAAGTCGAGCACTGGCAATTACTCTGAGGTTATGTAAGTGGACTGGGATTTTCCAGCATTTCCAGAAGGAACGTGTCAATTGGTGTGTCTCCAATAAGTTTGAAAAAGAACAGATGCTCAAGGCATTTGAGTCCGATACTTCTGAGAGCTGGCAGTCTCAGTAGAAGTTTTGCAAAGCGCCCAGGTTCATCAGGGTATCTCGTTTTGCAGTACTCCTCAAGAGAGGCATAGACCTTCTCTCTCAGTTGTTCAACTTCAGAAACAGCACAGAGACCTTTCGCATCTGAAATCATTGTTCACATTTATAGGAAACTTTATGAAATACTAACTGAAAAAACTAAAAAAAAAAAAGAAACTTTTTTTCTGAAGTATTAACTCAACCTATCAAGCATTATTAAATGCTTTACTGAAAAGATTATTTAATAAAATAAAATTTAAAAAAGAAATTTTGTTGGCTAAAACTGCAGAATGTATCAGGACATTTAATACTTTAAAGATTTAAAATTATTAGATCTGAAAACAAAATGTACTATAAAAATAAAAATGGAAAATCAGAACAAAACTGTTCTAAGAACACATGGAATATAGGTGTCAAACAATTTGTTTCAATTACATTTTGCTTAAAAACAAAACATATACAGGAAAACAATAATTTTATTTTAACTTCATTAATTAACTGATTTCCAGATTAATAGTAAAGTCTTAACCTTTAACCCATTTACCTGGATTGAAGAGCACAATGGCCCGTAAACAGCCAAGTTCTGTTTTATCCATTTTCATTTCTCTCATTTTAGCCACAAGTTCAGTTAACACACGGTCGAATATTGTCCCCACTCCTGCCTGATGGGCGGAGCTGCGATGTACATGGAGACCTGTGGCTAGTAGAATGCCATCTTTGACAGCAATAGAGCGATGAGAAAAACCAACTATCAGTAGTTCATTCCAACCTGAAAGTAAAAGTTTAACATAAAAAGTTATTTAGTTTTAGTAACAGAGATATTATTTGTATTTCTTATTTTTATGGCTTTCATTGTACAATTATGGAACATTCACTAAGTTAAAATATCTACTCTGATACCTCATTCTAAAAGGTAACAGGAATGTACAGCTAATAATAAAAATACCTGAACTTTTAAAAAACATAGTAAGTTTAGTAACATCATAGTACTTTTCACTTTTTTTTTTTGTTATAAATATCTAGTTATATATATATATATATATATATACATACACATACATATTTACAAAAAAAAAAAAATCTCTCTGAACTATTTAAGTGGATAATGTACCTGCTCGAAGTAATATAACCTGATCTTCTAGAGGTAATTCTGTAAAATGAGGGATGCGCTTGGCCCATTCCACTAAAGTAAACAGCTGCTTGTCTGCAGCCTGACATATATTTGTCACCGGATCTTTCTGTGAAAACAAGACAAATATTAAACTAATTCTAAAAATGAATACATTTCATTTTCTATGCTATTACGAGAAACAAAAAAGAAAAACTGATAGACAATTTAAAAGATTTAATTAAGTTCCAAGTACAGATCAATGTAATAAAAGCTTCAAAATGGAAGGGTAAAAAAGATAAAACAACTTTTGTGTGTTTTTCACTTACTTGTGTATCTATGTAGTTTTCTATCTTGGGTTCCACCGCTAACTCGGCCTCGAGGATCTGTTCAACAGGCATGTCACTGTTAGCATCACTAGTACTCTCCACCTCCCCATCTCCCTTCTCCTTCACCCGCTGACGCTCTTCCTGGACAGCTGTAACAAATGTAAACATCGTCATCAACATCATCCCAATTCCAAAACACCAGGGTTCCAACAAACCACTGAGAAAATATATAATGCCATTTCAATTTTTCAACACTGATGAGACATCCAGAAACAACAGAACTGACTCTATATTTAGCCGTAAGAAGATATTTGTGACAACGAAAGGTAATATTAATTATATCATATAGACTTAAAAATTTACAAACAATGTAAAATAACACAATTCAAGAGAAATTAAATACAAAACAAAATTACTTCTACACATTTTGTCAAAAGATAGTTTTAAAATAAACATTATCTCCCTTTACTTGTGAGGCCTAGCAATTTTAATGTTATAGGCTACTTCATTCTGAAAGCTGTATTAGATCTTTTTAATGTTTATTTCCTTTGCAAATAATTAAGGAAAAACATTAATTTTGGTAAGTGATGAATTCAAACTTTTTTGATTGCTAATTAAATAACACAGATGAAATAATAATCATACATACTAATTACTGCAATAAGAAAGCAGTTTTTGAAAATCACTAGAAACAATCCTATGTATATGTCAATACTAATTAGGAAGGGAAAAAGAGAACATTTCTGAAACATTTCTGAATGTATTGATTAGTATACACACCATTTATATTTTCTGCCAACTATCATACATAAACTGATAAGTTACTTAGACCATCAAATAAATTACCTGTTTTATATATATGTATATGACCCTAAATCATATTTCATAAACAAAAAATAAAACAAAAATCAGTCAGATTTGAAAAAAAGATAAAATAAATTAATTAATAATAAACAAGGGACAACACTAATGGCTGTGATATAATGTTAAACATGCATTAACAAACATTTATACAAAGATTTTATTCTGGCTTTGAAACATAAAAAGTATCACAATATTATCATATTTAAAATAATTTAACCTTCTGACTACTGGATTATTAAAAGACAAACTGCAAAAGTGGAATACATGTTTATAACTTTACTTTACCTGTCTGACTGAACGCATTTATTAATCCAATTAAAAATATTTATATTTGAAACAGTACAGGTATTACTATTAATTCTTTTTCTTAGATTACAATTTTATTGTTATTATTATTATTTTATTTCAACTAAAATTAAAATGTTGCATGCACTTATGACTAGTATTTACAACTACAATGTATTTTACAGACAAATTATAACAGGAAACACAATAGGATTTTTATCCCCAAAAATTGTTAGCTATTAAAATGATTCTAACATTCTAACAATTTTAAACCTCAAACTGTCCTAGTAGCTATTTCAGTTTGTTTTCACCCAATCTTGTCTCCAGTAATCAGAAGGTTAAGAAGCCAATAATAAATAATAGAAACACTGAAAACATTTTTATATTTAACATTTCAAAACAAAAATCCACACTGATATCCTCTATGTGTGCTGAAAAGAAAGATACCAATGTACACAATTCCAATACCTGCTCAAACAACAGTGTTTGGTCAGTATGACATTGCGGAGTTAATGAATTAAAAAAACATTACTACTCTTTACTTTCTCACTCTTTTTCTTTCCTTTAAGTCTGACAATTTGCAAATAAACTTACACAATCCTCCTACGCTTTGCCAGCTTTTGTCGGTTTTAGAATCTTGACCAACGCCCACAGCTAATCATGAAAGAACAAAATGGTTGGGATGCATTTAATAAACTACAGAATTCTAAATGATAGAAACAAACATCTGAAGATCTTGGGCTCTTATTTTGGTGAATATTACAATTTTTTCTTGAAAAACAATAAAAAATGGAAAAAAGGTGCATTTACAAAACCAGGACCACATTCAAACTGGCAGAGAATACAAAACTATGTAAAACAGCCATGTGATACAAGCATAAAATTAAAATAAAAAGCCTCAATGCCCTTCAACATTTTTCTTTAAATACAGCAAATACCATTTGTAATCCTTCTATTTTGTATTTAGTCATCTTAAAAATTAATTTAGAAAGTTATAAATGTTTTATCACTTTATATAGAGCTGAATGTTCGATGTCTGCTTACAAATGAAATTATGTTCATGGATATAATAAAACATTATGTAAAACTGTCAATTTTAATATCTGCAAATTTATAAAACAATGAAAACAAATATGAGCTAAATTATATAAATTTCAATATAACAAAGGTTGACCTTGAATAAATATCATCAAAATCAGAATCAATGCATCAAATTAAGCTTGGGTTATCAAAACAAGACCACTCGAAGAAAATACTAAAATGGTCCACATAACTAAAAACTGTTCTGGACGACAAAACACAAAACCAAATTAGTTTATTAAAAGAGACAATTTAAAAAAGTACTTGTATAAATAAATTATAAAATGTTACTGATTAAGCCAAATAAGATTCTTTCTCGCGCACTTCCTTTCCTCCCAAGATTAGTCCCAGTTTTGAAATGGCAATAAGGCAGAGTATCTTTTTTTTCTTTTCTTTTTTTTTTTAAAGCAAAAGCAGCTGAGCAAGCAAAGCTAATATTTTAACAATAAAACCACGATGCTGCAAGTTACCTGACGCAGACCCAGAATTTTTGTTTTTAACAACAAAATGTGTGTGATTTACTTCAGCTTTTAGTTAACAAGGTTCAAAGCCATTTTTTTTAATATTAAAAATGAACAAGTTAAATATGACTTTAAACAAGAGGGAAAAAAAATAGAAATTCACTTATGAAATTGATTTTTTACCATATTAAAAACAAATAGAGACATTTCAATTCTGGGAATGGCCTGGCAAGAATACAGATTTGATAGTTTGGCAGTTATTTCATTTTGCAAGGAGTGCGAGAAAAACAATCACTCACCTTCCCGTTTCATGCCCATGGCTAAACACTTCATGTACCGACAGTACTGGCATCGATTGCGTTGTCGTTTGTCTATCATGCAATTTTTGTCATCACGGCAAGCATAAGTGAGTTCTTTGCGAACGGTTCTTTTGAAAAATCCTTTACAACCTTCACAACTGCAAAATTCAAAAATGCACTTTATTCACCTATGATGTTTATTTTATTCAAAAGTAAATTTTTATCATTTTTATTTCTTTAACATTTTATGTTGTAACCACCAATGTAAAGAATATTCAGCTTTACAAACCACTTTATTTTTTATAAAACAATTTTTTAAAGTTAAAAACAACATTTTTTTTTTTTTTAAATGATAACACCAGTGATCTCATGCTAAAAAAAGGTGTTTTCTATTTATTAAATTAGTTATAGTTCAAAATATAATGATTATTGTATCAGGAATTTTAATTCATCAAATACCTGTAAACACCATAATGTTTTCCCGATGCTCTGTCACCACATATAGCACAAATGTGCTTATTGCCCATTGTTGTGTGGGCCATCCCCATTCCTGGTGGTGAAGGTGGTGGAACACATCCAAGTGACATCATAGACGGAGGCCCGAGTGATGATGTGGTTGAATGTAGTGGAGTTGGATGCATTGGTGGTCCTTGTGACTGTTGTGTAGATGTTGGCATTGGTGGCATACCATGTCCATAGTTGTAGTATGATCCATGTGTGCTGGTTGGTGACTGCAGGGCAGAAATATCTGGTTTCACATCTGGAGGGTGCCCCATTCCACTCATTGAACCCATGGAATTGGACATATTGCCACCACCAATAACTCCATGGCCATTGACACTCCCATCAAGGGTGTCTGAAAAAATTAAATTACAAAATATTAGAATAGAAAGTATGTCAAAGTTTGTATTATTATTACTATGAAATGTAACAAAACAAAAACAAAACAATAATATATATTTTTTTATTTTTTAAATCTGTGCAACTTACATGTTTGCTGCACTGCAGTATTTCAGTTTTGTCAATTATTTTTCTCTGGTCAAATATGTTATACAAAAACAGGCATGTTTGAGGGAACACAAGAAATGAATCTGGTGAATACTTTTTCTGTAGCAAACAACAATTAAAAAAAAACAAAAAAAACCCAATAATAATAATAATAAATAAAAAACGAAACAACAAAGATGTTATTATAGATGAGTCAAATTTTCATGAAGCTGAGTTGGAAAATTATATGGGTATTTTTTATGAGAACTCCTTGTGTATATGAATAAAATATTTTTAACAGCAGATCTAAATAGTTTTGGATAAAACATTAATATCTGAACATTAAAACTTAGTTCTATAATCTCATACATGTAATTATAAAAAAAAAATTAAAAAATTAAAATCCCCCAAAAGCATTAACTGCATTCTGCAAAGCTTTCATCACTTGAAATCAACAACAAGAGAGATCAAATTTATAACAGTAAATTCATTACAGTTTATGAAGACATGATTCAGTATGAAGTCTATGACAATTCTCCGAATGTGTAATAATAGCTGAATTTATTATTGATGAAAATTGGAAAGTGGTATTATTCCACATGTGACTTGTAATGAAAAGAAAATGTTCAACTTGTTTGAATGAATGCCATTTGCTTTCCATTTCATTATAAATAATCAAATAGACATGGTTTTTAAGTTACTATTAAATGGGGATAAAAAAAAACAAATAATAAATACTGGAAAAATATGTCCTTTTTAAAAAGTTTTTTTCTTTATTTATTATTATTATTTTTTAATTTAAAAAAGAAAAAGAAAATAATGGAAATACTTTGATGGATAACTGATGAAATATGCAAATCTTACAACAAAAGTTAGTATTGATTGCATGTTTCTTTTAACAAAAATTTATTTTAGTTTGCATTGTTCCACCATCTAAAGATTATCCTATTTCATAATGCAGCTTCCCTTGGATATTAAATCAATAGATTTCTTTATTCATACTTTCTGAAAGCATTATTATAATTTGCAAAATCAATTCCCAAACGTTTTAAAATCCAATAAATTATGTATCCTCTAACTCTGAACAATAATCTGTGACTTTGATTGAAAGATAAAAACTGCCAGAGCAGAGTAACATAAAGGTAATTACTTATGTTATCTGAACAAGGTTTCAATACAGCAGAGACTAAATGTATTACAGAGTATCCTATGTAAGCATTTCCAAATTACAACTGAAAATTTCATGTGAAGAAAAAATAAAAAAAGAAAAATAACAATAAAAAGATATAAAGATGCTATTGGTTAAAGTGAAAAAAAAATAATAAAAATAAAAAAAATAAAAATAGAAAAGCACTTTCGACAAAATTTAGTTCAGGGTCAATACATTCATTTCCAAGATGACATTCAAATGCACCATGAAAATTTTTAGTATTTAAATATTCTATACCATGGAATAAAAGTAAGTGTACAAAGTTAAGCAAAAAACATGCTACACAAAAATAAAAAATTCAACCAAATTATATTGAAATTGCAAATCATTATCAAAAATATTGGAAAACCTGTCAAAAAGCACAGTTTTTTTTTTTTTTATATATTTTTTTTTAATTAATTTTGTCTGATTTAAATTAAGCAAATAATGTAGACAATTATCAAAACAAAACAAAAAAAGTTTTAACTGGGAAAATACTTTTAGTGTAATCCAGTAACATATTTTAAGTGATATTATCTTAGAAACTTTGCCACTGCATTGAGACAAATAATACTACTAGCTATTGTATTTTTCATTAATTATTTTTGTCAACAAATATGTAATCTTACCTTAAACCTTATTAATGTGCCCACTACATCTGGCATGAATATGTATTTTTATTATTATTATTTTTTAATCGTTTTAGCAAATTATTTAGATGTCTGCAGGACTTGTAACACTTATGAACATGATAGCTGTTGACTGAATAAAGTATGGAAATAGCATTTTTATTTTGTTTCAATAATTAATGCCATTACATTATTATATCCCATATTGCAGCGCAAATTATCTTATTATAATTAAAACCTTCTTTCTTCACAACTATATACATAGAAGTTAAAATATGCAGTGCTATTCCTCCTTTACATATTTACCCATATCCTATATGTATATGTACTAAATATTATTATATATATAAATAGTTTGCATTATATATATAAATTATAATTAAATTATTTTCACAAGGAATTATATTTTGTATTTGATTAAGTCTAGCAATTTTTTTTTTGTTGGTTTGGTTCTTCTAATAATAATAAAAAAAAGACTGTTAAATGAATCTATAATACTTCGACTTTTATCGTTTTTCACCTTTACTCACTTTCTCAAGTTTATGACTTCACTTAAATTCTCAAGTATTTCTATTCGATCAAAAGACAATATTATTCTTATAAATATAATTGGGATATTTTTATCTTTTACACAACTAATGACTTTTTCAAAGCTTCTGATCTGCTTAGTGCATGTAAAATAACTGACGTGTTTGCTCTACAGGTGTTTTATGCAAAAGACGGTTCGTTTGGTACGCCTTTTCTTTCAAGTGAAAGACAAAGATGGCGGACTGCATGCCGATGAATAATACTGCTGCATATTTTGTCCATGCGCATTTGAATTTGCATTATTGTGCATTCGCCTGATGATACAGTCGGTTTCTTACCCATTTCTGTATTATCCATATTGTCCAATGGACTAAAAAATGTCCACGTTGGACTTCTTCCCTTAGTTTCTTCACCTTATATAAATATCCAAAATGTCTGCTTTGGTTTACCACAGATCTGCAAGTCCGTAAAAAGGCCCACAATGCAGCACAATGTACTTTAGTGAACGCACTCTAAAGTATCGGATAGAAAGAATAAAGCTGTATTGTATTTAGTACTAACATAAAAGGTAAATAGAGGGTTAAAAAATATGTATTAATGAAAGAATACACAGTTATATAAATTATCTGTAAACAAATGGACCGGTGATGTAGGATTCAGGTGACTGTGTTATGAGGTCACGGGTTCAAGGTGTACACGAGGTGACGTAAACACCGCGGTAAAGATCAACTTGACCTTTTCTATGTGGACAGGGTCAGACCCAAAGGTGAGGAAATGGCACATTGTTATGTCTGTTAACAGTGTTCGTTGAACATTTTTTATAAAGCCGTTCTTTGACCAGTTAATCGTTTAAATCAAATAAAAAAATTTGACCAGCGACAAAGTGATAAAAAAAGCACTTAATAAAACTTGAGTACCAAAGATGCGGTGCTTAAGCTCTCTCTATAACACTGAAGACTTAGACACTATATTTATACCAGAACAAGAACACGAACACGAACACAACAACTACAACAACAAAACATGAAGAAAGCATTAAAAAAAAAAAAAAAAAAATAAATAAAAAAAAAAAAAAAAAAAAAAAAAAAATATATAAATAGTACAAGATATTTTAGAACATACATAAGTAAATTACTGACTATAATATTATCTATTAAAATCAGGGCAATGTATGTATATAATAATTACTCCTTCAGTGTTGTGCCTAATGGAACTATTCTACCTTTCATTTTTGAACAATAATTATTTTCTGTATACACGAAACAAACAAGGGTGTGGTACAAACACGGAAAAAAAAAAAAAAAACCAACAAAAAAAACAAAAACAATATGAACTTACAAATTTTGTTTCTGGAGTATATCATGATATATTTCCAACGTCTTTGAGGTCTCCTTTCTGATTTTTTTTTTTTTTTTTTTTTAAATTTATCGAAAAATTCTAAATCAGTTTATAGTTCTTGTCGTACAGTCACAGAGATGTCGAACACTATTCCTTATTAGTACATCGACAATCGAATCATTTTTGTTCTGATAAGAACAATCCTCTTATAGATTCATCTACACTATGTTTTGTCTGATTTACAGAGAGAAAAACAGAATAATTACCAGTACTAACGTGCAGACTAGAAGCTGCCAAGCCCACGCACTTTAGTTTCATCAATAATATCCATCAAAAGAATACGAGATACTGCAGGTATCTGCTTCTCTTGGAGATTAATAGAATCCAAGATTTCTTTAAATGACACAAAAAACAACACACAACAGTTCCCATATATTTTTAACAAATATATATATATAAAAATATATATTTTAAAGAAACCTTTTCTTTTCTTCTTTAAACACAACCTAGTATTCAAATATCAAAAAAAAAAAAGGTGATTCTCTTTTTCTATTGTATCTGTGTGTTCCAGAAAAATTCTAAGCAGACGTCTATGGATTTAGCAACTTGTGACACGACTGTATGTAATACTAATACTGCGACAGGGATAAAAATCAATGCATTTTACACTGAAGGGATGTCGTTCGTTTCAGTATGGTCTCTAATAGGTAAGAATTATCGATTGTCAAGCCCATAAGATATGTTGTACACATATCTTCTTTCTTAACTGAGAACGCAGATTAGTCTTTGCTTATTAGCAGAGTACTAACGTCATGACCATACAACAACGCCAAGTTACTAATAATATTGTAAACGCGACCAGTGAAATTCGTAACCGCGTTCAAGAAAAATGGTTATAATTTTAACTGTTTTACTGATTTTTTTTTTTTAACAGATTTAAATAATACTATTACTACTACTACTACTACTACTACTACTACTACTACTACTACTACTACTAATAAATAAATAAATAAAAAAATCTCCTCCAGAATATATGTCACAATTATTTTTCGTTTTCTTACCACCACATTTTAGAATAATCCCTCAAAAAATAAATTCAACACATACTCTCTCACCCGTAAAAAAAACGAAAAAAAAACAAAACAACAAAAACAAATATATAACAATAAAAAGGATAATCAATACTGGATGGATAAATGCCTTTTGTTTCCTTTTTTCTTTCTTTATTTTTATTTGTTTTTATAATATAATATAATATAATATAAATAAATTAAATTAATTAATTAATTAAATTAAATTATATTATAAAGAAAATAAAAATTATATTATATTCTATTATATTCTATTATTCTTATTCTTCTTCTTATTATTATCATTATTTATTTATTTATTATTATTATTATTATTATTATTATTATTATTATTATTATTATTATTATTATTATTATTTATTCTTTTTTCAAATAACTACTCAACACTTTATTTATAACAACAAAGTTATTTAATTTTCAAAAATTTAATTCTGTCTATAAAGAACAGTTCTAACACTGCGATAATTTTAATATGTCTGTAAACTTTATTTTAAATATCTTTGTCGTTTTCGTGTCTGATTAGCATGACCCTGTTACATTTTGTTTCAATCAATGTCAAAATTAAAATAATTCAGGCAAGAGTTGCTTCCCTTCGTGCTTGTGTCGTCCGTGTACACTTGTCAACATAAAAATTGAGTATGCGATTATCTCCCTGTATATATAATTTCATATCATTTGAATCGAGAAACTTTATGGAACATTCAGAAAAAAAACAACAAAAACCCCAAAAAAAACACTGCTTAAAAAAATGACTAAATGAATTCATGGTGATGTCAGTTTGATTTTCTTCTCGCGACAATAAATAGTATTTAAAAAAATATATATTATTATTATTTTTTTTTTATTTTAAAGAAGTCACTTTCGATTTGTACAAGCTTTCTGTGATGAGAGAAATCGCTGTTGTCATGTAGTGTGACAACACACATTATGCTTCCAGTTACAAAGAAATTCATTTCATTTTGAAAGCAATGTTCAACACCATTATAGCGCCCACTTTTTTTGTTTTTAAATGAAACCATGGCTCCAAATTTTATTTATTAAATCCATTTTTACTTTATTTTTTTTCACTAAAGAATATTTTCTCTCTAATGTCTTCAGCATAAAAAAAAATCATCCACTATTTCAATAATTGAAATACGTCATAACTGTGGACTAGTGTAAGATAAAAAGAACCACAAAGATGATTTTTTCTTATTTGGGGATTTGGCTGAGCAGCGTAATTTGAACATGTGAGAATATGATCAATGTTTACTGTTTACACATCACAAAGACACTGCAGCATGTGGTGCTGATACTGCGGAGACGAGTGGCGCCAAAACATTCGTATTTTGACATTTAAAAAATGTCACTGATATCAAATACTGTCCTTTTCTGACACTCGCCGCTTCAGTGGCAGAAACACAGACGGCAGGGGAAATGGCTAAAACAGATATGAATGAAAATTAAATTCAAATGCCACATGATTCTGATGCTCGTGAAAATGAAGCAGTTGTCGCTATGTTAATCCTGTTCTAGCGGCAATTTAAATAATTAATTAATTAATTAATTAATTATTTATTATTATCATTATCTTTTTTAATCTGTTATTATTAATTTTTTTTTTTTTAAAATATGTATGATTATATATTTGCATATATATTAGTTAGCGTTAATGTTAAATATAAAAAATAGAATAATTATTTTATTTAACAAACTCTGAAAATAAAACCCGCTATTCATTTTCAATTAGAAGGAAACTTAACTGATTTCCCAGAATTTTTATTAAATTGATATCTTCGAGCACTAGCTGTAACGAGAAACAGCGACAAGAACTGATCCTGGAACCAATCACGACTATAATATAATTTTTCATTAAAACGCTGGTAAACAGTAAAATACAATACATCTGTGACTAAACGAATGAACATAGGGTATCGATGTAATTTTATCGATGTTCTAAATGCCTGTCCCATTCTGTATATTTCAGATTCCAGTGCACTTTGTATGCGATGTCGTGTCAATGTTATACATCCTGCCACATTCGTCCAAATCATTTTGATTTTTAAAAGATTATTCCAGTCTAATGCTTCGTGATACCAGACTAATTAAAAAGAAACAATTTCCCTAAACAGATGTTTGCAACAGCTTGAGGATCGTAAGGTCCCATTAAGTTTCCGTAAACATCTTTGACGTTTTTGTGTTCTGATTATAATGTACTGAAATTATAACATTATGGTCAGTATTTGATTACAAAATTATTATACTTATTAGCTTTGATATTAGAAATTAGTAATTTCAGTATGCAGTTTTAATAGACATATATACACGAAATCCATTCCACAGTTACGCGTAGAACATATGACGGTACTCATTCATGAGTGACCTTTATCGTCAAAAATTTAAATCAGTGTGTGTGTGTGCGTGTTTGTGTGTGTGTGTGTGTGTGTGTGTGTGTGTGTGTGTGTGCTTGCTAAACTTTCAAATCAATGACATACGCATACAGTTTAACGCATTTTAATAACGTACAGTACGCATCTAGGCAAGAACGTGAACGATTGTGAACAGCGACGTGTTCGGAATTTTGTATTAGAAAAGCTTGTGTGACTGCCCGAAAACATTTCTAGAATCTTCCTTATAATTGTACTATCTTTTTTTTTTTATTATCTTTTTTTTTTAATGTTAGTAAATATATGTGTCTTTATTATATTTCCTAAAATTTAGAAAGTTTCTGAAAACGCTTTTATTTGGACGATCCACAGGATTGAGAAACAGTGCAGTTGTAGACAAGAAAAAAAAACCCCATAATTATATGAAGATGTGTAATATCAATATAAATGCTGTGGACATTATGTGGGATGGATTTTGCGGTTCTGACGAAGAGTGTCCGCCTCAAGCGATTTCAAACAGCCGCTGCGACTCTGTAATAAAATGAGAATTATGAACTCAGATTACAGTCAATACTGCGATATGTCTGACGGACCCAACATTATCGGTGCGTTCGTATTCACTGTAAATATGTATATGCACACACACACACACACACACACACACACACACACACACACACACACACACACACACACACACACACACACAGACACAGACACAGACACAGACACAGAGTATGTTTAAAGCAAAGCTAAATCCTTGAACAAAATATATACATACAAACAAACATAAAATGAACGAACAAAGATGTGTTGAAAGAAAAACTGAGTTTGCTAAAATAAATAGAAATAAGAAAACAAAACAAAAACAAAAATAGAAAACAAATAAATTAGGACATGTTTATGAGCAGTCTTAAGAATTACAAATATGATAAGAGTGATGCGTGTGTGTGTTGTGTGTTGTGCGTGTGTGTGTGTGTGTGTGTGTGTGTGTGTGTGTGTGTGTGTGTGTGTGTGTGTGTGAGTGTGTGTGTGTGTTACATAATTAAAACTGACCGGCAAAGCATTTATGACATCCATACAAGAAAACCCCGGAAAACCCCCCCAATAACCATGAAAACAATTACGATAGGAAAAAAATGCTCTAATTCCGTTCTGAGAGTGTTAATCAGGTAATCATCACAGTTACTTATTTTTGTTGGACACACAATTCAGATGTGTGCCTGGGAGATCACGGAACGCACTGGCAGCCGGCGGCAGAGAGTCAATAGCCAATTCCTCACGGAACTCAGTAACTTCTCATCTAATAACCGACATTAATACTGAATGATCCACTGAGAGAGGGGGAAATTAAGCGGAAAAATCCCCTTTTCATCCCTGGATTCAGCCTTTCATTCGCTTCTACAAACAGCTTTGTAGAGCCCGCTCTCTTAGGCCTTGCAGATAATCAAGCTATTAATTTCGGAAATGGCAGTAGAAGTGTTATTATTATTTTTTTTCGTTCCAAAAGTCGGCTTGGTGTTCGGTGTTTGATGTCCGGGAACTGTCAAACGGAGTGGGATTTGTCCGACTAAGCTCATCAAATATATCATTGAAACATTAATTATTTCCGAATACAAACAGTTTTATTTTTTTTATTTTTTGCTGAGCCTAAACAAATTGGTTCAGCCAAACGATGGATGAAATTTCATTGCGATTATTTGTCCCCTCTTAACATTAATTATTTTCATACGGACAGGATTTAAAACATGTGAGGTCTGAACTTGAACCACCCACTTTTCGCACCTTATTTAATTTCCATGAACACCATTTCAGAATTTGAAAATGAATATTTAGTTAACTTTTGGTTTCGTTGCATTAAATCCAAACGAATTTAACTTTCTCTGTAAGTTCTATATTTACAAGTTTAATCCATCCGGCTATCCCTCTCTCTATCCACAATCCATTCATTCATCCAGCTTTTCGCCCAAATCCATCCATCCACCTACCCACCTACAATATGGGCCTATACATCCAACCATTTGTCCACCAAAATAGCTGTCCATCCACATGCATTAAATCCACTGATGTTTGTTACATGTACAGATTTTTATTATCGATTTTAATGATATTAAAGTATGCAGAATTATACGCATGTTGAATATATGTTTAAAATATATAATAAACAGTGAAACGTCAAAAATGAACTTGATTTTAACAGAAACAAATTAATATCATTCTAAAGCCGGTTTCTGGAAGAAATATATAGTCTGGTATTTTAAAAATAAAGTTATAGCGTCTTCGTTCTTTAACGAAACAACTGATAGAAGCGAAATCGTGTAATCTCGTTTACTGCCAGGTACTAAAGGACTGGGGTTAAAAAGTGCAAAACTATATATCACTGCAAACAACTTTAAACTGACAAGCAGCACAACATCTGGAAAAAACATTTCCAAAATCTAGAAACATTCTCAGCAATGTGATTTCAACCTAGGTCATACGACATCGACTCAGATACCACAACCAGAGCGGTTTCGTAGGCAGCCGTGACGCAATCAGACTATTACCATTATCCTGAAAGTGGGGCAAGAATTTCAGCCGACTACGTCAAAATGAAAGCGGAATAAATTATCCTTTCAGAGGGACGTGGGTTCAAATTGATTTCAGTTGTCCATTACTTGAAGGGAAAATGCTCGATAGATAACAGGAAGGCACGTCACATTATCTCGCCAAAGTAATTATCACACGGCGAGAGCATATAAAAGTTAATTAAGGTCATGTCGAAATAGAATATTTAAGGTTTTGTCCGTATAATTAATTTGTATCGCTGCACCGGAATGGTGGTGTACAGCCTCTAAGCAGCAGAAATGATAATGGGATTCTAAATCGTATATAAAATGTTGTAACAGAAAGAGAGGGAGGGGTGCGAGGCTGAGGAGGGAGTTAATGAAAGAAGAAAGACAGAAAACAAGACTGGAATAACATGGCTGGAAAAGAGACAAGATGACGACAGACATACAGACGGGAAAAAAAACAAATTACTGTCCCTATTAGAGTGTTTTTATCAAGTTTATTTATTTATTTATTGATTTAATTACATTTCTGTATAACATGTAGGAAGAATATGTTTTATATAAACATATTCAACTTATTAAGATTATACGCATTATAGACAAGATTATTATTATTGTTGTCATCGTCATCATTACCACCCCACAACAAGATGATGATGATGATGATGATGATGATGATGATTACTATCATTATTTATTTATTTATTTATTCTTCATAAATGGATTCTTCCCAGACATTTTTGTCAAAAAAAATGTATAAGATTAAATTAAAGCAACGACTTCGTTACAAATGTGTATTAGGAAACTCTCACCCTTATACGGTTTCATATTTAATTGTCTGAGTGAACAAACGAGAAGCATTTTGAGCAGTTGTGACAGATGGTCTATTCAGAGTGTTACAGAATGGCGGTTGAAGACTTCTAAGTGAACGCTGAAATGTAACCCTAGTGACAAGAGAAGTGCAGGTCGACTGTGAATGGGAAAACTCAACTAGCGGAAAAATACAGCGAGGTTATTATCTCACCTTTTACTGCAGCAAATTCTTTTCATTCGTTACCATAGAGATAGTTAGGTTAAACTGTTTCAGATTGTTTCATTTACAGAAAAGTTCGGTTTGGAAATTCTAGTCGGATATACCTTGTCAAAACATATTTAAAAAATAAAAAAAAAAAAAATAATAATAATAATAATAATAATAATAATAAATAAATAAATAAAAATAAAAATAAAAAAAGTATTCGTTTGCTGTGTGTGTATTTAGGTGCATGTGTATACATGTAAATTTTATAATTATCTGCAAATACAACTCTATTACAAACAACACAGTTTTTCCACCATTTGCACGTTTTTCAACAGCAGCAACAACACTAAAACAACAAACGCCACTACAGTTAAAACTACTACACTGCATGTACAACAACTACAACTACCGTAACCCATTATTTCAACAATTAAATTTTAGTTTATGATAACAAAACATTTTTTAACTCAAAAAAAAAAAAAAAAAAAAAAAAAAAAGAGAGAGCAAGTTATTTAATATTTATTTTACACACACGTAAACACGGCGCGCGCATGCACAGGCACACACACACACCCACACCCACACCCACACCCACATACCACATATAAATACTCTTATCTGTATATTAATAAACATTTAATTAATTGATTAATTTATAGTTATATTTTTCTCCCACGATAAACGGTGCGTTTCTTCAGTCACTCAGTATAAAAGGTGTTGAAAAGTTATCCCGCCCTTTCGTTGTTTTGCCTTGGACCGAGTTCTGTTTGTTCCTTAAATTTCTGCTCGGATCACACAATGCGTGACAAAACGCGGTGACAGTGACAATGGAATGCACGCTCTAGAAATATCTGTGGTAGCAGTAACAATATAAATCAACCCCGTATCATAGAATACAGCTCAGCGGCGTAAGCTTCAGTAAATAGAAACGTTTTATTCATCAACATTCTGCGCTAGGCGACCCCGCGTGGCAAAACTGATGAGAAATCCCCAGTTCTATTTTCACTAGACTTTCTTCGCGGCCTTTTCGGGGCTCATTTATAAATCGACCTTTTATTTATTTATTTATTTATTTATTTATTTATTGTTTTTTTTTTTCTTCTTATCTCTCTCATACACACACACACATTTCTATGGCTGCTTTCTATTTAGGGGCGTGTACATTTGTTCGTATACTGGGGAGGATATAGGATATTTGAAAATTAATGCAAAGGTCGACATCGCTGAGAGAAGTTTAAAATGAAATGAATTTTAAATAATAATAATAATAATAATAATAATAATAATAATAATAATAATAATAATAATAATAAAAGAAAAAAAAGTAAGAAATATGAATGTCGGATGCTTCTCCTGGTTCAGTGTTTGTTTCTGGATTGATAATTATTTCAGTGAACTCGGCTGTATTAGTTCGTTTAACCGCTTTGATTTTTTTTTCTCTATTATTAATAATTTTTTTTTTTTACACTTGTTACAATTATTTATATGCTTGTTCCGTATGTTTATGAGGGATTTATGTTGAACCCTGTCTCTGTATGACTTTATGACGAATATGCTTGTTCTTAAGATTATGTAGTGGTTTGTGTATGTGCATTTTTGTATGTCATGTGTTATCTATCTGTATGTAGTATATATATATATATGCATGTAAGAATACTAAATTAGTTTATTTTTAATTTTAACATAAAATTATTAAGATATAAGTATTAAGATATTAATATTATGATAACTGTTATTATTATTTATTTATTTTATTGCAAAAGGTTGATTACGTTTACGTTCAAAAGGTCAAATATCATACAAAGGCTGTGTCTATGTCATCGCGATGTCACGGCTTTTGAAAACAAAAATGGTTGTTTACATATTAAATTAATAAAATGATAAACATTAAAAAGTATACTAAAGATTCATTTCGTAATTATTAAACAAAACAATGAATTATTTAAAAACATTTTAAATACTGTAAAAAGATAAGTATGTTCTATAGACAGATACACACTACATTTATAAATAAATATCCTAATTTCTGTAGAACTTAACACACCTACACAAAAACATTTTATAGTATTGAAAAATATTTTCCAAAAGCTTTAAAGTTGACTTTATTTAAATTGTAATTGTGTATATTCAGGAACCATCGAATTCAAACGAAATAAAACGAATCTGTAATTACGATATAATTAAAGTGAACTATAAAACGTTTTGAAAATATTTTTGATTTTGTTAGCTGTGTACGTGAGTATGTACCTGTTTGTTTTTTTTTTTTTTTTGTTGTTTTTTGTTAATGTTAATTTACTCATAAAAATATTTTATTCTAATCTTTTCCTAAAGTAAAAGGAATTTTGTTGTTGTTGTTGTCGTTTACTTGTTTCTGAAATAAAACACTGAAAAGATTTTGTTTTCTTTTATTTATTTATTTAAAAAGTATAATATTACAACATTAGTATGGATTTATATATATCTTTGAGGAAGGACCTTAGAAATTAATAGAACATTTTTTAACTAACAGAAAGTTTAGCCTGAAGTTTACGTTCGATATAACAATACTATTCAGCATTTTTAATAATGCTCTTTTTAATTAATAAAACTAAAACCCAGATATACTGAATTCTTCATCAATATGCTATATTTTATTATGTGGTGCAGTGGGTCAAAGTATGACCTAAATTGAAATAAAAATAGCATTACTTGAATTAAGTACCAAGTCCTGTTTCCTTTGATCCAGTCTAAATTAGTGGGTTAGTAGGAGAGATACAAATAAACAGGAACTGTCCAGGAGCGGGTCAGAATGGCAGAAAAGGGCCGCATTCGTTGCAACAAACACGGTTACAAAATCTTTTACCCGGAGTCGTAAGAACTCCGAAATTCGAAACTTTTTCCGAGCAGCAGAAATGGTGATATTTTAAAGTTTTGCATTCAGAAATTTCATTTTATGCACAAAAGAATATAAATTTTTTTTTTTTATAAGCTATATATGAGATATAAATGGAATTCGTATTAAGACTTCGACCATATTCTCAGGAGATCTTCTTGTATTGGAAAATCAGAAACAATGGCGACATTTCGGATAAAGGATTCTCAGCCTGTATCATTTTACAGATGAAATGTTTGCTGCTGCTGCTGCTACTACTACTACCACAACCACTACTAATTCTACAACTACCATTACTACGACCATTACTACTATTATTGCTACTATTATTGCTACTATTACTGCAACAACAACAACTACTACTACTACTACTAAAAACACATTGTTTTCCCCTGCCATTAATCAGTGGAAATACGTTAGGGGTGAGATGCTGGGTGCGTGTCTCCCCTGGATCTGCGTGTGTTCTCTGTCGGGCTGATATGCCTGCCATCCTCCATTATCGGTTGAAACCCTCCATTATTTCTCACTGCGCTAAATATCATTTAAGCAAGCAAGCGATGTAATCGGAACCCATTCGTTGTTGGCCGGACGTAATTAAATAGAGACAAATTAAAGTCAGAATGCCAAGGAAACATTTCCAGTTCAAACTGGAGAATTCCTGTCATGTGCTTGCGGACAACTGGCGTCCTTTCTGCAGTTTAGTACGACCGGAATACTTTTTTTTCGGCGGGTTAAAGTCACGTGCTCCAAAACTAGGGTCACGTGGCGCGAAAGCCTTTGTGGCATGATAATAAAAGCAAATTGCACGCGCGTTTTTAAATGGATTTCTAACCGCCTTAATGAAAGAAAACAAAACCATCTGCGGAGTAATAGTAGCGTACAGACAATGTTGACATTAACGATGAAATAACGTAATGAATTAATGATTAATAAACTCAGACGTAAATGCATTATCAGTGGATAATTTGGGTCTGGATAATTTTAAAATAATGTACACTACATTTATTTGCTTATTATTTTCAAATTCAAGGTCTGACATTATTTAACCAAACGTGAATTATGTGTCGTTCAATACTTATGCTAAGATAATAAATTTACGGAATGAATTATGTTACTCTTATTCATTATTATTATTATTATTTTTTATTATTTCGTTACATCAAAAAATCAAAATGGTGACACAAGACACTACTTAGCGGATTTGCATGTCCAGCTATATCATTATGACAGGAAATGGTGTGATTTTACTAAAGAAAAAGAAAATACACTCAAATGAAGACACGCAATAAATGTAAAAAAAAAAAAAAAAAAAAAAAAAAAAAAATAATAATAATAATAATAATATCTTTAAAAAAAAATTAGTTATAAAAAAAAAGTATGGGCGAGTATGTACTATGAAATGACATTCAGGCGAGAATTTAACGTTTGGCATCATTATACATAACCAAAATGAATTCTAGTTGTGGTGACAGCTAATTTCATATAATTGAAAATGACTTTTATTAAACGCTACTGAAAGAAGGGACAACGAGAAAAACTTTGATTAATATTCAAATATTCGAATTGTTTAATTTAAATATTTTAAAAGCACTTTCATCAAATTATTCATTGGATGCACCAGACTTTGGCTTAATTATAATTTTGAAAACAAAATTATGCTAATAAATGCAATAAAATAAATACATGAATAAAAATGGGGAAAAAAAAATAAACATTAGCATATACACATACATACATAATCATGAACATGTACACATATGCATACAAATATACAAACGTATAGACATACATACGTTCATACGTTTACGTTTACTTTCGTATGTATTTATTGGCATTCCTACTATGGGTCTACCTATAACACACACACACACACACACACACACACACACACACACACACACACACACACACACACACACACACACATCATAATTTGTCTGTGGTCAAAGGTAACAGAAGAAGAAGAAGAAGAAGAAAAAAAGCCTCAACGGAAACGGTATTTGAAACCATATGGTTTATCTACTGTTGCTTCAAACTGACATTAATTGTGGGGGAACCTGCAGCGCACGACAAGAAACGAGGTATAACAGAAGTGATAATGAGTGTAAATCGAGAAGAAGCTGCCAAAAGGGTTAAAGAAAGAGATTTAAATAAAAAAAAATAAAAAATAAAATAAAAAATCAGCTGAATCATTAAACAATTTTATGGAACAAAATAAAGACGGAATGTTTTGCACTGAATTTTACTCGGGACAGGAAGGAGCCAAGTTGCAATGGGAATGGGCTGGTACAAGTAAATTAAAATGATATTAAAAATGTGGTTTGGTGAAAATGTGATTTTTTGATAGACGATGAACATAACTAACAAACACACCAATAAATCTTTATGCCTAGAGATGTTCAGAATTATTTCAAATGAAGATGTTATTACGGCATTTATGCCAGTAGGAAAAGAGTATAAAAGATACAAAACAAGCTAAAACAAATCCTAGCATCTTATTAGGCGAATAGGATAAAATTCAAAAAGGCACGAAATTTCAAAACAAATCTAGTGAAATAGCGGGGGGAAAAAAAAAACATAGAAAAGAGAAAAAGCACACAAAGAAACTAGGGGCTGTCACAAAAATCAACGTAAAGAATAGAAAACTATGACAAAACGTACACGAATAGATAGCAAAGTATACAAGATGGAGAACACAGCAATTTACAGAAAAGTACACAGGATAAGAAAAGTTTAACAAAACATACAATGCAATAAGAAACATTTAAAAGTAAAACAAGGCACAGAAACCTGTCACAAAGGAAAGAAACACATGACAGGCGAAGAAGGAGAAACAGACCAATTGTCACTATTTGTCGTATAATAGAGTATTTACGGTAACTGACGTCTGCTTTCTCTAGTACGTGTGATAACGCTAGTTACAATTAACAGAATTATGGACGAGCACGCTATTTCAAATGAAAATCTCGGTTTCCGGACACTCTCCCTTTTGTTTTCGTTTTTAATTTTCTCGTGAGCTTATATTTCCTTCTTGTAACAGAAAACCTAGTTACAGTGTTACTTTTTAATGTATTTATAATCACACCTGTACCGAGTTTTCATTTTGTCTCGACATATGGATCTGTAAACGCATTTATTAGTTAGACAGATAATGTGTTAACATGCTCAAGTAGCTAATTACGTTATGCAACAGTTTCTAATAAAATAAGAAACTTGATCTAAACAGAATTCAGTTTTCTTTTGTAAGGTTCCAACAAACAGAACAGCAACAACAACAAAAGCAGCAACAAAAAACCCTCAGTTTTTCTTTTTTCAAATTTAAATCATGTGACACTTGAAATGTTTCTGTCTTCTTCGTATTGTTATTTATTTATTTATTTATTTATTATTTTGTTTTGTTAAATTTCTTCAATTTTCAGAAGAAAAGAACAATTTTAAATTTTAAAAGAATATTTATAAAAAAAATATAATATATTTAATTTGTTTTAAAACGATGCACTTGTTATTTAACACAAAAATATAAAGTTATATAACATCCAGCATAATTAAAATAATACCTACAAGTCATGTAGAATGTAAGTGAATTAATTTGCTAAATAAATGTCAAGATAAGTCGACAGATATATTTTGTCGTCCGATTTTATGTTTATTTATGACAATAATGTCCATTAGCCAAAATAGTCAAAAGTTAGAAAAGTTTTAGAAAAGTGAATACTCCCCCCACAAACACACCCACACCCGCCCACATGAACACCCACACATACAGACACAAAGACAGACAAACATGAAAGTGCAGTTGTGATAATAGTAGTATTACAGAAAAGTTGCAGTGGTAGTAGTATTGACAGTAGTTATAGTTGCTATAACAACAACAACAACAACAACAACAACAACAGCAGCAGCAACAACAACAACAACAATAACAACAACAATAACAGCAGCAGCAACAACAAAAACAATATTAATAATACTAATGATAATGATAATGATAAATAGAAACGTAACATCCAATAAAAACAGTTTTCATCACAACTGATAAAGTAATTAATCTAGATAAATAAACACAGGATAAATTAAATAATTTTAAATGAACTGTTTTGTTTGATCTGACAGTCAGTAACGTTACAGACAAATATAATTAACTATTTTCAAAGTAAATGTTTTTTTTTTTGTTTTTTATTTTATTTTTTTCTCCATATACAAAAAAAAAAAAAAAAAAAACCTGAACCTGTTACCCTTTTCTGCATAAATTGAAAGCTGCATTAACAAGAATATAAATTACATTTTGTTTTTTTAACCATCCGCCCATTAACTCTATCAACAGGAAATTAATATTAATCTCACGGATAATCTAGAAATAATAATAATAATAATAATAATAATAATAATAATAATAATAAAAGCCCAGTAATAATACTAATACCAATAACAACAACAACAACATCAGTAACACCAGCTACAACAATATAATAAATAAATAAATACATTTTAAAAATAATATTTAATATTACTTATTTTAAATTTAACTTATTATTATTTATTTTAATATTAATAATTTATTATTAATTTAAAAATTAAAATTTATTATAATCTGTATTAAAATCAATAATTTATTATTTTGTATTTTTTTTTTAAATTAATAATTTAATATTGTTAAAAACTGAAAATTTCTAATAATTTAAAGAAAACTTATATTTTATTATCATAATAAAATATATTAAAATTAACAATTTGTTATTTTATATATATTTTTAAATAAAAATTTGCTATTCGATTTTTTTATTTATTTTTATTTTTTAAAACAATTAATTATTTATTATCATTATTAAATTTCCATAGTTTATTCATCATTCATTGAACCTTGTGGCATCTGTAACTCTTTTTTTCCATTCTAAATTCTGTCGGCATCTTTCTGTTTTATGAATTACAAACAATATTTTACAAGCCTGTCCTTCAGAGAAGAAAATGTGTAGCCAGAAGGCGGTTTTTTGTTTTTATATTTTTATCATCAAACGAAAATGACATATCTACAGAACAATGAACACATTTTATTGTATTTTTATTGGTAAATATATAAACATGAGATAGACATCAAACAGTATTTTATGTGAGTTAACAGCTATGTATGAAGGTCATTTGGATTCGAAAGATATGATAAAAAATATTATTATAAAATGTTTAAAAAGAAAAAAGTAAATAATAAATAAATAAATAAATAAATAAATAAATAAATACAACGACATCAATAATAATAATTATAAAATAATAAATAATTTTAATTTAAAAAATTTCTTGAAAGTCTGTATGTCAAATTTCTAAACTTTATCAAAATTTTACAATAAAAAAACTATCCAACACACCAAACACCCCCAACCCCCAAAACACCGAAACAAACAACAAAGCCTGCAAATAAATAAATAATGAAAAATAATATAAATAAATAAAAAATTAAATATTATTTAAAAATTTAGATACATAAAAAAAACAAACAAAAAAACGGAAAAACGAAAATCAACAATAAGCAAAAAAACCGTCAAACAATTCCCTACAACAGAATGCAGAAACAACAACAACAATAATTAAAAACCCCAGCAAAAACGATGACAAACAAAATTAAATAAAAATAAACAAAACAACCACCAAGGTGATGAAAGACTGAAATACAGAGAAACTGAATGAAAGAAGCAAATAAACAATGAAGAAAGTTTAATTAAAAAAAAGAAGAAGATAAATAAATAAATAAATAAATAAATAAATAAATAAATATAGTATTGTTTAACAGTGAATTCATCCTGAAGTATCATATACGCTGTGCATGTATTTTGTAATTTGAAGCAAGAGAAATTTGTACACGAGAATAAGGAAAAATATTTTGCTTTGAATACCGTTCGGAACGGGAAATAACTCAAATGGTCAACGAGACGAAATGAACTCGTTAACCTTCGTTAAAACTTTACAACGCAAGCACTTTCCAACCCGCTGTATTTAAAAGCAAAAGCCTTCAACAATCCTTTTAGTACTTGGCATTTTTATTTTCAGTTTGAACCTTGTTTCACGCACAAAACAAATTAAATACGAATAAAGTGCACTAGGCGGACTAGATTATTTAGTGCAAAATTAGAAACAAAGTTAATTATTTGCACTCAGCATTGAAAATTAGAAAATTATCAATAATGTTGCTCTCTGTAAATCCCGTTCTTGAAGACCGAATTTTATAGATAATATATACAAGTTTAGATTTTAATATTATCATTGTAATATATTTATGAAAATTCGGTGAATTATTAGGTAATAAATAAAATAATCAATAAATAAAAAAATAATTAAATAAATAAATAAATAAAACAATTGATTTATTTTTTATGTATGTGTATATATATGTGCGTGCGTGTGTGTGTGTGTATAAATATATACTTATACATACATGTGTGTGAATGTGTGTAAAAATGTGTGTGTGTGTGTGAGTGTGTATGTGTGTGAATGTGTGTGTGTATGTTGTGTTGTGTATTTATACATATATATAGTTCTAGCTCCTCAACACTCACAAGTCACCATCCAGCAAAATTAACTGCACCGCCTCTGGTGCATTTTAAATGTTATTTATTTATCATCATCATCATCATCATTATTATTATTATGATGATTATTATTATTACTATTACTATTATTATTATTTTTTTTATTATTCTGCATAAACCAGTCATACTTGTAGGTCTGAACATCATCTGACGCACTTGAGTAACCATGCGTGAACGTCATCTCATTTCTACTCACTTGATCAATATACGCAAGATATGCACTTGTCACTTTTCATTTGTACGCATTTGCCGTTTCGTGTCTTTCGTTCTTCCGGTATGACGTCATATCCGGTAAACAAAAACGTTTATTCAAGATGTCTTTTATTTATTCTGCTTTCTTTTTTTTTTTTCTTTTTTTCTCAGTCTACGACGACATGCTAGATCATTATAATTAAGGATTATGTCAGAAAATATGAGACGAAGCCTATTTGTTTTTGCCTGGCAGTATAGGATCAGTTATATGCATCTTTCCAGAGACATGGAAGTATATTCCGCAGGTTTTGAAAACAGTCATCTTAATAAAAAAAAAAAAAAAGCCCAGTGAGCCCTCTGAAAAGGACTGAACCTGTGACCTATGATGCCTTAGCTCTGTTCATCTGTTCTGCCACTTTTCTCTGATTTTTGAAAGTAGAGAAAGCTAATATAGAAAGTGTTTCCGCAAAATAATTCAGTTCTTGTTGCTGTACTTTATTTATATTTAGAAAAAGGAAAGGAGAGAGAGAGAGAGAGAGAGAGAGAGAGAGAGAGAGAGAGAGAGAGAGAGAGAGAGAGAGAGAGAGAGAGAGAGAGAGAGAGAGAGAGAGAGAGAGAGAGATACAAAATAAATGAAAATTTAAAACGTATTATTATTATTTAAAAATGAAAATAATAATTATACACAAAAAATATATCAGCTTATAGATGATATACTTCATATAATTATATAATGATGTAACAAAACATTTTGTTTTTGTCATCTTTATTTATATTTTTGTGTATTCAAATATTTATATAATTAAATATTACATGTTGTGAAGAGAACTGTCTTAAAAAAAAAAACAATTTAATTAACATTAAAACTTTTATTTATTTATTTTTAATTAGCTTTAATTAATTATGGAAAATCCCTTGTTGCCCAACATTTTCAAAGTAATTTCGACATGGAACACAGTGAAAACAGCAGAGTAATTTCATTACAGCTGAAAAGAAATGTCTGTAACTACGTAATTACGCCGACTTTACATCTAAGAAATCTCAGTAACGTTCAAAAGAAATGAGTTTTAAAATTATTACAAATGGAGTTCACGTTAAATTGAACTCGGTGAATTGAAACAGATATTTGGCGCGGACAATAACTGTTTGCAAATGCAAAAGAAATTCTCCGCGGCTTTCCGAAACCTTCGTTGACGTTACTATCGAAATGTAATCTCACGCATCGTCAGTGTTCGGTTCTCGAGTGATAACGATCTTACCCGAGAAAATTAACACTTTCTTACGTAACAACTGCGGGCGAGAGGCGATGACGAACGGTAATGGTATTTCGGCTTCCGACAACTCATCGGAGGTGATCGGCAGGCCTTGAATGACATCGATCGTAAAAGGCTATGGCGGTGTTAGTTCAAGGCGATAAACTGATTGGCTTTTACTGCCGTTTTCTTTGACTAACAAAGAGATACGTGTACTTTGATTATTTAGTTGATTTCATTAAAGACTGTGTCATTCAGTTGCTTAAACCAATAAATATTGTTTACGGTCTGCAGCCGGCTGTACAGTTATTTTATACTACAGCTAAAGAGTATTGGTCACTCGGGAAGCTGGAATGTCGGACAAATTAAACTCACAGCTGGAGAGTGTCCATCATCATAGTATATTTCTATATTTATAATAAATAATAACAAAAGAAACAAATTAAAAATAGAAAAGAAAAAAAAAAAAGAAAAATTAATAAAAATGAAGAGTATTAAAAGAAAATGACAAAAAGACATAGCCTAACTGTATAAAATGTAAGCAGTGGTTATATTTAACATAATATGACACTTCATTTACTGCTGCTGCTGTATGACTGTTCATGTCGGAGTCCATTAATTCCGCATTTAGACTTCGATCTCAGTATACAACCACAAGATTATCAGAAACAAAAAAATCAATAACAGAAAAATGATTGCCACAGAAAATATGCATAAGAATATTACTATACTGATCAGGCATGCATTCAAACACAGATACAATCACCATATATTCATTTACATTCGAAAACTCCCCTCGTTCTATAGTATATAGGCACACACGCATGCACACACACACACACACACACACACACACACACACACACATAATATTATAAATTCTTACCCTCATAAACAAAATTATGTTGACTCAAAATTACTAAAATTTTTATTCTTTTAGATACCAATATAAATTTAATTCAGAAAAAAACCCCATTGAAACAACAAACCAGGCGACTGCAATAACAAAAAAAAAACACCAAATTATTATTTTTTTTTTCTTCTTCTTCTTCTTCTTCAATTCTAGACGGTTTGCTGCTCTCGCAAACGATGGCATTTAATAAGACACTTCACTAAGGCCAGGAAATGACCCAGGTGGCTGCATTACAAAAATAAGAGCTACAAATTCCTGTTTCATTAACGTACGTAAGACGAATAAGACATGGCCAGCTGTGTTCGCGAAGAAACGATCAGATTCTGACGACAGACGACGAATCAGTGAAGCAGACGTTACTGCTCGCGCGCCCCATTATCCGAGGATTTTTCACCATGACATCGTGAGTGGGTGTAATGTCTGCTTTAAGATGTCTAGTTTAGTCGTCGCAAAACAACAACAACAGCATCATAAAAGAACAGATTACAGATTTCGAGAATATGAAATGAATTTTTTTTTTTTTTTTTTTTGTATTAGTAATTTAGAAGTTTGAAGCTGGTCGAAGTTTATGTGATGGAAGCACTTTGTTATTGTTATTATTATAATTATTATTATTATTTATGTTGTTATTATTTTATTTATTATTATTATTTTTTTTATATTTTATATATATTTAGTCGTGATTTTCTTTCTAAAGGATCAGATCAGATGTGTAGGAAGAAGAAAGAACAAGAAAAGAAAATATTCTATTCTTTATTTTTTAAAGTTAAAAAAAAAAAATAAAAAAAAAAAAAAATTATTTTAATCTTGGTAAACCTTAAGTTTGTTCTCGCTTGACGGTCATGGAGACAGATTAATCTTTAAAATCACACGATATCAAAAAATAAGAAGAAAAAACCTCAACAAATTTTTAATTAAAAAAAAGAAGAAGAAAAAAAAAAAAAGAAGAAGAAAAGGAAGAAGAAAAAAAAAAGAAACATAAACAACAACAAAAAAAACTTCCTTTTCATTATGATTATGCAAAAATAAAATATTTTATAGCTTAAAGTTTACATTTTTATTATAAACATATTCATGAAGCATATACACGTTCATTATTGCCTAGAGAATGCAAAGCATTCAGTTTCATAGATAAAAAAAAGAAAAAAAGAGTGATATAAATGTATCTATACATATATGCATCTTAACAAAGACGTATATATATAACCGTTCATGAATAATGCACGAACACTTCTGAAACATGCAGGGTTTAAATAACAGTGTTTGCTTTCCTTTGAAACCGGTTTACACCTCTCAAAAGCCACAGAACGTCTGGCTTTCACGGATCTAATTGTTACGCTAAGTATATCTCTAACAAGTAAAATGACAAACGCGAGCGGCATACAATATAAGCGTGGGTCGCTCGGTTCGAAATGTTTGAAAAAAAAAAAAAAAAAAAAAACTAACAGGGGATACTAGTGCTCGCTGTACACCAGCTGTGGCCATTTCGTGGACAATGAGAAACATCTAAATTCAGCCAGAGACCGGCGAACAAACAACTTGTGATTTGTAAGTCGTTTTTCGCCTCCGAGGTTCTTTTTGTTCGCCGAGTTTGCAGTTGAGATTAGAAAACACTTATCACCACAGCTCCAAAACCAACTTTACGAAACCAAAATAGGGAGATACAGGCGACGTGTTAATTATTATACAATCAAAGAAAGCGTCGCGTAGAGCTTTTGTTAACAAAAAACACACTTTTATCCACGTAAAGTGGATCGTCCGAATTTTTATGTGACATAAAACCGAAAGAGAAAAAGAGGGGGTGTAAGAATGTAAGAAAACGATAGAGGAATAATAATAAGAAGAAAAGGAATAATTTTCTTTATTTCTCTTTAGAGAAAGGAAAATGAGATAGACAGATAAATAGATAAAACAACACTCAACAAACAATCAAGATTTGAAATATATTTTTTTCTTTCTCTCTCTCTCTCTCTCTCTCTCTCTCTCTCTCTCTCTCTCTCTCTCTCTCTCTCTCTCTCTCTCTCTCTCTCTCTCTCTCTCTCTCTCTCTCTCTCTCTCTCTCTCTCTCTCTCTCTCTCTCTCTCTCTCTGTAATATACATCGTATGGTACTGTTTACTTATACTAAGATATTTTTTTTTCCTAAATCTCTGTGACCTCAGTGAGTGTATAAACGCTGGGACTAAATGGTCACTGTTTAAACAGATAAACGTGACATCGCCTCAGAAAAGCTGATCTTCTTACTGAATACTGCACTAAACATCTTGATAAACATTTAATGATTTATATCATCGAAAAAAGCCAGTAACCTCTGGTCGATTGTATTATCAAAATTTAAGCTGTTTATGAGAAGGTGCATGTAAGGGTAACCTTACTACCAGTGGATAAGAACAGTCTGTAAAGTAGCGATAGTTGGTTTCTTATTACATCTTTTCAAAATACATTTTTTGAAAAAAAAGAGGAAAGAAAGAAATAATTATTAATGTAACAAATATTTTAAAAATATATTTAAAATAAAATAATAATAATAATAATAATAATAATAATAATAATAATAATGACAACATATATTTTTTAAATATATATATTGTTTGGGAAGTAATAACTAATAATATAAATAAAAATTCATTCATTCATTCAGGTAACATGTTATAGCTAATCTGCCAGACTATTCATGCAGAATAATTAATTTAAGAAAGAGAGAGAGAGAGAGAGAGAGAGAGAGAGAGAGAGAGAGAGAGAGAGAGAGAGAGAGAAAGAGAAAGAGAGAAAAAAGGACAAATAGATAGATAAAGAGAGAAAACAAGAAAGAGAGAGACTAATAAAAATAAAGAGAAATAAAGAGAGATAAAGAGAAGTAGAAAGACAGAGAAAGACAGATAATTAGAGACAGCGATAGAAAGAGAAAGACATTCAGAGATTTATTAAGTTAACAATACAGGTCTATTGTCAGCACTAATGAGAAAATAAAGACCACTATTTAATTATTTATCTGCGGTTATTGACTTTGGAAAGGCAATCGTTCTTCTTCATTAATTACTGGTGATTAACTCGAATACTTATCATGACCCAGTCAGGTAATGTCAATCAAACATTCGCTAAATACAGGTATTCTTAGACAAAACAAACGTTACTAGTGCCTGAAATGACGTCATTCAAACCTGTCACTCTGATTGGTTCATCTAAGTTGAATTATTACTGGATTGCCTTTGTATCTTGTTATTGTTACTACTACTACTACTACTACTACTAGGAGTTTATCTGTTCTCATATCGTGAAATAAAATATAAATTGCCCATATGTTTTAATATGCATTGATAAAACTACAATAACAACGGAAATGATGATGATGATAATAATAATAATAATAACAATAACAATAATAACAACAACAACAACAACAGCGAAAACAACAAATATTGACAAAGATGGTGACTCATTACAATATAACCTGTGTTCAAGGTTAGTGCGTGACCACAAAGTGACCACCACGCCCTAGGCTAAAGTACTCGAAGTACACATGTATGTGACAGAGTTCACGACGACAAGGTGCATTACGACGACATCGCCTAGTGTTTCGTCACTGTCTCGTCAGGAAAGCATGCACGGACGTACATACACCTTCTTAACATTCCAGTCGGTGACTCACTCACTGTTAATCCACTAAATATGATGTTAGTAATCTGAGGTGAATGTAAACCACACTTATACTGTAGACTCTGTATATATATATATATATGTATATATATACATACAAATACGTGTGCATGTGTATATACAAACATATTTCTGTGTGTGTTTACGTATTTACATTTTTCAATAAAAAATAACAATATAAATGCAAATTTAAATATTACAATACATTATTAGATATTAGTAATATAAAAAAATAACGAAACTCATACTATGGATGGAAAATATATATTAATGAGCGAAAGAATTCGTGGGTCGGGTTACTGAACCACCTTAAAATATTTTTATATGTTCCATGAATCTCAGTGATGCATTCACGTGAATATACCGACAACCAGATCCAAAGAGAAAGAATATCACTTTTGTTTTTTTTAAATTAAAAACTGAGTGTTAATATATAATTAAAGAAAGTCCTATAAGCATACCGTATGTATGTATATAGCACTTACGACTGTCGTGAAAACGAACGTAATAAGAATATACAATTGTAATGATTACATAACAGTTGTAACTGGTGTCTCTGATAGGGACATGGTGTAGAGGTACATTATGAAATTACCTTATTACAGATTACAATTATGATTCATTGATATACTATTACGTTCTATACATACATATCAAATAACACGATAATGGTTTACATAAGAAAATATATATACATCACATCAATATATATATATATACACAACAATATATAGAAACTTTAATATATGTCTGTATCTATCTATCTATCTATCTATAGATATATATATATATAGAGAGAGTAACCTATTTATTAAGTAAATGAAAACGAAGAAAAAGAACGTTATTAAGATTTTGAATAATACTGAAACAGTTACTATAAAGTATGAATAACTGTAGTAGTGACAAGTCTTTGTATTAACCATAGTTGTTTGTTGAACAGCTTTCATAAAGCACTGGAAAATATTTTAATATAAATATTGTTCTGAAGATTTGGCAAAATTCAATTTACATTACAAAAGTAAAACGAATAAATAACATTGATCAATAGTTAACATTTTTGTAGTATGAACAACAGTTGCAGCAACAACAACAGTTGCAGCAACAACAGCAGCAGCAGCAACAACAACAAAAACAACAACTAAAATGTAATATCAATATGTATAATAACAGACTATTTCAAACTAAAAAATTTTATTCAAACTTTTTTTTCTTTGCTGTTTTTCTTTCATTTCTATTTTTCATTTCAAGAAATAAAATATCTTTTTTTTTATTATTATTTTTTTTAATAAACATTGTTTACCTGGAATTTCATAAACACAACAACGGCATTTTATTGCCAATGCCGGAAAACAGCGACATTTATTTATTTATAATATTAGAAAATCAAGCAAGATAATTAACGTGGTTTCTCCCGCCTTTTTCTTGTTTCGTTTGTCGGCTGTACCTGTTAATTTCAGTTCTGACGTCTGCATCACGTCTTTCTCGACTATCAAAGCAGACGACGAAATCATATATCATTACCAAGTGATACAACTGTCATTATCGAGGTGTCGAAAACTCTTTTTAAAATCAATTGCGTGTGCAAACTTGACTCCAGTTTAAATACTGTAAACATTCTAGCGAACCGTGCTCGAAGCGTGAAGATTAATGCGCCTTCGCTATTAATCATAGCTTAACTTGTCTCTCCATAAATGTTTTTATTTTATTTTATGGTTTTTCTTCACAAGTTTAATTTAGCTATTGTTAACATTACTCAATAAAACGTCCATTGTGCCCTATTAATACTTTAAAGAGATATGTGGAAGCACATTTGTATTACTCTAATGTTATTTTTTTTTTTTTTTGTCTCTGTTTATTTTATATTCAATATCTAAAATGTATACATACACCTAATGGTATTGGCATTAAGTATACCGCCACGAATGACGTGAGTAAATAATTAAATGGACTTTTCAGTTATCGCCCTTGGTTTCATTAGCCGCTGGCCAAACATAATAATGATGTTGAAAATACATACACACACGGATGCTTTTAGGGAACAAGGAAAAGTTTAGTCAATTTATTTACCGCTTATTAATTTACTTACTGTAAAAAAGTATATTTATGATAATTAGACGACAGACTGCAATAAACTAGTTTTCGTTTGTAACATAGAAAAAATTATATTAACTAATGAACGGGATTGGCTAATTAACGTGTAATAATGGAGTGGTCACTAAGTGTAAATTAAACTTGGTCACTGCTTTCAAGAGCCGGCAGACTGTGATTAAGCCGTCGTATCAGAGGTTTAGAGATCTAATCCCTTTGCCGACTTCTAAGCACGTCTCTGTAAGCCATGTTTATATTTCTTCTGTCCAGGAAAGCGATTCGTATCTATACAGTTATGAACGTCATACTCATAACGTTACTATTGACTCTACTACTACAAATATCTGCTGCTGCTACTACTACTACTACTATTACTACTACTACTACTACGGCTACTCATGACTACTGTTTTAGAGAGAGAGAGAGAGAGAGAGAGAGAGAGAGAGAGAGAGAGAGAGAGAGAGAGAGATATGTTGGAGTGTATGTTTGTTATTTCTGTGTGTCTCTGGCCTCGATAAACGAAGTTAAAACAAAACGTAAATTTACTAACAAAGAATTATTTACATTACAACTGCACAAGAACGTGCAGAACGATACTGAAACCAAAACACGTGCTGGTTTTATCTCTGTCGTTGCGGTACACATGCACCGCGGTTTATTAATAACTCTAAGAACAATCACTGGTGTCACAGCTGCACGAGGAAATTAATGTTTTCCGTGCTGAAATCAACGCACAGACGACTAATTGGTTAACTTAGTCATACAGTTAAATAAGACACACATAGTGTTACCCACCCTGTTTCAGTTATTTGACCCCAGTCACATGTATGTGAAAACACGCACGCACGTATGTACGAACAGGACATTCTTATGTTATTTTCTGTGCCCATTTTAAAACGGAACTTGTAATTATTAAAGTTGTTTTGAATATAATTAACACATGGTATATATACAAATGCATACACTCATGCACGCATGCATGCATACATGCATACATACATGCATACATACATACATACATACATACATACATACATACATATATACATACATACATACATACATACATACATTAGTAAATATAATTCATAAAGGAACATACATACTTAAACATATATACTCTGGTCCATGTACACACAGACAAACAACTTCATACATTTATAAATACACACTCGTTTTATCCAGTAGATATTTACATTTAGAATAAAAATTAACAAAAATAATTCTTATCTAATATTTAAGGAGGTAAACAAGGTACTTAAATGAATCAATAAAAGAACGAAAGTAAACAATATTTCATTTTTATTATATCTTTTAAAGAAGTAAGAAATAATTTTTTGAAGCGAATGGTTATATAAAAAGAAAAAAGAAAAAATTTAGAAAATAGTTAAATAATTTTTTTTTTTTTTTTTTTTTTTGTGATTGATTTCGTTCATGAAATAAATTTTCTACAAGCAATAAATAAAAATAAAATGTTTGAAGATGGTTTTTTTTTTTTTTTCTCTCTAATTGCGGATGTCTACCGATGTTAAGAATACTTCAAGATAGTAGTCCACGTTGCTAACAATTTTCAACTAAGTTAAAATGAGTTTTTTTTGTTTCATAGCTGCATTTTTTTTTTTTTTTTTTTTTTTTTTTTTAAACGATTCGTCATCCTAAAGAAAACGAAAACAGAATGTAAGAAATGGAAAGATAAAAAGGGGAAGAAAAAAAAAAATATATAGGAAAAATCCAACATTTTCGATTTAACGTTTGGCCACATTCCATTTTTGTGTATACTGTTATTATCAACATTATTATTTTTGTTACTGCTATATTAATAAAATGCCAGTCATTTCTTAAAACACAGTGAGATAAATAAAATAAAAATAAATAAATAAATATAATAATAGATAAAAATAATAATAAATAAGTAAATTAATAAATAAATAAATAAATAAAAATCTTTAAAAAAAAAAAAAAAAAAAAAAAAAAATTAATAATAATAATAAATTCTTGTTTGTATTAGTACAGTCTTTTTTTTAGTTTATTTCAATAATATAAATAAAATTTCCGTAATTTCTAATATGTAATACATAAAACTGTATATACATACAAAAAATAATAGCAAGAGAGGCACATTTCCAGTATCACGATTACACATACTCGATAACAGAGCATACTGGTGGAAACAGTAAACACCCCAAAGTTACCGCTGTGAAGGACTGATCCTAACTACGACATGTCAGGCCAGTCACTTGGAACTGTGTTCCAAAATACGCATGTGTTTCCCAGGTTCTACGCAACTACAATAGGGCGTCAGTCTAGTGCACGTTTATTTATAGGCAAGAAAAAAAAAGAAAAACAAAACTATGGCCAACATCAAAACCAAATGTTTCTACTACGTGTACTAACTTCAACCCGACAGAGATCATTTTTGACAAGAAAACAAAAAGATTTGCGTCACTGTGTTTAACAAAAGCAATTAGCTTTTCAGATACATAAAAAGAATTGCTGTTCGTTCACATTATCACTGAATAACGGGGTTGTACAAATTATTTAATAACAGAACGGTCAAGAAGATAGTATTTTGCTCACGGATAACTGTATAACAAGGGTATACGCATGCGACTACCTATTTTAAAAACAATTCGTCTACCATCAACATCATCATCATCATCATCTTCTTCTTCTTTTCATGGTTATTATTCCACAAAATATTATATTTTTGTCTTATATTCATTATAGTTATGACAACCTTGTTGGGGTTTTTTTTCTTCTTTTTTTTCTTCTTTTTTTTCTGTAATTCTGGATCCTGCTTTGCATTACAGCCAAGAAGAATGTCTTCCGCCAGAGTTAAGCACATCGTGAAATACATAAACAGTGATGTAATATTCGTATGTGAAATGTCAGTGAAAAATGACAGGGTTTAGTGTGTCAGTCTGTAACCAGCTACATAACCATACCAGTGTCACTGCCATAATTGTACCTGACATACGACATGGCCTTTCAGGGGAATATTTTATATGACGTTCCTGCCCGAAAATATCTCAGTTATTTATGCATTGTCCGATACCTTACATTACTAATCTAAAAATATGATCACTGGTGTTGTTATGCTAATAATACACTAGTTCATTTCCTTATCATTACTAGTAGTTGTTAAACTATTTTTCTAGCAACATTTTACAAATATTGTTGTTTTGACAAATGATATTATACTGTTACTTCTAGTATTTTTGTTACTAGAGACATTTTACTATTACTGCCGGCATTATTATTACTAATACTTTTATATTAATAGTACTAAACTTTATTATTATTATTATTATTATTATTATTATTATTATTATTATTATTATTATTATTATTATTATTATCAAATTAATTATTATTACTACTATCGTTATACTATGTTCACTTTCTGTATCTTATTAATAATAATCTTTTTCTCCCGTGATTTATCTGTTTATAAAGTGTATTAGTATTATTCTTAAATTTTAAATTTATTTCTTTACAAATATTAAGTCAAATGTATTTAATTTGAAGACGATTTTAGGTATATCTTTACTGTACAATTTAATTTGATTTATATTATTCCATAATTTTTGGTTTTAAGTCGATGGTGATGAATAAGTTGATGATAATATTACTATTAGTACTACTATAACTACTACTACTACTACTACTACTACTACTACTACTACTACTACTACTACTACTACTACCATATATTACATTAACTGAAATGGCTTTGAAACAGCAAGTCTAGGCTTACGTGACTTATTGTAAGCTGCTTTTAGGAATCGCTAAATTAATGATTTTGTTAATGTTAAATTTCATTTTATCACTGTTAAAACAGATAAGAAAACTGTGCTATCTTTGCCTACAGCTATATTTTGTTGATAATAATTTCATCGCACCAATAGCCGGAGACATTGCATATACGTCTGAGCAAAGTGAGCCAGACAGCGAGATGGGTAATGTAGTAGCAATTAATATTATATACATGGAATTATTCATATTTTCTAAATGAATACATGTGTGTGTGTGTGTGTAAAAACTTGTTTGTAATACGTTCGTACATAAGGACGTATAAAGGTAAATTGTATTTACATATGTATGTATGTATGTATGTATGTATGTTTTAATTTAGGATTCTTTTTTTTTTTTTTTTTTTTTACATAAATCCACATACGCATACATACATATATATATATGTATGTATGTAAAAAAAAAAAAAAAATAATAATCCTAAATTAAAATTTAAAAAAAAAAAGAGTGGAAAAAAATATTACATTATTTATAATGTAAACTAAAACAGGATCTTAATTCGTTTTTAATTTTTTGAAAACTATAATTCCGCTTTCATAGATTTACTATTTATCTTTACAAAAGTCCGAAGCCGTTCGACAAAGAACCTAAAAAAAAAAAAAAAAAAAAACCTTTCGTGAACAATACGAATCCTCTTTAATATTCAATACTATTATTTTTGTCCTTAGTTATTTTTATAATGCAGTAATTATGAATAACTATACAGTTAATGAGCAATAAGCTGGTTAATAAACTATTAATATTTTCTATGTGAATGGATGAAAACTTCTGATTTTTTTCCTTTTACCTAATATAGATATAATTACTTGGGGGAAAGTACAATAAATGTAATTACGAAAAGTAATGTAATGTATGTACGTGTATTGCTGTTGCTTTTTCTCTCTCTATCTCTTTCTGTGAATGCAACAAATGTTTGTTCAACGTTAATATATAACTCGTATTTAACTTAAGAATTGTCCTAATGGAGGTTTTCTTTAAACACTTTATTTAGTCCAGCATTGTTGCTATATAAAGAAAAACAGGAAACTTGAAACTAAAATTTAAAAACTATCAAATTATTCGCTAAATACATGATACAACTGCCTGAATTTCGTCTTTGACAAAGTATGAACACAGATAGAATAATAATAATATTAATCTTCCAAAACAGGGCCAGATCAGTTTTCTGCTTCTCGACTTCAAAATATCTATTTGAATAATTACATGTTTTTTCGTTTTAGATTAAAAAAAAAAAAAAAAAAAAAAAAAAGAAAAAAAAAAAAAAAAAATGAAGAAGAAGAAAACATAAAATAAAACATAAAAAGGGAAATAGGAAGACGGGAACAAAGATATTGAAAATTAATAAAATATTTTTTTTTTTTTTTTTTTTTTTTTTTTTTTTAAATAAATTTTGACTAAGAATTTTTTTCCCCTTAAATCAAAGATCAGGTATTGTATCAACACAAAAGTTAAAATCTACGGTTTTTTTTTTTTTTTTTTTTTTTTTTTTTCTCGAGACATATTTCATTAGAATCCAGATGTTGTCGTAGATCGTTTAATAAATGCAATGTTGCCTTTAACGTGAAGCGACCCCCTGTGGCTTCGTTTTGAAAGCTGCCACAAACATACGTAGAGAGTCAATACACGGGCAAACAGGTTAAAATAATTGCATGGTTAGAGTACCAGAACCCGACCCCTTCGTAACTTCCCTGTTTTATGGTTAATGCATTTGACGCCTGGTCTTCTAAATAAAAAATAATGTGGGAGGGAAAAATAAAAATTAAAAAGAGAAAGCTATTCAGAGTCAGTTTAAGAAAACTCGATGCCTCGGGCTATTTCGTGGGGTTATGCAGGGAGATATTTATTTATTTATAAGCCAGCTTTGTAAAAGTGTTATTATTTCGTTTTTTTTTTAATTCGTTTTTTTTTTTATTTCTCCCTTTTAGGAAGTGAAGACTGTTCATTTGTTTTGTTGTTAAAGATGGCAGATTGTGAGTCATATAACATAAAAACATTGTGTGTCTCCCCTTTACATCTGATCTTTCAACGCTGCAGGCTTACTGACTCACGTGGAATGTAGTTCACACACACACGCACACACACACACACACGCACAAACACACACACATTACATCTCTCTCGATACATGAAAATATATTTATGACATAAATCCATTGTTCTTTCTTTCAGTCCCTCTCTGTCTGTGTGTCTGTCTCTCAACAGGTCTGGGGGAATCAGATTAATTTTTCTAACTCTTCGGACTTTTTGCTTTTATTCTAACCAGGTTGACAAAATGTGGAAGTTTTATTTTTCTGCAGCGATATTCTTTTAACATTACTTGTCGACAAGGAGTTTTGCTGAAGCGGGTTACAATTACTAAACAAGCAATGCAACTCGCGAAAACTAAACATTCTTCGTTCTCAGTCTCTCTCGTTATGGTTTTGGTCATCGTGGCCCAGTTATTCTTGGTCAAACTGCCCCACGCACAGTCAGCGTTACCGACACTGACATAACGGTATTACGTTATGTGGCGTACGTGTGTGCGTGAACGCATACACGAGTGTAATATTTAAGAAGGTTTGCACAACTATTTAGATTTCAGTAATACTTCATTAATACTTATTCAAACAGATTACAAAGATATCAGACTAGTTGGGTTTTTTTTCTACTTATATAACAAACCAGTGTCACCACGATTTGTAGAATAAAAATAATAACAGCAACAAAAAAATGAAGATAACAACAACAGTAACAAAAACAATATGTGTGTATGTGTATAAAAAAAAATTAACAAACATTAAATAATTTTAGTTATTACGCAATAGCTTTTCTTTTGTTTTCTTTACATATATCTATATGTGTGTGTGTGTATATATATATATGTACATAATTAAGATTGGCGTTGAAAGACGCTCTCTCTGACCTTTCTCGTAAAGCCCACGACTTGCGTAAGCGTTGCGTTATGCGAATTTGACGCGTAACCTAGGCACATTGTCGTCCGTTTCAAACGGAGTCGCCGACGTCTAAACGTCGCAGTTACAGCGATCGTAAACTTAATCCCGTTTAAATGGATTGAGTCTGGCAGCATGAATGATCTTTATTTTTATTTCATTCGAGGAACATAAATTGTGCAATCACAGAAGCATGACCAGAACCGTGTAACGAAAACAAGCAGCGGGCCGTGACGACAGTATCTCTTATCGGCGCGTCCTGGAAAGAATATTTTTACGCTGACCATTGTTTATTTTAAATTATGTGTTTATTTTCATAATGATATGCAGAGAGAAACCGCAGACGAAGTTCAGAGCCGATTCATGCTAAATAACACAATATTAATTTAATATGTAAGATAAGCATCGCACCTCATCGCGTTTGAACCGTCGTTGGAATTTATTAATTTAATAAGAAAGAAGATATAAACCTGACTGAAATAAAACTGCGGAATAGCTGTGTTCAGTCTGCATACATGGTCTTAAAAAATGCAAACTGAACGTAATTAGATATACACATAAAAGCAATTTATATTTTTGCATTTATTAAAATATTAATATCAAGAAACGTTTATTAAAGAATTTTATATATCTTTACAACAAAAGGGATTTGTTAGAGGGATGTGTGTGTGTGTGTGTGTGTGTGTGAGAGAGAGAGAGAGAGAGAGAGAGAGAGAGAGAGAGAGAGAGAGAGAGAGAGAGAGAGAGAGCAAAATGAAAAAGAATAATGGATTTTCTGAACTGGGTACAAAATAAATTATTTTTATAGACAGTACAAAAACAACAGTTTTCAGAAAAACGATAAACTGTTAAATATATGAAAACAAAATCAATGACTTGTGCGGCAGACTTTATCGAATGTTAACCTTTTTCCTTTCATACACTGTTGTGTTTAGTTTTCCTAAAGAAAAAGTACATATCCAAGTAAATATTAAAACAAAATATAGACTTATTCACATAGTTTTATTATTATTATTATTTATATTATTTATATATATTTTTTTTTTTTAACGGTGTGAAAAGAGAGTGTTAAAGATTCTAAATTATGTTACATTTAAAATGGTATAATTCTAATTAGGTATCTGAAAAAAAAAGTAAAAAAGCGCCTTTGAAAGGAAATTAATAAAATCTTACTGTAGCCGAGAAAAAATAGATTTTTAATGTTTGAATGAAACAAATAAATTGTTGACGGAGGTATAAAATAAATATATTGTAATGTATACATTTTCTAACGATTATGTGAAATGAATATACTTTTAATATAATGCGAGATATACATGTGAAATAAACATGTTAAGGTATGTGTAAAATAAATATATTTTTAATATATATGTGAAATAAATATATTTGTAATGTATATGTGAAACAAATATATGGTTAACGTTGATATGAAATAAGCATATTTTGATGTTGGATTTCATTTTACCACTATCATTAAAACAGATGATACCCGGCATTTTTGCTTACTTGTGAAATATGCTTATTTACCATATTTTAATGGCTATGTTAATTAAATATCTTGGTTAGTATGTAGTTTTACATATTTTATTAATATATATGTGGTCAAATAAATATATTACTGCTATCAATATATGTGTGAAATAAATATATTTTTAAAATTTGTGTTAAATAAATTTGTACTTTAAATATGAAATAAATATCTTATTTGTGTATGTAGCTGACGAAATATATTCGTAATATAATGCTTTAAATATATTTATGATGAAAGGAAATAAATATCTTTCAGTTAATTGCTGAAACTGCTGTTATACTTTGTTTATGCAGCGAACATCAGAGAGAGAGAGAGAGAGAGAGAGAGAGAGAGAGAGAGAGAGAGAGAGAGAGAGAGAGAGAGAGAGAGAGAGAGAGAGAGAGAGAGAGAGAGCACATCAAACTTTTAAACGAATTACTTGAACAGTTAAGTTAATTGCAAACACTTGTGAAACCTGGTTTCAAAAACGCGGAAATACCAAGAGACCGTCGTGATTTGAAACACCGACAACAACGACGTCGTACGTGTCGAATGGATGAAAGAGACGTCGACTCCAGGAAATTTGGGACTAAAATTTACATCTTGTAACACCTTCTGTACAGCAAGGAGATATTTCTGGACTTGAACGCGGAACGCAGAGCGTTTTATTTAATTTGCATATCGTCAGTAGATTGAAATATAAAGTGTAATAGGAGACAGAAGAAATAAAAGAACGGAAAATGAAAGGAAAAAAAAAAAAAAAAAAAGAAAAAAGACTCTGATTGTGTGTGTACTTTCATGACTTCACAAAAAAAAAAAATAGAAGTTAAGAAAAGAAAGTTGATGAAAGCTTGTTATTATAATTTGATATATGAGAACATTTTATAATAATAATAAATTTATATTATTATTATTATTATTATTATTATTATTACTTAAGCGAAATAAAAAGAGAAGAAAAATAACGATTTATAGATAATTACTGACGATAATAATAATAATAATAATAATAATAATAATAATAATAATAATAATAAAAAAATAGCAATAATGTCGACTAAGTAAAGTAATTTCTTTATCAAAAGTAAATTTCTGTTTCCAAATATGAAATAAAAAATACTATTTAAAACAACACTGATTCGGCATAAATACAGAAGCGTTACTTCCAGTTATAATCATAAACTGAATGTATAATAGGAAAGCCATCAAAACGTAGTTGACAAATGCAAAAGTAATAATATGAATACAACATTATAATTTTTATTTTTATTTTATATAAATACGCCACTGGGATATATAAATAAATTAATTATAAATAAATAAAACTCTGAAAGAAATTATTTCCATCTTTGACATTTTGTTTTAAAAACCTCCCGAGAAAAAAAAAATCGTCTCTTTTTAAAAAAAAAAAAAAAAAAAATTTCTTCCCAGTTTTGATATTAAAAAATTATAATATGAAGGTAAAATTATTTGTATTTAAAATATTTTTAAATTTTTCTACCATTCAAAAATTAATCACGGTAGTTTTAAAAACTTTATTTCACCACCGCTCTCTCGCTTTCGTATTTCTCTCGCCGTTCCTGTTTGTTTTAAATGTTGAATGAACACATGGAATTACGCAAATTCTCTCAGATTCACATAGTTTCAATTATTTAACTTTCTCCGGCGAGTGTGTGTGTGCGGCAAATACAATCACACGCGTACACACTTTATTCAAACTGGGTCAATTGAAAAGAATGAGAAAATTCAACGAAACAAGTAAACATAGCGGCGGTGTAAACAAGAAATGAAAACAACGTCTGACATGCATTGCCTACCTGTGATACTTGGTATGTAAAGCCCATTCAGCGTGCTTTCCGTCTGCCGTGGGTGGAAATTGGCAACCATTCTCGTATTTTCGGCCGTTTTGGAAGATGACAAGCTTTTTCCGAACAGTTTGCGGTCTGAATAAGGGTTCATCGGTTAAGTCCAAGCTAGAATCGTACCATTTGTGACCGCAGGGGGGCGCTCTGGGTTACTCGGTGCGTAGCCTCGCTTTCGCAACGCTAGCCATTACCAGACAAATAGCGAAACTGGATCGATTGAGAGAGATTTATTAACATTTTTCACACAGCAATCGTGTAAAATTCATCTCGCTGTTTGTTGGGAAGACTGCCACCACGGCCTTTGCCAATTTCATTTTCTACTGCGGAGGGATTCAGCTTGTCGAAATGAGATTGGATTTTTTTTTTTTTTTTTTTTTCTTTCGGCACAGCTCAAGTTACTTCAGGGGTCTACTAAGTACAAAGCCCAGAAAATACTGGCTGACCGCGCGCGGCTGCGCGTACTCGAGGACCCCGAGTCAGTATGTGCTAGCGAGCAAAAGAAACGCAACGGGCATAATGAAACGCAACGCTTGAAAAATAGAAGGAGAACTAGAAGAAGAAGAAGAAGAAGAAGAAGAAAAAAAAAAAAACAGCTTCGTTTGGCACGTTTATTGAAAGCCGCAAGATGCTGTTTTTGTCCGCGGGATACCAATGCAAAAATATTTCTAGACTTTCTGTTAAACGCGAAAAGTTTTGTGGTTATTGAAAGCTATGTAAATTTAACTCTTCTTCTTCCTCTTCTTCTTTTTTTTTTTTTTTTCACTTTTAAGTTTATTGTTAAACAGGGTTACAAGACAAAACAGCAAAAAACAAAAAAAACAAAAAACAAAAACAAACAGGATAGAAAGAAAAATAAATAAATAATTAAATAAAATATGAAAAAAAAAAAAAAAAAAAAAAAGAAAAAAAAAGACAACAAGCGTGTGAAAATGAAATAGAAGACCCGAGGGCATCTTTCTTATTACCATATTTGGATATGAATAGGCGGGGCTAAATATAAGACTGGCAATTCTTCAAAATGATACAGAGAAAACGGAAAAAAAAAGTTCGCTCCGCCCATGGGTCGTAAATATTAATGATGAAATGGGTGACAGTTGTTGGGGATTTTGGAGGCGTTGTTCACACGCACAAAAAAGCCTACTAGTTTAAAAATGGCAGTTTAATTTTTAAACAAAAAATAATATTTATTTCCCATAGAAAAATCATCTGTTGGGCGTTGATGCGGTGGGGGGGGGTCTGAAAAATTAAAAAAATAAAAGTAACGGAACAAAGAATAAACGACTACATAAAATACAGAACACATGCACACAAATCGATAACACATAATAACGTATGCACACGCACATACTTACGAAACTCGAACGCATATGTACACATGCATAATTACAGACGCATGCACATGTGAGGTAAAAAAAAAAAAAAAAATAAAAAATTTAAAAGAAGATTTTCAAAATTAAATTAATTAAGAATAATTAAAAATAATTACATAGGCATGTATGTAATTATATATAAATGAGTGTTCGAGGATGCATGTCTATATGAATGTAAATATATCAAAGTGTTTACTTGAAAATGTAAGTGTTTAACAAGAAAGCAAAGCACTTTAATTTTCCATAATCGCTTTTCACTTGGAGAGAAAATTTACTGATTATATTTATTTTAGTTTAAGGACATGGTAAATCTGAAACAACACCAACCACAACAACAACAACAACAACAACAACAGTAGTAGTAGTAGTAGTAGTAGTAGTAATAATACAAACAACAACGATGACTACAACAATAATAATGATAGTAGTTAGTAGTAATAATAACACCACCACCACCTATAATAATATTAGTAGGAATAATAATAATAATAATAATAATAAGAATAATAATAATAATAATAAAGTAGAAATAAACTAAACTGAAAGAAGAAAACCATAATTAACGTTATTTTTCGTTGAACGGAAGCCACATTAAACGAATTATTTTTGTTTTATATTAATTCACACAAAAAAGAAACAAGATATCGTCATAATTATCTGCCATTTGCAATTTTCAAACAGCCAAGGTTTTAGAGAATTGTTTTTTAATTTTTTATTTTATTTAATTTTTTTTTTTGAAGATGATGAATTATTATGTCATTTCATTAAAAACAAAACATTTAGAGCAATTAAATGACCTGTAGGCTTATCAAACATTCTTTCTTTCTTTCTCCTTTTACCATTCTTTCTTTCTTCTTCTTTTCTTCCTATCGTTTCCTCCTGATTATTTCTTTTTCAAAACTGCTAGGCGTGTTTTAACGTATTACCTTTACGTTTTGAATGACTTAAGAAAGAATGAAAAACAAATAATTGTAATTAAAATTTATTCTGCTTATTTTAAACACATTAATTCTTTACAAAATGGAGTTGACGGCATCATTTTTCCTTACTGAGATCGAAGAATGTATGTATATCTGTACATTTGCATGAATAAAAGCATGTCGAAAATGTGAATTAAGGCTTTTTCCTTTCTCTCTCTCTCTCTCTCTCTCTCTCTCTCTCTCTCTCTCTCTCTGTATTCATATACATACATCTATATAAGAGAGAAAAAGTGAGATGTATACACACTTATATATATATATATACACTCACACACACATTCACACACATTGATGTATGCATATGTTCGAATGTGAGTGTGCATGACTGTATATGTTAATGAAAATATAAATTTATGCTTTATGCATATGTATAAAACCAACTGGGAAAAAAAAAAAAAAAAATAATAATAACAATAAATAAATAATAAAAATAAATTAAAAAAAAAAAAAGCCATAAAAAGAACCCATAAAACAGTTAGTTCATAGTTGCTGAAATGGCTACGTGTTTCTGTAACGATTACGAATCGATGCTTACTTTAACAAATTCACGTTTACGTGCAGTGCAGCCACAAACACGACAAATCAACACACCTGTCCGCCTGTTCGTGGTTAACCGCACAGACACATTAAAGAAGCCCACTGACAGTTTCTGCGCGATCCCTCGTAATCAGGGTTCAGAAGCGGACTTGAAGTCTGTCACATGTAAATACTTGTGGTTTAGCTGGGGACCATCCTTAACCGCAGCTTCATGCAGAGTTTGTGTAGAGGAGGAAAAAAAATAAGAAGAAGAAGAAGAAGAAGATGATGATGATAATGAAGGATGATTGCGAATAGAAACAGAAAACGAAGAAGAAAAAAAAAAAAAAATAAGGAGAGATTGAAGAAATAGAAAAGAAGATAATTACTAATAGTCCTCGCCAAAAAAAAGAAGTTTTTTTTATATTTATGTGTCTGTATGTATGGTAGTAAGTGTGTGTGTGTGTGTGTGTGTGTGTGTGTGTGTGTGTGTGTGTGTGTGTGTGTGTGTGTGTGTGTGTGTGTGTAAAGCAAATAATCAAATAATTAAACTAAGCTAAACTAAAGTAAGTAAAATATTAAGACAACCTAAGCAAAAACTGAACTTAACTAAAACTTAATTAAAATAATAACATAAAACAAAAATAAAGATGAGATATAAAGAAAAAAAAAGAATACTGAACAAAAATTAAATTAAACAAAATCAAATAGAAGTAATACGATAAAACGAAAATAAACATAAAATATAAATCAAAAATGAATTCTCTGAAACACTAACAAAAACGAAAATAAATAAGGTTAAAGTAAACATTTTCGCATTTAAAAGCTTTACAACCAGGGGAAATTCAACCTGACAATTCATATACAATGTTTTATACATAACTTGACATAAGAAGCTTAAATGCGAGTGAATGCATGCAGTCAGTGATAATTCGTTCCAGTTATTATAAAGACATTGAATTTTCAGTGTATTTCATTCATTGGTTTGTACGTTATCCTATTAACGTTAAGACCAAATCAGTTTATCGGGACAAGCGCTCGCAGGATTTAGCGTCATTCAGGCGTGTGCTTCTTTGTCGCTGGATAAGAAGCAACGCAAAAAACAACGTAAAATGTTCAATCTGCACTGGCGAAAAAAAAAAAAAAAAAAAGGGAAAAAAAAGAGGGGAAAAAAAAGAAGAAAAGAAAATGAAAACGCAGAACCGTTGTTTATTTGTTTATTTATTTATTTAGTTTTTTCTTTACAATAATATTTTAATAATAATAATAATAATAATAATAATAATAATAATAATAATAATTATTATTATTATCATTATTATTATTATTATTATTATTAAAATTATTATTATTATTTCATCATTATTATTATTATTATATTAAAATGATTTTCATTTATTTATTATTGTTTTTAATGTAATGCATTGACAAGTCATGCATTGACAGCATAACACGAAAACAAACACACACACGTAACACACACACACATGCATCTCTCTCTCATACTTAACAGTGGCATCAATTACTTGCTTGGCAGTTAATTATTAGCGGATATGGAAAGACCTGCAAGTTCTCCAATTCTTTATTATATTAATTTATTTTTTGTTGTTGAAATGACTGATGTCTGTTTCATGAAAGTGTTAACAGGGAAAGGACTGAGATAGACTGGATATATGGGATATATATCACTTACAATAAAATTATGTTTGTATTATATTATATTATATTATATATTACATATGTTGCATTACCCTGGCAAATAATTATTTTTCATCAGCAGTTTGAAAATTTATACACTAGTTTGTTTAAGAAAAAAGAAAATCCTCAAAAATTCGAATAAAAAATTGTTCTTCACATTTTTAAAGTTACTGCATGGTAAATTAAACTATCTTTTTTACGACCTTTCAAAATAACTGAATGTCATCGCGTGTTTTGATTGCCAGAGTTGTGGCGTAATGACACTGGGTATGTAAATGAAATCCACGACCCGCAGAGAATGACGAATTGTTCCTTTCTTTTGTCGGCCGAAATATACGTTATTCGGCTCGACTGCTTCTAATTTTATATAGTTACAGCCGATCTTGTATAACACTGTCCGTGACGACTCGGAAAACTAGGTCGATTCGGTCCACTGAATATCCAGGTTTTGTCATCTGTTGAAATTATTTGTAAAACTGATAAATGGTGTGTATGTCGTCTGTTGTTTTATGAATGAAATATTCCAAATGGTGGATATTTTTAGCCCTTAGTCTTTCTTTTTAAATCTGTGTTATCATGCTTTTAAAATTCGGTAGATTCAGGTTGAAGGCATTTTGCAGTTTTTTGTTTTGTTGTTTGTTGGAAATAATAATAATAATAATAATAATAATAATAATAATAATAATAATAATAATAATGAAGGTGATGATGACAACGATGACAATAATGATGACAATTTCACTCTCAATCGAATTTCCCCCTATTTTTCAAATATATATATATATATTTTTTCAGTTACAGAATTAAATAATAATATAATAAACGCAACATACTAATTACTTTTCTTATGACATCGATTGTTTTTCCCAGTGACATTAACACTATTTACTAGTTATTTTTTAAAAAATCAATACTATTACCATACCTTTTGTCAACAAACTTTAATACTAAAATTATTAGAAATACTGACTTAATCACGTACACGTATTACACCATCTTAATTATCAAGATGGTTGCTGTTGTCAGAGTTACGTAGGCGCTGAAACAACGATGTCGAATGATTATTATAAAATAACGGCTTCAACTCTTTCAATGGCGATTACACACAGACACACACACACACACCACCACACACACACACAGACACACACACCACACACACACACACACACACACACACAGACACACAAACACTCATTCAGAAAGGGATGTATCTATGGCAACCCACCCTCATTTTGTTGAGATAAACAATGATAATTTTTATTCGCTTTTCTTATTCTTTATAATAATATAACTCGTGTCGTTATGGAAACTAATATATATATATATTCACTTTTCTGTAATCCTGGATTTGTCTGTTAAGATAAAAAAATTAACAAAATAGTATTGTGAACTTGATTGACTATAATCATATATATATATACACATACATACACACATATATATATATATTATTTTGTAAATATTAAACTACATTTTTGGAAGGATTACACTTAATATATATTATTATTATTATTATTATTATTATTATTATTATTATTATTATTCTTTTTTTTCTTTTTTTTTTTTTATCTTTACCTATCTTACAGCATGTAGATTAATGTAAATATACATAAAAATGTTTAACGCATAATAAATAAATTTAAAATCTTTAATAAAGGTTGTTTAGTATATATAAAAATAAGTAGTAATAAAAATAAAATACCAAAGAAAACAAATATAACAAAAAACTCCACAAACCCCAACAAAAAAAATATAAAAATAAAAAATAAAATAAATAATTAAATAAAATAACCAAAATAAAAACAATAAAAAAACAATAAGAACAACAGGAATAAAAAAAAAATATAAAAAAAATAGAAGAAAAACCTCCTTAAAAAACTCCTTACACATATACCAGACATGCATATAATAATACACTGTACATATACATACACAGATAAAAACACACATTTATTCATAATATATAAACATACGTTCATACGTATAAACATACATACACACATACACACGCGTTTAAAGATACATACGTATATAACAGTTGTTATAGCAATGTTCTCAGGAACACATATACAGAATGCTAAAAGCTGTAGACACACACACACATACACACACAATTAAACATACACAATAAACAACACTTACACGCATTTAAAGATACATACGTATGTAACAGTTGAGAAAGCAATGTTCCCAGGAACACATACATAGAATGCAAAAAGTTGTACAGTAATTATTGTGGTTTCTTCAAGTTTAATTTAGTTTTTGTGGTGGTTGGAACAAGAAATCACCCATGCACAGAAAGAAATTCAGTCTTTTATCAAAGATGATCAGCTATTAGTCAAGGGTCACGTGACAGGGGTCAGGCGGGTTCGAATTTCGTCTCGGATCATGTGATTGATTAGCTCACCATGATCTAGACTTGCTCATCTCCAGTCATCGATTAATTTCACATTTTATCGTGGTATCATAGACTTGCTTATGGTTATTTTGGGTGATGTATGTGCACGCCAATAGCCTGAGTATGTTATAGTAAAATAGCTTCTTCTTCTTCTTCTTAATATTATTATTTCTACTACTACTACTTCAACAACAACAACAACAACAACAACAACAACAACAACAACAACAACAACTACTACTACTACTACTACGATAACGGAGCGGTGTATGGCTCAGTGTTTGTCTAGGATGAGTCTTCCAAAGCTGCTACTGAGATATTTACCATTTGCCAGTATTTCATTATTAAAGATGCATATTAATGATCCCTTGTTGTTAATCAGTAAAATAATTGATGTAACGTTAGTAGCGAGTTTTTTCTTTCATATAATCATAATTGTATTATCTAACACCAACAATTTTATAAATGTTGAAAAATGGCGTTATTCTGTTGTTAGTTTATAAAATTACTTCCCAGTTTCATTCCGATGTAATGATTACTTTTGTTTCATCTGGATATAATTATTTCTGATTAATTCTCAGTTTGAACAAAAAATAATTATTACAGTTACTACAGATGTTTCTTTCTTTTTTTTTTTTCCATCTTTTTTTAAAATTTTAAAATTTTTGTTTTTCTATTTTGCGGGGTGGGTGAGTGATTTTTAGTTATGGATGCTAACTGATTTTTAAAAGAAAAAGAAAAACTGTGTCCATTACTTTAACGACAACACTTAACAAAATGGCGTGAATAGAGATTCTTTCAGAAGTTGAATAATAAATGTTAGATTGTCGAACAGATTGATGAAAACTGCAGCTGGAGTTCTTTTGCTGATAATATCATCTTTAAATTGAGCTAAAATATCAATAAAAGTTCGTTTGCTCCCATTCATATCATTGTCAATGCTCGCCATAACGGACGGTGATGTTCCCAGATGGGCAGGTGGCAACTTCAAGTCCTGTCTTTGCTGAGTCCATTTCCAAGGCCATCGAGCTTAAAACTCGCACCAACCATGGCTCCCCTTCCCTCCCTTTCTTTATTTTTTTTTTTCTTCAAAGGAATGCTGGGAATAAATGATAGACAGCCTAAACGACGACAGTCATAATAGATGGGTCGTGGTTTTGTCTTTCACAGGCTTCATCTCAAACACCCGACCGCCCAGCTTTTAAACTGGCTTACACACCATTTGGGACAAGGGCTTGCTCTGTTAGACACATGTTTAGAAGGGTTATGTTTCATCTAATGACGAATGACGAGCTCCTCCGACAACGAAGAAGACGTAGCAAGTTAACGGGGGTCTTTATTGCTCCACAAATTACTTGTTCTGGACATTTCAAGCGAAACCTTTCCTCCCGAGGTAAAGAAAAAGAAAGAGCAGTGAAATCATTAGTTTTTTTTTTTTTTTTTTTTTTTTTTTTTTTTTTTTTGAAGGAATGAATGAAAGCTGTAATGGAAGGAATAAAGAAATAATAATAGCGAGGAATAAAAATTTAAGGAATTAAAATATTATTTTTTTTTTAAAAAAAAAAATGGATTGCTTAACATATAATTAGCGATAAATCGCAGATCAGATAGGAAAAGTTATCTTCTGCTCTAACTACAACGGTTCAGTTTGAGCTAAATTTCTTACCAGAACTATATAACCTATGCATTTTACACATTCACTGACTAAATTATAATGCCACTAATTTTTATATATGTGTGTGTGTGTGTGTGTGTGTGTGTGCTTATATATAAAATAATTGATTAAAATAAATAATTCAGAATATAAGACTTTAGTATATCTTTTGAAAAACTTGTTTTGCCAATAAATACAACTTGAACAATAACTAAGATAACAAAAACACGAAAAAGAACAATAAAAAAATTAATAATTCATTAACAATATGTAAAAAAAAAAAAAAAAAAAAACACAACCACATTCCCCATTAAACAAACAGTACTCTTCTAAAAATAATCCAAAACTGATTTCTCATAAACAGTTGATGATTGTTATTTAAACAAGACGTAAACAAAATTAAGAAAAAATCAAGACGAAAAAAAAAAAAAAAAAAAAAAAAAAAAATCCCATATCAATATTTTAGTTAAAAATTTAACTAGTCCGTCTAACCGTGATTACATAATATCGTGCAGCGGCTTCGCCAACTAACCGCCGTTACATAATTGATGTGGTTCCATAAACGACGCAAAGAGCGGATCAGCTGGATTAGTTTAATTCGGTGCATGTCGAATTGAGGCCCTTCTGAAGCATGGCGTGCCGCTCACTGACATTACGTGATGAGATAACGTCATGAAGTCTCGCAACTCAATGACATAATGAATTTCAGCATATGTTTTATTTAACGCGTCTCTGTAATCAACAAATAGCAAGTCTTTAAAGTGTTTTTTTTTTTTTTTTTTGTTAATTTCTTTTTGTTTCTGTCGTTGGTGTTGTTGTTGTTGTTGTTGTTGTTGAAATAATCGCCTTTCTTTGGCATAAATTATATTGTTTAAATTTTTTATTTTATGCACTGAAAAAATTAGAATTTTTTGTATAGTTATATTATTTATTACTTTATTATTCAGATGATAACAAAGATACATTATTTATGCTAGTGCTCCATAAAGAAGGTAAAATAAAACTTTAATAATTTATACAGACACATTCAAGTGACCTATTATTTACTTTACATTTTATAACAACAATAATTGTTTTACAGATTTACTTGACAAAATGTCGTTTCCTGGAAAAGATTTCTTGCTGCTCTTTGTAAAAGAGTAACTTATCGCGGCAGCTAATTTTCTCTTTTCACCGTGTATGATGTCACTGACATACCTATGATGTCATACAACTGTATATTACAAACATACTGAGAGTATCATTAAATATAACTTTTCTATCTCCTTTCTTGTTAACAGTTATAAACAGTCTTAATCAAGCCTTGATTTGTCATTGTTGATTTTCATAACAAAACATTGAATGATTCCTCATTAAAAAAAAAAATTTAAATGGAGGCTTTTAATGTTTCAGATGAGTGGAAACAGAAAACAATGAACAAATTTATAGTCCATTATTAATTAATCCAACAGATTAATATTTTATTAACAGCATCTGTGCAGTATAAAGATTTTATTGTACTGATCTCGTTGAATCAACACATAAATTACTTGAAGTTTTAGTTGTATTATATTACTACAAGTTCGCTCAGATAACATAAAGAAAAAAGTTTAAACGTGATATCAGTTTTAAACATTTGTAATAGTTAGTAAAATAGCATTTATACTGGGTGTATTAGAGAAAGAGAGAACACGAAAATATGAAATGAAACGATAAAAAGTGAGAGAGAGAGAGAGAGAGAGAGAGAGAGAGAGAGAGAGAGAGAGAGAGAGAGAGAGAGAGAGAGAGAGAGAGAGAGAGAGAGATTTGTTTTGGTTTGGGGGAGGGAGAAATAAGGGGTCTAACACAGAAAAAATAATAATAAACAAAACAAACAACAAATAAATAAATATATAATATGAATACAAAAAACAACAACTTTTTCCTCTTCGAATTCACTTTTGCAATTAACCGCAATCTGATATCATACGTACGTATGTAATGAGAATGCGTCATTACATTTTGTTACAGATACCTAGTGCTTTCTCTCGACTATGTTAATGTAATATCTGAAACAATTATAAATGTCATTAACTGTGTAACATAAACAAAATTATAGATGTCGTGAATATTTAAGATTTATTTTACATTTTTCATGATATACTAGTATATCAATTTTGTAAACATCACTGGGTTTACAGAGGGCTACTATTATTTCAGTGAAATGTTTTTGTTTTGTAGACGGTTGCAATGTTCTATACAATGGCAATATTAACATTACTCTGAACAAATGTCAAAGTAAAGTGTATTTTTTTAATTGTTCAATAAATAAACAAATAAATAAATGAAAACAAAGAAGAATAGATCAACAAGAAGAAAAAGTAATTTATTGAAATTGATGACGATAAGATAGATAAAACAGAAGGAAACTTTGAGGGTTTTGCAATGGCTGGCTCGAAAACTGTACATTAAAAACTTACTGGTCTCTGTGGCATACCTACATGAACCTATATAGTTGTATGTAGGTGTGTATTTGTATGTAATTTAGGATTTTGAATATTCTCTGTCTTATATATGTCTGATTAGACTCTGCACATAGACAATATTTGGGAACGTATGTTTGTATGTATGTATGTATGTATGTATGTATGTATGTATGTGTGTGTGTGTATGTATGTATGTATGTATGTATGTATGTATGTATGCATGTATGTATGTATGTATGTATGTGTGTGTGTGTGTGTGTGTGTATGTATATATGTATGCATGTATGTATGTATGCATATATGTATGTATGTATGTATGCATGTATGCATGCATGCATGCATGTATGTATGTATGTATGCATATATGTATGTATGTATGTATTTATGTAAGTGTTTATATGTTTATTTATGACTGATTGTGTGTTTGTATATGAATGTGTGTGTATGTATGTGTGTATGTGTGTGTAAATATTATGTTGAGCTCTATGACTACAATCTCAGACCTATTCACGTGGCTGTTTTTCCCTGACTGGGTGGTTGTAAATGTTATGGCAGATGGCTATTTTGCAGATTAAAGTTAATGCATACTGTAATTGAATCTCGTCTGCTGATAGTTATCTTTAATTAGAATATTAATTAAAACGGCGATACAACAACACAAAACCACAACTGATTTGCGTGAAACGTTTTAACAGTAGTTTCTCAGTTTTATTATTGTTTATTCAAATAGTGTTACATAATACTGATATAAAACAACGTACAGTTTAGGATTATTAATATGTAAGTACTGGAGTTACCTTGAGTCTTTCAGTATTTTGGTATTAGACAAAACGAAAGCAATGAATAATAAAGGAAAATAAACAACGGCGACAATAAAGGATAAAACAGGTTCACAAATAAAAATAAAAGAAAAGAAAAAGAAAGAAAAAACAGAAATGTGAAAGAAATAAACACTGAGTCAATAAAAAAGATAATTAAAAATAAAGCAGAAATATAAAATCCTACAAATTAGAAAACATATTTAAAAAAATCAAACACAGCACACGTATACACCTATACGTACACACAGGCTACACACGTACAGTTACACACACACACACAGATACACATGTACACATACATAAAAACACGTACATATATATATATATAGATACATATATACATACATACATACATATATACGTTCATATATACATACATACATACATATATATATATATATATATATATATATACACATACACACACACACACACACACACACACACACACACACACAAACATACATATACGAGAGCGCAGACACAGAGATATACATAATAGATGGGATACATCGAAGAAACATCCAGATAGTTGAAACAAAGTAAATATGATAAGGCGTCTTTAAAGAAAATTCATTATATCTACAGCGTTAATTAAAAAGAGTGACATAAAAAAGATCACAGAATCACGTGTCGGTTATACATTACGTTTATCGGTCGTTTGAGAAATAAACCTCTCTGTTGTTCTTTGTCTCTGCAGTTTTCATAACGCGGTTAATTACTCTGTCAGATGAAACCATATTTTACACAAAGTTGCAGTGACACAAATCTCTTCTGTTACCGAGTGAGCTAAAAACACACGATTAGAAACTGTATATTCATGAATACAGGCTGTGTGTGTGTTTAGCAGTGATCTGAAATCTCAGACAGTGATAAGTAATTTAAAACTGTTATTCAACAAAACTTTAAAACAATGGAATTAGACTTAACTATCCTAAACACTCAGTAACAATGATTACACAGAAACAACAGTAACAGAAATATAGTTTGTTTTCATTTCTTGTGTTATTTGATTTTATTAATTCTATACTCAACAATTTTGTAAGAAACATGAATGTTTTAATTTCCGAACAAGCATCCAAACCATCTTTCTATACATTTGTTATATTTCATACAGCCATTCACAAATTTATATTTATCTTGATAATCTACATAACAATACTATTACATCATAATGCCAATTCATAAAATGTAGTTAAGGAAAGCGAGCCTAAAATGTATTCTGGATATACAGATATTGTAGTTTCGAAATATACCTATTTCTAAATTTACATATGGATTAATTGTATGTGACTAAATTTATAACATTTATCTTATTACGTATTATTATGATATAAAAATAGTTGGACAAAAATAGAAATTTCATATGAAATAAATGAAACTGGACTGGTGCGTGCTGTTTAAGGAATAAACCGAGATGTGCCTGGTTGCAAGAACCATTTTTTTTTTTTTTTAACTCTGAAATGGACTATTTCCCACAGCAGCCATTGGCCAAAGAGTGGATAATTAAATATTGTAATATGCGCTTTGATGTCTCAAGGATAAATGTAGCGGTATTCTCCGCAGACAATATCATGTCAGAATTCCTATGTAAGAAAACAGATGGTGATGACGATGAAATAATAATAAAAATAACAGTTTTAGCAGTGTGTGTGGAGTAGTATTAATAATAATGTTTTAAAAACCAGTCTGATTTACTCGTTTACTTAAGTTGAACAAACTGCATTTTATTTTAGTTTTTAACAATTCTATATTTTCTGTGTATATAATGTGTATGTATGTACGTATGTATGTATATATGAATGTATGATTTTATGTATGTACGTATGTATGAACATACGTATCTATGGACGTATGTTTGTGTATGTGTGTATATATGTTATGTGTATATGTATGTATAGTTGTATGTATATGTATGTATGTGTGTTTGTATAACATGTGTATATGTATGTATTCACATCTCTCGCGACTCGTCAAATTTTCTTATGTTGACATAAAACGTACGACTTTGAACTGTGAAACTCAAAGCTAATAAACGAAAACTAATGATTCACAAAGCAGCTTACAGGACTTTGTACCGTTAGGACAATTATCCGATTAGCAGATACAAAGACGCTTCGTCTGTACGTCTACTAACATCTTAGCTTGTCATATTTTTGTTTAATTTATCAGAAAGCATGTGACTCCAAGAAAACTTGTCAATTAGTGGATGAAACGTTCATCCGCTGTGAAATGAGTGTATTACTGCAAGTTGTTATTTTAATGATAAGGAATGTTATCAACTGTAATAATGTAGACCACGGTATTAATCTCGATGTAATGATCTTATATGTGCCGTTAATAATGTATGGCAGACATAATGAATTTCAGATTTAAACTACAGTAGCGTCACATATCAAACAACTGTTTTTAACAGCCCTGGTCTAAAGGCAAAAATTTATTCATTTAACAGTTTCTTTCGTTATTCACAAAACACAAGGCAATATTTATTTTTGATATATTTTCTCAAGTTTATATTTTGTGTTAATTTTCCCGACAAGACTTGCCAGCACATTTCTGTGTGCTAGAGAAAAAAAAAAAAAAAGATGAATATTAATGAGATACAAATAAAACATTAATGTTCAAATCTAATCATGCACGTTGTCCTGCACGTCACACATCACGCAACAAACAGGTTGCATGGTACCAAATGATTTCTGACTGGCCACATTGTTACGAATTTTTCTGTATATATTTGACAATTCACACACACACAAACACAAACACATTCCTTCACCTGCACATATATTTACACATGAAAAAAATGCATGCACATGAACATGCACATGAACACACACAAAAACACACTTATCTGTATTCACCCAGACGAACAGACGTTCTCGCTAACCAGAATCACATCAGTGGAAATATTTTGATCAGGAAACATTCCCATAGGTGAGACCTATTTTTCGAGAAAAATAACTAAAATAGTAATCTTTATTTGTGTATGTTACCACAAGAACAGAGCAGAATTTTATTAAATTAGCGCGTTATTCAACGGCAAAATACGAAAATTCAAAATATTTTATTCAAACATTTTATTTTTATTGTTGTTGTTTGTTTTAAGTTTTTTTTAATTTTATTTTAATTTTTTTTTGATTCTTTATTTATTTATTCCGAAATTGATGTACAAGCAGAAATAAAATAAAAATAAAATAAAAATAAAAACCTTTGCTTCATCCTTGTTCTCTAATTTTATTCACAGAAACATATTTCATAACATCCTTTAATTAATCCTTTAATTTTTATTTTAGTTACAATTTTTATGTCGTTTTTTTTTTTTTTTTTTTCACCTCCTTTACAGGGCATCTGTTTCAATTCAATTAATCTTATCAAAATGAAAACAAAAGTAAAAATAATATCTTTTCTAAAATAAATATGCTATTATTTAAATAAACACAGTCGTGAATTTATCAGTTTGATTAATGTCATTGTCAGTGGTTCTCTTCACAGAAAACAAACAGCTGTAAAAACAAATAGGGAAACTAGAAAATTACGAAGATCTAACAGAGTTTATATATGTAACATTAAGATTAGGAAATAAACCTAAGATTTTCAACTTCATATTATCTCTTTTTTTCTTGCTGAATAAAGTATACTGTTATAAGAATCAACATAAGATTTACACAAATTTAATCTGAAAATAGAATTTCTCAAGAAAAAAATGAATATAAATACAAACATGTACATACACATCCTCATCAGTTTCAGTATGTTTTTCTTCATGAGCTTATAATTTATTTTATTAAACAAGAAAACAAAACAAAAAAAAAACACCTAAAAAGAACCACCAAAATAAAAAAGTATATATATAAAGTAAAAATAAAAAATAACAAACAACAAACAACAACAACAATAAAACAAAACATTTGAGGATCGCACCAGTGCGGTAAATATAATTATTTTGAATGTTCATAAAATGTCGCTGAATAACGCGCTAATTTAATAAAAGACCTGCTCTGTTCTTGTAGTAATACAATAACATATACACATAATAATAATAATAATAATAATAATAATAATAATAATAATAATAATAATAATAATAATAATAATAATAATAATAATAATAAACAACAACAACAAGAATAATAACAACAATGATGATGATGATGATGATATCAACCTATTAAATGTATATTATCTTGTTGCGAGGAATATTCCAAAAATTTATTGTATCTGTATCATTTTATTAATTAAATATACGTTATAAGTATTAAACATTCGCAAACATTTAATACCATTATTATGTGCACAGCAGCCTGACTTTCGTCCTGCGTATTCCTTCGAGCACTTTTTAAAAGCTATTTTAGGGTAATTCAGTATAACGATACAGCGAGCTATCGGGAAAATATTTAGACAACCAATAAATAAAATGTAAATAAACCGACTGAACACAAAACTGTACACGCGCCTCGCAGGACTGGTAATTGTATTTAACACTGACTTCAAAGCATCACGATAAAGCGCTGATTCTGCGATGACTGCACGATTCCACGACAAACACAAAGCATTCTTCTGCTCTGGGAATTTTGCTGGTAAAAACTAAACAAAAAGTTAACGGTTATAAAACGATGTAGACCATCATCCGTATGAAGAACTCATGGACCATCAACCCGTTTGAAGAACTCACAGACCATTATCCGTATGAAGAACTCACAGACCATTATCCGTATGAAGAACTCACAAACCATTAACCGTTTGAAGAACTCATAGACCTTCGTCCGTATGAAGAACTCAGGAATGAAGATGAAGAAGAGAATCTTCGCCAATTTCACGGCTAATTGGTTCCGTTATGTTTGCACCCACTTGCTCCTTGTTTCGGTCCATCAACTTCTACGAGTTTGAGGCTTTTGTCGCTCAGTTTGTTTACAAACATTTCCTTATCACCCACTGGGTCTCAATTAGTGACTTCTGCAGCACGACGTTAGTAAATAATTGTTGTGTTATTGGAATATATACTATTAGTAAGTTTCCAGTGGTAGCAGCTAGGGAAACTGCGACTAAAATACACACACGTATACATATATACATATATACATATAAACAAATGCACACACAAATCCATCCATGGATTTATAGGCGCGCGCGCGCACACACAAACAGATGTAACATATTTTTGTGTAAGTTGGAATATAACCTTCGAAAATGTAATTTTATTTAACAAGAATCTTTGATAATCTTTGATTTCAAAATCATGTTAGAATATTGTTTTCATATTCATAAAAAAGATCTACAAGAGTTGGTTAAACCTCGAGTCAGTGTATGTTAATCTGCCTCCTCGTTTAAACAAGGACTAAGAGTCTGAGGTTTTCGTGGCTATAAACATGTTAAACTATTTCCCTGACCTCTTTGTTGCATTAGTTAATCAACATGTCGTGATGTTTTAATGCAAATGGCTGCATGTTGCACAGTCTGTTGTCAAAACAGACCCAGCAAATCAATTAGTTTTAACCTTTTCGCCGAGTTTATTGTTTCTGTAAATAACTGTGCATTTCGTTATCATTTCCAGGTAATTTTTTGTTTTGTTTTGTTATTATTTATTATTATAATATTTTTTATCATCATCATGATTATTATTATTTTTTAACCTGAGTTAACAATGTTCACTAGCACCGATGAATCTGAATATGAGAAATGTAATTATCATCTCCAGATGGCGTGTTACTCTTTAAACTGCGATGATGTCAATTAAAGTGAAGACGAGGAAGGAGAAGAATGTATGATGATGATGATGATGGTGATGATGATAATGATGATGATGGTGATGATAGTGATAATGATGATGGTGATAGCCGAATTTCTGTGATTAAAACAAAAAATAGTTACTAGATGTAGAGAATAACGTTAGACAACAGGAACAGTAAATGAGTTAACGTAGTAGTAGTAATAGTAGTAGTAGAAGCAGTAACAATATTAGTCTTTGCAGTGGTTGGATAGTAATTCTGAAGTTGTATTAATATTAGTTTTAGCAGTAGTATTATTAACAGTTTTAGTAACAGTGGTAGAAGTAGTTGTAGCAGTAGTAATAGTTGCAGTAGCTGTAAAAGTAGCTATAATAAGTTGTTGTAGCAAGGAGACATCCAACTGACACGAATATACACGAACAAGCACAACATTGACATATTCAAGTACAAATCTGCTTGATGTAAAGGAACACGTGTTTCGCCCATAAACTATTAACTAGCTCTAGATTCACATACTTATTACAGTGCATGCTTTTATTGGCGATTATGTCACCGACACCAGAATTAATGGCATCCAAGGAACACATGGTTTATTCGGGACTTTCAGTCCAAAAGCTTGATGAACTTCAAAGGACAAAGCTCAGTTTATTCCGTTTCGTTGTCGTATTTTTTTTATTTATTATTATTATTTTGTTTTTCATTTTTCTCCCTCTTGTATTCCATTCAGGATTTTTTTAAAAATTAAAATATGTTCTATTTTTTTTTTTTTTTTTTTTTTTTTAAATATTCTCACCAACGCGATATTTGTATCGGTTTTATATCTGTGTTCACATGAATATTTTGTTGCACTTCCTAATTATCAGTCTCCTACTGCATCTCCTTCTTTCTCCTCTTCAGTCTCCTTTTAATGTTGTTTATCAGTATCCTAATGTGACTCCTTCTTCATTCAGTCATCCTTTATGCCTTCTGTTTTTTCTTTGTTATCAGTCTCCTTCTACGCCTCTTTCTCCTGCCTGGCATAAATGTTTAATTAAGTCGGATACGAAATAAGAATTAAGATAAAAATGTTACTACTGAAATCTTGTAGTTCATTTTATACATACATACATACATACATACATACATACATACATACATACATACATACATACATACATACATACATACATACATATATATCCATATATATATAAACGCAAAGAGGCATTGCAGGATAATAGTAGAATACAGCAGTAAAGGAATTTGTGTAATTTGTTCACAGCTAGTAATGACAGGGATTAAAGTAATAAAGAATTGTCAGTAATGGGTTTCTGACAAGGATTCTCAGCAGTTTGTTATTACGGACTGCAGTATCTAGATTTTATTTTTAACTGAGTGATGTAATAAATAGACCTGACTCATACTAAGTGATACAGAGTCAGCGTAGTAATTATTTCTAAACAGAGAAAATTCGTATTGAAAATCCTACTGCAGCTACCACTGTGTCATCAGCATCAACAACAGCAATCTCAGTACCAAAAAAAAAAAACAACTAGCGGCAGCAACAACGATGACGGCACGACAACAGTAATGATAATCATAATAATAAAAGTGGTGATGGTTGTGTTAGTAATAGTATTATAATATTAACAGTAGTAGTAACAGCAATAGCAGAAGCAGTAGTAGTAGCATTGTTTTTGTTGTTGACGGATATCAAAATGTTGTTGTATGTGATATTATTATGAAGATTTGTTAATGTTAATGTTAATTTTGTTTGTTTTTGTTCTTAAATGATATTATTAATAGCAGTAATAGTAGTAGTCATAGTAGTAGCAGTGACAGCAAAGGTAGCTGTGGCTGTAATGGTAATAACAGGACGGTGTCATTATTTTAAAATAATGCTCTGCTTTCATCTCCATGTACGCTTCTCGTTGCCAACAAACCGAGTAACCTTGACGTATTGGGTCCAAGGTGTAAAGCTGGTTAATATTATAATGAGGTAATCTGAATGTTTATACTTCTCTCACGTCAGCGCTCTGTATTAATTCGTCTACTCGTAATTCTTGTGTAGTCCTGTTCGGTTTCATCTGCTTTTTGTCACCGCAAATAAAACCTCAGTTTCTGTTGCGTGGATTTAAATAACTTTATATCAGTCCACGTGATGCTCCATAAACCCGAGCTCGAGAAGCCATTTTTATTGCACGCGCTGACACGTGCATAAAACCCGAAACGTTTAATCTCCATATGTATTTGAAGTAATTATCGTGTTTAGTGGTAAGAGATTGTGCACATTTCTAATGTATCCCATTTCAGAGAGTATTTTCTTTTTTTTTTTTTTTTTTTTTTTTTTTTTTTCTTCTTTTTCTTTCAACAAATTCAGTAATTGGTATTAAATTGTAGATTTTAATAAGAACGTTTTAGAGACACTAACACAAATGCTTATTAAATCATTTTGGTGCGATATTCTCAGGAGGTTAACGATACACAAGAAGTGGTACCCAGTTTAATAAATCTTCTGATAACTGGCACGATGTTGATTAATTAGCAGCTACAGCGATTATTTGTATAATGGCGCGTCAGTTCAGTGTATCAGAGGTTAATTGTTTTTCTAAAGGTCTGCACATATTACTGTTAGAAGAGAAGTATATTAATAAAATATTATTAAAAGATGATCAAAACTCATTAATTATTAATTATAAACTTAAATTATTTATCAGTTTATCTGTTTGTCTTTCCCCTTCTCTGGCTCTTTCTTACATTATCTTTATCTCTTTCTCTCCTTCTATCTCACTCTATCCTTATCTCTTTCTCGACTTCTATCTCACTCTCTCCTCATCTCTGTCTCTCCTTCTATCTCACTCTATCCTCATCTCTGTCTCTCTTTCTATCTCACTCTCCTTATCTCTTTTTCTCCTTCTATCTCACTCTATCCTCATCTCTTTCCCTCCTTCTATCTCACTCTATCCTCATCTCTTTCTCTCCTTCTATCTCACTCTATTGTCATCTCTTTTCTCCTTCTGTCTCACTCTATCCTTATCTCTGTCTCTGCTATCTCACTCTCTCCTTATCTCTTACTCTACTTCTATCTCACTCTATCCACATCTCTTTTTCTCCTTCTATCTTACTCTATCCTTATCTCTTTCTCTCCTTCTGTCTCACTCTATCCTTATCTCTTTCTCTCCTTCTGTCTCACTCTATTGTCATCTCTTTTTCTCCTTCTGTCTCACTCTATCCTTATCTCTTTCTCTCCTTCTGTCTCACTCTATCCTCATCTCTGTCTCTCCTTCTATCTCACTCTATTGTCATCTCTTTTTCTCCTATCTCACTCTATCCTTATCCCTGTCTCTCCTTCTCACTCTCTCCTTATCTCCTTCTCACTCTCTCCTTATCTCCTTCTCTACTTCTATCTCACTCTATTTTCATCTCTTTTTCTCCTTCTGTCTTACTCTTTCCTTATCTCTTTACTATGTCTCTCTATGTCATAATTCCTGTCTCTAACTCTCTTTCCTTCCACTTCGCCTCTTTTCTTTTCTCCGTTTCAGTCTTATTTTAGTTCTGATTGTCAGTCTCCTTCTGCTCCATCTTCTTCTCTTCCTCTCTCTTTTTCACTCCCTATTTCCTCAATCACAGCTGCCCCTCCCCCTTCTGACTGTCTTCTTGTCCTTTTTTCTCTCGCTGTTTGTCACTTTTTATGATTGTCTTTCTATAATTTCTTCTCGCGTCCTTTTTCTCCAACCTAACATTTATGCGTTTTGTATAATTGCATTCCACAAAATGATATGTCATCACTAAAGGAAGAAAGGAATAAAACCTATTATTTTCACACGAAATTTCAAACATTTTATATTCAACAAATGACATTTAAATCTTTTTTTTTCTCTCTTCTTTTCTTACGGTACAATTATTTGTTATTTATAAACATTTCTTACTTTCGTTCAGATTTCAAGAGAGTTCACATTTTTATTATATTCAGAAAAATGCCATTGCGACGAAATTACAATACATCTCATGGGATAACATCATGAGACAAACTTTCTTTTTTAAATACTATTTTTATGTTCTTACATAGATACCAACAGAATCACAGAAATCTTTACCGCGAGTTTATTTTACATCAGAATCTGTTTATCTTCCTGCTGGCATATTTAAAGTGTGTGGTGATATCTGACAGAGATAAAATCATTTTATACATTGAGGAGTAGTATTATCATAGAACGTGCCATGTTTCCATTTCGTTAGAGGAAGAAAGGCCAAAAATTAGAGACAACACAAAAATACCGCAATGTCTATAAATAAATGTGACAAAGAAGAGTACATTTCTGAACGGGAAAAACTAGTTTATTTCGAGTCCTGTTAATGGCAGGATAAATATGTATATAACTATAATAAATCAACAAACAAACGGAAGAACAAACAAGGAAATAAACAAACAAAGTTATGTACATGCACTGATATATAGAAAAAATAAAGGAATAAACATTGGCGTATATTCATCGATACCGTATATCTGTGCATAACTAAAAACGTGTGTACATACATACTACATAAGTACATACATACATACATACATATATATATATATATATATATATATATATATATATATATACATATATACATATATACATATATATATACATACTTACATAAATACATACGTACATACATACATACATACACAGTTAAATACATGCACACGTACTTACTAACTTACATTCACACAATTCAGTGTCATCAAAATAACAACCTTTAAAACAGTCGTGAGAAAAAACGACTTGCTTCGATCTGTTCTATTAAAAAATAAAAAGAATTAGCGCTGTGTATCACTGCACGGATATGTATGTGTTTCTTCCTAGGTCTAAACACAATGTGATGTGCAGATCTGTCCAGTTTCACACCTGTCTTTTCCCATTACTTCTACGCACGAATTTGCACTGGATGACATCATAACGCAACCAAATTTATTCACTCTAGTTCCAGTGATCGTCTAGTATTTCTGTGCGGAGTTGAATTCGGTACAGACACAAGTAAGAATGTAAGATATAAGCAAAGAGATCAGTTTGCAGGGGCGGTACCAGTTTAACTAAAACTAATTATGGACGTTTTAATGATAACTGTCTCTGTGAAATCAATTTTTTTCTTCTACAAAATTACTGATACTCATAGATGCACAGATGCAGGAACATATATGTAAATGTATATATATATATATATATATATATATATGGTACATATGCATGCATGAGCGAATGTATGTTTGCATGTTTGCTTGCTATCTATATATAGCATGTGTTTATGTACGTTACATATGTTTACATTTGCTTCCATTCACGAATGTACTGAAGCAAGCATATAAACTTACATGCTTACATTATTCTTACATGCAGACACATGCATGCATACTTGCATACATACATACATACATACATACACACACACACACATACACACATACATATATACATACATACATACAAACATACATACTACATACATGCACACAATCATATCTATAACCTAGCTGACTACTTATCTGCTAACATAACTTATCTACTGAAATAAAAAAAACCCACAATAAAACATTTAATGTCTGTTCATTTCAAATGGTTTCCCAAGTCTTGATTTGCGTCTGTCGCCTCTGCCCCCTCCAGCACGTTTACTGTTTAGGACCAGATGACCTTTTGGTTTTCATTGATAAAAGAAAAAGTTTGTTACTAGTCTGTTCCAGTTTGAATTCTTGGCAGCAGTTTCTGGCGATTACATCAGAGAAGAAATAAGATTTCCAGAAAGTAAATATATCTGATAATAAGTTCCTGTTATTGCCACAACTTGCAGATTATTTATCTGCCCGACAGATTACAGTAGTCAGGTATTTCATAATGTTTCAAGATGTTTAAAAGTACTGATAAAGTGCATTAGAGAACGTACCTTTTACAATGACTCTACATATTACAGTAGTACTTTTCAAGAATATACTCTAGAATCCTTTTTCTTTTTGTATCATATTTATAATACTGATGTGAGAACATTGGTGTGTTTAAAAGTAAATTTAGTCAAATATAGCGACACTGTACCTTAAATGTATTTTAAAACTGTAGTATCTGGTCTTTATAGATAATATTTTGTTTATAATACGCCTTATAATAATTTCTCTTTATCTTACTTCTTCGTCATCACTGTGGACAACAAAATAATCTCCACTATAATCTTCTTTTTAATCTCAGTAAAGGTTTTAGCAGACGAAGAAGAAATATTTTATTTAATAACTCAGTAAAATAACGCCTGTACAACGTTTAATGAAATTTAAACATGGGTTACTCTTTTCGTTTAGAATTCTTGTTATATGCACCCACCCATAGATAGAAAAAGGATCAGTTGGTACAGTAATTAGATCATATGAGTTAACTGATTTTCATTAGAAATAACACTGACTAATTTAAAACTGACGTCTTTAAGGGATAATGTAAATAAAAATGAAGGTTATCATTTCTCAACGCTTGTGACAACTTAAATATCATGGAAAAGTATGATACAATATTATGACAGAAAATTTTATGTTTTTGTCCCATCATAAAACGCTAGAAACAGCTTTTTTAATGAAAGAGAGACACGTGTTCTTTCTGTAACTTGAGTAACTCTGTATTTGCATTCTGTGTTGATATCTCGTATATCAACCTGTCAGCAGTGTAACGAGTGAACTGTGGCTCAGTGAATATTTAGATTATGGAGTGACTGGTTGAAGGATCAATCCTTTTCTCTTCTCCCAAAGCTCTGTTTTTTCTCTTCAAGCAGTTCTTCATGTTTGTCATATAATAGCCCATGTTTATGCTTTTCTGTTTATGGGTGGGTGCATAAAAACAAATTTTATTGCTGGTAAATGAAGAGGGGCAGGGGGTTTTGCTTTCATTAACCATGTACACACTCTAATTAACCTGCGTTATTAAATAAATCTATTCTTCTTCTTCCGCCAGTACTTTTATGAAGATTAAGAAGAGAATTATATTAATTTTTATTTTGATGTCGACATTGACGATGAAGAAACACACCAAATCCAAGAACAAACTGAAAGGAGGGAAATACACTGATTATGGTGAAGGCTTACAAGACGTTATGTTGGGGTTAACAGTCTAAAACACTTAGTCCCAACCTTTTCAGCATTAACACAGTGGTTGGGAGGTCACCCAGATTCGAAAATGTTTTTTTTTATCATTATTTTTTTATAATCAGTGTAATGCATTTAAGATTTTTCTTTTCCAGTTTTAAATAATTATGCTAATCAGATCAGATAAACTGCAAAAGACAAATGGAAAGCAAATAATAAGATCATGTAAACATGTAAGAATAATACTATATCTTGAGCGCTACAATATGACCCACAATATTGCTTAGATTAGCTAAAATCTTTTTATTTTTTTATTTATTTAGGTATGAAGAAAATTCTTAAACAGATATCCATTTCAACATTAATTTCTTTAAAATTTTCTCCGCTGTAAAATTCGTGCTATAGAATAGGCTTATGAACTGGTTTAAAAGTTTAAAATACAGACAGCCTTTCTGAAAAGTTTGAATCTCTAACCTTGTGTGATGAATCGTTCAACTAGTCGCTCTACCACTGGCTGGTCTCGCTACACACCGGTTGGAAATCTGTGGTCTAGAACTTACCTGTATACACGATTTCAGAAATGAGATCCAGCGAGATTCCAAACTTCATTCCCAAAACTATTACTTTAAATACGAGAGATGTCGTACATAGTACTTGTACAAAGTAAATAAATTGCTTAAGAACATTTGCTGCAGTTAGAAAGAGTCAAAGAAATAAAGACAACATGTTTTGTGTCTCAAAAATTCGAACATTAAAAAAATAAAAAAATAAAAACGGAATGAAACAAGAAGAAGAGGACGAAATAAAAAGTACTGTTATAACATCTGCAGACAGTTCCTATTAAAATATGTTAATATCTCAATAAACAACTTCATTCAGTTTTTTCTTTCATAGCCTGCGTTCTGTTAAGATTTTCAGAACATATAACAATAGCTTTATGGTTATTCATTGATTATTGTGAACAGTATGTCAGACTATTTAAAAAAAAAAAAAAAAAAAAGTTAAAGCTGTGCAGGCGAATGAAAACAACGATTTGGTGTTGTTTTTTATTTTATTTTTTTTTTTTATTTTTTTTAGAAATATTTAATAAAACACATGTACATGAAATGTAAGTGTGTGTCAAGATGTCGTTTTGAAAATATATCTGATTATTGTAACGCAACACCCAACTCAGCTGTCATTTTATTGATTTCAAATGTGGCTGATAAGTCATTTGTGCGTTGACAGACTTCTTTACTGAAGAAGCCATACAAAGGGAAGCCACTCGGGTATCTAGACAGAATGAAACGAACAATGTCGTGCGCCGTGACACGTGCAGCTGTTTGGATTTCCTGCATGCTGATTGCTTTGGGTGACATAAAGGCCAGGTTTTCATAAGATGAATTATTTTTCTAGAAGAAGATTTCCGTAACTGTTTCTTTCCCAAGCAGAGAGGTGACTCTAATGAGAATGGGGTGAGCAGACGTCTCATTACACATGCAGATGTCAGTAATAATAATAACATTCACGTCTGTGTCAGGCGCGCATCTCAGAGCTGCCGAGGATGCGTGCAAAAATGTGTTTCTTTTTTTTTTTTTTCAGTTTTTATTTAAAGTAAAAAAAAAAAAAAAAAATCTTTCTTTGTTTGCTTTCTTTCTTTCTTATAATTATTATATATTTGAATGTTTGAAATATATTTACTAAAATTGTCTGATTTTTAAAATGCTGTTAAATTTTAGGAGGTTACGATTTTCTGATCGCTTTTAAAAAACAGTTCTGGGTCCGTCCCGGTTAGGCGCGTGTATGTTACAAAGAAAAAAAAAAAAAAAAAAAAAAACAGTGACTAAATTTAAAAGTCTTCGGGTAATTTTGAATTTTTTTTTTCGCCATTATTTTGAGGCAGTCTTCTTTTTTTTTATTTTTATATTTTAATAACGTAACTGATCATACTGTTTGAAATATAAAACAGTTTAAAATGACTTTGAAGAAAGGACTTAAAAGACATAAAAAAAAAAAAATTAATAATATATGTTGTAACAAATGCTTTAAAACATGAATGTGAAATACAGAGGCAGAGAGAGAGAGAGAGAGAGAGAGAGAGAGAGAGAGAGAGAGAGAGAGAGAGAGATGGATCGGAAAAGACAAAACGGAAGGGTATAGAAGAATGGAGTTGCCTGCAAGAAAAATAAACTGAAATCAGTTGAGAGAGTTGTACAAGAGATGTAATAAATTCAGATTCTTCAAAGTATCGATCAGAGGCAGCATGAAGATCAAACAAAACATCGCCAACTGAACAGTAATTCTGTCGTACAATAAATAAATTTATAATTCTAAAAAGATCAATATTTATTTTATTAATTTATTTGCTTTCTTCTTTACGATTAATATATATATATATATATATATATATATATCATTCTTTTAAGTTAGGGTTTTTTTTTCTTTTGTAAATTGTTTTTCTAACTCTCGCCATTAATTATTAAATAAAAAAGCATTTTTTAACTTTAAATTCAGTTTTGCATTAAACTCTTTATTTCATCAGTCAAAGACTTAGCACTCAGTTAAACCTTGTTAGTAGGCAGATGTAATTTGATGGTTCAGTTTAAGCTTAAATATATTGGTTATACTAGGACTTGCCAGTATAGGAACACAAACCAGGATATTTCAGTTACGTCATGATGGAAGGGTTATATTATTAGACTGTTTATGAAAAGTGTTGAGATACGAAGGAAAAATATACTCATTAATAAAAAAAAAAAAAATTGAGAGCTGCAGAGAAATAAACCAGGATAAACTAATTTTATTAGCAGGGTATTGAAGTTCGATGTTTGGGATATAAATCAAGATATGATATTTATTTTATTGGGCTGAGAAAAAAATATAGAAATAGAAACCAGAATATATAAGCACTAGTAAACCATCGAAAGTTCAGGTTGTTCTGAACATACAAATCATGATATACTGAATATGCACTGAAATTTCTCAAAACGGGAGAGTGACGGGATTCTGTTTAATTCGGAAAGGTCTTCGGTTTCTACGTTTAAGTATACAATGAACCAGGAGACCGAAGTAATCATTCGGTTTTGGAAGAATTTCAGTTTAGCGAGAGTTCGGTTTTGAAAAGTTTCATTATGACATATTGAAAAAAAAAAAAAAAAAAAAAACACACATGAAAATACAGATTACTTTAAATTTATTTTTATGTTGGACAGGATGACAAATATGCATATATAAATAGATCAGAATGTAAACACAGCTGTGGTGTACTTGTCATGGTCTGTGAAAGAAAGTATTACTGAAACTGATGTCTACAGGTTTTAACTGATTAATGAGAAGCTGTGTCGTGACATTAACCAGGAATTACAGATTGTGTTAGCTGATAAATATGATTCAGAATCTATTGGTTATAATGCGAAGATGTAAACAGTTTTTTTTTCTGTCACACTAACTTATTACGGTGTGACCTGTATATCTAAAAGCTAATTAGATGTGGTAAAGAAGAATTGTAAAAAAAAATATTAAAAGCGCAATTTTACATTATATATGTGTACGCATTTCCAAAATCTTACACAGAAGATGTAAACAAAGGAAACTAGACACACACACTCGCTTATATATATATGAATGTATGTACATATACACACACCATGCGTAGCAATTTAACTAAATATTCTATTGAAATTATCGATAATAAAGCAAACGAATTGAAGACGTCAAATTGCCGTTCTCCAGACTGTTTAGCGTTGGGCAAGGGCGCCTTCTATTAGCATGCTCATTAGTCACAATTGCGAATCAATAGTGGAAGATCACAAGGGCTCTTAAGAGACTACTTCAACAGCATGGGGAATATTTGGGCAGGAGTTTTATTGAAATATTGATGCACTAGGAAAGAATTTTGCTCTCAGGAAGTCGACACATTTTTTTTGTTTGTTTCGTCTGTTTTCGGGAAGTGATGTCTTGTTCAGTATTCGAAAGAAAAGCTGTTAAGATTTAGTTTGAACATTTTAAAATGTAGCTTGTTGCTTTAAACGATTTGAATAAAATATTTCACAAGCTTTTACGATTTTTTTTTTTAAAATCTGTTTAAAAGCAATTTTAAAAGTAACATTTTTTATAATGATCTTAAAACCTTTTTTCTGTCTGTATAAAATTTTCATTTTATTCATCGATACATTTCGCTTTCTGAAAATTCTTAATTTTTTTGTTGATGTAATTTTGATTTCCGCTTTTCTCTCTTTTTATAGTATTTTTTTTATTGTTCTTTAATCTTCCACTTTCCTCTGCTTCCTTATAATTACCGATATTATGAAGATAATGAAAGAACAAATTAGCATTGCTGCTGATTTATTGAAAAAATAACACTCTTATGTGTTTTTGTATGAATGCGTTAGTATTTATTTGCATTATATCTATAATTGTGTATGTGAGTTTATAAAACTTATAGAGATCTTGACAAAAATAATTTGTAGGTATACATCTAATTTTTTGTTTTTCTAAAATGAGCTAATTGCTAATTTCTATATATAAAGACATGCGGCAATAAAATCTGAACTATTATAACTAATTTAATAACCGCCATTTTGTCTGTAATTATCTTTGCTTCAGCACAAATGAATAGAAACAGATAACTCTTTTTTGTCTTTTTTAGTAAAAAAAAAAAAAAAAATGATTCCGTTTGTATTAAGAGAGATGTATTATAGATAATGCAATATTATAATTCTGAGAAATTTCATAAAATATTATTTCTGGCAGAGCTATTATCGAAAATTCGCCTTGTAATCGTTTTGTTTCAGTTTCCCGACACACAGAAATATGATAGTTTCTTTAGTTAATGGTGACAATTATTACATGATGACTTTGATAATGATAAATTTCATCTGAGTAAACTATATTAGGATTGTTAAAAAACAGAAATCTTTCTCAATTTTATGACGAATAATGATAAATAAAAAGAAAACAAAAGAATCTATGGATATTTCAAAATACTGCAGAATTAATCAATGAAATTATTGGTCTAAATTCTGCTTTACTGGGAAGAAAAAGAAAAAGAAAAGAAGAAGACGAAGAAGCAAACTAAAACGGCTATGGATGCAGTTAACCATTATATTAATGGTAGAGAGTAATGTAGAAAAACAACATCAGTAATAAATAATATAAAATAATAAAGAATCAAGCAAAATACATAAATAAAGAAACAAACAAACAAGGAAGCATAAAAATAATAATTAAACTTCATATTCTTACAATACATCATCTACTCAATTCATTATTGCGACAGGATTTGATAAATTGTCGAATTATGTATTTTTCCACATCGCGAAAAGAAAACGCCATTACAGAGAAGTTATGACCATTTATGCTATAACAATTACAGCCACTGCAATCATTCTCGCTTGTAGGAGCTGCAGAGCGCCAGACGAGCGGCGCCTTTGCAGGGAATCTCGGATGAAAACATCGTCTGACAGCCGAGGAAATAAATGGCGATGCACCAAACTTCCCATCGTTGGGTCCATTTAATCATCCGAGTGTCCATCATGATATTGAAATGGCGATAGTCTGTTGGCGCTTGGTACTGCAATTTATCAGCGAGCCATTTTCGAATAGAAGGGACCGAGCAATATTTGTCTGAAAAGCGATAAGGGCGTTTAGACATTGCATGATGGCACTGAAGATGTTCGTGTTTTTGTTAGCTTATTATGGTGATGACGGGTAGTGTTTTAAGCCTATTTCATTTATTGTTGTATTGGTGGCTGTTTAATATTTTTTTGAGCTTAACGTATTGAATTTTGTTAAAATTATCTGCATTTCGATATAATGTTATCGTTCCATTATTTAAAGAGTAATTTTTAAAACTTTACTCAGTCTCTTTCCAGTACTTCTGAAGTTAATCTTTCTCTCTTATAGTAAATGACAATACAAACAACAACAGTAAATTAATAATAATAATAATAATAATAATAATAATAATAATAAATTAATAATAACTATAGTAGTAGTAGTAGTAATAATAATAATAATAATAATACGAATAACAACAATAATAGTAACAATGATGATGATGATGATAATATTAATAATAGTAATAATAACAGCAACAACAACAACAACGACACAGCTTGGCTCGTCTCGATGTCTCTCTCCTGCAGTTGAAGATATCGTGTTTCCACACGCCAGAAATAAGGCGAGATGCTCTCTATTTTAGACGTCTGCCGCGTCCTGTGTACATCCTGTCCTAATTCGCTTTGACAGCCATCTTGGAATATCGCGTCCTTAACAGAACACATGGTGGTTCTTTCTATTGTGTAAATATTAAATATTCTCACCCGCTGTTATCCATTTCCTATCCAATTTTAAAGAATTAAATCCGCTATATCAGTTTACGCGTGCTGTCTGAATTTCGGTACTTGTACTTGCAATGGCGACGGTAAACAATGTTGTTATTAACTGAAATAAAAGTATATAATCATGGTAACTGAGTTTTTAAGAAAAGAAATAATATTAATTTTATTACATACTAAGTTTTATTAGGTTGCTTGTACAATGATAAAAAAAAAATGATAGGAATCATTTTTGTCTTTCTATTCATTACTTTTCTTGACACTGCCAAAGAATAACTATAATTAATGGACAAGAAAGCTTACTCGATGTTTAAAATAAGTCGTGTGTAGGTAGCTGGATGGAGAAATAGACCAATGAGCGCATCAAGGAAGACTGATCCTGCGAATCATCAGGAAGAAGAAAGAGAGAAGTCAGAAAGGAGACTGGAAAGAGAGAGAGAACGAGAAAGGAGACTGGAAGAGAGAGAGAAAGAGAAGAGAGAGATGGACAAATAAATAATAGAAAAGAGTACTGAAAGAGAGAAAAACAAAGACATATAAAGATAATGAGACAGAGAAAGAGAGGCAGAGAGAGACATATCAAACAAATAAACAACAAAATCAACAACCACCCTCCAAAAAAAAAGAAGAAAACTCTATAAAAAAAAAACACCTAGAGAGTTTAACCTTAAGTATATTTTAGTGTTGTTCACTATATAGTCATACATATTTACCCCTATGTTATTTTCAGAATTGTTCATTATATATTCATTAATAATTATCACTGTGATGTCAATAGTTATTTGTTGGATGTAAGTGCATGTTCGGTCAGAATGCATCTCCATATTTCTGACATGTAGCAGTCGCTTATTAAACATTGCATCCAGTACCGCGGCAGAGAAAACAGTGATAGCTCCAGTTGTTTACTGAAAAATACTAATAAATGAAGCTGGAGATAAAAACAAGCACAGTACGGGTTTGCTTCAAAACAAAAGCCTCCCATGTATCACGTAGACATGTGATGAAGAATCGTAAACTCTGGGGGTATACCATGCCTCAAAGTCGACTAAATCAATTTCACTGAAACCAAAGTCCTTCTAATAACGTTATTTTATAAATATATGGTCCTTACGACACTTTCTGGCGTGTTTTTATTTAGATATCATTTTTGAAATTTATAATGTTGCTGTGTCTGTGGCGATCAGACTTCCACTTTTGATGAAACTGTTTCAACGTAGGTTCCCATTCCATAAATAAATAAATAAATAAATAAATAAATAAATAAATAAATAAATAAAAATAAATAAAAACAAAATAAATATTATATATAATAGAGATCGCAAGTAATTGCGACATGCACCTAAAAACCGACATCAGTGATTTTCATCTTGTTTATTTTACGAGACTTTTAAGATGTTGTTATATGTCAGTGCACTGTGTACGTATCTTTCTTCACATTAGGCTGGTTTGTTTGCTATAAAACTGCCAAATAAAGCATTTAAATAATTAGAATGAACTCTTGGTTGGTTGGGTTCTAATTTAAACAAGCTGTTAGGAAACATTACATTTAGATATCTGACTTGGGCACCCAGTCCTGAAAAAGAAAAAAAATTGAAGAAGAGAAAAACCCATGAGTATCATCTTAATTTTAGATCGTAGATTAGAATTAGAATGAATAAATTTTTTATTTCAACACCGAGGGCTAATATTAAGTTCAACAGGTGTGCATCGCCCCGAAAGCTGTCACGTGTTTATCAGCTGACCGTTACGTCACTATTTAGGTCGATTCAAACATGTCTGATGTCGGTGATTTTATGATAGAGGTCTTAGGTTTCTTTATGTAGCATCTGTATGTACTACTAACTCGTACATTTCTGTCTCTTTATACACATCTCTCTATCTGTTCAAATTTATCTCTATGTATGTATGTATGTATGTATGGGTGTATCTCTTTACATCGCTCATGATCTTTCAATCTCTCTCTCTCTCTCTCTCTCTCTCTCTCTCTCTCTCTCTCTCTCTCTCTCTCTCTCTCATACACACACACATACCCTTTCTGGCTTCTGGTTTTTTTTTATTTATTTATTTATTTATTTTTTATCTTTCGTTGATGTATTAAACCTATCATGCATCAATATTGAACAGTCCCCAAGCGGAGACTGGCCGACTCTGAACTAAACTTGATGCTCTCACGTTTATCATCATGCTTGTGAGTGACATGCATTTCTTTTCACTCGAGGTCAAACAACACAGAACGGAATTGAAAACCTGTTCTGAAAGACAGCCCGAGAATACTCGGTGCAAATTTACTCTATTTTATTAAATTCAACACTGCAGTTCCATTCTATTCTATGTGTCATTGTTATGATAACCATTTTATGACCACTGTATAATTAGCAAACTGACAAAATCTACATTATAATATTAATTTTCACTGTGGCATTATATTATTGTGCAAACAGGCCTGAATAAAATTACATAAAAGCAGTTAAAAATTATTAAAATTTAATTCGAAGACTTGTCTTCTCAAAGGTCGAGTGATTTTATGAGTGTCTCGTTTAAGCTAGAGTGTCAGTGTGTTAATAACTGCCTGTATAAGTTAGCTAATAATAAAACACAATTTAGACGAAAACATTAATAAACATGCAGCTTTTGAGAAACTGAAAAGAATCAGTCCCCTAAATTCATTGTCATCTTCCCTTCATCATCATCATCATCCTGTAATATAAAAAGTTATAGTAGTAATAGTAGTAATAGTAGCAGCAGCAGTAGTAGTAGTAATTGTTGTAGCTGCTGTTGTTGTTATTTTCAAACATCAAGTTAGAAAGCAACTACATGCCCACCCCTTGGTCTTAGTTACATCGAAATAACACTCTACTAGCAGATATTGCTGATTATAATCAGAAAACAAACGGCCACGTGGTTTATGCTAATTGGATTTCGCCAGCTCATCCACATCTGTCGTTCTGTTAGGACGAGGCGAGATCGTCAGATATGTTTGGAGATTAGAAAACAAGAGTGCATAGATATCGATCCACGTCAGATGAAAAATATCGAAAGAGTATGAAGCTGATCAAAATTAATTTTTGATTCAGATTGAAGAGTAATCAGTCATCTTCTTAAACGGACGGACCGAACCAGCGTTCTGGCGGCATCCAGAAACAGATTAAAAAGAGTTAAAAACAATCTGAATCTTTCAGTTTTAAGAATATATTTCCTTTGTCGACACACAGACAGACACACACACACACATACACACACACACATTCATACATACATACAAACATACGTACACACATGCACACATACATACGTACGTACGCATATACATACACACATACATACATATAACCATGCATTCATGCATCCATACATTCATACATAAGCCATAAATAATTAATATATACTCCCATACAAAATACACATTAGAAATACATACACCGTTGTGCAAAAGTACATTTATGCGTACACAGTAATTGTTCTGTTATTTTTGGAAACAGACTTCGGTTGACTTAAAACAATTTATTTTTATTTTTTAATTTATTTTTATTTAATCTTTTTGGCACGCATCTACAGTGCATTACGTTTTGAAGTTACTCTAAACGAAAACCAGCGCTTACCAAACCGTGTACGGGTTTGTTCATTCTTACCAAATACTCAAGAATTCTTTGTGTAGAAAGATAATTATATCTAACAATCAATAACTCTTACAGAGTAAAAAAAAAACAGTTTTTAATTAGACTACTTAGCTGTGGTTGGGAGAACACAACAAAGCATGTTGTTATTTTAATATGTAATTATGTTAAATCATTTCAGTATTAATAATATACAGGAATAATATTTGTCCACGATATAATCTGACTGGGTTTTTATCTTACATTGTTTTGTAGCCATTGACTGTATTAAAGCGAATGCAACCCAGAAACGGTACCTGACAGACAACAAGGAGAGGTTCCTGAATAAACAGAAGTTCGTGTCTCCTACAAGTATGACTGTTAACTTTCATTATGCGTCTACTGTAACCTTGAATATAAGCTGAGCAATGATGCTAATGTTGAATCGAGAAGGGAGCAAAAGATGGTTAGTATCCTGACTTACAACATTTGTTTATTATTATTATTATTATTATTATTTCTTTTTTGTTCAATGAATAAGATATAAGCTCTCCTCTTATTCCGTCCCTTTTAATCTGAGCATGTAGCAAAAAAAGAGAAAAAAAAGAAAGGAAAAACCACAAAAAATCGCAACGACAATAACCAAAAGAAGAAAAAAAAAAAAGAAATGAAAAGTTATGCATGGTAATTATATTATATTATTAAAAGATGTGTTTGTATCAAGAACTTTCCAATTATTCGTAATCAGTTTTAAAATGGCAGAAAGATTACAGCATTGTTACAAATACTTCTTTCATTAGAGCATTGAAAAAGCAAAAACTCGAGTGCACAGGCTTTTAAAAGGTTCGGTAATAATTGGGTAAGCTTCAGTGATTTTTATGTAATCTGGGAAGAGAAAACGAGTGATTGAGTTAATTACTGCCTCTTATCAATCATTATATCGCAAACATCTGCCGCAATTCACTAAAACAACGTCATTTAAATTCATTTTTTAATATTTAATCAATTATATATTACATAATGGCTGAAAATTAGTTATTATATTTTAAAATATTTAAACAATTAATTAATTATTATTGTTATACTTGGTAAGTAATCAGATTAACATTCATGTATTTTGGGGTTTTTACATTTATTTTGAAAATTTTCTTAATTACTTGATTATATAATTAATTAATTAATTAATTTAAATATTTGGTGATTTTGATATACCGAAAATGTTTTTACTTAAACAACTGCATATATATATATATATATTACGTACACACAACATGACATCATCTAATCAAAGATTAGAACTACTTTAATTTTATTTTATTTTTCTCTCTAAAAAAACTACAAATAAAAAATAAAATAAAATAAAAAATAAAAAATTCAAAAAATTAAATTTAAAAAAACAGCAACACGGAAACAACAAAAAACAACAACAACAAAACAACAACAAACATCCATGAAACAAAAACAATAAAGTGCGGTTCAAATCAAGAGAGTATAAATATATGTATTGACAGACGTAAATTAAAAGATAAGATATTATCTCAAATTAGTTTTACATTTGATTGATCTGTAGCCGAAATTGAGCGTGTTTTCATTGTCTGGCTTTAAAGTTATTAATAAACTTCTATATTTTACTAATAAAGTGCGAAAATTAACACAAACGTTACAGAAATAAATAGTGTTTCTACTGTTATTACTACGATTCATACAACAACAAAACAAGAACAAATAATGTTGCTGCTGCTACTACTACTACTACAGCTATTACTACTTCTACTGCAACCACTCATATTACTGTTACTATTACACTTCTACTACTACCACTTTTACTACTATTGCAACTACTGAAGAAAATGAAGAACAAAAATGTTTTAATAGACTTGCACCGCATTTAATTAATGTCAGTGATTATTAATAATTATTTGTTATTCAAAGAATTAGATAACAATTCAAAAAAAGCGTTCGGTTCACCAGCAGCCCACATTTCTGCAGACGTTCTGCACGTGCATGAAATTACTCGACTACGCACGAGGTTAGCGAGCGCAAATGATATCGTTTATAGCTGCGTAATAGGAACGGTGTGTCAGTCGTGGAAACGCAACGACGCATACGACAGCAATGTTAACTATCCGACTAATGCTTCTCTTTCTGTCTTGATTCCCAGCCCCAGTCGTGCATTTCATTCGTCTGTTGCAGATATTTTCATCTGGACTGACTTTATCAAACATAGCCTTTCTCAGTCTTTTGGAAGATACTCACTTAAGAGATTCCTAATATATTTTCAGTTTTGTTCTTTTTTACAGTTTCAGCTACTGCTGCTGCTGCTGCTGCTACTACTACTACTACTACTACCATGCCATTCCACTGTTACTACCACTTTCACCAATGTCATTCTTCTTCTTCTTCTTCTTCTTATTATTATTATTATTATTAAAATTATTATTATTATCATCATCATCATCATCATTATTAATATTATGATTATTGTTTTCCTTTTCCTACTGTTTTGTTCCTTTATTTTATTTCATTCTATTTTTAATTTCATTTCCTTACATTTTAAAAAAATAAAAACTGTTTTGATTTGGTGTGATAGTCTTTCTTATTGTTACGTTTCCGTTTATAAAAGGATTTCTTTTCTTTTATCTTCATAAATCTCTTCCTTATTACTGGGTTTTGGAGGTTTTTTTGTTTGTTTGTTTTTTTATAATAAATAAATAAAGATAAAATAATTTTAAAAGAAAACAATTCTAAAAAAAATAATTTGTATTTGTTGTGTTTTTTTTTTTCTTTTTTATTTTATTTTTGTGTGTGAGTTCGTTTGCTGTTTGTTCAGCTTTTATTTGCATTATTTGTTTTATTATTAATTTTTTTTTATGTCTTTTTATTTATTTTTCTGTTTTATTATATTTATTTTTTTTTTTTTTTTTTTGCTGTTTGTTCTGGTTTTATTTGTTTGTTGTTGTTTTTTTGTTACTTTTTTGTCTTTTTATTTAATTTTTTTTTTCTGTTTTATTTTATTTGTTTTATCCTTTTTTATTTTCATTTCCTAATTTAGTATTTTTTTTATAAAATTATAATCCTAAAAGGAATAAACAAAGCAACAACAAAGCCATTAAAACAGTCCCTTTAAAGTAATAAATAATAATTAATATTTAAAAAAGAATGCGTACTAACAAAAAATTAAATAACTAGATAATTTAATTTTCTCAGACCGAACGAAATGTACTTACTGACATTGATTTGTTCTTTTTTCTTTGTTTCTTTTTTTCTGGATTTGATTAAAACTTTTCTTTTGCAAAATCAATAATATTACTTACGTAGATATATGGACACACACACACACACACATACGATTATCTTGATGGCCGAAATGTAACGTGGTCCGCTGTCGGAGTGCGGGAGAATGGGTGTCATACGTTCGAGTCTCGTCAGCGGCATCTGACAGGTTTGTGAAGTGAGACTGGACTTTGTCCTCCTGCACCAGAGTGTTCCCAAATATTGTCTACGTGCAGAGTCTAATCAGACCGCACATAAGACAGAGAATCTTCAAATCCTAAAATACATACATATTTAAATACATAGACAGACATGCATTCAAATATACATACATATATATATATATATATACACACATACACACACACAAACAAACACACACACACACACACACACACACACATATATATATATATAACACAGACACTAATATACACAAACATTCGTAAGAAGAATTTTCATAACTTCATAACTTGTGCTGTGTTATTTTAGTATTATGCTATCAGTTTGGTATACTCGATACTAACACATTTATGTAAATATCTATTTCATAACAGAAACCAACTGATTTGTGTACACATTTTATTGCAAATCTAAAAAATGTAAAGTAGGCCTAATCCAGGATGTTAGAAAAAATGTTAAACATAACTGACTTGATGAATCAGGGAAGAAAGCGTATCTCAGAACTCACAATCTATCCAGATATATTAAAAATAATAATTTATCTTGAAGCGATTTTCATAATTTTTTTGAAGTCGACCAGTCTTCAAACAAAACAAATATGTCTATCATCTGCTGACTAAAATTCTCTTTAATAATACATGGTTTGAAACTGGACATTCTTACTTCTGTTTGTTAAAATTCTCTGTTATTACTTCTTGATTTTAAAACAGCAAAAAGTCTTTCATCTGGTCACCGAAATTTCTTATAAAAAGGCTTGATTCGAAACTAGACATTCTTATTTCTGTTAACTAAAATTCCCTGTAGTAATAGCTGATTTGAAACTGGATGTCTTGTGCCGTCTTCAAAACAGAACGTTAACGATAAACCATCGTTTCTAATATGACATTTCTTGTGGCGTTGTTTGGTCTTTGTTTCTGGTATGACTCTTCACAACACAGATAGGCGAGCAGGGATCGAATTACGGAGGACAATGTTGCTTGGACAGCTGAAAGAGTTTCCAAAATTCTTGTACCACGCTGACCCTCCCATTGTACACATTACCTGAGAGCAGAAAAAATGCCAGGCACCGCAGCGATAATAGAATTATGGCCAGTGAGGAATTCAGCAGTCTGTCACGTGACTGCTGTAAAGAGATGGCTCGTTTACTTACGTATTATGTCAAACAACAGCATCAGCAACATAAAAAAATGTAATAATAAAAGAATAATAACAAAATAAATAAAACCAAACATGGTTATATATACATATTTCAAACAAATTTTGATTCGTTTTAAATATTAAAGACTGAAGTAAAAAATAATCTAGAAATCACCATAAAACAACAAAACAGATCTTCTCACAGATATAATGATGTAAAATTAATGGTGATTCAGATAAAATGAATAATAATAAAAAAAAAAAAAAAAAAAAATAATATAATATAATAAAATAATCATTTTCAAACAAATAAACAAGCACATAAAAGAAAAAAAAATCACTAGTAATTATATAAATTTTAAAAAGTAAAACCATAAAATATCATAACATAAAATTAAATAAAACAAACAAACAAACAAACAAACAAAAAAAAAAACAAACAAACAAACAAATAAATAAATAAATAAGATAAAAAAATATTGTTCAATGTTCTGTGAATTCCGCAATAATCTCCCCTGACGGAAGTATTCAGGCGTACTCGAAGAACTCATAGATAGGACTCATTATCGGGAAGTGTAATAACAGAACATATCAACTCTGCAAACTGAGATCCCTGGTGACAGAATAAAACAACTGGAAAAACAACAAACAAAAAAAAAAAATGAAATAATAAATAAAAAATAGTTGTAAACTATGAAATGATTTTAACACGTACAGTGTTAGCAAACAATTGATTTTTCAATCACTTCGCTGTACGCGAGCGGCGAGGGAAATAAACTAGTAACGTTGTTGTCCTCAGCGGCCTTGTCACCATTGAGTCACCAGTCTTTGATTACTGATGTTTATTTGTTTATGGCAAATGAGAATAAATTAATTAATTATCACCTATATTTGTTGGAAACGGAACTGTACTAATAATTAAAAAATTTTAAAAAAAAAAATGGTTTTTAAATTATTATTTTTATTTTAAAATTTTTAAAGTAAGAAAATTATTAATTTTTCCTTACCGTTTATTACATCTGATGTAGTTTTATTTGTATTTTGAAAGTCGTAGATTCTGATTTTAAACTCGTATTTTTACATAGCAAGAACTGTATTTAAAAGATAATTTTTATATCACAACGTTATGTTATCGTGTACCGGCATTGTTCATAACATTCATTTTATATAGGGTTTTTTCAAAATACACAATTTTATTCTGTACAAACGCGTTTTAAAACACACTGTCATTTTACACTGAACCAACTGTTTATAATATATCGTTATTTTACACTGTATAAATACTCTCTTTAAAAGATAGATAATTTTACACTAAAACGAACTGTTTTCATTGTTCGTGGTAATTTCATCTATTATCAATAGTGTTTGAAAATACCTGTTACATTACCCTCTGAGAACTCTGTATTTTAAAAATCACTAAAACCAAAATGACAAATAATATTCTTAGGAAAAAACATGTTTGTAAATTAAGCTATTGTTGTAACTTTGGTGTTGCTTTGTGGTTATTTATTTTATTTTTTTAACTGAAGACAAATGATAAAGACTTATCATACAAAAAAGTTTGAATAAAATTTTCTCAAACAAAAATAAAAAAAAGACTTAAAGCTTTAGAAAGGGCACAAGAAAGGCAGTGTAAATTATGTTTACAAAATAACGCGAAGAATGAACTGGTGGAATGAACTTGTTCGGAATGGGTAACCAATCCAAATGTGGAATGTATTTTACAAGAAAGACACAAAAATCAAATCAGTGTCTTCTTTCAAATAACGAAGTATTACAAATTATTTCTTCTACACGTTTTAATAGATGCTCCAGTTTGATAAATTTTAATGTCTGTGTATGTGTGTGTGTGTACATACGTACTTCTGTATATATCTATACATATTTGTAATTGCGTATGAATGGTGATATTTATGTATCTATATGTATATTTGAATATGTTCATATATATGTGTGTGTGCCTAAATGTATGTATGTATGTATGTATGTATGTATGTATACTTATCACTGTGTGCCATGTACTTTTAAATTTATCGTACATATTTCTACATGTGGGTTACACGTGTGTTAAGTTCCAGTCCAAAAGTATTTCAGTTTTCGTCTCAAAATAGATGTCATAATATGCTGAAATAGTGAATGAAAAAAAAAAAAAAAAAAAAAATTGTCGAAAACCCAACGATGGCATTCGGTACTCGGCAGTTTCCGATTTCAGGGCGTTTCCGTACAAACCACGTGACATTCTTCGTAAGTTAGTTTTGGTCTTGTGAAGTTGGTGTTATTTTCATCGTCTAAAGCGCTTAGAGTCTTGGACACTTTTAAAAAGCTGTATTAAAGTTATCGTCATGAGATCGGATTATTATTCACAGCTGCTTGAATTAAGTAACAAACGTTTTGTTTTACGCTTTAAAATATTTTAGAACTTGTCACCAAATATCAACAAACTTTTTTTTTTTTTTTTTAAATTTAATAACGAGAGGTGCGCTCCATAAAAATGTGATGTATCGAAAGTTAAAATAATTCTGATATGATTTGTCGACGACAGTGGCTACCAGCTGTGGATTTGAAATAATTTAATAAATAAATATTTAAAATATATATATATATATTATTATTATCTAGGCATTTAAATCTCTTGGAAATTTATATTATAAATGTTAATATTTTAAATCATCTCCCTAAAGAAAAAAATATTAGAATTAAACTACCAAAACCCCAAAACAAACAAATAAAAAATACTAACAAAAGCAAAAACAAACTACCAACAACACAAAAAAACAAAAAAACAAAGGAAAATAAAATGTATTATTTTTCTAATGTAACAGTATTAGTGGATGTATATTATACATGTGTATGTGCATCCGTGCGTGCTTGTGTGTTTTATGTTAGTATGATTTGTGCATGTATGTATTTGAGTGTGTGTGTTAATTTGTATTTTAAGCACTTCAATGAATCTATTAATTTCTGTAACTTCTGCATTTTCTGGAATTCCCTTTGATAAAAAAAAAAATTCTAAATAAATAAATAAACAAACAAATAAACAAACAAACAAATAGAAAAACTCAGAAAACTAAACACCGTCCATAAAGTATTATAAAAAATAAATAAATACATAAAAAAATAAATAATAATAATAATAAAAAAAAAAAAAAGAAGAAGAAGAAGAAGAAGAAGAAGAAGAGGAAGAAAAATATTAATAAATATAGAAAAAAATAAAGATCAGTACGCGCGCTGTGATATGTAAAACACTCGGGGATTTCGAATTTAGTTTTTTCTTTTTTCTTTTTTCTTTTCAATCAGTGGAAATTGACTTTTCCCTCTCGAGAACTGCAGAGCGTCTTGTGCCAGTGCCATTGTTTGATTACAGATAAACACCAAAGGGTTGAAAGCGTACAAAATGTCCAGCACTGGAAATTGCCATTTATTTTCTGATCAAGCGATGAAATATGGCTTACGTCATCTTCTGGTAGGAATACGTAAAGAACACTATTGGAAGTTCATGCAATACACATACATGCATATACACACACATGTTCATATATGTATATATGTGTATTATAATTGACCGAATTAATTTTTTTAATAAAGTTTTTTTAAATTATTATAGTTTGTATTTTTGTGGAGGTGAGTGTGCGTATGTGCGTTTGCGTCTTCTAATGTGTAAATTAACAGCATATAAAAATACTGTTTTTGAATCTTAAGAAGTTAACGCAACACTATTTGTAAGTTCTTAAATACTTTTTATGCCGAATTACAGTGTATTTATAAATTATGTTCAAACTTTGAAAATTTTTAAACGAGAATTCTAATCAATAGTTATTCAAAGAAAGTGATATACCACTATCCACTAAATTAATGTTTTTTTGAGAAAGATGACGTTCCATATTTTGTTCTTAATTTTTTAATAAATGTATATTTAACGTTGGAATGAATTATTTGTAATTTGTATCTTTACTTCTAAAAAATGTTTGTCAATAATAAAGTATAATTATTATTTCAGATTATCTTAAATAAAAGGATAAAAACAAAACAAAATGAAACAATGAAATATTAAAATATGCAACATCGAGTAACACCCATGTTGCTGCTTGCTAATCGACAGAAACTTTTTAATTTTGAAATTTTTGGTTTCACAAAAACAACAAAATAAATAAATAAATAAATAAATAAAAACCTAAACAAACCATTTTACCAGTAAATTAGAGAATCTGTAATAATCATGATAATAATAATACAAAAATTAGGTGAAAATTACGTTAATGAAAATGAAAACCTATTGAAATAAATGAATAAATTTTAATTAACATATTAAAAAAATATATATATTTGTTATTAGTTTTAGCAAATAGAAAATGATATAAAAATTATAACTGTAATGATGATGACGAAGAAAACAACAAGAATAACAATAACAACAACAATAATAATAATAATAATACATAAATAAAAATAAATAAATAAATAATAGCAATAATAATGATAATAATAATAACAACAATTTTACTGTGCTACCGAAAGAAGAAAAATATTAAAAAAAAAAAAAAAACCAACAAAAAAAACATTTTTGGTATATTATCCAATATAGTTAAAAATTTATTGATAATTTTAAATCAGATTATTCATTTCAAAACTTTTGTCCTCGCTTCCAAGAAAAATTACGTAGAAAAGATAATAATTAAAATGTATTCGAAAAATCCATTAGTATAATTAGTTCTTTTTTCCAAAGCTTCGCTTTCAGATGAATGAACATCACTGTACATTTTAAAACTGTTACGTAACGGGACTAAAAGATTTGAAATAATTATTAGTCTATTGAATTAATGTAAACGTTAACACAACAGTGATTCGAGAATCGATGGAAATATGAAGCCTGCTGTTCTTTAAGGTTATTACTAATTTACTTAATCTTCCTACCAAATGTAGTTCTTATATATTATTATTTCAAAATTATTGTCAGAAAGAACAATGACGATAATGATGATGACGCTGATGACGCTGATATTGAATTATTAATATGCATTTTTCATAATGAAATCGTGGCAAATGGCAAATATCCCAATTTCTGTTCTGGAAGACTGATCTCAAGACAAACAGCCGGCTATAGTGTAGTAGTAATAACAATAACAACAACAACAACAACAATAATAATAATAATAATAATGACGATGATAATGAAAAGTAGAGTAATAACAATAACAACAACAACAACAACAACAGTAATAATAATAATAATGACGATGATAATGAAAAGAAGAAGAAGAAGAAGAAGAAGAAGGAGAAGGAGAAGAAAAGAAGAAGAAGAAGAAGAAGAAAAAGGAGAAGATACATAAATAAATACATTTTTCCGAAGCCACAATAGACAAACTTAGTTTATATTGATTCCGTCTTAGTTTGGTAATAAAAAATAAAAAAATTCTTGGCTGGTTACAGTTTGATATTTTCTATTTCACACTCTCTGATTGATTCATTCATTAGACCATTATTTATCATTAGTCTGAGAAAGGTTTTAATTTTTCAGCATAATTCTTTAGTTTTGACAGGTTAGGTTTTACTTACCATGTAGTGTACATTTGACTATTAAATTATTTTTATAAAAAATAATAAAATAAAAATAAATTAAAAGTTAAACAAACAAAACAACAAAATTTCGACTTATACAGTATGTGAGACGTTATTTGTGAATGATTAGCATAAATTATGATAATTTTTAAATTAAATAAAAAAAAATTATTATATTTTCTTTTTTTGATTATTATTTCAATATAAATATTTTTAATGTAAACTGAATAATGAAAGGTTTTGTTCTCGCTTTTTTTTTTTCAGTTTTCTATTCTCCTTTTTTATATAAATTTTAAATATTTATAATATTTTTTGACTGATTAATAAAAATTTTTTTTTTTTTTTTTTTTTGCAGTTTGGAAACTGAATAAAGGACTTCCAGCAATAAATCTTTTTTTTCTCAGCTGGATTAAAAATAGGATTTGGTTTCGTTTATGATATTCTGTACAGGCAATTAATATAACATAACAGAAATGTCGCAGAGAGCTCGTAGTCACTTCGAAATGAATTTCCAAACTGATGTGACTCACTATAAATGGTAAATAAATTGATAAATTGCACCTGGTGTTTGCGAAAGATGAATCCAAAACCACAATAAAACATGTCCGCACAAGACGAATTTAAATTAAACTTCAAACCTTGGTAAGGTCGTATCATGGCGCTTGAATATTTATATAAACATAAAAAAAATCACTTTTTTTTATTTTTTCATTTTATTTCGAGTTTGTTAATTCATGATTTTTGGAAAGAAAAAGTAAAATAACAGAAAGAAGGATTAAACGTTTTCCGTCATAATACGTGAATCAAAAAGAGAGAGAGAGAGAGAGAGAGAGAGAGAGAGAGAGAGAGAGAGAGAGAGAGAGCTTTAAATATTGTATTCATGACATTTTTACTATAAACGGGTTTTAAAAAAAGAATTCAGTTTTTTATTTAATTTAATATTTATTTATTTATTTATTATTATTTAAAAAAAAAATTTAAATGTTATTTTTAAAGTTATTCTTTATTAATTAACATTATTAAAATTAGTTTCGGGTAAATTATATATGTGAGAAAAACACTTCATAACCTTCACATAAAGGTCATTTCAGTGCAGTTACCAGAGTCCATGAACATGGCCTGTATGACTTGTAATAATCGGTGTTTGGTTGCAGACTTACAAGATGGGAAATACTTTCTCACTGCAGATCTGGTTTACGCGTTAAATGGTGAGTACAGCCTCTGTACTGTTCAGTACAGACAGGAACGAGGTAAGTTCAGTATAAACACTTAGAGACAAACGTTTGTCTAAATAATACGAAGGTTAATTTTGTTTTATTGAAATTTCATATCATAAATAATTGAATAAAACAAAAGTTAACTACATATTAAAAGCATATAAAATGGTTCTTATATTTAAATTCACTTTTTTGTATATATATATAAATGCCTGTAGTATGTATGTATCTATTAAAAAGCCAAATATTTTATCGCTATATCTAACATTTGTGTAACAACAATATTAAAAATGTAAACAATAAATAAATAAATGCATATACACATATCAGCATGCACAAAAAAAAAACACACACACTCAAATACACCCACGTTCACATATTTATATTTTAAACTGCATTTTTGTTCTGTGTACATGAAATTGACCAGTGTTTTTTTTTTTTTCCTTTATATTCAAATATTGTTAATATGTCATAATGCTTACCAGACTGTTTTTTTTTTTTTTTTTTTTAAAATTTTGTGAAGTATAATTTTGTGAGCTGATATATAATATGTTTTATTTCAGTTATTAGAAATCAATCACATTTCCTTTTGTTGTTGTTGTTGTTATTGTTACTAGTTTGTCAATAGTATATTGTTTTATGTACTTTTATTCTCTAATCAGAATATATGTACGTGAGTCTAAGTGTGTATAATTATATGTTTGTGTCTGCGTGTGTACCTACGTATGTTTATGTATGCATATATATGTATAAGTTTGTATGTATGTATGTATTTATATGTACGTGTGTGTGTGTATATATATATATGTACGTGTGTGTATGTATGTATTTATATGTGTGTGTGTGTGTATATATATATATATACGTGTGTGTGTGTGTGTGTGTGTGTGTGTGTGTGTGTGATTATATTTTAATGTATATATTCAAATATTAAAAATTCTTTATACCTATAATAAAGAATGTACATTTTTAATGCAGGGTTTTGAATCGTATTTTATTTCATTGTACGTAATATATGTTTAAAATATATGTATGCACTTAAAATACTTACGTTTTTATATTCGTAGACTGACATTCATATATTTCGTATTTTTATAAGTGATTTAAAGTGAATTTTATTATTATGTCACAGTATCAGATACAAAAAAGGTTCATATTTTTTAAAACTATTTATGTTTTCATATATTCAAATATTTCATAACTTATGACATTTGTACTTTTTATTATTGATAGTTTGCCATAAATGTCTCTAGTAATGTCACATGTAGTTTAAATACTAGACTTTGAATATTACTTTATTACTGTGCAATAAAATCTTTGTCTGCTTAAACTATTTTTAATTTTTTAGTCTTATAATTTCTGTTATTTCAGAAACGTGTTCTTTCTTTAGCAGTCTTTTGAATGATATTTTATTGAATTGTACACACACTGAGACTTTACATATATACTTAAAATATATTTAATTTTATGTATTAAAAGCGACTTACAATTCGTGGAACTTTAATAAATGTTTATACACTGTTTTTAATCACTGTTTACCTCTTTGTATAAAAGGTAAGACTTAAATTATAGCTATGTACTTAAAATAATTATATTTAATTGATAAAAGTAAAAGGTGAAACTTGAAAATATTTCTATATACTTAACATGCCTTTCATTTTATGGAATACTGGCAATGATTTAATTCTTGAAATGAAAATACTTTTATACAGTACACAAACAAAATATGGTACGTCTGCAAAAACTAAGCATTATATTTGTCCATGTAGTTGTATTTTATTTGATTGTACATAATATAGATAGATAGATAGACATACAGATAGACAGACAGATAGATAGGACATAGTACATACATATGTACACACATATCCACACATACACACACACACACACACACGAGGTACATTTCTTTAAATAATGACTTGTATGCATTTTTACAGTTTTATGAAGTACAGTTTAAAACTGAATAAAAGTATATAAATACTTTAGTAAGATAAGATTAAAATATATCTGTGTACTTTAAATAACTTTTATTTTTTATACTGACTGATTTACAGATAGTCTATCGTACGTTTCTAAGATAAATTGCCTATGTATTTTTATTCAGTCATTTAAACTGAATTTTATTGTTATGTGCAAATTGTCAGAGATAAATAAACAATAAAAAATATATCTCCTTTTTAGTTTAAAGAAAAAAATTTAATAATCTTTATTTAATTCTTTTCTCTCTTTTTCTCCTTTTTTTTTTCTTTTTATTTATTTATCTATTATTTTTTTTTTTTTTTTTTAATATATAATAAAATAGATAAAATATTAAAAAAAATTTGCCTGTTGTTTTATTATTCTAACAGTCAAAACTAACTGTTTTTGTTTAATTATATTTAATTGACGGTATAATTTTAACTGCAGAAAAAAAATTAAAAAAAAATAAATAAAGAGAGAGAAAAAGAAAAAAGGAAAAAAGAAAATATTACGTTAAGAAGTTTTGAAGAAAAAACATATATACTACAAATATTTAATAAATAAATACAAAAAGTTCATTTTTTTTTTTTTTTTATTTTTTTTTCCCTTCTTGTTTTATTCTTTTCTTATTTTCGGATTTTTTTGTTTGTTTGTTTGTTTTTTTTATTTTTTCAGGAAAGAATGAATATCTAGATAAATAACTTATAATATTACAATAATCAAAAAAAGAAAAGAAATCAAGGGGAAAGAAAAAGAAACTCGACTGCAAATTTAACTGAAAGTTAAAGAATTCTTATCAAAATATATCTCATGTAAAGTAGTAATGCAATAACTTAGGTGGATTTTTCACAGTGAATTCTGAAACTTATTAAACTATATCCAGTGTTGACGCACATTCTTTAAATCATCAAGATAACAGTAGCAAAACGATTTGTTGAAATTTGTATTCGTACAATTTATCTTTCGACTGATCTATGTAAGTAAGTTGTGAACAGACGTTCTTAGAAAGTGGAGTGCTGGGGGGTGTTTTTTCTGTGTCTTTTCGAAATGCAAAATGAAAGAAAAATAATAGAAAAGAAGAAGAAGATGATGATGATGATGATAATAATAATAATAATAATAATAATAATAATAATAATAATAATAATAATAATAATAATAATAATAATAATAATATTATTATTATTATTATTATTATTATTATTATTATTATTATAGACTGCGTTAAGTTAGAAACAAACTATCTCAGAATTTCATTATTATATCGTCAAAAAAATCATCATCATCATTATTATTATTAAAATAAAACCAGAAATAAAGGAAAAGATTATAGAAGTAAACAAGTAAAGAAATTGAATTAAATAAATAAATAAATAAATAAATAAATAAATAAATAAATATTTAAATAAATAAACAAAACAAAAACTTTTGTTGTGAATTATTATGTAAATTTAATGATAAATTAAAAACCACATTTAAATACAGTCATGAATATTATGAATTAATAAGTAATATAAACAAAATTCTAATCAAAACATTTTGTTGCTAAAAAAGTGAGAGAATAGTTTATGTGAAAAAAAGGAAGAAATAGTATAAGCAATCGTTAAATTAACTTAATAATAAACTCGCTCTTTATTATTTTTATTTGATAACTATTTTTATTATGACGCTGATAAAAATATAATTATATAAAAATATTTGTAACAAATACATTTATTTTCTCATGTAATTAAAGTGGATTAGAAGTAAAAAATAATTAAATTAATCTGTTAATCAGAATTAAAATATTGCATATTTTATATTTAAAATAATACTACCTTAAAACAGGATATTTTACATTTTTAATAATCTGAAATAAATACGATTATTAAATTTAAAATATTTGTAATATAAATAACATAATTTATATTATAAATGTATTTGTTGTTGTTGTTTTTATTATTAATACCACTAATCGTAATAATAGTAGCAAAATGCATTTCTCTTCATTTATCCTTTGACTTTTATAATAATTAATTTAATTTTAACCAGACGAAGGAATCAATAAGTAAGTAAAATTAAGAAAATAGAAGTAAAGAAGAAGACACATTAAGATAAAGAAAGAAATAAAGAAAAACATTCTAAAGAGATCATCTGAACTCTATTTCTGTTATTACAAGGAATGTTTGGTACAATTTACAAATAGGATTATTTTTTCTTTTTTTTTTAAATTAATTAATAAATAAATAAATTACAAATACTTTTTTACAAATTTATATTTATTTCAAATCCCTAAATAATTATTTGTGTAATACAAGATGCCTGATATAAATTCAACCAGTTCATTTATATTTATTTCCGTCTTCTTAATTTCTCTTATTCATTATTTCGTTTCTTTTTTCCTTTTGTTTTCATTTTCTTTCACTTTCTATTTTTTACTTTTTTTTTTTTTTATATTAAAATGAAAGATTAGAGCTATGATTGACTAAGATTTTACACTTTCGGTTTTTCCTGAATAACAGGGGCATATCTATAGGAACAGTGTAACAGTATGACATTGTTTTCTATGTACTTTATCTTTAAAAAACACACACTAATTAACTCCTTCAGCAATATCAATATTTGAACTAATAAAATAACTTTCATGCACGAAATATTCTATTCCAGCCAGAATACCAGCAATTCATTACACTTACATAACGAAAAACACTGCTAATTCCTGTATAATTAAACGCAAACATAAACACGACCATAAAGCACCGCCTTCGGAAATAACTCTTTAATTAAAGAACTTTTAAAAATTTCACTCAAATCGGGTCTTGCGTTTTATAAACCTTCAGAGATATCGCGTCCAAGAAATGTCTCCTTCGTCTAGGAGGCGGGACAAGCGGAAGGGAGAGAGATGCAGTTTTGCATCATGAAAGCATAAAAATGATTTATATTTGTTCACAGAACTGGTCTGCAAAACGTCGAGCATTCTAGGCCTGATGGCAAAGACAGGTGATGAGGAAACGCCGAGCTGTTGAAAGCTACGAGAGAGTTTAGGCGGTACAAAACAGTAGGACAGTTAATAAGGTTTGCGAAAACCAGTAAGATTTCAAGAAAACTGTCAGCCCTTTATATTTATTAGCCAGCTGGACACGAAAAAACACCCATACAAAATACATTAGCCGTAACTTTTCTCCTGGAAGATATTTAGAACTAATAACAATGATGTTAGGAAGAACGTATTTGATTTCTGGAAAGAAAAATATGTTAGTACATAACTGTTAGTCATGAGAATTGTTTTAACGATCTTATGTAAGAATGACATGAAAAGAAAAGATAAGAAAGCAAGAGAATCTCAATAATTACAAAACCATAGTCGTAACTTATTATTTTAAGAAATATCTTGCAAAAAAGAATTACATGTCATAAAAACAAAAAAAAAAAAAAAAAAAATAAAAAAATAAATAAATAAATAAAAACAAACAAGTAAATAAATAAATAAAATAAAAAGAAAGAAAGATAGATAGAAAAAAGATATAAATAAAAACAAGAAAAAAAACTCACAAATATTACGTGTATCTATTAAAACATGGATGGCTGTGTTCAAAGCATGTAACAAATTCTTATATCTTGGAAAAAGTGTAAATAAATTCACAAATATATAAATAGATTTTACAAAAAAAAAAAAAACTTAAAAAAGAAAAAAGAAAACATATATAAATAGATATCCGTTCGTCCAAGCGCTAGCTATCAGAGCTTTGAATAGAATAAGGTAAACGAATAATAACACTAAAAATATATGAACACATTAGATCAAAGGTTAAAAAATAATAAAAAAAAAAAATAAATAAATAAATAAATAAATAAATAAATAAATAAATAAAGTAAAATGCGGAAATAAAAAACAAAAAAAAATAAAAAAAGGAAAGCTAAAAGGAACAGGGATAAAGAACAAGTGGAAAAGGAAATATTGAAAAAAAAAAAATATATTAAAGAATTAAAATTTTGAAATATGTTTTTAATTTATCTACAGAAAAAAAAAGGCCTTTCAAACTGTTGTTATTATACAAACACACACACAGACACATTCAGAGAGAGAGAGAGAGAGAGAGAGAGAGAGATAGAGAGAGAGAGATTTATTAAGAGAGAGAGAGAGAGAGAGAGAGAGCGTTTCTTTTTAGTATATTTTTAATTTATCTCTAGGCCTTTGAAAATTATTTATTTATTTATTTATTTATTTGTGGTTATTTCCAATATTTTATTTTTATTAAAGTATAAACAAATATATAAGTATGCTGTAAAACGTTTCTAACAAAAATATTTTTTTTACAAATGAAATTACAAAACAATACATGCAAGTTAAACTGTATAATAAATTCAAAATTATTTTTTTCACCTGCTAGCTAAGAATATCGCTAAGAATAAAATATGACAAATATATGCTGACACAATGTCTGTTTGGTATTTATTATTTCATTTTTGTTTTTATTTCTACACACACACACACATACACCCATACACACACACACACACACGCACGAAACCACAAAAACAAAACAACCAAACACTCTGAAATATAAACTAGAAATTATTATATAGATAATGAACTATATCTTTGTTGTAAATCTCAGTGCACATTTTAAAATAATTCAGTGATTAAATAATTTGAAATATAGATTAGTTTATTTTCCACACTTTTGTCATAATGTACACATTTTCTTTCAAATTTTATAAAATACTGGTCAAAATTTTGATGTGTCACATTACAGCATTTGGATTTCTTCCATACAATTCAAGTATGTTAGTATATCGGTATGTGTGTGAATACATATTTGCAATTGAAATAGATAGAATATATATTTAAAAAATTAATATTTATAATAGAAAATTCGTATTTTTTACTTTATTTTTTAAATTTTTAATAAAAGCAAATTTAAATGGAATACGAAATTTAAAAAAAATAATAATAATAAAAAATAGAAAGAAAAAATAAATTCTATAAAATAAGTAAATAAAATAAAAATCTTGGAAGCTGACAAAATGAAATTTATTTACAAACATTCTTGCATATTAAATCGCGCTTAAATTAAGATAACTACAGAAACAGTAAGAAAAACATCCTTAAAAAAACAAACTAAAAAGGTTTGAAATTTTTTCAGTAGGTTCTGTTGGAAATAAATGTCTTTAAAAAGTGTTTTAAATGCAATATGTAACTGATTATCTTACACACTCTGAACATACACTTGTGGGTATTTGCGTGCAGAAGACATGTGATTGGGCCTTTTTGTGTATGTAGAGAGAGACTTGAAAACTAACATAGGAAACATTTATCAAACGTGATGTTTATTGCTGTTCTGTACTTGAACAGTGGGGCTCAACGAAGAGATAACTTATAAAGATCAAGGCGTTTTAAAAGAGATTACTATTTTATTTATCACGCACACAGTTCTATAAATCAAACCTTGAGACATGAAATAAAGACAAAGCTAAGATTAGAAAGAAAAAGACAAATAAATTTTAAAAAATAATAAAATAAAGAATGAAATAAATAAATAATAAAAATTAAAAATAAATGATTATATAAATAAATAAATAATATAAATAAACAAATAAATGTAAAAAAAAAAAATAAAAAAAACGAAAAAGTAGATAAAATATTGATAAATAAAAAATTTAAAAATCAAATAAAATTAAATAAAATAAAAAGCAGATAAAATATAAATAAATAAATAGAAAGAAAAAACCAGATTAATTTCTGAGAATTCTGTTTTAACTTTTGTTTTCATAAACCCATTGTTGTCATTTAAAATAAAAATAAAAATATTTTGATTTAATTCATCTCACATGCAAGAGAGAAAACAAACGACTGGACAACGATGCATAAAATATTTAAGCGATATTATTTTCACAAAAACTGCAATACTTATTTCATTTTTTTAACATTGTAAAATTACAACTATTTAGCCTCAGCTAAATTAATACAAAATGGAAATAATATAAAACATTATCATAGACATACTATCTATATTAATTTTAAAAAAAAGAAGAAAAAAAGCAATAGTAATAAATTCAATTAAAAAAAAAATATTTTTTTTTATTTACTTCATTTAAATAACAACCAATCAACATATCAGTGTCATCTGAAAGTAATAATAAATTTGTTACTTTAGAATTAAACTTGGAAATTAATCTAAACAAAATAACTGTTTAAATGTTCTATTTAATCTGTAGTCAAAAATACTGATTCCATTTAAAAGGCTGTATTAAATAATATATTGTATTTACACTGGTCTTTCAGCAAACTATAACAAATATAACCACCTGTAGTTGTTTCAGAAATAAATGTGATTATAAGGTTGTTTACTTTGTTGTTTTTTCTTGTTTGTTTTGTTTAGTTAATAATTAATGTATTATTTTTATTACATTATAGCAACAAAATTATTCACAATCAGCACATTATAAATAAAAACATTATATATATATTTAATAAGTTTGTTTAAATTTTTATTTTTAAAATCTTCTAAAATAAAAAATATTAAATACTTTTCAGGTTTCTACAATATCAACTGCCTGTAAAACTATTTGAAATTTCTAGGAACAAATCTCCAATAAAAATGGTTAGAAAATAATCATTTTCATTAATAATTTTGTAAAGAATGATTTATTTACATCAAATTCAATGTTATACCAGTATTTTGAGATGTTCTTGAAAAACTTAGTAATTGATTAAAATTATAAAAAGATAAATTTTTGGTAATATCTATTTAACAAATAATAGCAGAAAAATGTATAAAATCAGTTCTGACAAAAAATAAAGCAGTATGATCATAATTGTTACAATTAAATTAATGTTGCATGTGTAGTACAAAAAATATAAACACAGCTTTTTTGTCAATTGTTATTTTAAAGTTGAATTAAATACACACATATGTATATCGGAAAACCATTTTTCTGATTAAATGTATTTTATTCGGAGAGGTAAACCACTGAATTTAATTTTTCTGTGATAATGCAACATGTCCTGCATTGGGATTGTTTCCAGTTTTTAACAAAACATGATTTCTTAACCAAAAACAAAGATGGTTTCTATGCAAAGATCTAAATCCACTTCTTATCAACAAAAAAATAGATCAACCAGTCATTGTAAATGATTTTATTAAAATATGAAAATAAATAAGAATGTCAAAATACAATATTACATCACATCATCAGTATTCATATTTAATGGGAATATGAATACTTTATTCTCGATTACTTACTACATAGCATTAGAAGAAACTACCAATCATTGTATGAAATATTGTTTTCTAAAAGTAAAACTTTTCTAATGAATATCTGTTAAAATAATGTGCACCAATGATAAATAATAATTAAATTTAATATTATGTTTAATATTATTATATTTATGTGATTTGATACATACAAATAAGTTAAAATATATTTGTGTTCTTCAAAGCTAGCATGACTATGTAAGTACAAAATAACTAATCCTCAGTCTACAAAGGATTTTTCAACTGCTTCTGAATATGAAATTTAAAACAATAAATAATAAAAATAAAAACAAAAGGCAATATGGGCCTCATTTCATCTGCAGAGCTTGCTATTTTACTGTTATATTACTAACAAAATAATCAGTAAAAGAATACATTTTTTAATGTAACTCTTTAAAAAAATGTTATCTCTAAGTTCAGGAGAGCACTTTCCAAACTTTTCATAAGCTAAACTTGTAGAAATTAGACTAGTATTATTTCTTTTGTAAAAATAAATTATGAAAAGGAAACAATCTAAATCTACAAATGTTAAAAATTTTAAATTGTTAATAAAAATGTTCACTTTTAAAAAAAAAAAAGACTAATTATTTGTGCTACTTTTAATGACTTTGTGTTATCTTCTGCCCTCCTGAAAAAAAGTATCATGATCGAAAAATTCAAATGCTGCACCGTTTAATGTATCTACACCAGCCTTTGAAAGAAGTAAAAAGAAGATCATAAATAAAATATGCCAAATGAGATAAAAGTACAAAAGGGAGATTTCCAGCAAATATTCTACTCTCTCTCATGTCTTGGCTTCTATAGCTGCTAGTAATACAGGTTTGAGATTTTCAGAAGCACAGTCAAGGGGTGATAATCCTTCATTGTCTTTTACTGTTGCATCAGCTTGATGGTTTAGCAAAACATCCACCACATCAATATGTTCACATGACACAGCTATATTTTTATTATTAAAGAAAAAAAGAAAAAAGATGATAATAAAATTAAGTACTTAACTAAAAAAGTTAGTCAAAGCCAGAAAGACAGGAAGATATTATTATTATTATTATTATTAAAGATGAAAAAAAATTCTCCTTGTGATACAAAAACTTTTTTTGCATATGTAATTGTTCAAAAATAAAAATAATGAAAGTTGATAATTGTATAGTATTCACAATAGAACAAAAATTAATGACATTTACAAAAAAATTTTACTTTAAAACACAGAAGTTGAGAATGTTTGTGGCTTATTTTTGAAATGATTATTTCATATTTTCTAAAAACTGTTCTTTTGTTTTTTAATTGTAATTAAAATTATCTGATTTCAAATAATTAATTTACTCTTTTGGAATTAACACACACATGTATCTACATAAAGATGAAAAACATAATATTTAAGACTGATATCTTACCATAGTGTAAAGGTGTTTGTCCATCAACATCCTAAAATAAAAAGACTAAATTTAAACAAATGAACATTAACCCTGTTATTTTTCCAGCAAAAAACATAGGAGAAAAGGAATGAATAAAACAAATAATACATCATACCAATTTAAGAAGCTAGGAGCTAGAAATTTAGGAGCTACCAAACATTTGCTCTTATTTCTCAGTCTGTTTAATTCTGTAAACGGACATATTACTGGTTGTCAACAATAAAAAATATTATAATAAAGAAAACGTGAATTATATTAAAATATGGTTCTCTATGTCTATTTGTGAAAAACATTTATGTTTATGGAATGGCATTTAAAAAAGGAATGTATACAATACCTTAATGTTCACTTGGGCTTGCAGTGACAACAACAGTTCTACCATTGTCTTGTAACCACGGTCACTGGCCCAGTGTAATAATGCAAGTCCCTGCAAATTAAATAATAAATACTGGTTTTAAGAATAAATAATAAACATATCTGGGTTTTTTCTTGATGACCAATACAACATTGTACAGCTACATATTACAGAGTATACAGATATGTTCAGATATTTCATAGACTGCTTAAGTAAAATATACATCCATAAACCAGATAAATGTTCTTTTTTGTCAGTTTGTTATCAATTTGCAATCTTCTGGAACAAAATCATTCATGTAAAAGACTTTTAGTGGTCACACTTTTAAGTATTTTTCAGTCCAAATCTTGGATCTGTTTCTGTTATTGAAATAATTTTTATCTGTTACCAGTATTGCAGCAAGTTAAACGCTTCAACCGCTCCTACATTTGTCAATACATGACTGTCAATTAGACTTTTCTTTGTTCATCAACAACTGAAAACAAATGCTGTATTAACTATTAGTTAGCCTTCTGACTTTGGACCAGCTATAGTGTCAATACATGTAGACAATACTGTCAGATATTTGGTACAACTGTGAACAGAAGTTCAGCGAAAAGCAAACATCCATAGAAGTAAACCCATCAATGATATCAACATCACTGATGACATCAGTTTTACAAGTCATGAAATTAAACAATCCAATGTAGGAATTAGGTTACAGTGTGATTAAAATGTTATTACTGGTAACTGTAAGAGTTTGAAAGAATATTTAATAATGCGTATCTAAGAATACTGAATTATTCAATCAGTTATGACGTTATTAAAAGTTTTATCAAAAAGTGTTTAACAAAATAAGGAATTTATTATGACTCTACATGGAATAAAATACTTGCATTTTGTTTACAAGCACATGAGTTACAAATCAGACCTTTTTATTTCTTAATATTACCAGTATTTTTCATGTATTATGAAGATTGATTAAATCATTTTGAACACACCATAATAACTGATATTTGTCAAAGATTATTAACTAATTTCAAACAGCAATATGGAGATTATTTTTTACCCTGATGTTTTCTAGGATGAGGTGCAACCAACTGGCAAAAATATTTTTACCCAGTCCTAACTATTGTCAATGCTGAGGATATTTAACAAATAAATAAACTCAGCCTTAATAAAATCACTGTCAAATTAAATTTTATTTTACTTTAAATTTAAATTGTCATGTTTCTTCAAAGATTATAAACTTCAGTTAAGAGATTTTGTTAAAAAGATAAATAATAATTAGACTTATTAATCAGTTAATACATATTACCCACCACTTCATCCTGTGTGTCAACATTGTTCATATCCTTTATTAGAAATTTTTTCACTTGTTCAGTATTGCCTTCCTTACACCAGTCAAACACAGTTTTATTATCATCTGCAATCACATCGTCAGGACAGGACATGGTGCTGACAGCTACACCCATGCCACCCAGTTTCTTTTCTTCTGTCATGTTTTGAATCTGCAATTGAATTCAGTACTAATGGAGTATAAATTCTGTGAGATATCAACACAAGTTAAATGCAACTGAATCATACATTACAAATATTAAATAACTTATATGACAAACACAAAATAATTTTGTATCACATTAAATAGAAAAAGGAAATAATAATGTAGTTCATTGCTGTTTAACATGTTTGTGCTTCTTAATTTTCAAATAAGCTTACAAAATCAGGTTCAAAAGAGAGGAATAAACTGATTATGTGAAGTTTCAAAAAATAAACTATGTACTTGATAGAACTGTTTTCAAGTACCATTTGTTATTATTTAGATCCATACCTTGCTGCTCCATTCTGGGGCAAGGTTATTTACAAGAGTTATGTACTCCATCATGGCTTGCTTCTTATTCATATTGCCCAGTTTTTTCCAAGCCTCCCTAATTGAAAATATAAATTACAGAATAAAAATACTTAATAGATACATTTAACACCAATAAATGATAATTTCTACTAAAAGAAAAAGTCAGTTTAGCAGTTTATTTATGTATTTGTTTTCGCATGTACATATTTCAAGCAGTGAAAAAAGATAAAATGATTTTATTAACAAATATTATGTATAATGTGATTATTGAAACAGTTTTAATATACCATTTTTGCTTTCCTTGAAAATCAAAGAAACTTGGTTTTGGCACATTGCATGTTCCTTCTTTTGCCTGGAACAAAAGAATACATTAAAATAAATATCAACAAAATCTATCAGGAAGAAATATGCCATCATAATTTGAGAACAAATAGGAATATTGGAAAAATAAAAATATTAAATTATAAAATGACTACAGTATATTCTTACAGTTACATTTAATATATATTACAATGTTTGCATCAGTTATATCTGTTAACTAAGAACAACAGAAAATTAATTAGGTAAAAGTATTAGCTGTTGAAAAGAAATAGTTTGTAGCAATTAAATATCATTTATATTAATAAAAATAGGCATTAACCATGATCAAGAAGATATCAAACAATGATTTTATTCTAATTCTTAATCTCAAAATGTGTGAAGTATAATATTAGGTAAGTGGACAAAAATTTGAAACCCCTGAAATATGAAAACAAATAACACAGTCGGAAAGAGCTTGAAAACCTGTTTAAAACTGATATGAAGACTGTTTGAATATTATGAATATTAAGAAATAACAGTAATTTCAAATGCAATAATAAGTGCTTCTTTTCAGCCAGTTAAATAATCCTTTAAACAACAGATGTTTGTTACTGAAAACTGCAATATTTTGACCTTTTTCCTCTCTGTCTTCCTTAATAATCAATATTTCTTGATGACATTTTTAGTGAAGGCAAATGCCAGTCTCTGCTTTTGATAATATTTGTAAAAATGAAAATGAAGAGATTAATTAATTTGTTTTGTCAAATGTAATTAGGAAATAATTACTTAAATTAGCAGAACTGCAAATAATCCTGAGATCAGTGGAACGACTTGGCCATGATGACAATATCCCATGTCCCAGGTCTTTTATCAGTACCTGAGATTTAAATAAAGCTAAAACAGCAATTACCAATAAGGCCTGTCACCAATAGTGAATGTATTCCAAATTGTTATAAAATAAAATTAAAGTGTCTGTTCAAAATTTCAAATGGGGCACAAATCTAAAAAGAATTCGTTAACTAATATAAATGTTACAGTCAGATCACTTTCTGTTAAATCTGCAGCAAGAGCATGAATATTCAAATAGTAGATGTGAGGAGTTCACTGTATTCACATACAATTCATTCTGACAAAAGGTCAGTGAGATCAAAAAAAGTCAACAGAAAGTCTATCCATGTCTAGATTTTTCAGTTATTTCTCAAACGTGTTCCTCTCTGTAGTCTTTTGCCTGCAACTTCTCTGCCTATCTCCTGCTATATCCTTTCCTTAGATACACCTGTCCTCACTTTGTTGTTGGCCTAAATGAACTGCCATTTTAATAATCTGATCTCTTCTCTCCTTTATCTAGAGCATCATGGTCAAAAAGTACATGTAAGTGGTTACCTCTGAATCTGGGGAGGATCCCATACACTAATTTGTCATGATCTATGAAAACTTTGAAACCAGGAGGATTCTTGCTGCTAACCATGACTCTCACATTATTCATCTGCACTGTAATATTTCTAGTCAGATAGTCTGTTCCTTTTTTTCTCTATCCTGACACATATTATCATTAACGTCCTTTTTGAGAATAAAATGTGTCTTTCGATGTACAAATAACCAGTAAATTCGTACCTTGCATAAAATTAAGAATACTAATTTAATGAAAATGATAAAAAAAATTTTTAAATAAATAAGTAACTAAAATAAAATAATTAAGCTTATACTTCATATATTAAATTAATAAAATTAATATTAAAATAACTGTTCAAAAGTCCATCCACTTAAAATTATAGATTTTACCAAATGGTGTACATAAAATATGAAATAAAACCTGTTTAAATCTGGAATAAAGATATAGCAGTTTATCTGAATCTAATTTAGCAGCAATCTGTCTGACATAATTTGACGCCGATTTAAATAAATTTTCCAGGGTCTCAATTTCGATGTCGTCTGCCATCTCAATATTTCCTATTGTATTTTCCACTCCACACATAGAGCACCGCACTAAATTGAGTGCAAGTTCGGTTGATGTTTATTGAAAACACGGATGCGGATCAAATTTGTTTGTTGTTTTGTTTTGCAAAAACAAAACATTTTAATATCAGTTGTAACCCATAGAAATTTAATTAATAAAATTATAAAAATGATGTTCTACGACAAAACAAAATAATAAAAATAATAACAAAAAACAAACAATAACACTAATTTGCATTTGTAATTGAAGCCCTTGATTATTGATAATGAATTGAAGCCCTTCATAATAATAATAATTTATTTAAAATAGCAACAAATATCTAAAGTTTGAGCACTGTGAAGGTTATAAAATTATTATTAAGCTTTTGCGCAGATCAACCTCATGAATGCTCAGGTTACACCAGCTAATTTTATTTCTTCTTTTTCTTGTAAAATGTTTTCGTCGAAAAGAAGACCTACTTTGTGATTTCATACGTTTAAAATTATTTTAATTTGAATGTATTTATTAATATTATTTTTTATTATTGTTATTTATTTATTTATTTATTTATTTATAGTTTTTATATATTTTGTTTATAGTTTATAGCTATTCATTATCTTTTTGGACGAAGAAATGCGAATTAGCTCAGGTAGCGTTCCCTCTCTTGTTTTTAATGATATCAGAATAACGTATGTTTAACTGATAAAACTATTTATCCGAGGGGTATGAATTACATTTACTTTTGACAGGTATTTTCAGTAACATTTAGTCTGTATAACTTGATCCGGTCCGCTTTTTTATAATCTGTTCCTTTCGAAGATTTCCGGTTAGACCATAACGAAAATTTTATTTTATACTTAAAAAATTCATTATTGCTCAGCTGTTTTGAGAGTTGTCTACATTATTGACTTCGTTTAGAGGATTGTTACTTTCTCCCCTTATAATATTTAGATGCGATAATTTTTACGATATTTTATACGTTATATTTACGACATACTCAAAGTGGGATTGGAAGGAATAATTCGGAATTAACGTCCGAAGTCATGTGGACGTAAAGGTGATTTTATTATTTACAGCTACAAGTTTGTTATGCTATTTTGAATAAGAAATACTGGCACAGTCATCTTCATATATCTTTGCAGTTATTTCAGAAATATTTTTCTAGGGCGGATCACAAATTAATGTTAAATTATTACAAGATAATGAAGATTACTTTGCTTGACTGCTAGCACAGTAGTACTTCTGTGAAAGCGGTAATCAGATAGCACGTATTTAGTATAGTTTAATTTAAACATTGTTATATATGTTTATAATATTTATTAAATTATATAATCTTCCCCCAATATATTTGCAAAAGAAACATTTATCGTCACCGTGGATGCTAAACTACATATTTTGTTATTTAATTAGCTATTTGAAATATTTCAGTATGTGAGTATTTCATTAAAATTTTATTAGAAATATTCATTATATTGCGAAGGAAGTAAGTCAAAAAGAATACATCTTAAAACAATCTGTAAATTAATTATGCTGATGTAAATCCAATTCAGTAATTATTACTATAGAAAATATTGATAATGAGGAATTAAGAAAATATATATATTTTTTTTAATAGCTTACCTGATTTGATGTAATATGCAGATCTTGTTTTATTGGTTACTTTATTCTGTACATTGAATGATGGTAATAATGGTCATAATTTTTAATTTCTTGTAACAACAAAGGCTGTTTCTGTTGTCATATTATACAGAATTATAATAAGAATATTTGTCAGTCCAGTATAATGTGTAGATATCCTCAGCTTCCATCACAGCTCTAAGTTTTTCCACCATATGGTGGTGCCACCTCAGTTCTAAAAAGGTAGAATTTATAACCCAACTACATCCAATCTTACAATGATTACCACCAACAAGGAAGACTGAATGTGAAAATAGGATAGCCTTCACTTATCAGATAACATAAACAGCAGTAATTGTACTTTGATCTGTGGACTTGTTAACATACACAGAATGAGAGTTACTATACTTACAAGTTACTGACATTTTTAAAGATTAATTACAAGGTGCACACCGATGAAAATGTTTAACTGTATTAACTGTATAAATAGAATTAGTTATTCAAAAATATCCCATAAAATATACATACATATACAGTTACACACACACACACACACACATAAGCCTATAGATGTATGTTTTGCAGATTATCTATATAGGTGTGTTGTTTGTATTTGATCGTATTTATTCCATATATATTTGTAGTTATTTTGTTATGGTCCAAATAAAAATGTTGCACATGGTTTTTTTTCTAAGCAAATTATTCTGTAGAAATTTACAGATCCATGCATTAAATTAATATTTTCTAACAAACTAATCATGATTGGTGATATTTATATTTTTACTTTATTTTTCAGATGTTCAGTATTGAATCACATAGTTGTCAAAACAGATAATTTTTACAGAAATCTATAATACTGCATCATCTGTGAGTAATGGAAGGTCCTACGATCAGCAGATTAAACTTTAAACTTGAACGTGACACTACATTTGATGGAAAGTACCACTGCATCACTTGACTTAGCAGTGAGCTGCAGCAGTCTGATGTTTCCATTACCCAGGAAAATCCGCTCAATTCAGGGACCCCACTGCACCTGCATCATGACATCAGAAACCTACCTGAAGCGATTTTCTCACAGGGGAAATACAGCATTGTGTGAAAGCCATTTCCAGAAGTCAATAATATACATCCAGTTCCGATTCTCAATGTACCTGATGTCAGGTTTAGTGTCCATGTTTTGCTTGGCTGTTCTTGGTTTGCTCTTTCTCATTGGCTATGTGTTCACATACTTGTGTCTTCGCTTCCAGTACAAAGTAACTCTTTTCCTCATATTGTTACAGAGACAGCCATTTGAGTTGAAGATTTTTAATGACTTAATTATCTTTCTGTTGCACATTTGTTTAATCCTAATAGGAGGTTTTGGATATATTTCTGTTCTTTTCATTGAATTGTGAGTTAAGAAAGTGAATCATAATATTTAGAAGTTTTCAAAATTTTTAAACCCACCTAAAAAGCCCCCAATCCCTTGACAAACCCCTAAAAACCAAAAACAGTTCTAATCAAAGAGAGAATTACAGTTTTGAAGATACCGAGTTGTAATATATATTTTTTATTGTTATTATTATTATTTCATTTTCAGTAATGATTTACTTTAGCAAAGCAAATGATGAGAATTTCTATTTATTTTATTTTTAATGAAAAGCTGGTGTGTTTGAACAAAATGATTGAAAAGAAACGTATGTAATCTGCACTTGAGTGAGATGCTGCAGACTTTCATGCTTTAGATCTGACTCTGTCTTTATTACAATTATTTTTAATCTTTATTTTGTGTGAATGATTTGACAAATAGTATAATTTCAATGTAAATGGATTCTAAATATAAAAGTTATTAATATTTAAGTAACAGACAGGGGTATTGAATTCCAATGGGTGCAATAAGAACAGTATTTTGTTTATGATGATATAAAATCATAGATCTCTTATAAATATGTTTTATAATAATTTATGTATATTAACCAGACAATATATATATATATTAATGGAATAAAATGTTCTATAAATTGTTTTATTTATATATTTGTTAACAACCTGATATGTATTTTAATTTAACTGTATATTTTAAAATTAGCTTTTTTAAAATTATTATTTATTTTATTTTCTTAAAATAATAATCTGTTTTGACTGAATAATATTTTTATTGTAGTTTTCCTTTTTGTTCAGATATAAAAAACAATGTGTATAATTTAGTAAGAGGTGGTTTAATGATTTATTTCAGCATTTTATAATATGTAAAAAGTTTTATATTTTAATTTCTTTGACATAATATTTAGAGTTAATGATTTGATCGCTCCACTCATTTTCTTTACAAATAGATAATAATGAATTGTTAACTGTTCAAATTACTAATGTAGCTTTAATACATCCAAGCAGAACATAAAAGGACAAAAAAGCCACACCCAATAACAATTTATAAAAAATAATAATAATAAACAAAGAAAGAAAGAAAGAAATAAAAAGTAATGAATAATAAAATAAAGAAAGTCTTGGTTACATAATCATAAAATATTTGCATTTATTTATTATTCAGCACAATTTAAATTTAAAAAAACCTACAAACCCCCCCAGAAAAAATCCCTAAAATATGATCTGCCAACTATTTATTTTATTTTATGTTTGTTCTCATTTTTTTCTAAAATATATATATCTATTTGCAGTATGAATTTACTAGTGTTTACAAATGTACTGAAGGTCAGTGATTAACAGCATAACATTCCTTTGTTAGTTACATTTATATACATAGACTTATGTCTTTTTTCCCAGTATAAGTAACCATGGTGATATGGGTTATGGCTTTCTTCCATATTTTTTTTTTTTTTTACTAATTATTCAATTATTGATTCCTCTACAATGCCTCATGTTATTTTCCACTGATGTAAATACTTTAAATTCTGAATTGTTAATAAAATATTTTTTCTTTTACTTTTACAAAAAGTTATATAAGAATTACATGTTAACAAAGCTTTAAAATCATTTGTATGTACCAGTCATGAACTGAAGTAGAGAGAAAGAGACACACACACACACACACACACACACACACACACACACACACACACTGAATGACAAAGGCTAAACATTTTTTCTTTTTAAAAAGATTGTAAAGGATTTTCATGTTCTTTTAGTTGTATATATCTGCGTGTACATAATTATTGTAACATATATAAATGTTTTCAATAAGTATATAATAAAATCTTTGAATGGTTTGCAAAATGATCTTTAATGTTGTTTTTGTTTGTTTTTTGGTGTTGTTTTTTTTTACACTGGGGATAAATAAAATGGATTTTTAATTTTATAATTTTGATAATAATAAACAAAAGGTTTTATTATTTTTAAAATTTATTTACAACTTATTTAGGTTCTTTGTTACAAAACTAAAAATGATTAAATCCTTACGTTTATAAATTACCATGTGTATAGAATGAAATTTACATTGAGGTTCAATTGTTTGGGTTTTTTTCATTTTGTCACTTGAGGCTCATTAATTAGGTCTTAATAACTAGTTTCTTTCGACAAATCCTGTATAAATTAATCAGTAAACAGCACACCATTCTGATATATACACACATACTTTTTATTATTATTTTTTTACATTGGATGAGGATATAATTATTATCTACACTGCTCATTAGTAATGAATGACATTCATAAAAAAATAATAAAATTACAAAATAATAACATAACTAGAATCCTTAACTCTGTGCCTTCAGCCGTTTTTCACAGAGGGAAAGATTGAAATTGAAGTCTCCATTAAAAGTTTTACAAAACAGCATTTTTAAACTGATTAATGGGTTTCCAGCTCTGTTTTTTGAAGGCTTTGATATGGTTTTCACTGAATCCACATTTATCTCTGGAGGTGGATCTGTGTCGTTTGTTACAAAATTTAACAAATTTTCCATTTCTGAATTCATAGGACCAGCATCCAAACTGGACACATCAGATAAGGATACAGCAATTGGCTTTATCTGCACATTTCTAGAAGATATTGTTTTAGAAACGTCAGGAGATGTTAGAAAACCGTCAATTTCGTCTCTGAAATAATAAAAACAATCATGAATTTGCTTAAGCCTTGATACAGACTATTAAATAATACACTGAGATTGAAATTTAGTATTTAAAAGAAGCATCGTTGTTCCAGGAGGCAAATCTGAAGAAATAACAAATGAAATCGTTTAGTTAATAAAACGTTTTTAGATGATGATGATGTTGATTATAATAATGACATAAAACATTAAATAAAAAGACCTTTCTAAAGGAAGTATTGATTAAAAGATATATTCCCATCTCCGCCCCCCCCCCAAAAAAAAAGATAAAAATAATCATATAACTATTTTATATAAATTAGTATTTAACATAAATAGTTTTGAAATAATAAGAGTGATTTAAGTTATAAATTACTTCGGTAGAAATTATTATATTTTGTTGATTTTATATTTAAATGAATAAATAGATAAATGAACGAACGAACAAAGAATCAAACCAAAAAAAAAAAAAAAAAAAAAACAATAAAAAAAAAAAATGGAAATCTAATGAAACGGATAAATACATTACCGGCAGTCGACTTTTTTGGCGAATGTACAAAATTTGTTATTTGAATCAAACAGCAACTTTTTCGGGCAGTTCAACAGGAACATTTTCTTTCCTACACACAGCACGAATTTGGAACAAGAATGGCAGCTTGCGTACTTTCCAGGAATACTGACTTGTGAACAGTCTTTTATACATTTTCCGTCTAAAAACGCAAAATAACTTAGTAAGTAAGAAGAGATAGAATACATTTATTTATCTGTTTATTTATTTATTTAAATCGATTTATCAATTTGAAAATATTCTTAACAAGACCGGTGCGAAGAATTCAAAGGACGGAAATAAACTGATTTTTTTTTTATTTGTAGTATGTTTTTTTTTTTTTTTTTTTTTATCAAGTTTATGATTACATTTTATTTTATTTTTTTTTTTTTTTTTTTTTTATAAATGGAGTCCCTGTTTATTTAATATATGATCTGTTTTAAAAGATATTTCCTTGAAATAATAGTCCGTTTTATACTTCTGATCTATCTGTTTCGAGAATTCTGCTTATGAAAACAACTTGGAAATATTAATTTTTAAATGTTCTTAGTTCGGTAGTTAGTTATTACATTGATGAATGAATGAAAGAACATGTGCCTAAAAGTTGGTTAAACTTAATAAATGACGATACAAAGCAGAACATTTCTTACTTTTCCGAACAGCATGACCTGATTTAGTCTTAGTCTGAACGTGAATTCCATTTCCCAGTTGTTTCCTAGTGTTACATTCATAAAATAAAGTATGAAGTAATGTTAAAATCAAAAAAAAAAAGAAGAAAAGAAAGTGAGTGAGAAAAAAGAACAAGAGATACAGATAGAGAGAGAGAGAGAGAGAGAGAGAGAGAGAGAGGAAAAAACAACAACATAATAATAGCTACAGAAACAGTCCAATAATAATTCTACTGTAAACTACCCTGAATTTGTTTTAATAACTATTCAGATTAAATAATATACAAGAAATTGAACAATTCAACGGATAAATAATCGGAGAATCTTTTAATTTTATTTATTTAATGTATTTATTAATTTATTATTATTATTATTATTATTATTATTATTATTATTATTATTATTATTATTTTTGAGTCCTTTGTTAAACATAAAATAAGGTTTAATTTTGTTTTGTTATTGTTGTAGTTGTTATTGATTTTTTCTCTCACCGACATTGAACTTTCCAGTGATAGTTACAGACACCGATGTGCGGATCATAATGGAGAGGTGGCGGGCACTGGACTTTGTCATGCGCGTCCCAATACAGACAACCATCGTAGAACAAGAAGAACAGTCAGCATAGCGTCCAGAGAAATTCACTTCTGAACAGTTGATGACACACGCTGTAGGAGCTATGACAACAATAAATAAATATGCAAATAAATAAAAAATAACAAAAACAAAAAAAAAAATCAAACAAACAACACCCACCTTAACATTAAAAAACAACAGTAATGACGTTTATCAAATAAATAAAGGAAAACTCACTGGAATAAAAAGGAACAAGCTCCTAAACTGAATACCAATAACGATAATCTTCAATGAAATATTTCAAAAATTTTCAAATAGACTGATAATTAAGGAAAGATTCCGAAAAATATTGTCATCTACAGAATAATCTGTAATGATGATGGTGATGAGTATATGATTACAATCAAGACTTTGACTGATTATTGCGTGATTATCATAATTACCATTAAATGAAAAATCAGTTTACTTCAAGATCGTACCCAGGACTAAACTTACCAGGACGAGGATGAGATAACCATTCCGGTAACGTTGTTGGTAGAAATTTTCCCCGAGAAGCCGAAAACACCTGTTCCGATATGTTCCATTTTTGTTCTCCAGTTTCAGATCCTAAACTAGAAGATGTGCATCGAGATATTAAATAAAAAATATTAAGTTGATGATAATCAATATATTATACCTCAAGGTTATCATCCGGATACAGGATGGCTTCTTATTATTATGGTCTCGTAACAAAGCTGAGATTTTAAAAAATCGGTGGTTAATCGATATTTTTAACAAAGGCAATGGTCAATCGTGTTTGGCATACGATCTAGTTATAGGTATTTACACATTACAGACATCATTTTGCTTTAAGATATCGATACTGAATCTAGTTGATACTGACATTGTTAACTATAGTTTAATCTCTCTATTATTTTTAACCCACATTTCGGACAGGAGAAGAATAGATCATGGTTTTTACATTCTGAGAACAGTTTAGAAAAATATATTTAGACATACCACATTATCATCAACAGTAACAAAACGTAACTGAATTATTTTGTTATTGATGATGTTGTTTAGAGCTAATTTAAAACATTTTTGTTGTTGTTTTAGCTGAAAATATAATGGTAACAAAATCAATAATAATAATAATGATAGATAGATAGAAAGAAATAATAAAACAACAGACCTGCAGCGAGCTGGTTTGTGATAGGTGCAAACCCCAATCATGTGATCATAAAAAAGGAATTTGGGACACGTCACCACAAGAGTTCGTCTGCCAACACAAATTAGAAACCTGTGGCACGAGGCGCAGTCTGAATAACTTCCTGGAAATCCGACATCAGTACAGTTATAAACGCAACTGGGAAACACTGAAATTAAGAAAAATTTTTTTTTAATGAAGATGAAAATATGTATTTCTATTGAACTTCATTACAAGTCATCAAAATAAAATGAAAGAATTAATACATATTTATAGATAAAGCATAATGTAGCAGATGCATCAAATGTTTCTACTTCTATTATTACCAGAATCACCATCACCACAGCAATAATACTAACAGCTATTACGGTTGGTACCACCGTCAGTATCTTCAAACTATCTTTGCTGCTATTATGATCACTATCAACACGACTACTACTACTACTACTATTAATATTACACTTACTACTATTCCTGCAACAATTTAAAAAAACATCAACTGCTACGTCTACGACTTGATGTTTGAGACGTTTACATACTTACCGCTGACGCTTTCTGTTCTTATAGAAAGAAATATAACAACGAGCACGACAGTGATCATTTCTGACGTCGATGTAACCAACATCTACAAATTAAAACAGTGCAGCATTAATAATAAAGTATCATAGTAAATGGCGACCAGTGCTCAACCAGACACATACACACATACAAACACATATTACAGTGTGAATAATAATAATAAATATAACAACAACAAAATGTTTTCTACGAATACAGCAAAGCGAACCTAAAACCGACACAATATTTCATCTGATATTAAGTTATGAATTCCGATCTAAAATGCAAAATCAAAATGTTACAATTGAAATTTATCATAAATACCAACAATGCTAACTTTAAAAAAATTAACAATCAAATCCACTTTGACTGATTATTTGTACAAGCAACTAATGAAAATATAATTTAGATATTAATGAAATATAAAACATTTGGAAAATATTTAAAATTCTGTAACTATAAAAGCTTGTGAACGTATACAGAAGTTAAAAATATTTTTACAAATGTTTCACGTGCAAGCACAAACATCTAAAACATAATCTGGTTTGGTTACTTATGTACGTGCAGTCAGTATATTTTGTTAATATATTCCACGACAGAACAAATGAATTGGAGATAACAGTCTGATCTTTTCTCTCAGAGCAACAAAATAATATTCCGTACTGTAGAATCCAAAAATATGCTGATCCGTTTCTGTCAAACTCATCAACGTTGTGGCTTTTCTGGCCAAGAAACGGGTGGTAGTTCTGTTATTTGCACAGACAGTGAGTGTGAGCGAATAAAGAGTTTTCTTACTGATGTCCCCTGGGGTTTTCAGTCAGACACCGTAATCTTTTTGATCATTTCAATTATCCTGATAATGGTTAGATATAAACTTAAGATTTGTTGTATGTGTTTCAACTCTCGTTCGTTTTGATGTCATTGATGTGTCACTGAAATATACGTAGTTAAACTTTGTTTTATTTTCCATTAACCTGGGTGAATTTTAAAAAAAGGTGCATATTAAACGAAAAAGAAATTTTTAAAATTTTCATAGCTTATAAGATAAATATTCCCTAAAAGCCATTTTTCAATAAATGTATGCATGATCCATCCACCCATCCAGATGAATAAATAACTAAATTAATTAATTAATTAAGCAGTAAAAATCATATATTTCAAAATGTTTCATGTCCCGCTTAAGTTTAGCATGTAATATTTTCTTATCTGGAATATTAATCGTACATTCTTTTTAAAACATCATATATCATTATTTTTCGTTTTACTCATTATAGATTAAGTATATGATATTATTATACTTTAACATGTATTTACTATATCATGATGTCTGCTAAAATATAAAAAAAAAATAATAATAATAAAAATATTCAAGTATTCCTTATTGTATTTTTTTTTTGCACTAAGTAGTATTTTCCATACAACGAATTAATGATTGCTGAAGTCTCACAGTGAAACCAAACCCTCGTGTCATATTAAGTGATTTTGTTGATATCTATCTGCCTGTCGGCTATTTTGTTTGTGTCGTAACATATTGTTATATTTGTAACATATCTAGTTTTACAAAAATGTCACGACCCTACAGATACGCAAACCCTGAACTCATGGCACAAATTTAAGTAGTCTTATATGAATTAATTTAAATTCGACTACGTTTATAAACAGAATGCTTGCATCCATAACAACACACACAAACACACACACATCTCTCTAACTGTAATGTAGTTAATATATATATATATATATATATATATATATATATATAGAGAGAGAGAGAGAGAGAGAGAGAGAGAGAGAGAGAGAGAGAGAGAGAGAGAGAGAGAGAGAAGAGAGAACTAATGTGTGCCTTCCTATTTTGGGGGAGGGTACATATAAAATGTTCCTTACTGTTAACAGAAAAAGTGGTTTTAAAAAATGTTTTCACTGAGTGGTGAAATAAAATATTTCTTCCCTTTTCTCATATCAGACTAACACTAGTTAGAAATCAAACAGTATTTTATTTGTGTCCCAGAGGCATCACTTTATTACTTGTTACATCACTGCCCCTTACACTGACATTAATACAGTTTATTTACCTGTGGCGGATACTTGCTACAAAACATTATACCGTTTCTTTGTTTAATATATTTGTATTATGCTCTCTTCTTTTGTATCATGTATCAAATTAATTATTTATGACAGTGTGTGTGTGTGTGTGTGTGTGTGTGTGTGTGTGTGTGTGTGTGTGTGTGGATGTGTGTGTGTGGGTTTGTCTGTGTAAAGTATACAAAACATATATTATAAAATGTATTATAATTTAATTGTTTATTCCTTATAGTCTAAATATATATAGAAGCTGGATAAAATGAAGAAAAAGTGACGCGAAAATTAAAATTAGTAATAATAACAATCGAAATTCAGGCGTTCACTATTAGAAGATCGTCTCCAGGACAACAGTATATATCAGCTCCAGTATATTTTTGGTGTTTATTTTTAAATATATATCTTCCCATACAAGGGAAAGCATAAACCATTGTCATTAATAAATGAGCATTAATTGGAACTGGAAACGACTCGGTGGGCATGCTGTGTAGGATTGATCAATGACCAAACATGCCTCAGTCACAATTCTCGAATAATTACGATTTAGCCAACTTCATGAAATTTTTAAAATAAACAGTTTTCTGTCAATGTACTTCTATTTTTATATACATTTTGTGTTGACAAATTTGCTTTCTTTCTTTCTCAGCTTTTCTTTAAAATACAAAACTTTACCGAGCTGAACTTCACACACAACTGCTAAAATGCCGTTATTTGTTTCAAATGTTGCGTGAGTGTGATATTAACTTCGTCTAACTATCACAGACGACAATTATATTGATCTGTTGGAAGTGTACCTGCCAGGTGTTCACAGATAATAGCATGGAGCTGCCGATCTGTTATGCTGTTGGTAACTTTCCTGAAATCTCTTCGTCAATCTACGTATTATTCCCTGTCGTCTAACATTACGCCATTGAGGGCGAGATATGGCACGACAAGAAGAAAAAGTCCTAGTCGCATTTAAGGCAGTTTCTAATGTTACATAAGTTTATAGAATGTCGATGACATAATAAATTTACATAGAATTAATGAATTAAAGAATTCTTTCAGCAACACTTTATTATAGTTATTAAATATTATATTTAAAATTATATGTATTATTTATGTTTGTTTCACTTCCACCTGGTATCACACAACTTTTTGTTTATCAAAGACTGTGGTGTATAATTTCTTTCTATGAGAAGGTATAAACTCAATTGCTGCCTGTTTAGTTAGCTTTATATTTCCTATTCCGTCTCATCATCAGATAAACAACAAAAACAAACAACACATGCTAGTAACTTTGATGTATCTAATCTATCCTTAATGTATAAGACCATTATCTCTCATTATCATATGCCATCTGAGTATTTTTGCATTATTAAACTTGTCAATCACAAAATCAATTCTTATACTACTACTGTTGCTACTATTGTTATTCTGCTACGACTATTATTAGTAGTTTTGCTGCAGCTACTACATCTACTACAACTACGATTTCTACAGGTTTTGCTATTTCTAATTTTAATACAGCTACTGCAGTTGCTATTATTATGTTACTACTTCAACTTTACCACTGCTATTAAAAATAAAATAAAAATGTATATATTCAATAAAAAAAAGTTAACAATAACAGTGCAAATAATTTTTAAAAATAATAAAATAATGTACATAATATTAAAAATGAAAAAAAAAAATTAATTAAAAATAACAAATCGAAACAAATTCAGTTAAAAACAACAGAAACATCCCGTCCTTCCAAATAATAATAATAATAATAATAATAATAATAATAATAATAATAATAATAATAATAATAATAATAATAATAATAATAATAAGAAGAAGAAGAAAGATAGAAGGAAAGAAAGAAAGAAAGAAAGAAAGAAGGAAAGAAAATAAAACATGAAGAAATAAAAATCAATGTCTTTTAGGCTATAAAAAAAAAAAATAAAAAAAGAATACAAATCTAACTCTGTCTCAACATGCTCTTCCTCACACAAATACAATATTCTCGACGAATAGCGGCTCCTGATTAATAAGTTATCGCTCGGCACCTCGTGTGCGAGCAGCAGCGTCGACATGGCAACCGTCTTTAGTAAAAATATCGATCCTTGGTTCCATAGCAGTCTTTTCAGTGCTTCACGTCGTTGATTTCGCCTGGAAGACAAAACAAAGATTGGATCTTTTTTTTTTTTGCAGCTGTAAGTATGTACGTTTTCTTTTCCTGTGACAGTTTTGTTCTTTAAGCAATAGGTATATCTTAAATTGCTTCTTTATAAGTCTTGTAAATTTGAACAATTAATGTAAATAATGTTCTGTAATTGCTGATGAAGGACAAGATGGTATTAAGTTTCTTGGGTCAATCAGCCTCGGGCAATGATGTCATTTTTCAGTCTTTTTTGTTGTTGTTTTTTTTTTGTTTGTTTTTGTATGTTTATTTTGTCATGTAAAGAATGCGATTTATGCAAAGCTAAAAATGGTTTTTGTTTTTTTCGTTGCATTAATTTTTAACGAAGCAAATATGGTCTGAATTTAAGTAAATTGCAGTAATCATCTGAAGTATAATTCTATTTAAAGAAAATCGAAAATATTTTAAATTTTTTTTAATCTAGATTTTGTTTTTTATAATCTGAACTCTTTATCTTTCCAAGTTCGCTACTCTTCCGTCCTTCCTTCCATCCATCCATCCATCCATCTATCTATCGATATTATATCTAATCTCTCTCTCTCTCTCTCTCTCTCTCTCTCTCTCTCTCTCTCTCTCTCTCTCTCTCTCTCTCTCTCTCTCTCTCAATCTATCTTATGTTAAATATATATATATATTGTCAATATATTACTTACTATACGTATCCATGCATATTTTAATCTATCTGTATTATTCTATTATTATAATTATCTGTCTAATATATAATTACATGTATTTTATTTTATGTCTGTTTTACTGCAGCAGTCTCTACCTGTCTATCTCTCCGTTTATTTTTATCTGTGCCCAATTATTCTATCTTCACAAATATGAGACCTGACAAAGGTGACCAACATATATATTATACCCAATGACCTTGTGTTTGACACGAGATTTTAATTAATATTCGACACTTGAACTTGTCGTGGTATAGTAATTACATAATCATCACAGCAGCTGCATACAATTACATCTACCTGAAATGTAAATAGTACTGAAGTGAATGGAACACGTTACAAACTGGTTTCGTATATTTTAAACAATAACTATTTACCTTATTGTTAGAAGTAAATCATTTCTTTGTAGTTTGATAATGACTCTAGCAATACACAGTTCATTTCAAAAAATCATATATAACTACGTTCACACGTTCATGTGTGTTTTGATACGTATTAACATGTTCGTTTCGACACCGTGGGTTACTGAAATGTGTAGATTCAAAAAAAAAAGAGACGACATCACTCAAGCTGGATATAACATGCAAGAGTGGTAAGAGAAAAACCGGTCAGACGACAAAAAAAAAGGGGTGGGACAGATAGAAGGTATAAAAATTAACAAGTTCGTACTGAGATACGCTCCAACAACAAAACAATTGGTATAAGCAAGCACTTAACCAGTATGTGGGCAGTTAATAATATTTTTATTCGTCCTTTTGTACAGAAAAATGAAAAAAGAAGTATTTGAAAGATTTGAAATGCTCTGAAAATAATTTATCATCTTCCAGTATGTGGAAAGACCGTAGGCATCTAAATACATGTAGAGAAATTATGTAAACAGACAAGACCAACCAACCAACCAACCTACCTACCTCTCTCTCTCTCTCTCTCTCTCTCTCTCTCTCTCTCTCTCTCTCTCTCTCTCTCTCTCTCTCTCTCTCTCTCTCTCTCTCGTATGTGTGTGTGTGATGCAATAAATGTAATGATTTATCAGCAAACATACACTTGGTAAAACATTAAATTATTATGATTCTGTTTTGGACAATCATATAATATTATATAAGCAGCTAACGGTGATTGCATAATCACCAGTAACTTAAGTATTGCCTGGAAAGTTGAATATGTAATAATATTGACTGTTCTTGGTTAAGTTAAAGAAGTACATCTACTGAGGCTACTGAATGATTAAAATATTATCTATTTGTAAGTTCTCTATTCTATCTGTCCGTCAGTATGTGAGTTGGCCTGCATGTCTCTGTTTCTCTCTTTATCAGATTTATATATCGGTCTGTTTACCTATTTGCTTTACTGTTTATATATCTGAAAGATAAGCGACAAAATAAACATTTTAAATTTGAAATAATTATCTTTCGAAATAATTAGAATGAAAAGAATATTTTGTCCATGAAACTCGACTATTTAGGTTATCACTTCGTGATAAGTATTCTTGACCTCTTTTTATCTTTAGTTTTTACCTGCTAGTTTTGTCTGAAAGACTTGTTTTCAGGTCTCCTTTTTAATAGCTTCGTCTTCTGTAATGAGGCGGATACCTACCCAGAGGTCGAGTTCTCGATACATGAGGTAAAGAGTTAAATCAACAAAACTGAATCTGTCCTGTTTAGTTTTATTTGAATAAGAAAGGCAAGTAAAAGACCACGATGAGTAAAAGCAAACTGAATCTTGCATACATTTCTTTTTTTTTTTTTTCTTTTTTTTTATCATCTCGTCGGATGTTATAACTTACATCCAAATAAGCCTTTCCACTTTTCTGTAAATACTTTTATTGCTTTATTCATTATTTTCTTCTTCACGAATTTATGTTAAAAGTTATCACAGATTAACATAGGAAACTGGTATCTTTAGATGTAGTGACGCTTTCAGTGATTTTATTCAGTTCACCTGGAATTCTGGCGTTCAGTCCGAAATTAATCAGTAGCGACAAAAAATGTGAGTACTATTTTCTTCACGGCAGAGGGAATGATAAACTTTTATATTTGTTTTATTTTTCCGAAATGGTTCTATTAATCTTGGATTACAAATTCATTCAGTAAAAAAACAAGAGAAAAGGATTACAACGGATAGCGATTGAGTAAACATTCAGAGATGCTCTAAAAGAGAGATACATGTAAAGTCATCTGTCTGTCTGTTTGTCTGTCTGTCTGTCTCTCTACATGATTATGTCTGTCGATCTCAGTCTATCTATGTGTCTTTCTCTATATCTCTATTTGTGTGTGTGTGTGTATGTGTGTGTGTGTGTGTGTGTAGATGGGTGGATGGGTGGATGGGTGTGGGTGTGTATGACAGATAACAGAATAGAGAGATGGAGAAAGAAAGAAAGAAAGAAAGACAGAGAGAAAGAGAGACAGAGGGAGAGAGAGAGAAAAAACAGAGATATAGCATAAGAAGGGGTAGGGAATAATATCACAATATAAAATAATTATTCAGATAAGAAAGCAAATATCAAGTAAATAATGCAGCGTCATACCCGGACTAATATTTAGGTTATCATAAGTTACAGCTGAACGCATCCGAATATGTTGTGACATGTATTGACCTCGCTTGTTATCAAACAAAAACACTTTCTCTTTATTTGGGCTAGCACTTACTCTGTTTTTCTCGTCATAATTCGATAGCTCATGGAAATAAGCTGTTTAGGTTCACAATGCAAAGGACCTCGCTTGTTTACAGTTAAAGTTACAGGAATATATCTGTCCACAGGTAAGTCAATTTTCTTGATCAAAGGTCAAATTTTAATATAAAATATATATTTTGCTGTTTTGATAAGTTATAAATATGTATACATTAATAATAATAATAATAATAATAATAATAATAATAATAATAATAATAATAATAATAGTAGTTGTAGTAGTAGTAGTAGTAGCTGTATTAATAATAACAGTCGTAGTAGCAGTAGTAATAGAACTAGTAGTAGCAACAGCAGCAATACATCTGCAGTAGCAGCCGTAGTAGTAATAATAGTAACAACAGGAGAGTAATAAGATGTTGTAGTTACATTATAAATACTAGCAATAGTAGTATGATGATGATAATAATAAAATAAAAATCATTACCCAGAATCTAATATTTTGTGTTGGGAAATTAATATTTGATTTAAGTACTACAGATATTAAAAATGTACTTATATTAAAAATGTGTTGTTTTAAAACACAGATATGTTTTTGTGTGTATATGTGTGTATGTGTGTTAATAGTTATGATATTTACGGAGTTCAAGAGAATTACGTACAATGTAAATTCTGTTTATTTAATGATACATTCTGAATAGTAAATAAATTATAGCCTTAATAAATATTATTGATACAGAGAACGTAGTGATAGGTATTTTCTTCTTTAATGACATATTCACAGCTACCTTTGTTTGTCTTGATGTGATGTAATAGTTTATGTAACAGATATTTTTGTGATGTAAGAGTTTATATAATAAACATTATCTGAAAAGACAGATCACAGTTTACCAAGAAAACCGGTAGTAATTTGATCAGGTTGGTTTGTATGTAATTGATCAATGTATTACGTGTGTGTGTGAGTGTGTGCCTGTATGTCTGTAGGTAAGTCTGCGTGTTTGGTATTTGCTTATTTATACTCAGAATATTTTCTGTCATATCGTAGTGTTTTCTTGATAATTTTTTTAAAAGAAGAACTCAAAGAAGAAAGTTACATTTATAATGGCTAAATTCGAGTGATATCATTTGCTGCCTAATTAAATTTATTTTCAAAATTATGGGGAAATATCAGAATATGACTGACGAAATTTTTATCAAATAGTTTCTGTCTCGGGAACTGCGAATATTTACCAACAGAAACAACAATCAGTCAGTTTTGCTAGAAGAGCTGTTTTTGTGATACCAAGAACACGTAAAAACGTGCACTCTCATCATTTGTATTAAGTAAGCAATTTTAATTTGGATGAATCGATACTCGACGTGGTAGATGCTGTAAGGAAATGACACTTACAAAAGCACACTGTCACAGCCCGCTGCGGAAAATTCACGATCTGTCATGTCTGCTTCAGCTAGCCTTGATTGAATGGAAATAAGTAAAAGAAGAAAGATAATTACACTGATTTAAAGTAGCATGCTGCTCGATTCGACAACACTAACCAAGAAAAGAAAAGAAGGAAAGGTGTAACAGGTATTTTTAGAATAAATACTGGATATCAGAAGATAACAGTTCATAATTGTCTTTATTATTATTACGATTGCTTTTATTACTATTACTATAATTATTAATTATTAGTAGTAGTATTATTAGTATTAGTAGTAGTAATAGTAGTAGTAGTAGTAGTGGTAGTGGTAGTAACAGTAGTACTAGTAATAAAAATCCAAAGATTTTTATAGAACTTGTGCCTCATAAAGAACTAAAACAGCATAACTAACAATATCAATATTGAAGAAGGCAGAATCAATAAGTAATTTTATTGATACTGTTTGTGAAGGACAGGATAACTCATGGTGTTTTGTATGGCAATGAACACAGACTGGATTGGCAAACAAGTCAACAGACATGTTGTAGTATCTAAGTGTTTTTGTTACATGCAGTCAAAGGTTTAAGTGTAGCAGAGACGTCGACACAAACAAACGTGTCATCTAATTTGTGTGATTACGTTCTTCTATCAGTCAGTACGGTACGTTGATACGTAATGCAGAAGACAGGGATATTTTATTTAGATTTTAATGATTTATTTTGTAATTAATAACAAAATGCAGTTAAATAAAATAGGCAGTATTGATGACATTGCTTATGAAACTCTAAGGTATTTTTCATTTATTATTTGACTCGATCCATGTGTATGTATGTAGTTTAAAATTTTGAATATTCTCTGTCTTATGTACGTCTGATCAGACTCTGTACATAAACAATATTCTGTAACGCACTGGCGCAGGAGGACAAAGTCCAGTCACGATCTCACGAGACTCGAACGCATGGCATCCAGTCACCCGCGTTTCGAAGACAGACGACGTTACCGTTCGGCCATTGAGACAACCTTAAACTCTAAAGACATTTCACACACATTATTCAGTTTTTGAATGTGAATGTATGTATGTTATGTTTGTATATATGTAAGTATATATGTATGTATTTATTTATATATGAATGTAAGTACGTACATATCTAACTATATTCCAAAGTGTATTCCAGTATATCTGAGCTAATATGTTAATACATCAATACACATTGTGTACTGAAACAGAAAATTATCGATAGATATTATTTGGAAACGACTGGTCAATAATTACATTGCTCTAAGGTAAATTCAGGGTTATAATTATTGTTATCAGAAGATATTTATTTTATTAATAGTTTATATGTGGGTGTGGAATTTTAATAAGGCATTTAATGAGTAAGATTATCTCTGCTGTAAAAGTTACGGGGAACATGTTATAAATATCAGCATGAATGAAATGAAACTTTAGCCTCAAAAAGCTGTATAGTTTCCATTACTGGTTTTATAAGCGCTTTTAAAACATTTTAACAGTCACCCGGAGATTAACACCATAGTGCAAGTTTAGATCGCATAATGTATTTAATCATCTCCGCAAATGCAGATTGCAAATAAAAAAGAACCGCTCAGTCGCGAAATAGAATCTGCTTTGCATGTCTGTTGTTGTTGTTGTGTTGTTGTTTTTTTTCTTCTGGTTTTTAAACTAACATCAGCATACGCATTCCACGCTACATAATATGCGAATATTAAATGCAGTAAGTAAATCGGTAATGCATTTTCAGTCAGAATCCAGTGCACTGTTTTATTTAATAATTTTGTTTAACGGGACATTTCTGTCACCTCAGCTGATTAAATAAACAATGATATACGACAGGCTAATGCTGCATGTACTGTGATATAATTATGTTAATGCGAGGTGTAATAAATAAACCAGTAATATTCATTCACTCAGTGTCCTGTCGTTAAAGCACGTTATACACAATAGCTGCGTCCTAGTACCACAGCCCTACAGCTGTTTCAGTGTTTAGTCGTTTCAGTAAATGACACCCAGTGCAGGTCAGTAACACTAATATATATTTATTTTATATATGGTGCATTGGTATGCATATTTACGAGTGGAAGTACGCCTGTACATATATATGTATGTATGTATGTATGTATGTATGTATGTATGTATGTATGTATGTATGTATGTATGTATGTATGTATGTATGTATGTATGTATGTATGTAAGTAAGTAAGTACTCCTGTAGTAGGTAGGTATTTAGGAATGAATATATATGGAAAAGTAAAACGCATGAAACAATATTGTTTTCTTCTTTCAGAATGACGTAAATCAAAGATGGTCGCCGTCAGGGACCAGCAATCTTGTGACCAAGATGACGCTTTATCTGATGTCGTCCAGTCACAGACAGATGCACTCAATCTAGAAGAAGCACTGACAGAACAGAATCTTGAAGCAATAAGTGAAATTATCGACAGAGCTGAAGACTCAGTCGAGACCAAGCAGCGAATTTTGGACAAAGCTCTCGTCTTGTCTCCATCCTGGGCTCCTGGCTGTATTGACATCATACGCTTTCTTTTGTCACGAGGTGCAGACTGCAACACGTGCACGGTCCAAGACTCGGGGCAGTCTGTGTGGCCAGTTCTTCACTTAGTCGTTGTTCGTTCTGATATTCGATGTCTGGAACTCCTACTGCAGTGTGATGACATCAACAAGGACTCCACAAGCCAGTGTGGACAGACGGCTTTGATGATTGCTTCCTCTAACGCTTTCCTCGCAGGCGTACAGTTGTTACTGGACGGCGGCTGTGATGTTAACGCTGTTAATCCCGTAACGACCAGTACCGCTCTGCACTGGTCCTTTGGTTTAGGTGTGCCCTTTGGAATCAACTGCTACAGTTCGTTCGAAACTTTTGAGCAGTTTGAATGTTTTCGGTGCTTGGTGAACGCCGGGGCAGATATAAACAGCAGAGATACTTTAGGTTTTGCACCAATTCACTATGCAGTGAGGATCAACCATATCGATGCAGTCAAAATGCTCATATCAGAAAACTGTGATTTAAATGTTACTGGAGAATTCGAACCAGGAACCTTCGACTCCGGTTCTATTCTTAACGGAATTCCAGTGACTCCATTTTTGTTGGCTGTGCATTATGGTCACTCTTCTATCGCCAAGCTGTTGATTGACAGTGGTTGTGAATTTTATCAAAGTGCTCATGTTCTAGCAGCGCTGGACGACAAACCAGATTTGAAATGGCTGGTTGACGAGTTTAAGATTCCGAGAAAATTGCGAGATATTAGCAGAACTTACATTAGACGACTTTTAAGACAAGCTATTAACAAAAGCGTTAGTCGTCTACCGATACCATTGCTTCATAAGCAAAATTTGTTGCTTAATGATGTTCTAGAAAGTGAAATTTAGACAATAGTTACAAACAATAAATGAGGATAATGATGATCACGATGATGAGGGTGATATTATTATAATGAAATCTAATAAATTTCTTAATTAATATTATAGAAAATGGATTCATTGTTATTATTAACTGAATGTAATTTATGAAATTAAATATTTTTTTCTTGAAATATTCATTTATATTAGGAGATTTTTTTTTATGTTATATTAGATGCATTTTCCAGTTGCTTTCCTTTGTCGCAAGCTTTCTTTTACTCATTTATAACAATGGTTAATAATGTTGACATCGAACACATCTAAAATAACAAAACTTTGCAATATTTACTCAATAATTTATTTGTTATTTACTGTAGTATAATTCGTTTTTATTATTATTTTAATATTTTTATTATTCTAGAATTCACAAAATAATAGAAAATGCGCATTAATAAATGATTAAGAAATATTAGAACCATAACTATTAGTGTGTTTTTTTTATTTTGAATTCAAATACATATTTTACATTCCTGGTGCACACAAAATAATAAAACAAAATGTATGTTTCTATTGTTTTGTTTTTCTTTGACATTATGAACACAAAATAATACCTGTTCGAATCTTTATATTACTAAAAATAAGTCTGGAAGCAGCAGGATAAACGGCTGATCTAAGGCAAAATAGATCGATAGATTACTACATTTCAGTCAATACATTCTAATCAATATATTCCAGTCACCATTCTGAAATACATTCCAGACAATACATTCTAGTCAATATCTTTATATTCCTGTCACCGCATTCCATTCAATACATTATTGTCATTATATTCCATTCTACATACATTCCAGTTAATGCATTTCTGTAATTACATTCCAGATAATACATTTCTGTCACTATATTGCAGTCAACAGATTCCCATCGGTACATTCAAGTCAATAAGTTCTGCTTTTAATAATTTAAACATATAATTTGAAAAAAGGAATTCATTAATGTTTGTTTATTTGCCTCTCAGTTCATCAGTCAATGTTAACACTGTTAAATGTAGCAGTTTTATTATTATTACTAATCTTTATTGATAAACTCACTAGGCACTCTCTGTTTTACTAGTACCGAGCAAGAGCAATGAATGTGTTTTACACAGATCGGGACTAAGTAGGAAAAGAGATTTTTGTTTTATACCTATTTATAGTCCGGTGCTGTAGACTCCAACGATAAATTAGCCATCGAACAAGACTGACCATCTGACCCATTGCTCGTAATTTACTACAGTCCATAATCAGTGGTATGTGAATTATCTGTTATTAATAAAGCAGAAAAAAAGCATTAGGCAGGATATGATATTACCGATAATCTGTGGATCTTCAGTTTATAATGGTGGATTAATTAATTTATAATAATTTTTATTAAAGATTACAGATATTAAAAGCACTAGAGTCGATGTCTTTTGTAGGTTTTCTAATATAATTAGTAATAATGATGTTGTTGATGATGATGATGATGATGATGATGATGATAATAATAATAATAATATATCACTATATCGCGCAAAATACTGTAGTATTTAATAAGAGTTATTTCCCTTAACTGATTTTTAATACCTTTGGATGTCACAATTAAAAGAACACAATTGTCACAGACATTTCAATTATGGGGCCTGATTAAAATAAACAGAAAGAAAAACACTGCTGTTTATTCGTTTTTCTACATTTTTAAATTCAGTTTTATTTTGAGACATTAAGAAAACAATTTGTAGAAAAACCCTACTGAATACTGATGAAAACATAAAATCGGTATTCATTAAAAGTTTGTTATTGTTATTTCTCAAAATCGTAAATGATCTCATCCTGTATAGAACGGAGAAACCCTAATCTATGCGAATCTTAAGAAGTCCTATTTGACAAGTGCTAATAGATAACTAAATTATAATTTTTTTTGTGAGATAACTAAAACTGACACTTAGAGTCCCTAAGTAGTCAGTTTTGATTACGTTTTATTATTATTATTATTATTATTATTACTATTATTTTATTATTTTATTTTTTTCATTTTTAGCAGTTTATTTAAATCTAGCCCTGTATCCCAGAGAGAGAAGAAAGAGAAGGAGGAAGAAAACAGTTTCAGAGAACTCGAGAGAAGACTACATTTAAAAGAGAGTTATATCCCTTACTCCATATTAGTTGTTGGTTTGGAGTGGTACCAATTTCGGGAGTGATATAAAGTGTTAAAAAATTATTCAAAAATATTCTTTGAGTACTGAATCACAATAAGCGATTATTTTTACTAAATTAAAACAGTGTATAAAGCATTATTAAATTAGTTTTATTGTAAATTCCTTTTCAGTACTCTTTTGGTTTTAAAACATTTCGTGGTAATCGATAGCTTTATAACATTGTGAATACATTTTAATAAAGATTATTAAGCTTCGAATTCAATGTCAATAAATATATTTCGGTTAATTTATTACTACTTTGCTGTAATGCATTGTCTGTTATTTAAGGCTTATTCTAAATAACGAAATACATTGCTTCAGTTGACTGTCATTTTATACATCCTATATTTATGACATTACTTAAATAATCATCTGCAAACCAATCATGACAGTTTTTCGTTTTATAATGTAAAGTATGATTTATTACAACAAAAAACAAACAAACAAAAATTACTACCAAAAAAACAACAAAAAACCACAACAAATTCTGTGAAAATAACACAATCCAGTGCAGAAAAAATCTTCACAGACATACCGCAACTTCTCGTCCGTAACGAGATCGCGTTTCAGGCAGCACCTGTCTGTCCGTGAGTGACATAACGGCACGTGCATGCCATGTCGTAGGCAAAAGCATTCGAGGCATTCTTAGTTCTTAACTATGGCATGATTTATTCTCACAAAATATTTTTGTGAGAAAGATTAACATCAGCCTAACATCTCTTGTTCTTTCCAGGTGGTATCCCGAACTGACAAGCCTGATTCGCTGACAATGTTAATAAGTGTACAACGTGCTCTTTGAAACACTGAACTTCTGTTTTTCAGTCTTTCGACTGTGGACTAAAATTTGCATTAAATTACGTACACACAAAAATATGTACACAGATGTGTGTGAATGTGTGTTTCAATGCATATATAGCACATGCACATAAATAACTATGACATTTGTTTATTATTTATTTTAGCAGAAGTCAAAACGGTTTTACGAAATGCTGCATGTTACAGAAAGGCAGGAGCAACAAACACGAACTACGTCATCTGGACAGTGTCAGGTTCCCTCGAAGCAAAAAAGAAAGAAAAACTCGACACGAATCGTTTGCTTTTTGACATCTCTCGTCACTTTATGATCTTGACACTTTAAAAGTCGTGAAACAGATGTAAAGCTGTTACGGAGGCAGTGCAGGTTGTCAGTCTGACAACTTAACGTAATCGGCACTGCTCGGTTATCTTCGACAGTAACGAAGTTTTCAACGAGGTTTTCGTGGCGTCCGTGTTCAGTGATTCATCGAGCGATGACAGCGCCTCCATAAACTGGTGTACGTTTTCGTTTCCTACTATTCTCAAATTTTATTTAAACAATGTGGTCACTAGATCTTAAAATAACCGTTTGAAAAACAACTATATAAATAAATATTAATCCTCACAATAATATATATATATATATAAAAAGTGAGAGAAAAAAAAATGGCTTGATAAAATATTACACGTTAATCACCTGAAGGTTTGGAGCAGTTTTATAAATAAAGTGTTTCAGTAGACATGTATATCTCATTGCACAAACACGCACATACACATGCATACACAAAAACACAAATATGTGCCTTCTTGTCTTATTTGGTTTACATCCAAACGTGCGAATTTGTGTGTGTGTGTGTGTGTGTGTGTGTGTGTGTGTGTGTGTGTGTGTGTGTGTGTGTGTGTGTGTGTGTGTGTGTGTGTGTGTGTGTGTGTGTGTGTGTGTGTGTGTGTGTGCGAATATATTTACCTGAGGATGCTAATGTATCTATGCGTATGTAAGTTATTTTGTTTTAGTTTGCGTTTGTTGTCATGAGTGTTTATGATCGTAAAAAAAAAAATTCCTTCGACAGCTGTAACTTCTGATAAACGTGTTTACTAAATTACGATTTCTAAATCCATATGTTAATGTCGAAAACATCAGTAATTTACGTAATAAAGTTTAATTTCTTCTAAAATATTATTTAAGTTCTTATTTATTAAATCTCTTTTTTTATCTTTTTTTTTATCTGCAGTGAAGAAATGCCATTTATATGTTGATTTGTCTCAATAATGCCATATCTCTAACAAAAACTTCCACCATCCAAAAACTCCTTTTTTATTACGAAACCAGCAGCAAAAAGAAAAAAAAAAAAAATGAATGAAGGTAGTAACTCTTTCACACAACACCTGTGGCCATGTTTTTTTTTTCGTTTTTTTTTTTCTTATTTGTTTATTTTGGTTCATGTATAAACGGGATATATTTCTATAGAGGAAATGTGAGGGTGACTAAATTGCTAACTGTATGGTTAGGTTTCCAGCAAGTATTTGTTTTGAGGGCGGCGATACGTCAGTGTCACATATAATGAAAATGTTAGTTTTTTTTGTTTCTTTTAAAACTTCCATATCAAATTCCTTGGTTTGTTACTGATTACTTTTCAAGAAAGACACATTTTCCTGCAAGTGATTTAGTCTGGTCTTATCATGCGATTTCGTCTGTTATTTTCTTGATATAACATACACCCATCTATCTATATGTGTGTTTGTCTGTTGTCCAATGAAACATTTCCTATCTTGTTAGTGGAACACCGTTTTAGTGTATATGCTATTTCCTGTTATGGGAAAAGACATATGAAAAATATGTTTCTGTATATAAAAGAAATCTTCCTGCCTACAAAATATGTCTTAATGCATATAAAAAATAATATTTGCTGATTATCAGTAAGGGTATCCCAGTTTAAATAGTTTCCTCTGTATTCTGAATCCTAAGTCCTGTTTCTTTTACTTTCATTCTAGCTATTGTAATAGATAGTATGCATTTCATTGGCTCTCTCTCTCTCTCTCTCTCTCTCTCTCTCTCTCTCTCTCTCTCTCTCTCTCTCTCTCTCTCTCTCTCTCTCTCTCTCTCTCTCTGTTATGTGTTTTACTAAATTACTTTTTTTATGTTTTCCTATCCGTGAGTCTGACGGTTGGTTTGCATTATTATTAGTCCGAAGTATGACTTAAGCACGTGCACTGTTCTTTCTTCCATCTTCTTGTTTCTCACAACATTGGTATACAAAATAACTGTTACATGCATTAATGTCACTGAACTATTCACAGCAAAAATAAATCAACAAATGCACAAAATTGGCGGAATGTCTTCTGATTCTTCTCGCTATGTGCATATATAATATTTCGCGCTCCCCCGGAAAGCGTGGACCACGTGGTAAACTGTTCTCAGCGCGCGTTGATCGCCGCCACTGCTGTTTCCGACAGCTTCGACTTTCTGTCCGTTTACACAACAAAAAGATACACATTCAGTTTGTTTTGTCTCGGTCCAGCTCTGGCTTTTGCTGACAGATAACTGTGGCGTGTGTTTTCTTTATCTACATGACGTGTTTTCATTTCCATACCCAGTCAGCTTCTCCTCCGAACGTTCATTCGTACACACGCGCACAAAGTCGAATAATTGACAAAACTCTAGATTTTGATCTTCCGTTTTGGATTTCTATTGTGCAGTCATCTATCTGTACGTCTCTCTGTCTTTCTGTCTATATGTTTGCCTCTGTGCCGTTCTGTCCGTTTATCTGTCCCTCTATTCATCTGTTTATGTATGTTGACTATGTGTTTCTTCTGTGTCAAATAAGAGCGGAAAGTAAATGTTAAATTAAATATAGCGTTTCCCACCAAATAGAAAATATTAAACAATAATAATAATAGGAAGAAAGAGAAGAAGAAAAAATAACAACAACAACAACAACAGCAACAAAATAGAAACAAACCACAGATTTGAGGCCGAGAGACTACAGAAGGGTAAGCTTTGATGGCCAATGTCCTGGGCAAGGCAAGTGTACTGCGCCCTCTAACCCTGGAAATGAGCCATCCCCAAGCCCATTCCATACTCCAGGACTGAACCTAAGAATTTTTGCGCCCGGGGAAACTGCCCCTCTGGTCCCGCCCACCCTACGCTACTGTACAAATATCAGACTGAAAAGACGTTTCTAAAGGTAGTGTTGCTTTAAAAGATATATTCCCATCTTGTGAAGAAATTCTCAAGATGTGCGCTTCATAGTATTACGCGTTTATTCTCACAAGCCAGTGAGATAACGAAGCCGAAATAAACGTAAGTGTCACTGTCGTGTTTGTTGGTGAAATTGCTGTCATGTTAACACTAGCAGTTTCGCATCCACGTTAACAACAACTGTCTGACGTATCAACAGCTCTGATACAAACGTCTACAATTAAAATCTAATCTAACCACTCGTTAAAAATATTTGTGACAGAGATAAAACTTTGGAAGGAAATCTTAGAGTCTAATCATTGTAACGACGATATTTCAACGATCCATTAAAACCTATATATTTTTAAATTGCTTATATGCCTACTGTTTATATCGTTCATACTTTTTTTTTTTTTTTTTTTTTTTTTTTTATATATATTTGGCTTCCATGTGCCACCATTTATGGACGCCGGAAACCGGACGAAAGGTTATTTCGAATTTAAAGTTCTTTGTTACGGGTTGTGTCCAAACAGCCGAACGCTCTTCAAAGTTCACTCGACAGAAATTAAGATCTCTCAGATTCTCTCCCTTAGGGAAGAGCTCTTTAAAGATCGATATTCTTTAACCAAGTATTGTCGCGTGTTCCACATTTAACGCATGCGCGTTTCCTGAGGCAGAGTAGAACTGTTACGCGTTGTTAGATGTGTGAGGTGTTTCAAGGGTTCTGGAAGGTGGTATTTCAGGACAGTGAAACCATGAGAATTTTAAAATAGATTCAGCGCCCAAGGCTAGATGATTCGAAAGATTTAACAACTGGAAAGATTTACAAATGCTACATTTACGAAAATATTTGAGTTGGTTGACCACTGAAACATTTGTAAGGAATGTGGCATGTTTGGCAATTAAATCTCAGTCTAATTATGTAATATTTTTTTCTATTAAAATAATTCTAATGTGAATCATAAAATGCTGAATGCGGAGAAGTTTGTATTAATCTTTGAAAATAACTTTTATTAGAATTTAAATTATGTCTCTGTGTTTACGTTTTTGAAAATTTCTTTACATTTTCTTTTTTGAATTTGCGTTTTTTTACATTAAAGATCAGTAAAAGTATCGGAATTTCTGAGGATTTGAAATAATCATTTTGTCAATTTATTTATTTCTTCTTCTTTTTATGATTATTATATTTATGTTGTATTGTTATGTTCATAATTATGGTTGTTGTTGTTATTATTAAATATTTAGATAGTAATATGCATTTAATGAAGACGAAGGAATAGCTAGTTCATTTTAACCTATCTTTAGGCATTATACTTGAAATGAGAACAAAAAGGAAATAAAAATAGACATATAGCTTAAAGGATATTTATATATATAAAATTTATTTAGAAGGCTAACACATTTTGTTGTTGTTATTTTAATTTTTTTTTTTTAATTTCATGCAACATCATGTAATCTTTAATCTTTTTTACCATAGTCTGTTTCCTTTAAATATATAATCTTTATTTATATTTTAAAAAAAAAAAAAAAAAAAAAAGGAAGAAAGAAACCCTACTTCCTTCTAATGACATCATCTCTCACAAATTCTTTTAAATAAAACATTTCTAACAGCTATTAAAACATTGTTTTGACATTTAAGATTGCGATTTTTGAGTACGGTTTAATAAAAAAAGGACAGTTGCTTCCGACGGCAATTTCACATAAATAACGTTAGTTTGTAGTTCATTGGTGCACAGCTTTCTCCGTAGCGCTGTACGATCAATTCTGATATAAACACCCATATGTGTTCACGAAAGACCATGCTACGCGATTTTCTCTTATACTTTTGAGTCCCAGCAAGTTCTTTATATAAGGCATTCGTATGTGCTTTCCTGACTACGATAAAGTGAACAGAAAATATCTTTCGGTGATAACGGACAAAGAACGGATGGCGGAAACTATTTTCTTCTTTTATTATCAGTTTCATTTATAGCAACACAACATTATTCTATTAATTAAAGAATACGATTTTAGTATTAAAATCACTGCTTACATTCATCTAATTGCACACATCAAAAAACACACACACATCACTGACTGCACCGAAAAGCCACGTTGTCAGAAACACACTCCTCTTTGTACTTCTCACACAGGTAACTGAATTCAGACTGTTTGAGTTTCTCCACGTATGTCGACTGCATTCGACTCAAATCACTGGAACAGTCCTTGTATGCATATTCACCATCTACTCTACCTCCAGAAAGCGGTTGGTTTTAAAAAAAAAAAAATAAAACAAAAAGAAAATAATAATATAATAATAATAATAATAATAATGTTAAATTTGTAATCGGATTTGTTATAGCAGTTATAGATCAGAACTAAATTTGTATTATAATTTTTATATTCAGATTATCTGTTGCTGATATATAAATATATCTCTTCTACGCTTATTTAGACTATTTATTTCTGTTGCCAACAGTACTTTTTCTTTCAGGACATTGTCGTATAGCACTCAGACAGTGAAATAACTAAGGCAGTGCGTTCTAAAAAATAAAAATAAAATAAAATCTCGGTACATATTTTAAACCCAGACATTTTGGAACTGGGCCAACAGGATCCAGGCACCGTGAGCTCCATAAACCCACCACTGACGATGATCATAACCAAACTGAAGTGAGTTGTCTTGACAACAGAACACCAGACACAAGTTGGTCATGTCTTTCTTTAGAACTGTCTGCTGGAACTTGTTGTTCAGGACAGGCTGTCGCTATGATGATGTTAATGATACGTATCAGAAACATTATCACCATGCTTTTGTTTAGCCTAATCAGAATTTAAAAAATGTCATAATTCAAATGTTTTCCAGTTAAACGATAAATCAAACGAAAGAATTATGTAGTCACATGAAAACAGCTTTCAATTACGCATATAAATTTGAATTATTTTTAACACACATCCCATTAAATTAAATAAAATTAAGTTAAATTATATATTAAGTGAAGCTACTTACAATAATTTAACACACATCTACAAATTTGAATTTCAATAATGATTTTTTTTAAATTTAAATATTTGAGTCACATGTTATGCATACTAATAAAAATAAGAAGAATGCAATACTTTCAATATTACTGTCTTTATTGAGACAGGACACATTGTTTAATTTAAAACATTATCTTCCTCATTTCCATTATATTTTCTAGTAATATCTGACTTTCCAACAGGCAATTTCCACTGAATTCTTTTGGACATTTACACGTGTATTCATCAAGACCATCTATACACGTACCCGAGTTCTGACATGGGTTGCTGTAACACGTGCTAACGATGTGAATTAATTACAACATCATTTTGGAGGAATAGTAGACAATATCTATATTGTCTATATCATTATATATGTATGTCAGTCTGCCTATATATCTGTCTATTTCTCTCTTTCCATCTGTCTATATGACTGTCTGTGTATGTTTGTTTGTTTCTCTATTTAATCTGTTTGTTATCTGTAACAGTGCAGTTGTTTGGCTGTTTGGCTTTCTATTTACTTCTCTCTCCTAGAAATAATTACTGTTATCTGTCTGTGTTGTACTTTACTTTGATGATGATACATTTTATTATTTATTTGTTGTGTTTCTTTTTTGATAAATGTTATATTTTTTTTTCTCTGCATACTTACAGATACATCTGAGATTATTCATAAGTTATTTTTATTTACTTTAAATCTGTCAGAATAGCTTTCATGACATAACTGTGAATGATTTACATATTTACTTATTTGTGGACTGACCTGTTAATGATTAAAAATAATATATACATATATACTATTATTAATAAAGTATTTAATTTTTAAAAAGCTAAAGGAAATATCACAAAAATAATAATTATTTTTTTTTTAGTTATATTACTACTGTTATCGTGATTTTACGACTGGTAATCTTATAAATAATAAATCAACATTTCGATAGAAGTAAATTTTATTGCAAAAGCAACAGTTTATAACTGTAATAAATTCTTACTTGTCTAGTGAAAAACAAAATAATAATAAAATAAATAGTAAAAAAAAATAATAACATTGATATGTTTCGTTATCTAAAATAAAAAAGAAACGGTAATCATGTAGAGTGAACAAAATGATAAAAAAAAAAATTATTATTATTATTTAAAAAATTAAAAATTAAACAAATTTATATTCTCATATGTATATATATATATATATATATATTTTTTTTTTTTTTTTCTTCACCCTTAAAATATCAAGACCTTTTTCACCATTAACAATTATATCTTATTTGATTTAATGTGATATTGATAAAAGACATCTCTTGTAAAATAGTCATACTGCCCCTGAAAAAAAAAAAAAAAAAAAAAAAAAAAAAATAAAAATTAATATTGACGATAAACTATATTTTTAACCTCTGGAGATACATGCGATGAAAGAAACTTTAAATTTACTGCCGCTGTCGATCTCGTGATCAAAGTTAAGTTTCTTTTTCATGACGTTTCAAGGTGAGAGTGTCGTAAAGAAGCTGTGTTTTATCTTCTGCCACGCCTCGTGCCGTAATCGCAGACGATACGGAGGCAGTAACTTAGAGCAGACGACAAACACGTTCGTCCCATTCCGCCATCTTCACAAGCCAATAATGAGAAGCAGATTATTGCGAGGTAACTTAGTTCTACTAGCTTCTGTTTTCGTACTTACAATACGCTCAGTTATATACAGTCGACAGATTGCGGCAATATGGCTAAAGAGTGCCCTGCTTTTCTTCTGTGGGAACCGTGGTTCGGCTCTTTCGTAAGACTCATGAAATATAATTTTATAATCTTGAGAAAAGAGTAATTCTTTTCTTCTTCTTTTTTAACTATTTCAATCACTTTTTTTGATGTAAAAAAATAAACTGCAAAAATGTAATATATATTTTTTCCATTACGAATGTTCCAAACACTTCCTTTTTAAATAAATAAATAAATAAATAAATAAATAAATAAATAGCTTAGTCATTTGTCACTAACAATAATTTTTTATATATAAATTACAGATATGCTCAGATGAATATTTATTTCAAAGCAGTTTGCTACAACTAATGTTATAACTGATGTGCTGCTACTACTACTGCTATTGCTGCTGCTACTACTACTGCTGCTGCTGTTACTATAATCATTCACTCTACTACTATTATAACTGCTGCTGCTGCTACTACTGCTGCTGCTGTTACTATAATCATTCACTCTACTACTATTATAACTGCTGCTGCTACTACTGATACTAAAACAACTATTACTATTACAGCTCTTACTGTCACTACTATTACTATAATACTACTAACACTACTACTATTTCATCTACTCTTTTTCCTACTAATATTACTACTCCTGCAACTACTACAGCTGCCGGTGGTGCTGTTGTTGTTGCTACTATTGTCTTATGGCCTGGTAAGTTATTCTTAAGTTTATTTCTTCATTTGAACATTTGTCCAATGGTCGGTTTTTACGATAAAACACATTTTACAAATTTGACTATGACACTGACATTAAATTTTCCGAATCTAAATCGTATTGACTAGAGATTTGCTGAAGATAGTCAGTCACTAACATCAACCTAAAAATTAAAAGTGAAAAAAAGAAATTGTGTGTTTTACTTTTACAGAATTCTTGTCTGCCATCAGACGTGTCACATCATCTGCTGTTTGTTACATATTTGATATTCAGCACTCTCATCCAAACATCTTTTATCCATCCTCATCATTCTGTGTTTGTAAAGAAAACCACATTGTTTAAGCAAACGTTTGTACAGATTCATTACAAATTGTATTTGCTATGCCAGTTATTAGAGAATGCCTTCTTGACACTGTAAACGTCTTACTGCTCGTGTGGCTTCATTTCCAACTCACCTGACTAGCACATGCTGCAAATGTCAACCAACAGTGTATGATGGCTTCCACCTGGAATCAAACCTGAAAACGTTAAGTTCTAAAACTGAAATTTTTAAGCTCTTATATTTTGTTTTTCTGCTTATTAATTTAATTTAAATTGACGTTTCTAAGCAAAATTGAATTTATATTTAGTGTAATATCGAGCTAATACATTATAAATATTCAACTATATTTAACGGATGTAAACTAAATATGGCGCATTTATATGAATGTGTGTGCTTATGTGTGTTTATAGACGATCGTTTTCCACACTTTTAATCATTTTAAAGTTTCAAATTAAAAAGCAAATAATAATTTTTTTTAATTAAATAAATATATGTGTGTGTGTGTGTGTGTGTGTGTGTGGTTTTGTGTGTGTTTGTAGTGAAAAACAAAATCTAATCTCAATATCTATTTAGAACAAAATCAAAGACAGTATGTGTAAATATTTTACCAGTAAAAAAATTTGCAACAAATTATGAAAGTCTGTGCAGTAAATCGTGTCTCGGGTCAGTAAATCAACGACGAATCAGCCTGACCTCATCTGTCAACATGAGTTTTCTCCCTTCTTACATTACCCATTCTTCATGTCGTAATCTCCGCCAACAGTTACTAATAGATAGATAAACAGAGTTACTTTCTCTTGGGTCCTTTTTGTTGTTGTTGTTGTTATTTATTTATTTGTTTATTTTTGTATGTTATAATTTTTATTACCTTCGAGAACTTCATATTCCTTCTTTACTGTCTTGTTTTCTAAAAAAAATGTTGTTGTTGTTGTTTTAAATGTTGATGTCTAATTATTAATTAACGGAATAAGAGGATAATTTCGTTTATACTGAGAGCTTTATCTCTGCTAATTTAAGTAACAGTCAATGCGTTCAGTGATTTTTGTGGACAGAAACAATAACATCAAGAAAATATTTTGGAACTTCTAATTATTACACTGAAGATTATTATTGTTAAGAGTTACAAGATTATTAATGATCCGTAATCATCAGTACAAATGTCTGTATTATCTCTCTTCTTTTTTTTTTTTTTTTTTTACCAAATATAATAATATATTAATATATTAATAAAAGCGTTTTAGACGTAGCAAATACATTGAGAATTATAGTATCTATTAATACTAGAAAATATTTTATTGATAGATCAAAATTATCATTATCGTCATTGTTAGTTCTAGCAAATACAATGCCAATCATGATCATTATTAATACAAAAAAATATATTTGAAGGAATCATCATCATCATCATCATCATCATTAGAAAATACTGATTTATCAACATAATTATTATCGGAATTAGTACCAGTAAAAACAGTGACAGATCGTTACCATTATTGTTAGAATTAGAAAACAAGCAACACGGACTGATGTAAGTGGTCACCATGCAGACTCGGTGCTACGCGGAGTCAGACAGCACAGATAGCTGGGCTATAAACCTGCAATGATTCGCTATCAAAGCTTTCACTGCTATCACCCGCTGATAACACACCTTGAAAACATCACCATCCGCTCGTTGACGTCACTGCTAGGCGAATTTACGATCGAAATATTTCGCTCGACCCGCGCCCCATTAAATTTTAAGTGGCCAATTTCAGACTGTACAATCGGTTGACTTTGACTGATGCCGTGTCGTGACATTGTTTATAAGTTCTGTCTTGTGAGGATTACAGACAGGTTCACGGACAGTGGAAGAGTGAACGAGAACACGGTCTTGTTACTTTCCTTCTTTGCCTTTTCTTCTGACTTCATTACGAGTGTCGCTGTATTAATAATCAAAATCTTCAGTCTGGTCCATCATCGACCGTTGAATAATTCATGACAAAACTATTTGAAAACAACAGAAAAGTATAAATAGAAATAATACTAATAATTATCGCAAGAGAGAGAGAGAGAGAGAGAGAGAGAGAGAGAGAGAGAGAGAGAGAGAGAGAGAGAGAGAGAGAGAGAGAGAGAGAGAGTATGGATTTAAAGGTCTTTGAGTTAACACACTGTTTCAATTTTTGTTTTGCTAACTGATAGATTCATTTATGAAGAATGTCTTAAGTTTAGCACTCTGACAATAAAACTTAAATCGCGGGGTGCATTAAGTTTGTGATGTGTCATTATTAATTAAATATTATTTATGCTTCCTTGTACAATTATTCTCATTAGAGGACTTGCGTATTTGTCTCTGCAAGAAATTATTCCACAAACCATAAAAAGTGTCAACTCGTTTAGGTGAAGTTGATTTTATGAGTAATTATTATCTGTTGTTTCAGCCAACTACTATTTTGACCCAACAACCAGGTAGCAGTAATGTAATTGGGAGCTTAATAGAAATTAACTTTCTTTTTAATATATATAATAATAAATCATAATACCCCTGTTTCCGCTTGACAATAATACGTAAAAGATTTACTGTAAGTAGAAGATGTACTATGAGTAATACATAAATTGAATTTAAACTTAATTTTTTTATAGCATTATCTATCAAAGATGTAAAAAGAAAAACAAAATAACAATAATAAATTGGTTTAATAATGATGATGATGATGATGATGATGATGATAATAATAATAATAATAATGATGATGATGATGATGATGAACTTGATGATGATAATGGTGAGATGAAGAATGTAAACAAGAACAGCAGCAACAACAACAACGAGTACAAACTTCCATTAAATAGTATTCTAATTCAGCTAATGATAAAACCGGTCTAGCCGGTGTAAAACAATATGTCACTAAAGAAACGACCCGACCTGTCTGTTTCATCTACGCACCGATGTCTTTATTGACCGTTTCAGACCCTCATATCAACCATGTGATCATATTTGTCTCCTGACGTTATCAGTCTGTCGTGTAGCCCTCCTACTCGATAGTAGTTGTAGAAGAAAAAAACGCTAATTAAAAAACTATTCCTCTATCAAATCAGAATATTTACGTTAGTAACATGCAGTGCACTCACGAATACATTATAGTTTAACTAGGAGCCGGGACTAAAGGTATATGACCTCTGACCTCGGTAAGGTTAGTGTTATCTTGCATGGCAGTTTGATGAAGGTGAGCTTCGGTTTGGGAATTGGTTGCAGAATGTGAAATTTTTATTTTCTATGCTACTAAAACGTCGGTTTTAGTTTTAATTGCAGTTTGCTGAGATGCCAGACTTGGAAAACACAACGTGTGATGAAACGAGGTGACAACTCTTGGATGTTCACGAAATGAGATTTATAGTATGACATGTTAATGACAGAGATCATAAATGCCAGTAATACAAAAGTATAAAGACTGTATAACAGAAAAAGAAAGTTTACGATAGTAGATAAACGTTTATTTATAGTAGTAGTAGTAGTAGTAGTAGTAGTAGTAGTAGTAGTAGTAGTAGTAATAGTAGTAGTAGTAGTAAAAGCATAAAGATGATGATGATGGTATCAGTGGTAATGATAATGATGCCAATCATAATGTTGAATAATAATCATTATTAATCTTTGCAACTAGTTATTTTTCTATTCACAAGTAGTGTAGCAAAATACTGGTACCACACCGGTTGTGGAGATTCCAGCTGGTTAAGAGTAAGTTTCGAAACTGGGGCACTGGTGAATCGTTCACATAACATTCTTGTGTCGCAAAAACCTTCAGTTTTGCGAAAAATGTAACATCTTACAAAATGTTAAATGATCATCTGTCGAAATGAAAGAAGCTCTTTAAAACGAAAAGTAAATGCTTGCAGTATTTAAACTCACAGTGGCTAGCTAACTTGTTTAGCCAGGGGGAACCAGAATGATACAGATTATCGGGTTGTCTTCGATTTGGCACAGCTAGGAGGCTACTGGTAGTCGGTAAAATCCACTTTAGCACGTAATATTCACCACTCGAGAAGCAGAAAATCGGCTTAGACTTTGGTTAAAGTGTCATCTTGGATACCAGAGGAATTATAGCAACCCAGCAGTCCCTTGAGATTTGGGATGTATGAACTTCTTTACAATGATTACAAGAAGAAAAAAAATAAATTAAAATACACACTCATTCACCGACATAAAATATGTGGGCATGTGTATCTGTCTGTCTGTGTGAGCGTGTATCTGTAAATGTGTGTGTGTGTGTGTGTGTGTGTGTGCGTGCGTGCGTATGTCAGCACTTGAACATGCTCTCGCGTACAGGTATTTATATATGAAACCGTGTACTGAAATATTTACTATTGCTGATAAAACAAATACAAGATAAAACCGAATTAGATGTCCAGTATAAACAAATGAAAACCATTTCAAGTTATCCTGCCCAAGTTTGCCATCAAACGATGAGTAAACACTAGATATTAGATGAACAATGGCCTGCATAAACACGTGTCTCATAGTTCTGAAAGCAGTGTTTGAACTGTATGTCGCTCCTTGTCCCTTGACGGGAATCGATCGCAGAGGTTCTGTGTGAGAGAAGAAATCTAAACACAGTTGTGGACACATTAGAATAGTATTGATTCAAGTATAAGACTTTTTATTGGCAGTAATTCGCCATCCAAACAAAGACTAAAAGACTAGTTAGTTTCAAATCAATGCTGGGAAATTTTATTAGGACATATTATTGATGAATTCTTTTTTCTTTTTTTTTTTTTTTTTTTTTTTTTTTTTTTTTTTTTTTTTCTTCCTTCTCTCATTTTTTAATAAGAAAGGGAAAGAAAAGAAGAAATTTAAAAAACAAAACAAAAATAATAATAATAATAACAACAACAACAACAACAACAACAATAATATTAAAACAATAAAATGAAATAAAATAAAATAAAATAATAAAATAATAAATAAATTTATTAATGAATTAATAAAAATTAATAAAACTACTTCAGTATCATATTTAATTTTGTTTTTATAAAAAGCTTTATATACAGATAAAAATAAAAATATCGTAAATAAAATAATATAAAATAAAAATAAATAAAAATATATAATAACAGAAAGAAAACGAAGAAAAAGATGCTGTAAAACTTTGATGGTAATACAAAAAAGAAAGATTAAAAACTGAAGAAAAAAGAGGTCCATAAATATATTCATCAGTTATTTTTGTTTCCAGTAGTTAACTTCAAAACATCCTTTTAATGTCAGTTTTCATGGATTTATTAATGTAAAGATATATATATGATTTTTAAAGAGAATAATGTTATTTTTATAACGAAGTTGATTTTAATGACTGTTCCAAAAATAAGCATAGTTGCAAGATACATATTTTAGAGGTTTTGTATTTGCACAAATTAAATTGCTTTTGTTTATTTTTCATTTTTTAAAAATTATTTAATCAATTTATTTATTTATTTATATATTTATTTATGACCTTTCGTTTTTGTTTTATATATATATATATATATTTTTTTTTTTTCAAATCTGAAACATAATAAATAAATAAAAATTAAAATTAATTCATTTTAAAAAGAAAGACATGCTGCAAAACACAGAACAAAAAATTAGAAGCAAAAGATAAAAGAAAGTCACCAAAGAAAACGAAAAAGAAAGAAAACAAAAACTGAACAAAAGCCTACACCATCTAAACTTTAAAAAAAAAAAAGTCAGAGAAATTCTGAATTCCATTATCCAGATTTTTATTCTTCAGAGAGTAGGATTTTCGAATTTCTTTCACGTTGTTTTCTTTGCCATTCGTTTCAGTTCCGCAACTTTACACTGAGTGGATAAATACTGCTTGTTGTTGTGTTTTCATTACTATTTTTTTTTTCTCTCTCTCTCTCTTTTTTTCGATTCAGAAAATATTCCTCTCCATACGTGCCGCCATCACACTACAGCATGCACGATGATGACATTCCAGACGTTACGGCATCACATCACCTGTTGCACCTGCCAGTCACAGAAATTCTGGGCCGGAACGGAAACACGGGCCGATCAGCTGAGTAAACAGGATGACGTTGTGTGTTTGTGGAATACAGCATTGGAACGCATTAGGAAGCAATCAGCGCACTTGTTTCTTGAAAACAATATAGCCTATGTGGGTATATGAGACGCGCTGATTGGCTACAAATGAGATAAACCAGTATGCACGTGCTGTATCTTTGAGGGTGTGTTATTGTGTTTGAAGAGAATATATTCAGTGGATATGTTTGAAAGTTGTCTTGTGTTTATGTATCATATTCTCTGTTCTGTCTCTACTTTCTTTTTTTTTTTTTTTTTTTTCTAATCTAGAAATTAGCCAAATTAATACTTTTTATTTGCTACTGTTGCTGGTGCCAATAATAATAATAATAATAATAATAATAATAATAATAATAATAATAATAATAATAACAACAACAACAACAACAACAACAACAACAACAATTATAATAATCAGCATGATCATCATCATTTTAATCTTCTTATCTTAAAATGATACTGATATATAAAGAAAATCTGAATAATTTGAATTATAATCATTAATTTAGAGATTAGGCAAATGTATCTAAATTTTTATTAATCAGTCATATAAATAAATAAATATGTACCCCTACTGAGGCCGTGGTTGGAACAGTGAATACTCCGCGGACAAATCAAGGAAGATCGATCTTGCCCACACTCATCAGTGCTGTGATGAGCGCGGTGCGTCTGGCCCACTTCTGAGTATTTCCGTGAGGACATCTCCAACGACCGCGTTATCTTGGCATTCCCGCAGGTTTATGAATTTCCAAACACGGCATGGACAATCCCAGTTTTATTACCCATAACGTGTTATCTTGCACTGAAGATACGCTGTTTATGGTCTGTTTCAGGTTTGCTAGTATTTGCCAATTAGCGAAGAGGGATGATTAACGAGTACGTGTAGATCTTCAGAAGCTGTCTCGGGGCGCTCATTAACAGACTATCAGGCCTTGTCCACTCCTGACACGTGTCTCCTTTGATACTTGTTGCTGCCGCCGACTCAACACAGACAAACGCGTGGACACAGTGTGTAAGTTAAAGTTAGTTTTTAAGTGGATCTACTACCTGGCCTACATAACGCCCTCCGGAAAAGTTAAAAGTACTAAGTGTGGTGAACGACCATCTCTCCTGTTGTACGTTTCCCTGACTCTTTGCTTCTTCTTCTTCTTCTTCTTCTTCTTTCTTCTTCTTCTTCTTCTTCTTATTATTATTATAAGAAGAAGAAAAAGAAGAAGAAGAAGAAAAATAAACCAATACACATTAAGCAATAAAACTGTGTATCTCACATATTATTTGGGTTTTAATGTAATAAAGACAAGAATTGTGACAAATCATTCCCTTTCCAATTCGAAACAATAATAAAGCGAGTTTATAGATAACATATATATATTTGTTTGTTTGGGTTTTTTTTCCTTCTGATGTCTCCGTGGTATTACTGTTTAATATAGCTGAGATGTTGGATTTGAATATCGGCTTTAATTACAATTTGATAAAACATGAAAAATAACCAAAATGAGAGAAAAAGAAAAGGGAATTAACTAAAAAGATAGTCAGCAGAAAATAAATGAAAAAGATAAAGAGCAATTTAAAAATAAACAGATATGTAGCAGATTATAAATAAATAGATAAATAACAATTTATAAATAAAAATATATATACCAATATATAAGTAAAAAGATATATAGTAATTTATAAGTAAAAAGATACATAGCAATTTATAAATAAAAATATACATACCAGTTTACAAATAAAGAGATATACAGCATATTATAAATAAAGAAATATATAGAAATTCGTAAATTATAAATATATATAGAAATTTATAAATAAAAATATAGTAAATTTTAAATAAAAAGATATAAAGCAATCTATAAATGAAAAGATATACAGCAATTTATAAATAAATAAATAAATATATATATATATATATATACATATATATATATATATTTATACAGCAGTTTATAAGTAAAAATGATATATAGTAATTTACAACTAAAATGATATATAGCAATTTATAAATAAAACGATATACATGTCTGGCAAAAAATTCCACAAAAAGAGTAGATTCTCTAAATTCATTTAACTGTTTTCTGACAACTAGTACTGCCTGTAACTGTAGAGTGGACTCTTTGATTAATTAGACTAGAATTTTGGAATTTGTCTTAGAAACAATTATACAGAAAATAATTGACATACATTACATAATGTATAAAACTAATTAGAATGAAAAAATGTATATTGAATTTATATTCAGAATCGTCTTTTTATTTGTTACACACTTTTTTATTCTGCGTAAACATGTTTCTGAAAATGTCCATACATAATGTTTTTATTTCAAGAAATAACGATAACAAAAGTATATAATTTTGATTTATTATTATTTTTTATTTTTTTAAATTTTTTACTTCAAATAAATATAAATAGAAAGTTTTAAAAATAATGTCCACCACAATAATAGCACACCCACATACTTTTCTGAAATCCCGAACTCACCCACACACACACACACACACACACACACACACACACACACACACACATATATGTGTAATGGAAAAAAAGGATTAATATGGTTTTCTTTAATTAATAAGATTTTGCGGTAGTTCAGTATTGACAAAACTTGTTCTGTCGACTGTATTTCTGCTCCTTATTCATATCTCAAAGACGTTTGTCGCGATGCACCTGACATACTTAACATTTTGAACGATGGTGGCAATTAACGCGCTGACGATAACAGACGAACAAAATTACTGTTTCCCTGTTTCTGGTCACACCATTCTTTCGGACTTCCTGCTGGTCATTATCAGGCGAAATTTTTGGCACAACTGTGACGTAATATCTAAATACAGTGACGTCATAACGTAGCAGCGCCTGGTCAACATCACAGCATACGTTCGGATACTTAAGAATAAGGTATTTTAGGAGACGTAATATCGTGGTTATATCGTGGTTATATCATTTCAAGTTTTGATAGTACTGTATTAAATCAACATCAAAAGGAATAGCCACGAAATGCCTCACAGTGGAAATTGCGATCACATTTATATCATGTTAAAGAAGAAATTACAATTATGAAAACGGTATATTTTATTTACATGTTAAACAAAGTAATATTTGAAAATTATAATTACATTTCTTTTTCTTCTTCTTCTTCTTCTTCTTCTTATTATTATTATTATTATTATTATTATTATTATTATTATTGTTGTTGTTGTTGTTGTTGTTGTTGTTTCAGTTAGTATTGTTATATTGTTAATAATGCACAATTATAATATAATAATAATAATAATAAAAGTAACAATAATAATAAAAAAAAATTTATTATTATTATTATTATTATTATTATTATTATTATTATTCAGTAAAACAAGGATCACAACCATCACCTTCATAAACAACAGTAAAAATCATAAACTGCTGCTAAGTCATTGTCTTCAGCTACTACTGTTATTATTATTATTATGATTATTATTAGTAGTAGTAATAGTAGTAGTAGTAGTAGTATGAGTAGTAGTAGTAGTAGTAGTAGTAGTAGTAGTAGTAGTTGTTGTTGTTGTTGTTGTAGTAGTAAGTTAATTTCATTTTGCCGTTAATTTGCATTTATATTTAATTTGTTAATAATATTCACAATCAGCCAAGGTTTCTTTTTACATTTTTCTTTCGTTACGTACGGTGGTTTCGGAAGGCAGCCACCTTTAAACATACTGATACATCATTTCCACGCAATACCGAATCTTATACAGATATGACTACAGAATCAGCTTTATCAATAACCAAGTGGGGACAGATATCGTGGTTTTAGGCAAAGCCCTGTCTTCACGTGACGTAACAAGATGGATGGTTTACTGGAAGATGCTCTGATCGAGAGGTGGAAAGGCCAACAGAATATACGCGAGGCCTCATTTTCAAATTGATGAAAAGCGTTGACATACAAAGAGAACCTGTGAAATAATAACAGAGGCTGGATGATGACAGATTTCTGGACTACAAGTTTTCATTCGTGGTGATAGAATTCAAGTGTTTGTTTTATAAAAGCGTTAATGAGTAGGTGAAAAAAATAGAGCTATTACTTTATCTAATGTATAGTACAATAAAAAAAGTAGTAGTAGTGCTAGTAATAATAATAATAATAATAATAATAATAATAAGAGAGAGAGAGAGAGAGAGAGAGAGAGAGAGAGAGAGAGAGAGAGAGAGAGAGAGAGAGAGAGCAAAATATCATCAATGAGAAAATCATTTTATTAATTTAATTATTACATTGTAAAATTTCGGCTAATTATGACTACTTTCAACGTGTTTTAGACAGATGACTTTTTTCTTCAATTAACTTTAAAAAAAATAATATCTATTTTTCACTAATTTTACTCCGCACAAAATGATCACAACACTGAAGTTACCTCGTTGATGAGGAAACACGTGCAGTTCGTGCACCGATTTCGAAACAACGACTGATTAAACCCAGCTTGAGGTACGAACAACCTGCTACCCACATGAGCTGACCATGTGTCAGCAATGTGTTTCAGCATCAGTTCTTCCCAATCTGCACGCAATAAATGCACGTGTAGGCCGTGTTTGTTTTCCGAGCAGAGTTATTCGTAGGTTCTGTTTTAATTCAAAGGGTTTTGTGGAATATTTGCTAATGTTTTTCAAATGGTGACGCATGTTGAAACAGTAAGGATAAATTGATGTTTTATGTGATTGTGCTGTTTGAAAATGTATAATACATCAATGCGAGTAAATGTATGTGCGTTTGTCAGTATGTGAATGTAATTTGAATGCATGCATGGATACATATTTCTTTATTTAAAACGAAAACCAAACAACCATCATCGACTGCTGTATGTCTAACATTTATTTTTTAGCAAGAAGTCTTCAGACAAAACTAATTCATTAGAAACAAACGATACACCATCCGGCTTATAGAAGAGCTCACAAAACGGCCTGCACTAACCAGTCGCAGATAGAAGCAGCAGAGATAAACCAGCTGAGTGAAGCATTCTGTCTGTGATTAATCTTTGACCTGCAGTCTGCTCTCTTAATGTAATAATCTCCCAGTCCTGTGATCTGTCGACTATTAAACACATTACATTCTGGATATTGCAATTATATAATCTAGAAACTTCAAGTTTCAATCTGCACCCTATATTATCCACTTTGTATGTTTTCGTGAGTGTATTTTTCTCACTGCTGCTGGAAACAAAGCACTTACTTTTCAAAAGAAGAGGTCAGTGTCTGAATAATTCAGGAGCAAGTTGATTGAGAGTGATTTTAAGAGGTAAAAAAAAACATCGAGCAGTTAGTACAAGTGCAAACTTTTATTGTGAAGCAAACACACACACGTTACTGAGAACTTCTCTACGTTTATAAATTTGTCTCTTTTGTTCAAGCAGTTAGTAAACTGAAAGGAAAGGTAAACAAACCGCGGTGGACTTTGAAAACAAGAGGGTAAACGACATCACGTGATGAAGAAGTATAAAAATGTGTGCAAACTACCCTCGAATTCAGCAAATATTATACACTCCACTCGGCGTTCACGTGTGATAACAGAAGATACTGAAGAAAGGACGGAGTAACGTGAACTGGACACGATTGTTCTTCTTTGTTTAACTTCCACCCTTTCTTCAGACCGGATTTGCACCTCGGTGTTTGCCGAGCGACACCTACGTTTAGAAACGTTTTCTCCTCGCGCTGTAAAAACAGTACACATATTTGTTCTCACCGACGCGAAAGAACCTAATGTTATTTACATTCGTTATTCGTAACGAGATGTCTATCTGGGGTGGGGGAAATTAGCGGATGATAAGTATACAATGCTTATATCCGAAGGAAATTGTCAGTTTGCACAGAGACGGTTTTTCGGTGAAACTAAGGGAAAGTGCAAATTTGCTATCGTTGATCGAACAGTTTAAATAAACAGAAATGAATAACACCAGTTTGAAAATCTCTCTCTCTCTCTCTCTCTCTCTCTCTCTCTCTCTCTCTCTCTCTCTCTCTCTCTCTCTCTCTCTCTCTCTCTCTTTCTTCTTCTTATTATTATTACTATTATGGCTTATCATATTCACAGATTCCTAAATAACGTATTTTAGATATGCTTATTTAATTTAATTTTATTTTTTTTTTTTACTTTTATTTTGACAACTATTTTGACACTTTTAATAAAGAACGTATGCTTGTCTTAAAAGAAGGAGAGAAAGAAAAAGTGAAAGTCATCTCCAAAACTGTAAACTACGCTACAACGTCAACTGCGGTGTAACAACACTGCCTTCAGCTCGTCTGACGCGACAAGGACTGTACCGGAAGTCATAGAAGACCGCCACCAAAAATCGTTTCCAGCTCCTCAAGGGTTGGAGCAACTTCTTCTAATTAAGCCATTTTCCTTTTATCCACCTTTGCCTTTCCTTGCAGGGATTCGTGGTCGGCGAATGGCAACCACAGAAGGTCTTCTCTTCTGACACAAGTCTACCCGGAGAGACTGACAGTGTAATTTCTTCATTGTCTCCGTGCAAACAAAACATCCAGCGCCTTCAGGATACAACGTTCCAGCCTTTCAACTTGCTTCGGCTTGAATGCATTGAAACCGAGGAAATCTTTTTAAAGTTATGCTCTTAATTAACAGAAGTAAGACGGCAGAATACTGAGAAAGAAAGATTTCTGATGATGTTCTATTGGTAATGGAAACGCTGTGTTGAAATGTTGTTGTTGTTGTTGTTGTTGTTGTTGTTATGGTCAGTGGTAGTGATATAAATAAATTAAAACGGGCTGATGAAATGTTGTGTCAGAGAAAACTAAATCGATAACTGGTAACATCTCCTTCGAAAAAAAGCCAAATATACAAAAATAATAAACAAAAACAAAAATAAATAAAAATATAATAAAAGAAATATCACAAAGAAATAAAACAAAAATAATAAAATAAAAATGAGTCAAATAACAAATCAAAATATATACAAAACAAAACACAGTGCCCCCAGAGCTCAAAACGGCTTTCACGTTTAATCTAAATATTTTGTTTAAAAACACTGCATTATAATTTTTGAATATATATTCAATCTTTAATATTTTTGTGAAGACAGTGCTCCTTAAAGTGCCTGTTTTTAGTTATCATTTTCCACTCGCTGTCCTTATCTAGACATGTTATCATTATATGCTAATCAAATGTTCATTAACTTCATGTTCAAATACCGTACTCAAAACAAAAGTAAAAAGAACTTTGGATATTTCATTATTATTATCTCTCTCTCTCTCTCTCTCTCTCTCTCTCTCTCTCTCTCTCTCTCTCTCTCTCTCTCTCTCTCTCTCTCTCTCTCTCTGTGTGTGTGTGTGTGTGTGTGTGTGTGTTTCTTTGTTACAGAAAACAAGTCCTTAAATGTTTAATGACATATTTATTTCCTTGTGCACGATGTAACCAATAAGATCACACCATTACTGCAAAACTGCAATACATTATGACGTAGTACACAATAGTTTGTGACGTTGAACCGTAACTAGGTAATCATTAAAATGACTGAGGTCGAATTACACTAGTATAAACAGTAGATAATGAGACATAAGAAGGAGAAAAAAAAAAAATCAAACGAAAAACCATCCTAAACAATTAGCAAAAGCGACACTAACACAAAAGCTATGTGCCGTATAATTAACTATCAAATGATAAATAAAATATTTATTAAATTTGTTAAGAGATCAGAAATGTTTCAAAAAAAAAAAAAAAAAAAAAAAAATTATTTTATTTTTAATTTTTAATAATAATAATAATAATAATAATAATAATAATAATAATAATAATAATAATAACTACTTCAACAATAATAGTAATTGTAGTTTTATTTATTTAAAAAAAAAACTGTTTAAGAATGTATTTCTGTAAAACATATATTTTATAACATAATATAAATTAGTCTTTATATTCGATTTTTAAAAATTGAATTATTTTTATGAGAAAAATGTTAATTTCAAAGAGAAATTTGTAAATAATGCAACAGACGATTCATTATTAACATTAAGGCTAAAGTCATAATTTTAGTACGTATCACTGATTAATTTTTGTTGAGCGGTATACACTAAAATAACAGACTGCAAACAATATGTACTAGGCTTTCACAGCTAAAATACAGATTTTCACATGGGATAGGCTCTCGTATTTACAAAATATCCTTACAAAATATACAACATAATCCCCGCTTCATCTGGTTGGTGTGGCAGTTTTCTTGAACATACTTTCAAAATCTGTTTCACTGTCTGAACCAAAACAATCACCATGTACGTGTAAATACATTTTTATTTTTTTATTTGTTCATTATTTTCTTCTTGTTTTTAAGAAAAAAAAAAAAAATAATAATATGTTGATAAAAGTATATAAAATAACAGTTTAAAATAATAATAATAATTAAAAACAGTATAAAAAGCTTTGATTAACTTGTTATAGAGTTTAAAAAACACACAAACAAAAAAAAAAAAAATCAAGAATAAAAAGAAGAAAAACGCACCATAAATTAAAGTTCTGAATAAGTAAAAAGAAAACATAGATATTTTTCTTGAAGAAGAAAAAACTCTTCAAGTTTAAAAAAAAAAAAATGAAAACGCTTCTTTACAAAGGATATAATTCATGTCTTATGCTAAACTTGAAAAGAGGAAAAAAAAAATTATAACATTAATAAATAGTTTGATATCATTTCTTTAAAGGGAGCTTCTTCAAATTAATGCCCATCTGATAGATTTTCTTGACTATTCAACATAGAAAATAAAATGTGTGTGGATATGTGGATGTTTGGGTGAGGGACATAGAGTGAGGGTGCGGATGGGTGTTGGTGTTTGTACTTTTAGACTTGTCGGTAATTGTAATATTTACCATTTGGTTCGTAACTGCTTTAATGGATAAAACTATCTCTTGTAATTAACCACAAGGCGAAACAGAAAGATTGCAACGATCCGTGATCAGACACCAGGCTCAAACTACGGCGAAAAGAAACATTAGAAGAGGCGACCTCGTTGTTACCAAGCAGTAAGACGCTGTCGTAAATATGTAGTTGTTATCGAGACCACGCCTGGTCGTGAAACCGCAGACGATATGAAAGCTATAAAACTTCATCGCTGCGGTGCTGGCCATTGTGAATGTCTTCTTTACAAAACGTAACGATCTCCAGAACCAAGCGAGGTTAGCACGGCCCCATCTCCGCCCATGTTGGAAACCTACGAATTTGCGTAAAAATGTGTTTTACGTTTGCTCGTGCATCTCATGCAGTTCGGTTGCAGACGTAAGGTTAATATTCCATATAGAATGTCCACTGTTCGAATGAGGACCAGACTCTTCCAGAGGTAATTCGGTTCTATCCGCCCTTGCAGCAAGCTGAAAACATGCAAATGCCAACACATACGCTTCACGTCTGCTCTTAAAATCAAATGGATGCAGACGTGGTGGTGTTGCTGATTTTAGACATTTTTGTGATACAAGATCAGCGCGTCTGGGATACATTTGACTAACAGTCATGGACGACATGTGGTGCATCGGTACAAAACTTCATATCTGCGATTGAGAAAACAAAAGAAGAAGAAAGATAGGAAGTAGAAAAGACAAATGGACACAAAAAAAAAATAATAATAATAATAATAATAATAATAATAATAATAATAATAATAATAATAATAATAATAATAATAATTAAATAAATAAATAAATAAATAAATATCGAAAATATTGTAAAACTTAATTGGCCGTTGCAGTCATCAATCAAACTGATATTACAAATCTGCGGTGCAAGAAACTGTTAAAATAAAACAATTTTGAAAGATTTACAATATATTAAACACAGGAAATTCGTATTAAAGCATAATACAAGGCTCCAACTTTGAACTGGCCTTATAAATAAATACTGCAAGACAGAAAACGAGTTCTTTACAGATTTGAACTAACATGTAACAGTTATAATAAGTGTGAGATCGTTCTTTTTACATTAGGACTATAAAACATAATTATCAATATAGCACTTTAACAAAGGACAAACAATAAATGATGTACCAGAAATGATCACAAAAAATCAGGAGAAGGACACCTACAATTTTAATATGTCATGATTGCAAAAAAAATGAAAATAAAAAATATTATAAAAATAAAAAAAAAAAAAAAGATAAAAATTAATAACAAAAAATATAAATATAAAATTTAATGCACTTAAGATAGATGTAAGAGTATGATTGTTTATGCGTATGTTTTTATTCTGCATCATTTACAAACTGTTCTGCACAGTTTCTGAGTTTATAAACGCATTTCTCTTAATGACTATAGTTTAAATATTGACTACAAAAATAACTGTAATACAATAACTTTTAATCTATTAAGTATGGAAGTCAGTTGGTGAAAAAAAAGGTCGTCTTACACACCTAAAAAACATTTTCACTGGAATTCTCATATTTAGTTTAATTTTCAAATGTTTTAAATCTATGAAACGCAGTTACTCTATAGATATAATAATAAAATCTTTTTTTTTCTCTCAAAATTATGCAAAAGCTGTGTAACACTTTAAAAAAAAAAAAAAAAAAAAAAAAAAAAAATTGAATGTGCAAAATAGTTTTACAATATCTGTTTCTAAGAGTATTTAATATAAAGATAGTGAGGATCCACTTATGTAGATTGTATGTAATATATATTTGGTATATGTATAATTATTTATAAATAATATATTTGGAAGAATTAATTGGCTCCTTTTCTTAAACACACATGCGATCATTTCTGGAACAGTTGTATGTATGATGGACAATATTAAACCACTGATCGCTATAAAATGGATCACTAGTAACACAATTTCGACAACAAACGTTCAGATGAAAGTGAAAGGTAACTCTTCAGATAAACATTTGAGAAGAACTGCAGCACTGTCATTTCGTGGAATGCGTATGGTCGTAACTCGGATGTCAGAAGTGTAGAAAAATGAAAACTTTGGTTTTTGGAAACAAATACAAGAATATTACAACAGTTGGTCACAGTTCTGAAATGCCACAAATCCATGTCATTGAGGTGGGGACGGTTCTGTACATGTTCGCTAAAAGCAAAGTCCTTGGTTTTGTAAAGACAGTTCTACAGTCAGTTTGTAAGCTAGATCGAAAGGTAGACATATTTTGAAAACAAATGCCATTTTAGGAAATCAGATGGAAGTTTTTTGTTTCAGGATTATTTTCAAAAAAACATTCTGACAGCACGTATCAAGATACCTTGATCGATGTCTTTTCAAAAATATCATGAAAATGAAGATGAATAACATTTAATACCGATTGAAGGCTTTGGTCTGATGATAGATGTAGTTCATTTTACATTTTCTTCTAATCTTCTTGAAAACTCCTATAACATTTCTGCCACATGATGATGGAACTGTATCCGACAAACAATGTTCAAGGCGATGTTATTATTGACCCACAAAACTGTCTGTACAGCCAAAAGTATTAACAACGCAAGAATCGCTATGACAGATACATCTTAAGATTTTGAATAAATGGTGGCTATGGCAAAGTGCTTCTTCTTGTTTTCATGTAACATGTATTTTCAACGATTCATTGAATGTGTTTGTTATAAAATATCGGATACACTGCAGTTGGTCCGTTGATTCGAGAATCCAGCAATACATAGTTATTGTTGTTTATTTTTATGTGCTTTACATTTCAAACCAAGATGACACTGACCAGAAACTGAACAATTTCTTAACACCAGCTTGTGTTCAGATTTAGTTTATTGACGCAATGGAGTTGGAGAAGAGGTCTGAAATGCTGTTGGTGCTCTGATCGGCCTCCAGGGTCGGAGTGTGAAGATCGGGCAGGGAGGGGCTGGAACTGATGTCCGACAGTCCAGGGGAGTGATCCTGACTCATATCGTGCATGGATGAGGAGTCTTCCATCTTCTCTGCGTCTGTGCCGCCTTGACCTTGTTCGTCCTTCCCTTGATCCTGCTGCTGTTTGAGTAGATTTCGGCGATATTTCGCTCTGGCGTTCTGAAACCATACCTAAAACAAAACAATATACAACTTAATACACAGCCATTCTGTTTATTTGCAAGTAGATTTATAATTAGATACTGAAAAATAAAGCGAAATAAATTAATTACTGCTGTATTATTAATAACAAATAAATGCTAATTAATTAAATATTGTTTATAAACGAATAAGCAAGAATAAGAAGCCATACCTGTGTCAAGAATAAATGATACTGAATATATATATATATACTCCGTAAATACAAGCTTTTAAATGCGTTATTTAATTTAAATTATGATGTTAATAAAAGATATTATATAGAAATAAAACAGGTAATTATAATAAATAACCACAGAAATAGGTGTAAAAATGTATCAAATCTTTATTTTCATTTCTACCATTTCATTTCAAATCAAGATAATTAATAACAAAAAAATATATATATATATATATTTATTCTGACTTAATACAATACCAAAATAATATAATAATAATAATAATAAGAAGAAGAAGAAGAAGAACAAGAAGAAGAATTAAAAATAAGAATTAAAATAATAATAATAATAATAATAATAATAAATGATAAATAAATAAAGTAATTAATTAAAAACATAAAAATAAATGACTAAATAAATAAATAAAAAATTATTTAATAATAAAAAAATAATAATAATAATAATAATAATAATAATAATATTTTAATAATAATAATAATAATAATAATAATAATAATAATAATAATAATAAATGGTAAATAAATAAATAAAATAATTAATTAATTAATCAATAAGTAAATAATAACACAAGCGAACATATATTATGACAACAATAACATCAATCAAAATAATAATAAATTAATTTAATAAGTGAACAAATATATACTATAACAGTAATAATAATAACAACAGCAACAATATAAGTGCTATAAATAAATGAAATGCATAAATAATTTACCATCTCAAGCGATGTTTACTTGGAGAAATCTTTAAATACGGGAAAACCAAAGTAACAAGTTGACAGCAGAATGAATGGTCTAGTTTCGAAAATCAATTGAATTTACTCGTGGGACGAAAGTTAAATAACACCACGTCTCTTAATGTTAGAAATATTTTAGTTCTAAATCAGAAATAAAAGAAACTTTTCCCGTGAAACGATGTGGTAAATTAGAACTAGATCAAATATAATTATTTACTGGCTAAAATTAATATTTAATTGTTTATTTACTAAATCCGTATTTTTTTTTTTAAATTAATGACTAAAATAATGTATTATTGTTAATCTGTTTATACCTGATTTATATATATATATATATATTTTTTTTTACCATTATCATTATCGTCATCATCATCAACATCATCATCATCATTATTATTATTACTTGTAAAGCTGCAGTAGTATTAGCAGCAGCAGAAGTTCTTATAATAATAATTACATTGTGAAGGTTAAAAATTAACAAAAATTAACAAAAATTAACAAAAATTAAAACATAAATTTTAGTTAGAAACCTACACATTTTTATTTCACATAATTATATTCATAGTTACACCATTCAACGTAGTACGATACCAATATATATCATAAGAAAACACGTGTAACAATATTATACTATTTGTATTTCCTTTAATAGACAGTCTTTTTTTTTTTTTTACCAAATATCCAAACTATTTCAATTCACTGTTTATATTCAGTTTAAACGTTTCTGAATGACAAAAAAAAAAAAAAAGAAAGAAAACTCCTCGTTTGTGGGGGTGACTTATTTATCCATGCCAGCAGGTGGTGAATTTAGTTTTTATTATAAGACACATAATACACTTGACAAGTATAAAATGAATGATGCCTATACGCACACATAATAGCAAACGACGACAAAAGCCCTTCGTGGTACCTACCCTCCCCTTGGCTTTATGCTGATATATATTTTACACCACTTAGTGTTTGAGATAAACACACTTCCTAGCCGTGCGAGGGATCTGGTGCGAGATGGTGAGTCACGTTAAACCGGCGGTGAATGCAGAAAACTCACCAGCAGAATGTCAAAAAGGAGGTGGGTGGGGCAGAGACCAACCCTCTGTTTTGTCTAGAGTTTTGTAGGGTTAAACAGTTCGTAATAATAATAATAATAATAATAATAAAACGTAGAGTGTTGATTTTTTTCTCTTTTTCTCTTTTTATTTTTATTTTTTCTTTGGTCTATTTCACAAACCAAAACCCTCCCAAGAAGTTTGTTTCATTACGTTTTTTGTAAAACTCGCTCTCTTTGGATGCAACAAGTATTTAGGATTTCTTTGGATTCTTTGTTTACTTATTTAATTTATTTAAGAATTTATTTATTTATTTATTTATTTATTTATTTATTTATTTATTTATTTAAATATTTATATATTTATTTATTTTAGAACTGAATATATGTTTGATTTGTTAATTTATATATTTACTTGTTTGGTTATTTATTTATATATTTATTTATTTATTTTATTTAATTTAAGTGTACACATAATTATTAATTATTTATTACAAAGAAAACATTTTTAACTAATCTGAGCAGTTAATTTTTACAAATTATTTTCATTTCATCTTCGTTTCTTAACTATTAATAAATTTCGTTCTTCTTAATTTTATGTCTAAAAATAAAAGTTTATTTAAATTATTTATGTTTGGTATTATTATTATTTTATTATTATTATTATTATTATTGTTGTTGTTGTTGTTGTTATTGTTGTTGTTGTTATTATTATTATTATTATTATTATCATTATCATTATTACTGATACTAGGGCTTCTTCTATTATTATTTTTATCATCATCTTCATGATTTTGATAATCATCATCTTTTCTATCATCAACATTATCATTATAAGCAATAAACTTGAACAGTTTCAGCTACGCACTCTGCTGTCTGTATCTGTCTCATGCAGAACAAAACCGATCTACGTGAGTGAGTTTGTTTCTCGATGTAGGATATCCCAAACGCAGGTTCGCACAAAGCACACTGGTCCCCATATCCATTCAGTGTATTGCACACGAACAAACTTCTCACCGTGGTATTTGTAAATGCATAGGAAAACTCAAAAGTTGGTTAATGCAAATAAGCAGACGTGCGAGGGCACGGTTAAAATGTCAGCGAAGCACCAAGGGGACCGCAAGCGTGTCGGAAACTATAGAAAATTTATATTTTAGCTTCATAAGTGTTGAGATAAATATTTGACAAGTGCGAAAAGCGCCGGGTATATAGACACATCAGGCAAACAGAAGTAAAGAACCGCCCACCTCATAATTTTTTTTTTTTTTTTATATTTTATTATTATTTTGCCTCTCATCTGTTGTTAAAGGTGTTTTCTACAGTGTATTTGTATAACAAAATAATATGTTTGTGGGTATGTGTTTATATTTTATATATATAAACAGAAATGAGTTTTAGTTAAAAAGAATATTCGTAAATGGATAATTAAATTAAAGTAGTATGTATTTTACTGACTGATGTTCATTTGTAAATATAATTGTAAATTATGAAAAAATACAAGTTACATATTTCTGTTATTTATTTCTTTATTCTTTATCAGTCAGTTTTTCAAGTTTTCCTTTCAATAGTTATAATTTTTGTAAATGAAATTTTCGATGACATTAAAATAAATAAATAAATAAAAAAATAAATAAAATTAATATTTTAAAATTATATTGGAAGATTAATAATTATTAGAGAATGGAAGTATTTATTTTCATTTATTTATTTGTTTGTTTATTTATTTATTTATTCATTCATTCATTTGTTCATTCATTTATTTATTATTCATTCATTTATTTATTTATTTACTGTTGTTCGAATATTTTTTGTTTGTTTACTTTTATATAAAATTCAAAAAAGCATAAAAAGCAATCAACGAAAATCAAAATATAAAAGTTTTTTGTTATTCAAAGAAAATGATAATTATTAACAAAAAAATATCTTTTAAAGATGAATGTTCTTTAAAAAAAATATGATTTCATAAAAAAAAAAAAAAAAAAGAAGATAAATAGATAATAATGATATTTATTTATTTACTTATTTATTTATTCATTCGTTCGTTCGTTCGTTCGGTTATTCATTTATATTTTTGTTCGTTTGTTTATTTACTTATTTATTATAAAACTTTAATAAGCATTAAAATATAGACATGTTTTAATTGGAATTATATTGAGTATAACGATTCGTCAATCATTTTTAAATTTAAATTTGTTTTAGGTTTAGTAATGTTTGTATATTAATGGTATAATTTGTTTTTGTTTGTTAATTTGAATATAATAATAATAATAATAATAATAATGATAATAATAATAATAATAATAATAATAATAATAATAATAATAATAACAATAAAATAATAATAATAATAATAATAATAATAATAATAATAATAATAATAATAATAATAATAATAATAATAAAACATATAATACACTCCAGTTGAAGAAGAATGCATACACTAAAATACATTTGTGAACCCAACCGCGGCATTACGAGTACAGAGCCCCTTTAAACTGGTGGTAAGATCACCTACATATTTGGGAGGGTAATAGACCCTTTGAGACGGATGTCAAAACAGTTTCACTACGGCATGAGTCCTCGCTCAGAATCAACACACAGAAGTGCTGTTTAGGCACAAACAGAAAAATACTGGTGACAAAAAGGAGGCCGAGAGCGGGACGCGACCACGGAGTGCAAGTTGTATACAGGTATATAAACGAGTATTGTGTGGGCTGGGCTCGGCGTTCACTTGCCACTAACACAGGTGTAAATGGATCTTGATCAAACACTCGTCAATACGGAGCGTAAAGAGAGCGCTTTGGGAATAGTCAAGTGTCCAACACTGTGTGGTCCAAGAAGAAGTAGAGACAATTGCAGCTCAGGCCCTCGCACCCGTGCAAAACACGGACCGTCACCGGTGGAGTCGTGTGAGTTTTGTTTTCGATAAATGTCAGCCACACAATGGAAAACCAACTGAAAAATGTCGCCCGCCATCACCTGTGTGTTCTTCATCTGAAGAGGGAAAACTCGGCACAAAAGATGATGAACTTGTTTTATAATAATGTGAAGTTGATAGAGTTTGTATATCAACCAGTGATTTGCTGGGTGCTGCTGCTGTTGTAGTTGTTGTTGTTGTTGTTGTTGTTGTAGCAGTAGTTGATGTTATTTAGTATATATTATACCTTTGTTCAAGCTGATGATGTTGTTGTCATTGCTTTTATTGTTTTTATTATTATTATTATTATTATTATTATCTACACCCTTATAGGCGTAGTTTTATTGATGTTCTTACAGTTTATTATTATTATTATTATTATTATTATTATTATTATTATTGTTATTGCTGCTGTTGTTGTGGGTGTGGTTGTTGGTGTTATTTTTTTTAGTTTTCCTAAACAAAACAATTTAAAATGTCCAAGAGATATACGATCGATATATATTAAACTAAACAAAACTAAAAAACAAAAACAAAAATAAAAAAATAAAATAAAATAAAATAAAATAAAATAAAATAAAATAAAAATAAAAATAATGAAGAAATAATGAGTACCTGAAGAACACGTTTTGATAATCCTGTTTTCTGAGCCAGCTGTTTGAGGTCTTTGGCGTCTGGATTGTGGTTGAGAGCGAAGTACGACTTCATCGTCCTCAGCTGATGATGTTTGAACGACGTCCTCACCCTCTTCTGTCGTGCACTCTGATGTTGGTAGTCATCTCTGTCCATCACTTCTCCTGGACGATCTGGATTTTCCATCACTGCAGAAATAAAATTAAAATATTTAAATTGTTACTAGTGATGTCCTTATTAAACGATTTGATTTAATAATAATAATAATAATAATAATAATAATAATAATAATAATAATAATAATAATAATAATAATAATAATAATAATAATAATAATAATAATAAAAAATAATAATAACCAGTAAAACAAAAATCATTATTATGATGAAGAAGAAGGTGATGTCTGTGATGATGATAGTAATAATAATCAATTAAAGACCCTTTAAACAAATATTTATATTTATCATTTTATAATTTTATAAAAAATTTTTATATACATTTTCGTTTGAATTTAATTGCAAAGTCCTCGTTTGAACAAATAATCTTTAAATGTATTTTTAAAATTAATTTAGTGAAACAAAAATGATTTAAACATTTTAATTGTTTAACTTCTGATTATCAAAGTGGCATATATATATATATAATCGAAAAAGATTTAAAACTGTCTATTATTAATTTTTTCTTTCTTTCTTTGCTTTTTTTTATGTATATATTTATTGTATTATAGTAAACAAAGCTATGTGTTTGCATGTATTTCAGAGTACACAGTATGAACTCGGTGTACTTGTATTTCAAACTCTCACAATTATTGAATATCACACATCAGTAACTTTAACAAAAAAACAAAAAAAAATTAAAAAAAATTAATTCAAAACCATATTATGACTTCATGAATATTCATATCTGATTTAAAGCCGGCGGAAAACATACGGCCCTACAGCTCGCTCCGTTAACTCCGGCTTTTGTGCGAACGTCGTCGACTCACTAATTATGAATAAAAATCAATTGGCAAACAGTCAGATTATGAGAAGAAATGCTATCTGGGGGCATCCCGCCGGAAATGGTGGACCTCAAAGATGTGTGGATATGAAATTGAGCTAATAGAGAAGAGAGAGAATGAGATCCAGACTCGGTGAGGGGATGAAGCTGTCAGCTAGCGAGGCTGGGCTAACAGCTCACTGTCAGCGGGCCAGCGTAAAGTAATCGGTGCAAAATGCCGGAATTACCCACACTGTTCATATCGGTTTTCATCAGAAGCGAAACTTTGCTGAAATCATCCAGTCATGATGTCGATATCACTATGAGGATCGTTATCATTAACAGTCCGCAGCAACGTCGGACCAGTCGACAATGACGTAGTTGTAGACAAATACCAGTACGCGTATGGTCATAATATACGGTAAGACCAACGCCAAAGTTGTCTTCGATGTATATTTTGTTATAACAATACACAGTATTGTAATTCTGGCCGTCGATATTATGTCGTACCAGACTGATGACAGAAAGATAATAAAAAAAGGACACTAACTCAGAATACTTTTCATATATTTAAATGTGGATTTCTACAGTAATGATTCTTTGACGTCAAACCTGGCACACACAATGCAATCGTATCCCCAGCGCACTGCTCACTAAATGCAAGTTTAAACGGTAACACATATCATTAGTTCAAAACAGTCTTTTCTGAAAACACAAGTCTGATTTCCAAAACGATTGCCTTATCTCCGAACTGATCACCAAACAGTGGCGGGTAACATGACAAACCGAATTTAAGAGTGTATAATGGAACGTTTATGGACATTTTAGATGCGCACGGCGTGTGCTGTAATATGAACGACCGTGTCAACAGCGCCTTTAGTGCCGATGCACGGCTCTCGAGCTCTTTGACGGATCATGAAATGTTTGACATACGAACAACATTGTCAAGTGTCATAGATGTACTCGATAAACCCAGCAAACTCAAAACACCGGTAAAAGCTTGCAACCAGAGAGGAAATATGAAAATCAAAAACAAGAAGAAAGTTTATGTAACCGTCATGTACCTTTAGTAGTATGATATCGTTCAGCGTATATTAACATTCATTGGCTTGCGCCACGTAATTGTTACAATATTTCTAAGTGAAATAAGCTAACAAATAAATAAAGAAGTAGTTAGTTTTGTTTAACGACCCAGCTTGATTATACAGCCCTGAAATAAATAAACAAACAAGTAAGTTAGTAGCTTGATGATATAATTAGGTTACATCTGAATGAGATAAACAAACAACTTACTTGCTAGAACATACTGTTTGATTAATCACGGATTGTTGCAAGATAAATAATTGCATAAGTAAATCGTTCTTATTAGTTTCTATAATCCTTGTAATTGCTTAGGAAGATATAATAATATGTTTGCATTGTTTAATGGTGCTCTTTAAAATCTATTTATTATTTTTCTCACTATGCCACAATGATCGTAATTATTTATTTTCTTTTTCTTATCTTGCTAAGAAATCAGTGAGTCCAGCTGATCATTATCAATTTGAATTGAGAAATTATTTTAATCTTCAAAAGATGTTTTTCTTCTTCCTTTTACGAATATTATTTCTGCTAATAATATATATTTCTTTTCCTACTGAGGGCAATTTTTAATTACTCCAGTTATGTCTTAATTTTTTAATTTTTAGTATAATTATAATTAAAATAAGAAATTATAAACTTTTAGGAGAAAATAGAATTTATTCTAAGAAAAAACTTAATACATTCTTGTATTTCTAGGAATGTATTCAAATTTTTGGCTTCAAATAATTATGAAAGTTTTTTGTTGAGAATGGGCGTTTGTTTAAACTGTTTTCTATATTTTATTTAACTCATCAGATTCCAATCACAACTAACATCTCGACGAAGACAAAACATGCGAAGCTGCCGCCATTAAACGGTAAATCAAAAACGAATTTGTCAATCTCAGAGAGTGATATCTTTCGGAACTCAGCAGGGTAGACGACATGGAGCTCCTACCCCAGGGATTCCCACGCTGCTGCTGATAGAAATCGACACGAGATCTCGTCTGCAGCGTGACTTCCAATATGGTGGACACCGGAGACATCTTGCTTAGATTGCGAGGAACGATAAGTACTCGAATCCTGCTGGGAAGCAAGACAGAATTTCTTCATTCATTGTAACAAACTAACAAATTTATCACCAGCAGACTCCTTTCCGATGAAAAAATTACTTTTATTTTATTTATATTCATAAATCTCGGCATGATTTCTCTCTCTCTCTCTCTCTCTCTCTCTCTCTCTCTCTCTCTCTCTCTCTCTCTCTCTCTCTCTCTCTCTCTCTCTCTCTCTCTGTTAAATAATTTATAAAACATCAAAAGACATTTTGTTTTTCAGAAAAAAAAGAATAAAAATAAGCCAGAAAATTCTAAAAGCAAAACTAAGAACAAAAAAAAAAAAAAAAAAAAAAAAAAAAGAAAATACCAGTATAAAAATCAATAGTACAAATTTAAAATAAAGGAAAGACAAAAAAAAAAAAAAAAAAAAAAAAAAAAATCATATTTATATTTCGAAATAAGGATAGCGTTAACAGCTTTATATTTTAAATCTAGGAATAAACCAAAGTAAGTCCTGTAACTGGAACAGAAGTTGAATTCAACATACATTAACAATTACATGAGAGTAGATCACGAATGTTAAACTATTCGTTTGAAGTAGCGGGCTATGCAGTAGATGTATATTTTATTCTTAACACTCGACAAAGAAACTGTTTGTTATTGTTATTTAAATAAAACTTGATGTAGCCCAGACACCTATATATTACATACAGAGTAAGATTTAAAGATACGATAAAAAAACAAACAAATGAAAATCATAATTATCTGTAAAAACTAAATAAAAACTAAATAAATAAATAAATAAATAATAATAATAATAATCATCATCATAATAATAATAATAATAATAATAATAATAATAATAATAATAATAATAATAATAATAAAGTAAAATAAAATGAAATAAATAAAATACAATTTAATAAAACGACAACAAAAGATGTAAGTTCAGTACCATTAGCAGCGACAATGACAACAACACCCTCTTTCTTTTTTCGTTTGTTTATAATTATTTAATTATATAACGAAATTAAGAAATAAGTTAATACACGTATGGTAGGCAGCCTGTGCATTGGTTTATTCTGCACGATTCGTTCTAAAACAGAATATTATTTTTATTTTAAATCAAAATTCGTTATTTTTACTTCAAATAAATGTATTTAAAATAAATAATAAGGATAGCGTTAACAGCTTTAACATAGAGAGAGAGAGAGAGAGAGAGAGAGAGAGAGAGAGAGAGAGAGAGAGAGAGAGAGATCATGCCGATTTAAAAAAAAAATAATAATAATAATAATAATAATAATAATAATAATAAAATAAATATATATACATCTCCAAAGCCTCCGCTATCACAATAGCAATAAACACCAGTTTCTGTTAACTGTTTAGAAAATCACAGCCCACGACGCATTTCAATCATTGATTGGTTATCCGTTCACCACTTTATTTACTCTGTTTATCAAAACAGCGCAAGTCGAGGACAGACCAGTCTACTATTACACGTATTATTTGACGTAATAAATCTGATGGTGTCAGTCGGCAGCCGGGATACATCTTTCAACAAGTTAATTTTGCCTCGTTCTGGTTCACGCGCGTCATTCCGCTATCAGTCATCTTGATAAGATGATACTAGGCTAGGCGAGATGGTACTCGAGTGTAAATTATATACAAGATGATAGATTATAACGAATCTAGGCAGTGTTCGGATATCGTCGGAACTGTTCGTTAGATGTAACGAGTTTTAACGAATGAGCTGTTAGCGATTCAGAGATCTGTTAACGAGAATGATTCTGAACAAAACCAATATTATCAACTAAATTAATAACAGGTTAAAACATTGGTAGTAAAACTACTTAAAATAATTAATTAATTAATTAACAAGAACAATATTTGTAAGAAATTTTACTACAAACTGAAATACATAAAAGAATAAAATAAATAAATAAATAAGTAAATAAGTAAATAAATAAATAAATAAATAAATAAATAAGTAAATAAATAAATAAATAAATAAATAAATAAATATTATAGTGAATTTTTAATAATTTTTTTCAAACTTTTGAAACTAAATTCATACGCAGTTCAAAGTTGTCGCAATTAAAAATTTCAGCATTCGCTAAAAACTGTGAAATCTGTTTATTTATGTTTTCTCACTTGGATATGATTTTTAAAAATTATCGACGCCATTTTCTTTGTGAGGGTGAAATGATTATTTTATAATAATAATAATAATAATAATAATAATAATAATAATAATAATAATAATAAATAAATAATAATTAAATAAATAAATAACTAAATAAATAAATAAATAAATAACAAAATAAATAAATAAGTAAATAAGGCATAATTAACAGTGTCTAAAACCACTTTGACTTTTTCCTAAGCGAGAGATTTCACCGAGGATATCACTTCAGACAACGATTTCTGTTGTGTTCAGTCGACTGTGATGCGTCCAGGCGAAACTAACGCAATAGCTTGCACAGACCAATCAAGCGTTTAAACGACAAATTCAGCAGAAACGAGTGGACAGAAACTACCCGACTAGGCAGTCAAGTGTATTACTATCATGTCTTCACACCTATAACATACACGTTATAACTTATTTTAATTTTAATGTGTATTATTATCATGTCTTCACACCTATAACATACACGTTATAATTTATTTTAATTTTAATGTGTATTACTATCATGTCTTCAGACCTATAACATACACGGTATAACTTATTTTAATTTTATCTGTATTACTATCATGTCTTCACACCTATAACATACACGTTATAATTTATTTTAATTTTAATGTGTATTACTATCATGTCTTCACACCTATAACATACACGTTATAACTTATTTTAATTTTAATGTGTATTACTATCATGTCTTCACACCTATAACATACACGTTATAACTTATTTTAATTTTAATGTGTATTACTATCATGTCTTCACACCTATAACATACACGTTATAACTTATTTTAATTTTAATGTGTATTACCACTTCTACTAATACCACTATAACTATTACTATTAATATTACAACAACTTTTGTTATTGTTATTATTATTATTATTATTATTATTATTATAATTATAAAGACTACTATTACAAAAATACAATTGCTCCTGATAAAACTACTGTTAGTATCAGCTTCTATTATTACAATAACTACAATTCAACTAACACTATTACAGTCACTACTTCTGTAACTGCAATTACAACTACTGTTAAACCTACTGTTACCCCCTCTATCACCACCGCGACCACCACCACCACCATCACTACTACTACTACTGCTATTACTACTACTACTATGACCACTGTTACTTTAATTTTTACAATTTCTATTATTATATTTTCTTTGCAGTTATCCAATATCAAAAATAATACAGCAGAAACAGTAACCTGAATAACCAGAATAACATAAAGAAAAAAGTTTTAAAAAAACAACAACAAACAAACAAACAAAAAACTATTAATGATTATTGTCTCAAATTTGTATGAGGTCAGTAGGGTATATCGGACAAAAACGATGTCATACTTTGTCAACCTCAGGTTTCACACGCGAACTAGGACAAACATAAGTAGCAACAAAGTGGCTAAGTGCCATATCCTTCCGAGATGAAAAATAACACGAAACCGTTGGTCCACTTTGATGACCTGACCATCACCGTAAGTCAACGATCTAGCGAACAGTCAGTACTCTGTACAGTTAGTTATATATAGCGATAATGTAGAACAGTCAGTACTCTGCACAGTTAGTTATATATAGCGATCATGTAGAACAGTCAATACTCTGTACAGTTAGTTATATATAGCGATAATGTAGAACAGTCAATACTCTGCACAGTTAGTTATATATAGCGATAATGTAGAACAGTCAGTACTCTGTACAGTTAGTTATATGTAGCGATCATGTAGAACAGTCAGTACTCTGTACAGTTAGTTATATATAGCGATCATGTAGAATAGTCAGTATTCTGTACAGTTAGTTATATATAGCGATCATGTGGAACAGTCAGTACTCTGGACAGTTAGTTATATACTTTGTAATATGAACAAAATAACAGTAATACTAACAATAACAACAACAACAACAATAATAATAATAGCAATAATAATAATAATAAAAACAATAGTAATAATAACAACAAAAATAACAATAACCATAACAAATAATAATAATAATGATGATAATTACAACAACAATAACAGTAACATATAATATGATAATAATAATAATAATAATAATAAAAATAATGATAACAACAACAAAAAATAATAATAATGATAATAAGAATAGCAATGACAGTAAAAATAACTATAACAAATAGTAATAATAATAATAATAAGAAGAAGAACATCATATTTGTTTCGGTGCAATTAATATAACAGTTAGGTGGTTTTCTAATATTCATTTTGTCATGTTGCCATATATTCATCAAATTCTAGTCACTCGTTCGTTCATTATTAATCTAAAAGTTTTTTCTTTGTTTTCTTCTTCTTTTTATTATGAATCTTTTTTTTTTTTTTTTTTTTTTTTTTTTTTTTTCTTTTTTTCAAATTTTATTTTCCCTTCAGTTTATTATTTATTTATTTTTAAATTCAACTGATTAAAATAAAACATTTTTAACCATTTGTTCTTCTTTCTATCCATGTTTCATATTAAATAAGGACATTTTCTGTTCATCAGTTCTAATCATTATATACACAACAACATATGTGTACACGACACACAATACACACTGACAGACATAAATTAAATAAATAAATAAAACCTAGCAATCAGCCAATTTTAACTACAGATAAATACAATAAATGAAAAAGAATGAAACAAAAAAAAAATACCCCACAAAATGAAAATCTAAATTTTAACTCCGCAATGAGAAGTAACTTTGAGGTTTGAAAACTATCGATTAACAGATCAGACATTTCTTTCTCTTTCTTCTCAATTGTTAGTCTTCCGCGATCGAAATGTTTAAATTATTCACAAACCATGTTGAATATCTACAACCATTTAAATGTGACAATATGGGAATTCAATATGGGTTTTGTGCATTAATTAGTGCTCACTGCACGCTGTAGTCACTCCGTATCGATTTCGTTTTAACATTTGGTTATTTTCTATCATTTTCGCCGGCCTGCACACAACAGATGGTTTTGCCTTGTTGCTTGTTTGCCGTAGCGTGCTGCGTGTATTGTATTACGATATCGAAGTACGTAAGATAGATTGTGATCAAAGAGTAATAAAATCTGAATATATGTATGATAAATTGTGATCAAAGAGTAATAAAATCTGAATATAGAGATTTTTGAAAGAGAGAGAGAGAGAGAGAGAGAGAGAGAGAGAGAGAGAGAGAGAGAGAGAGAGAGAGTAGAAAAGCGTATATATATATATATACTCAGTTACAGATTTACATTATTGTACAAACGTACGAAAGCACGTATAATTAAATGTATATACGTTTATGCCTTAATTAAATATTTTGCATATATGAAAATGTATATACGTAGATATGCAAATATGCATTTAACTTGTACGTAATTATGTATGTCCTACGTGACTATTTAAAAAAAAAATAAAACAAACAAACAAATACACAGCTCTTCAGTAAGCGAAGTGTGCTGTATTTAACATACAGAGAACGAAGCAGTAAATTCACAAATTTCATAGATATTCACGCTATAAACACTGGCTTGGAAGTACAGAAAGAAAAGGCAGATATCGACATCTATATACGCAATGGGGAAAATAACGATGTTACGTGTGAAAAATAACCTCATTGTGATCCTGGTGTTCGAGAACCAGATGTAAGATTTTACAAGTTCCAGACAGCATTACAAAAAAACTGTGGTAAATGTTTGTCACAATTCTTTTCTTATCTGTAATGTTGCGACTTTCCATATGTCAACTTTCTGGCATTTGTAATTACGACGTGAAACTGACACGAATTGAAACAACAGTAACAACATTGTATATAAAATTAATAATGATAATAATATTATTATTAACAACTACAACAAACAATAATAATAATAATAATGATGTTCATGAAAATGATTATAATAATACTAGTAGTAGTATTAATAATAAAGATAAGATTTGATTGATTATCTTAGATTTACATATTTTGAACCGCACTATATATGTTATTTTATCAAAATGAATCTTTCGACAGCTGAATTATCGGAAATTTTACACGCATATTAAAAGCTGATAAAATTACATTATAAAAAAAATACCAAGTAAAAAATTCATTAAATAAGTTCGGACATAAACAAACAAACAAACAAACACACACACACACCACACACACAAAAAAACAAAAAACAAACAAACAAACAAACAAACAAACAAATAAATAAATAAATAAATTATCGTTGTAACGGATGTAGATTATGGTTTGAAAAACGTTCGATTGTGTGTGTGTGTGTTACACGCGAACAAACACACAACTGTCTGTGGTAATATACTGCATACACAACAAACACACAACTGTCTGTGGTAATATACTGCATACACAACAAACACACAACTGTCTGTGGTAATATACCGCATACACAACAAACACACAACTGTCTGTGGTAATATACTGCATACACAACAAACACACAACTGTCTGTGGTAATATACTGCATACACAACAAACACACAACTGTCTGTGGTAATATACTGCATACACAACAAACACACAACTGTCTGTGGTAATATACTGCATACACAACAAACACACAACTGTCTGTGGTAATATACTGCATACACAACAAACACACAACTGTCTGTGGTAATATACTGCATACACAACAAACACACAACTGTCTGTGGTAATATACTGCATACACAACAAACTGACGGTGAATCTGAGAAGACTGCATCACGCCTGCGCGTCCGGCTTCTCGTCCAAACCCTCGGCTACCGGATGTAACAGTAATTGTTCAGGAAGTGCCTCGTTTTGTAATCTCCAGTCTCGATCACCGCGGTTGAGAGGGGAATAGGCATCGTGTAATGATACCATCATGTCCGTTTGTCTTGTTTCGGTCAGTCCCAGATGGACGCAGCATTTAGTCGAGTTGTCTCGTGGTAATGTGAATCTTTTGTGTCAAAGACAAGGAGGCGGTTTGAAAGCTTTCCCACAAGTTCTCCATTTTGAACACATTAATATCGGGAAGCCACGTAATGGTTTTCAGTGTCTCGTGTCGTGAATAAATATTAAACTAATAAGTGAAAAGCAAACAAAACAAAACAAACAAGCAAATAAACAAAACAAACAAACGAACACACAAACAAACAACCAAATAAAAAAAATAAACAAACAAACAAACAAATAAATAAATAAATATATTTCTGTGGACAGGCGTTTATATTAATTAATTGTTATTGGAGTACATAATAATTAATTATGTCTGTCACTCTGTTATAATTAATACATCACTTTACACTGATATCAGTCACAGGTTTCATTTTAATATTAAATAATTTATGACTTGATAGGGTGTATTATTTCCATATTTCAGAATACATTTATTTATTTATTTATTTATTTATTTATTTATTTATTTATTTATTTATTTATTTATTTATTTATTTATGTATTTATGTATTTATGTATTTATGTATTTATGTATTTATTTGTTTGTTTGTTTGTTTGTTTGATACTGGGATTTTTTGGGGGTATCGATTCTGTTTTGTTGTTGTTTTTGTGTGTCCCTTTTTATTATTGTTATTATCGTTGTTGCTGTCATTTCTGTTGCTGTTGTTTAGTCAAAATTATAATTATGAAATCTGTATATTATAATTAAACTGTTAATCATAGCAAAATGTTACAGCATAAATATTTTTAATATTCTTTTCTTTTGTATATTCTGATGATTGTTAGGTTTCACTATTTCCACTAACTAATTAATTAATTTTCAAAAACAAATCCGTGTATATACAAATTAACTTTAAATTACTATTGTAACAGCTTACTTCGCTTGGCACGCTACCCACTAATTCTGAATAATCTAATGATTTAATAAGTCTTTCTCGACTTAATGAAAATCATAAATCAACTGAAATAACACTCCCAACAGAGAATTAATCTGCAGTTTAACAAAAAAAAAGTTTAAGAAGATTCTTCTAAAATATGGCCGACGCATTTCTAAAGATTCTAAACTTTGCCCGACTGTGTTAATACATCGGCGCATGGCACGGAAACACTGCACGTGGCCATATAAACCAATTCTGTTTATTTCCAAGTTTCTTGACAGAATAATGAATGACCCAGAGTTATTGTAATTTGAATTAACTTAATTCGAAACAAATCCTGGCGGTGGCACGACGAAGAAGTAATATATAACAAATTTAAATTTACGTCAGTGCATTTGAAAAAGAGTATTTCAACAAAATAAAATCAAATCATTATTATATATATATAAAAAAAAAATGTTTCGGATTTTAAAAATTAAAAAAAAAAAAAAAAAATGTTCCATGTAATTTGTCTTGTATAATATTATCAGCTGGTTTTTATTAGGTACATACTTTGTAACGTAAATAAATAATTTGTTTACATAACTGCGGATATTGCAGTGCATTATTACTAATTATTATTATTATTGTTGTTGTTGTTGTTGTTGTTGGTATAGTGCTGATGGTAGTGGTATTTTGTATAGATAGAAATATGGAGATAGATAAATAGACAGAAAGACAGAGACAGACACAAAGACACACAGACACACAGACACATAGACACAATTGCATTTGCATTACACTTTTTCAGACAGTAACTGAAGTCACAGAATTATAAAATTTCGTACATGAAATAAAATTTGAAGTTCTGAGAAACGAGCGGTTACAATGTTAAATATAATTAAACTGATTTTGTTTTAAAAAGCAAACAACCAAATATAAAATAAATAGGTTATTTTTTAATTTTGATTTCTTTTGATTTCTTTTAATTTTCTTAATTTAAAACAATTAAAACTGAATTAATAATAATAATACTAATAATAATAACAATAATAATAATAATAATAATAATAATAATAATAATGAAACAGTTTTGGACTTGAAGAATTTTTTTAAATAGATGATACTTACATTAATATTTTTATAGGTATTATTTATTATTATGTTCGTTTTTAAATTCATATCGCTCTGGGAAATTCCTTTAAAGCTGGCATTTTCAAATATTTATGATATTATCTGTCATAATATACTACATAAAGTTATCGAAATAAAAAATATTTTGAAACGTATTACCAACAAAAACTAAATTTTCTAAAACAACATTTTTTTTTTTTTTTTTAATTTATAAATACACGAAAAATAAGTATAACGATATGTATAAAATTTAATTAACAACTAAATTTTTACAATGCTATAAAAGATATTTATTTACTGATATTAAAGATCTTATTCATTTTTTAAATATTACTTGATTTTACTGTATTTTTTTCAGCTGTATTATATGCCGCAGTTTTAATAATTTCTTTAAGCATCAACAGATATTAAAACGGGTTCCCGACAATCCACAATGAAATTTTATCAGCGATTCACACCTGTCTTTGTAGCTATGGTTACGCAGATTAAAAACAACATATTTACACTGTGTTCTTTGATAAGAACTATCCAGAACGTTTCCTGACAGGTTTATATGGCTTTGTTTCCATTTCCCTTCCACGAGGTACGTGTGAAACCGTTACCTTATTCTTGGCAGAAATGAAGATAAAGCAGTTTAAGATTTCCAGCGAACAAGGATTCTGGAAGGACTTAGAAAAGTTTCTTCATTTTAGATGTAATCAGAATATATTGTATCTTGGTAAAAGACAAATAGTTATAGGTGTGATGCCGTAGGTTTTGTAAAATTAAAAATAAAAACTGTTATTGTACAGATTACATATACATAGATTTTTGTCTTCGTATAAATTGTAGCTATACGTACATGTAATTTATAACAACCGGGGTTTAATAAAAAAAAAAAAAAAATTTTATTTTTTTTTTTTTTTATTTATTTTTAATTTTTTTTTATTTATTTTTTTTTATTTTTATTTATTTTTTTTTTGAAACTAAATATATAATTAAACTTAGTATTAATTATTTTATTTGTGAAAAAGATAATTATTCTAAGAAATAAATCCATAGGTCAGTTGATAAGGTTTTAAAACGTAAAACTTATAATATTATTAGTAAATTTGTAATAAAAAAATTCATATGGATTTAGAAAGAAAATCTTTCATTATAAATATATTTTTAAAATAATAATGAGGATGAAACAGATAAATATATATAATATTTCTACTGCTATAACTTAGGACAAAAATTAATGGAGTTGGTATGAATAAATTAAACTGAATTAATAAAAAGTAGTTTATGTGTTTTTAAAAACTGTGTTTGAATTTATAACAAAAACTGATAAATACAGGAGAAATAATAAAATATAATAAAATAATTCAAACAAAATTAAAGTAATAATTGGCAACATCCAGCAGAAATAAAATTAAGTTCTTTAACTAGAGTTCTTGTTACATCAGCCTTATTTAATTAAAATAGATGGAAATAAATAAATAAATAAAAATATTTGAAACAAAATAAAATAATTTGATTTGATAAGATACCGAATCTTTTTACTAGAAATGTATTTTATTATTATTTTTTTTTAACATAATAAACGAAAAAAAAAAAAAAAAAAAAAAACCAAACATTATCAGTATTACAGATTATTATAACTGTAGAAAGCGCTAGTGTCAACATCGCGAAATGACTGAAATAGCCCAGATCAAGTCTAGCATCAAATGATTACCCAAAACCATTCATTTGTTACGTTACGCCAGCGTGAAACAATAGTTTGTTTGCTTATACTCGACGAAAAGATTACCCGACATTTGACAGGTGTGGCAGTTTTTCAACCGAGCAGGGCTATAAGCCTTTGACTCGGTTCTGCGTGCATGAATGGTACGCATAATGGAAAACTAAGTCCGGCGTGGTCGCTTTTAGAATCCCATCACCAGGTGGCGTCTCCCTGCTTTTCGGTTTCGTTCCATACCGGTCCCTTTGCGCTGAAACTTAAAAGTAACTTGCCAGGACACTTCAGCGTGTGTGAAAAGATCTCAACAGCCATGCTGCGATTTGTCAATATCCGATACTGTGGCGGGATTACCGATATTCTGTGTCCCTACAAGGAATGGACATAAGCCGTTCACCCTGCCAAAAAGAAATAAACTCTCCAAGCGTTACCCCCTGCAAAGAGCCCCGAGGGGGTGTGAACACTTGACGCGAAGGGCTGCCGGAAAAAACTAACAAATTCTATTGTAATACTTGATGGCAGAGTCTGATAAGAATCTTTAAAGCAAAAGCAGAAAGAAAGAAAATGTGGACATTTAAATTCCAACTATAATAACAGAAAAATAGAATACATTATCGTCGCGTTTTGTCTTGCTGCTTATGAAAAGAAACCGACACGGTATTTTATTAATTTAATTTTTCACGTTCTAACACAGGAAGCTGCCGGGGTGTTTTTGTCGTTGCCTCATTCTTCTTAAATAAAAGTAAATCTCGGCTTTCGTGTAATTTGCCTTAAACCTGTAATTTTCTTTGATATCGTGTTATCGCTGTTTTGATCATAATCCCATGCTTAGTAATAAGATATGTGCCGATCTGTGGCGCAGGGTTAATACGAGTAAATAACTTTGCGACTTGTGGTTATTGCTGCACACCCAGATATTGTTATACCTTTCGTAATACAGTGCGGTACTCCTTTGGTGACATCAGAAAGATTAATGACATAAAAAAAATTGTTACAGCTTTAAGACTAAATATATCTGTTATAAGATCGTGATAAAAACAGAATTAATGATGATTAATAATTCCGGGATTAACAATAGATTATTGATAACATTCTTGCATAGGAGACGTCATCTTAGCCGGCTGAGCGACGTAATTGAATGTGTGTAATATCATGTATGTAAATACAGACATACCAACAAAAACCTGTTATAGAATAATAATAATAATAATAATAATAATAATAATAATAATAATAATAATAATAATAATCATAATAATGAGTACGATGATGATGATGGTGGACAGTTATAACATTAAAACTATGAGGCTGATTATTTATTTATTTACCTGTTGTTGTTTGTTGTTTATGATTATGATGATGATGATGACGATTATTATTATTATTATTATTATTATTATTATTATTATTATTATTATTATTATTATTAAGAACATAAATGTATATATTATCATGAAAAATGAAATTATGCATAATTATTATTATCATCATTAGTATCATCATCATCATCATCATCATCATTATTATTATTATTATTATTATTATTATTATTATTATTATTATTATTATTAAGAACATAAACATATATATTATCATGAAAAATGAAATTATGCGCGATGATATTTGTAAAAGATTAGTTCGTAACTGCGTGCACCCGGTAAATATTGTAAAACTACTATTTTACTCCGCCGTCGAATCAATAACTGACAGAGAAGAAGAAGTAAATATTATCTGAGAACATCAGTCAGACATCAGTCGTTCTACAGAATTACAGAACACGCAAACTGTCTGATATGTCTTAGGTTTTTAACCAATCTATATAGCGTCAATACAGTTTTAAAAAATTCAAAACAAATCGTTTTTTCTTTTTTTTTATGGTAATAAAATATTGATGAATTACACCTAGATTTTGGTTCTGATATTTTTATTTGTTTGTTAATAAATTAATTATTTAATTTATTTATTTATTTATTTATTTAAAGTTATTTGATCTTATAAATTTATTATTTTATTTTTATTTTAATCTATACTGTCCTAGTCATTCTTCCTTTATTCTTTCTTTATTTATTTAGAAATAAATATATTAAACAAAATAAATTAATAAAAGAACGAAATTTGCATAAATAAAATTTATATACTTGTAAATAAAATCTTCAGTTCTGAAATTGCGAAGATAACCGTCATATTCTGTTAATAAATAAATAAATAAATAAATAAATAAATAAATAAATAAATAAGTAAATAAATAAATAAAATTTAACTAATAAAATAAAACAAAATAAAATAATGTTTCTAAAATCGGATCATTTTTTAAGTATGAGAATTGTACAAATATTGTAATCGCTTACACCCATTCTTTGACATTTATTTTTTTCGAAAATCACAGCTAACGGATCTGTAGTTTTGAACTTGAGGCTATGGAATAGAATGCAGACGGCGAAAACATGCCAGGACGTATAGGACTTTTGACCTATGTCGAACAGGAGTGGTCCGAAATCTTGGATAACACTAGGAACTTAGATAACAGAATGGAGGCCGAATAACAATAACAGCAATGACGTTTTGATAGCTGAGCTGGACACCCACTAGTGCAGACGATGGTCCAAAGACGAGCAGACGACACCAACATAATAAACACATTCCCGTAGAGTTACCGCCCGTGCCGCGACAAAGAACAAATGATTGATAATGGCAGTATTACTAAATACTGACGGCAAAATGAATGTCCCCCAAGCATCCACGAAACGGGAATGCGGAACCCGACACTAAAGAAATGAAGCCCTCCGCTTCACAAAACACATCAAAGCCCGATAGAGTCGGCCCTCCTCCGTGGTCCTCAAGGGCCTGACCATAATCCCCAAGGGACCCAGGGTGAGGCATTCACTCGCACAGCTGTCCCCACCCCTCACACATTTGGGACGGTGTTTGTTTGGAAACCTGTAAAGTCTGAAAGCCGAGCCAGTGAATGATTCGCCAAGGGTTAAACTTGTCCTTAATCTGATTTCAAAGACTCCACTCACCAAAGGTGATCGTAGTCAGACGCATGACAAAGATTTGTTTGAGCGCGGCACTGCTGGTAATTTTCACAAAACACACACCTTTCTCGCTGCTGGACAAGTGTTTGGTGCCACCTTCTACAACAAACCTGCTTTACAATAATATTCTTCAGTGATTCAGACACTGCTTGCCAAAGGGTTTTTACAAATATCACGGAGTGGTTCAAACCGTTTTATGCTCAAATGAAGTGTAATTTTTAAAACAGTGTTCTATTATTAAGTTCTTACAGTAAAAAAAAAAAACAACTCTCCTTCTGACACAAAGTAAAAATCATTAATAATAATAATAATAATAATAATAATAGTAATTTTCGTCATAATCATCATTATTCATCCAATAAAACAGTAAAATGTCAAAAACTGAAAATTTCTTTAAAATATTATTCAGTTAATTTTATATTTTCTCTGAGGTATAACTTTTTAAAACTTACTCTTTACTAATTAGTGCCAGTTAAAAATAACTTTATGGAAATACATAAAGCTATTCGTTAAAATATACATAAAAAGAAATAATAAAAGTTTTTCTCTCTCTCTCTCTCTCTCTCTCTCTCTCTCTCTCTCTCTCTCTCTCTCTCTCTCTCTCTCTCTCTCTCTCTCTCTCTCTCTCTCTCTGTGTGTTTGCATCAAGAGAATATTTATCAAGATTCATCATCATCATCAATATCAAGACTGAAGAATGTTGACATGACGACTACGGCAAACACGACGTTTACACAGCGCCAACTGCCCGACCACCACTGCGGCTCTAACATCGTCAATATTTCATTAGTCAAACAAAACCAATTTGAGAATTCGATCACTATCAATTGCACACCAGACAAACGCCAACTTGGATTGAACTAGAATTTCGATTTTGTTTGCTCGTGTCGGCATCAAAGAAAGTTACTCCTGAAACTGTAACAAACTCAAACACATACAAAAAAAAAAAAAAAAAGATTAAAAAACAAAATTACAAAGACTGTTTAAGGTTGCATTAGTTGACTTTATTTTTAAGGTTGAGTAACTTTTAAGTTAAATATTGTCGATATATAAATAAGATATACATGTTTTGCTCATTTGGATTTATTCATTGTTATTTTCATTACTAATTGTATTTGTTAATAATGTTTGTTAGTTTATACATTTTTGCTTCGTATTAATTTTTATTACTACTACTACTGCTATTACTACTACTACTACTACTACTACTACTACTACTACTAATAATAATAATAATAATAAATAAATAAATTAATAAATAAATGTTTGCATCAAAATCAAAAGTTCATGGTCGTGCAAAAAGACGTAAGTTATGTAAATTAGATAATTACAAAGAGAACAACAAAGAGAATGAAAAGACTAGGAGTGTAAAATAATAAGTTAGTACAAGCTGAGTAAGTGTAGACACTTAGTGCACTGCACTCTACAGGAAGTAAGTAATTACGTAGTATGTAATACTGTTTACAAAGAAGTTGTGCATCTGCAGAATAGCACGTCACCTCTCTCTCTCTCTCTCTCTCTCTCTCTCTCTCTCTCTCTCTCTCTCTCTCTCTCTCTCTCTCTCTCTCTCTCTCTCTCTCTCTGTAGCTCTTTGTAGCTCTCTCTCTGTATTTTTATCACTCTATATATTTATATATCAGTCTGTATCTAAGTCTGGCTTTTTCTCTTTTTCTTTCAACATATAATTTATTTGACGGAAAACAAAGAATAAAAATAATATATTGGATAAGTAAAAAAAAAAAAAAAAATAAGAAAAGAATGAATAGAAAGAAGGAAAGGTAAATATTAGTCAGTGTACACTGTAATGAATAGAAAATAATAAAAGTAAAAGTAAAAGAAGAAAGAGAAAGAGAAACAATTAAAGCTCGCACGCGTGTTATAATTAACGTTGTGATCACTGGACAATGAAATCTTGTCATGTGAATCTCCGACGTTACAATCAACACGACGAGCAAATCCGACGTGTAATTAGATCTCGTTCACACAAAGCGTCGTGTTAATCACATTTAACTAAACTGTCAACATGCTGCTTAAGAAAATGCGATAATAACAGACAAAAATACTAAATCCTCGCAGATTATCGCCATCTTTGTACAGCGAACAGTTTCTAATTATATCATTACCCAACAGTCGCATGCGAGTTTTGAAGACATGAAGGCAAAGGTTAGACTTAATCTGCGATCGCGCCTTATCGACGAATCTTGCTCAGACCAACTCTTATGTAATTCTATATAATAAAAAACCATGGTTATGTCTTTGAAATTAAAACATTAAAGCAAACACGGGTTTTATCTAAAAGTATTTCTGACACCCATGAAAAATAGCCTAACAAAAAAGAGACAGTGAAAGCTAAATCCAGAGATGGAGTTTAGATTTGGTTATCGGTGGCCTTGTGACAGCTCATAACTGACCAAAAGAGGTGTCCCGGCGCGACGAAAACGAGTGCTGATTATGTCCGTGGGATGTCCATGACCACCAGTTGACCATGAAAGGCTGACACAAAGGACGATAGAGACCTCAAACATGGGTGGTTTGTGATGGGAGGATACCTCTATTTTAGGACTCTGTTCTCAAGAAATGCTTTGTGAGATGCAGAACAGACTTGTCACTTGAAATTGGTTGAGGAAGATCTGTAAACACTCTTGACATTGCGTTGTGGTTAATCCGGCTTCCTTTTTCAATTACATACAAATATGTAAAGTGTAGTTTTTAATACTACATGCGTGCCGCGTGTCTTTCTGTTCTGCTAAGAGTTTTAAGAATGGTTTTTTTTTTTTTTTTTTTACTTTCATGTTTTTCAGTATTCTAAATTTATACCTTCAACCATTGCTTTTAATGCTGAGAGCGAATATAACAGTGCCACACGGAAAGAGTATAAAAACTAGAAATTATAATTTATCATTATTATGGGGTTTTTAAAAACAAAATACTAGTTTTCACATAAGCATTAACGTGAAATCATAAAACAACATGGCGATGTGGTTATTTTATAGCTTTTTCTTAATTATCTATCTTACATGAATACATAAGTACGTTTATTTAACTATATCCTTTTCCACGCAGATCAAAAGAACATATAATTATGTGATCATTTTCGTTAGTTTTTCTTCAAGAAAAACGACGATAAAATGAAAGGAAAATAAAACAATGATTTGGATTCGTCCAAACCGTTGTCCCGTTGAACAAAATAAATAAAGTTTCGTTTGAAACTAAAACATTTTTAAATATAAATTTTAAATTTTAAATTACAAATAAATAAATAAATAAATGAATTATAAAATCAAACTCAAAGAAGACTTACCCATTGATGTAGGACAACCATCCATGTCTGACAGTGGACTCTTCCGTTTTCGAGGTCGACCTTTTTGCACTGCCCCTACGCCATTATAATATGGAAGTCCTCCAGAACCGGCACCCATTTCGGGGGACATATTTAAAAATTCTCCCTGAAATATGACTTCATAGTCAGAACGACAGTACACAAGACTCTCCTTCATTCCAAACTGTTCCCCGGGGGTTAAAGGTCTATTGCACGAGCTGCACGTGAAACACGAGAGATGGTACACAGAATCACGTGCTCGCATCACAAGTTCATTGGCGGCAATTCCAAGATGACACCGAGAACAACGTTTTATTGCATATCGCCTGAAAATATAAATAATAAATAAATATTTTATGTGTATATATATACATATGTTGGAATGGCCGGCTGGATGAAAGAATATATATTTTGATATATTTATTTATATCTGTGTATGTAGATATCTTAAAATCCTTATTTTATCTATGTATGTATGTATGTATGTATGTATGTATGTGTGTGTGTATATATAGATATATATATATATATATATATATATATATATATATATATATATATGCATGTATGTATGTATGTATGTATCTTAATATTTCTATTTAAATCTTACTGACGCTTTTCTTTCTTCTAAATATTATTAGTAACGGCAGTCTATAGTTGTAAATGTAGTAGAAATATTAATAGTAGTAGTAGTAGAAATAGTACTAGTAGCTGTAGTAGTGGTAGTAATAATAGTAGTAGTAGTAGTAGCCTAGTGTGTGTGTATGTAGTAGTAGTAGCAGTAGTAGTAGGAACAGTAGTAGCAATGGCAGCAGAAGTTTTATCATTTGCATGCAATCTATTTTCATGGCCAGGCTAGTGTGTGTATGTTCAACGTTTGACGTGTTCATCACGTGACGAGTATAAACTGAAGCCAAACTGATGTTAAGTATATTTCCTAACAAGCTTTGTAGTAATTGTTATATCAGTAGCAGTCATATAACAGTATCTCAGCCATCAGCCAAACATTCTTCACTTGTTGTGCAAACACTATTCGCAAGTTGAGGTTTTCTACAAGACTGCAGACAGAAGAAGCAAGGCTAATAGTGTGTGTGTATGTACAACGTTTGACGTGTTCATCGTGTGATGAGTTCTTCTTTGACGTGGTGTTGAGTGACAAACGTCCGTGCAGTCTTCACGCTCCAACACCCAAAGTGAAATTGTTGTGATAGTTAGATTCGAGTAAATAAACAATAATATGCTAGCTTTCTTGAATTTCTGTACGACTCCCGATGTCGTGAGAAAATCTCCAAAGTGCTTTACGATTATTTTGCGTACCAAAATGTTTGGTTTGCTTTCTGGTTCGTGTTAACTTTAAAAACTAAGAACAAATGTGATGCATATGATGTTAGGGACTGAAGACATGCAGGAAGGTAGAAAGTTATAGACCAGAAAGAAAAACAGATATGGCTATACAGTACTTGTGTGTGTGTGTGTGTGTGTGTGTGTGTGTGTGTGTGTGTGTGTATATGTATGTATGTATGTATGTATGTATGTATACAGTACATATACATAGATATATATAGATGTAGATATATAAGTAGATGAATAATAATAATGAAATCAATTAAAGCAAGAACAAATTATTAAAGAAAGAATAAAGGACTGAAAAATATTGATTTATAAACTTGTAAAATATGCTAACTAGTTAATAATTTACAAATTCATATCCAAATTCATATTTCGCACTCTCTCTCTCTCTCTCTCTCTCTCTCTCTCTCTCTCTCTCTCTCTCTCTCTCTCTCTCTCTCTCTCTCTCTCTCTCTCTCATCTTGCAGTTACTGATTTCTGAATTGTCTGTTTTTTTAATTTTCCTATTATTAATAGAAACAAAATACGTTCTCCTTCACTTTTAAACAATGATTTAAAGAAACCAATTTGACGTTTCGTGATGTTTATTTATGAAATGTGTGAAAATTTTAACCCCCTGTTCGTATAAGCCCTGAAAATCTGTTAGCACCAGCGGGGATAATTAATTCCATTTGGACGAAAACTGTAGGGGTCTAAGCCAGCCGAACCTCGTAAAACCTGAGAAAAATATTCACGGTATAAAACGGTAACACATCTACTTTCTGCAGATGTTTGCCTAAAGAAAGGCTGAACACATTTATTTGTGCATGGTTTTTACCAGGTGCTTGGAAAATACGATTTAAAAAAAAAATTCAAAAAAAAGAAACAAATAAAAAAAATTCTTGTTTTTTTTTTACTTTAGGAGGGGGGGAAATAGAGAATTTTTTTATTTTGTAAACAATAAAATATAACATTTTGTAAACTGATAAAAATCATTAATAATAATAATAATTTCTGGAGAAAATATTAATTTATCAAACTGTACAGTTATATTAGACGGCATTAGAATTCGGGTGTCAGATTATTTATTTATTTATTTATTTATTTATTTATTTATTTATTTGCTATTTGTTATTATCAAATGTATAACTCCTATCTGCTAAAATGAATTTACTCGCAGACTAATTCAGCTGTGCTAAGTTTAACAGTTATCTGTGTCAGAAACATTAATTGTTGCGAATGTCCAGACTTTCACACAATGTACTGATAACACGTTTGAAAGTTATGTTTTCACTCGACTGCCTGAATTTGCAACATCACTCACATCATGCAGTTCCTGGAGTTAACTATCGTTGATATAATCTGTAAGATATGCGTGTTATCTGAAATATTCCATCCACAGTTTCCATTATCCCTCACAGAAAAAAAAAAAATATATATATATATATATTGAAGGCCTATATATGAGAAAAAAATATATTAAGAAGATGTATCTCAAGGGCATAGAATTGAGCGGGATCTCGCGAGATCACGCGAGGCGAGATTTAACTTGTCTGGTTCAGTGCAAATTGATTGACTTCAACTGACAAACCACGTGGTTAAACGCTTAGTGTCAACGTCTAAGATATAACAGGTATATTTCCATTGAAAAAAAACAAACTCACAGTCGATGCGAAAACACTTTCATGACCCGTCTCTATTACTTCCGCCAAAGTATAAACAAATAAACAAATTGAGAGCCGGTGGTTTTAACCTAGATTATTTGTTCTTCAACTAATTTTACTGTTTTATTTTCTTACTGAAATCAGTTAGTTATTCAAACTGATAGTCTAAAATATATCAAATATATTCAACCTTAATTACTCTGTGTTTCTAACGAATCTACACTCAAGAGTCTACTCTCTTTCTCTTCCTACAGCTGTCTTCATCTACCTGGTTGTCATTCTGTCTATCCATCCATCCTTTCTTAAACCCTTCCATTCATCTGTGCACCCAAAACACTCTCTCTCTCTCTCTCTCTCTCTCTCTCTCTCTCTCTCTCTCTCTCTCTCTCTCTCTCTCTCTCTCTCTCTCTCTCTCTCTCTCTCTCTCTCTCTCTCTCCATACATATCTATATTTTTGCCGGTTTGTTTTTGTTTTTAAAGACAGCTAATATTACCATTATAATTATTAAATACCCGTTATTCTATTTAATTTTATTGTTCGAAAATTTCTTTTCGTTTCTATTATACAGTCTCACAGAATTAACTACAGATACTATCCGTCTAGCCTTAGGGTCTGTCCGTGGTTTCCCCCACTAAATTAATTTCAATTCACTTCGCTGTTAACACCAACATTAGAACACTAATCTGAAATACAGACAATTAATTATTTACAGAGACCCATTTGATTCGCATTACTCAACCAAAACATGCGTGGATGCGAGCGCCACCAGAGCAGGAAATTGTCGTCTGCACATGCGCGTCTTGGCAACGCGTTCTCTTTTTGAGACAAGTGAATGCAGTGATTATTCTTTTATTTCACTGAATAATTCCTTAGATTCGACTTTGATTTTTTACAAAATGCTGAACGATTTTTT